>CM064424.1:33119968-33719968 GCA_032690845.1 Eleusine coracana subsp. coracana | reverse complement strand
CGCCGCCATGGAAGTTGCCGACCGGTCTCCTCGCGGCCAGCCGCTCCCCGCCCTCTGACGGCATGAGCAGCCGCGCACAACTCTTCTGTCACCTCGCAACTGCTCACTCGGTCATCACTGCACGCCGCTAGCCGCCATGCTCGTGCGTCACTTCCCCTCTACCCAATGCCACCATGGCCATGGCAGAGCACTGCCGTCTCTGCGTGCCCAATGACTCTCGACAGCTCAGCAGCCCTCAAACCAGCACGCAAAACCCCCGCGAGCCCGTGGCCACCCCAAGTGACCAACCCCGACCTATAAAACCCCCTTCCTTCCCTCAGTTCCGCATCCCCTATTCTCAGGCCATTAGCACTGAGCTTGTGCTCGAACTCTTTCCCCCTCTCTAGTGCCCCTCAGCCAAGGGCAGCACTGCAAAACATCGAACAAGAACACCGGTCTACTTCCCACGCCTATCGCTGACCACCACTGCTCTCGGCCTGATGGAATTTGGCCAAGATTAAAGGGGGAACTTCAAGTAAGCTCCATTGGTGCCACCGCAAAATTCTTCCCTTCTGGTGAGCCATACACCCTCCTTCCTCTTCGTGCGTATACTCAACTCATACACACTGGTGCCTAACTTGCTGCCCTCTTGTTTCCGTGCACAACATCGTCGGCATGTCTCCTTTCCCTGGCTGACCCCCCCCCCCCCCCTCTCTGCCGCTGTGCCTGAGCCGCCTCACCGACGAGCACCACCTTCCAGCCCTCTTTGGTGGACGACGACCCGATGCCGATCCCCGACGTGCCTCTGTGAAGCTCTAGGAGCTAGCCGCACACCTTTTCCTGCCCCAAGCGTAAAGCGCGACGTCGCCGAACTTCAAGCTTCCGCCATCGCTTGTCGCCGACTTGTTTCCGATGAGTTTTCCACCTCGCGATCACCATCACTAGCTTCGCCTTCACGTGCTGAGCTCAGCCATGCCATCGCGACGAGCTTTTGTCGCTCGACGCGCCCAGCGGCGAGCCCTCCGGCAAGCCCCGACCACGCACCGCCGCACTCAGGCACAGCTGCTTGGCAGCTGAGCTGGCGCCTATTTGGCAGCCTACATGGCGCACATGTGGCGCTGACATGTTTAAATTAAAACCAAAATAATTCCAGAAAACGGCTTAAACTTCTAAAAAGCTTAGTAAAGTCATTTTAAGTCCAAATGACCTCAAACCAATTTTGTTAGCTTCATACTAATGTGCTTTATTTTAGTAAAATGATAACCAGCTGTCTCTGTCAATATATTTTAATTAATTAATAACTTGTGTAAACACTAATTAATTCCTTAATAATTCTAGGAATGGAATTCAATTCTAATCTTTTGCATACACTGTTATTCCCTATTAATACACCACCCTGATTTTTGGTTAAGTTAGTTCTATAGTATATAATACTCTATTAATTATATAATGCTTTGACTTACATAAATGCTAGTAAATAGAATAATACAATTCAGAGGCTATAACTTGGTAAAAATGCAATTCATATATGTCCCTGTTCATGATAAATCACTCAAGTCCAGAATCAATTGTTTACTATTTTAATTGCTTACTTGTTCTTAAAAACTATAACAACCCTAACTAACTAATTAACACACATAAAATGATGAAACTCTAATTTCTTTCTTTAAAGCATATGGCTTCGAGAACTTGTTAATAAGGTTGTTAGCATCAAAACTCTAATGTAATATGCATCCATCATATCATTGCATGTGACGGTGTTGTGATAATACCGTATCCATTGTTCATCAATAGGTAACGACACTTAGGAGCAGGAGCCCGACGTCCAGCAGGACCAAGAGCCTGAAGAGCAAGAGACTGTAGTTGCTAACACTAGCATGGATCCAGGCAAGCCCTAGTTTGTATTAGCCTCTTTATAATGTTTTGCTAGTTTATATCACTACTAGTGTCTATGTTTAATTGTTGCATTAGGTCATAGGAGTTGAATGGAACCCACCTTGCATGTCACCCAAATGACTTATATTGCTTTTATTAGAAACTTGGTAGGCTTGGTACTAAACTGCTATGCTTAGTAATTAATAGTCTTGGTAGAAATTATTACTATAGAATAGTTTGACCACTAAATTGAACTTATAAAAGAAGTTTACTTTTGATGTATGGCCGGGTAGGGATGATGCATGTGTAGGTTTGCAGCAACACATGGGTGTTGACTGCGGTTGCCCTATCTTGCCCACGTAAGGACCTGTCCGTGGTCGGCCCCTTGATCAAGTTTTGAATAGTACCGAATGCATGCTAGTTTCATGGGCACTAGTAAACCGATGTAGCATTAAAGGTCGCTTACATCAAGGACAGTTAAGGTGCATTGGTCTTATGACCCCTCGGCTGCTAGGGTGGGTGGTCCATACCGTGAAGTACTGTTGGCAGGACGGCATGCCCACTCGACGTCACCACACCCGGGGCAGGATGTGGGTGGTTTTTCTTGCAAAAGGTTGTCATATACGACCTTAATTGGTGCGTATGTGTCGTGTACTTCTGGTTTTCCTAGCTGGTGTAAATCGATTGCAATTGCTGTCCCTCACAGTAATGAGTACCGCTTGGTCACCGCGCCAATCACGTAGTTGCACATGATATTATGGATATGGATTTGTATTGGTTATTACTGATTATTATTAATGCTCTATTGTTGTACTTACTTTATGTATTGTTTAATTATTGTTGCAACTAAAGTTACATTTCAGCTCAACCCATTTAACTTGAAAAATAAAACTTGATAGAACTAATAGGTTGCTTAGTGCGAGTTCCTTCAAACAAGCCACCGATTAGAGCCATGGCATGTCTAGGTTTTGATGGGTAAGTCTTGCTGAGTAATTAGTAATCAGGCTTTATGCTTATGTGGTTTTTAGGTACTAAAGAGATAGATTTGCCTGTAGATGTGTTGCCTTGGGACGTGCAAGTCCCTGAGGGTTGGAGTGCCCACTGGGAGTCTGACCTTCCACCGCAGTGACTATTGTGTGCTGCAAGAGCGATGGTTCCTCGAGCATGAATCATCACTATGTTGTATCATCGAGCTCGTAGTTCTTATCGTTATTTTGCTTCCGCTGTTTTTGAAACCTCATGAACTTGTAATTCTGCTGCACTTTGATGTAATAATTAAACTTAAATATTGGATCATTATTGTATTATCAAGTGTCTGTGTTATCAGCACCTTCGGGACCTCGATCCTCCGGGAAGGGGCGCCTCATCTGGTATTAGAGCCATGGTCCATGATAATACAACAATTAAAATGTATTTTCAAAAACTACGATGTTACGTGTGAGGATACGTTAGTATTGCCCCTAGTATTTATTAGGGTTGGTGACAATGCTAACGGGTTATGCTTGAGTTGGATTTTAATTGATTTTTTTCTTTTTGCATTTAAAGTTCGCTTGCAAGGACTGTGGCTTTGCGGGACGATTCCTTCCATGAATCGTTGCCCACATTTTTCATTTTTGTCTCCTTGACAAGTGTTGGAGCGTAGAGTTCACTCGCGAGGGCTATGGTTTCACGAGACGGTTTCTTCCATAAACCGTGCCAACTTTTCTTAGTGATGCTCATCATGATAGGATTATGATCATTGGTTCGCTTGCGAGGACCGTGGTTTTGCAAGGCGGTTCGTTCCATGAACCGTTGTGGAACTACCCTTATTTTCGTAGTTTCTTTTAATTTAATGTAATATTTCTACAATGCATTTCTCTGCAGGCACACTAGTGTTGTTAGTACAACACTTAGATTGACTTACGTGGTGAGTGTGGGTCGTCACCAAATTTTCGTGCTGCTAAGTACCGGCAATATCAGTGTGTGTTGTGAGGAACGATAGGTAAATAAATTGAGAATTTTGCATCATGCATTCCTTATAACTTAACTAAAATTTTGTTCTCTCCTTACTCACCCACCTATGAATAAAAATCTACAAGTTGTTGAGTGAAAATTTCAACTCTTAAATCTATTTGTTAAGATAATAACAATCTGTCAACTTTCTGTTTTCAGCACATCCCTGAACTTGCAAAATTCATAACTGGAGTTTCACTTAGAATTTAGAGGTGTGTGAACCCAATCTAGAAATCCCTAGAAGTCTATTTTCATTTCCAGTAGGACCTGACCTCTAATAATTTTTCCATTGTCCAGTAGAGCCGAAATACTAGACCCCTGTCATCCAGAAATTAAGTCTGTCAGCCTGAACTTATAAAAAAAATCATAAGTCCAGTTTTACTAGAAATTTTTGGGAGTACAAATACAATCTGGAAAGCTATAAAATTCTACTGTAACGTGGTGCCAAGTACCAGTTCTGTAGATTTTGTTTCTGGACACAATACTCAATTTTCTGACTGCTGCACAGTCAAGACCAAATCTGTTGGAAAACCCATCTCCGTATTATTGCCCCTTGAGACTGGAAAATGTGAATTAAAAATTTGTTTCTGTATTTCATGTAGTTGTACATGAAATGCACCTTACCTTAAGGAAGATTCTAACTCATTCAGATTTCACCCTTGTAGATGACTGAAAACAATTTCCATGCTCCACCAGGTTGGGAAATCACCGACGGTCTAGACATCCCTGGGATGACTCAACTCTTTTGGAGTGTCCCTCAGGGTTATGGACATGATATCCCTCCTACCTATGTTGGAAAGACCATTGAAGAGAATGGAATCACTTCCTGTGTAGTCCATGTCGTAGTACCCACCATCTATTCCTTTCTACTGGCATGGGAAACATGGACTATCAGTGTCTCTGGAGTAGACCTACTCACTACTTGGAGTGTTGCTGCCTTCAAAGCCCTCACTCTATTCTGTGAAGTCCGCAAGCATGAGGTCACCGGAACACCGGTAACCCTGTTGCCAATTGATAATATGGAGGATCTTGAGTGGAACCGTCACCTGGATTTTGTCTTCGACCCAAACCACCCACTTTATCGTCCAGCGCTAAATATGGTAGAGTGTTATGGACTCTCCCTATTTGACATATGCAAGAACTTGTACCGTCAGCTAGACATGTTTCGGGCCACACTTCGGCTTTCTGAAATAGAAAAGCAAGCTAAGATTCTGGAGATTGCAGAATTGAATCAGCAAATCCAAGCGAAGAATGAAGACCTGGATATGATCATCGATGAGCGTGACCAAGCCCTTAGAGATGCAGACATAATGTAGTCTGAATTGCAGGAGCTTCAAGTTGAATTTGACGCCTTCAAAGCTATCCACCTCCCCATCATAGATAACTGGGATGAGATCCCTATGGAGTATGGAGAGCAAGTGGATGAAGAGATGGAGGAAGCAGATAATGTTGATGTAGGGATGATGGAGCCAGGAGAGCTAGAAGAACCATTGGAACCACTAGAACCCAATGAACCGATAGTAATAGACCACGAGTAGATGATTTGGTCATGTATGAGCCATAGTGTGTCCGCAATACCATAGTTAGGCGTCAACGCATGTATGGATGAATTAGTGTAATGTTAATCTTTTTAACAACCATGTACCCAACTATAATTTGTGAAAATGGTTGTCATTTCCTAAAACCTTAGAGCACCCTTGCAAACTTTTACACATATGTCCTATGGAAGAATTTTAAGAAATGACTAATGTGTAGAATGTAAATTGTAGCATGGTGCGAACTCGGAATAAGGATGACCCTGAGAGCTCTCAGTAGGGAGCTAATAATCAGCCTTCGTTGGCCGATGTTTTGACTGCCGTGCTCAACCGATAGCAGAACGACTCCGAGTTGCTCTGCCGAGTGGTTGATATCACATCCCACTTGGCTGGCCATGGGGCAACCGCAACAACAACCAACCCCGACAGTGCACTTACTCAGACTTCCTGGGTACGCACCCGCCTACCTTCAAGCGTGCCAGAGAGCCTCTAGATGCCGACCACTGGCTGTGGCAGACCGAGTCTAAGTTCGGTCTGCTTGACTGCACTAAGCACCAGAAGGTGCTATTCGCCGCCCAGCAACTCCAAGGCCATGCTGGTGCCTGGTGGGCGAACTACATCGCTTCACTACCCGTTGTAACCCGCGTCGAGTGGAATGAGTTTCGGACTGCCTTTCGAGCTCATTCCATTCCAGCCGGTCCTGTGCAGAGGAAGTTTCAGGAGTTCATGGATCTGAAACAAGGAGGGAGGAATGTCCTCTAGTATTCTGAGACGTTCAACCATCTTGCTCAGTATGCCACTGAGTATGTCAACACTGAGGAGAAGAAGAGGTATGCTTTACTGCGTGGCATGAATGCCGCCCTAAAGGAGCGCCTGACCTGGTAGACGACTAGCACATACAATGATTTGGTCAATGCTCCTATTGTCCAAGAGAGTGCCATGCGCCAAGTTGAGGAAGATGAGCGCAAGAGGAAGGCCCCTGCTAGTGCCTCTGCTGCCCCGCAGGCGAAGTATCGCCTGATGTACACTTCCCCATCTGGACAGTGGTACCGGACGTCCCCGTAGCAGAAGTTTCAGCGCCCGAGGCCTCAGCAGCAGCAGTATTTCCCGCCCCGTCCACCACAACAGCAGCAGCAGCACACTCAGTACCATGCACCCTACCAGCAGCAGGGAAGTCAGAATGCACGTGCCCCACAGCCTGTTAGTCGTGGAGGCAACTACCCGTGCTACAACTGTGGTCGCACCGGCCACTTTGCCAGAGAGTGTACAGCACCCCGACGCAACAACAACAACAACAATCAGCACCCTTCGTAGAGCAAGAATGTGAATGCTACGCCTCATGGTGCCCAAGTGAACTACACCAACGCTGAAGATATTCCTCAAGGTGACCCCATGCTGACCGGTATGCTCTCACTTTACCTCCAGCCTGTTCTCACTCTTTTTGATTTTGGTGCTACTCATAATTGTATTAGCAGAACTTGTGTGCAAAAACATAATCTCCACACCACCACTATAAATCAGTGCTTTACTCTCCGATCTCCAGCTAGACAAATTCTAGCTAATGAAATAGTATGCAAAGCTCCACTAGAAATCAACCAGAGAATCTACCCCATTGATTTTATCATGCTCCATTATCAAGAAATTTATCTAATTATTGGCATGATGTGGATGAAAACCCATAGAGCCATGTTGGATATTGAGCCCCGTGTGGTTCATTTGGACTCTCCCTTGCATGGCCCAGACACACTTTGCCTTAGTGCTGCTCCATCAAAAAGTCCAGTTGTTTATCAACTGGAAGGACCATCACTTGAGAACATCCCTATTGTCTGTGAGTATCCCGACGTATTCCCGGAAGATATTTCTGGGCTTCCACCTGATCGTGAAGTGGAATTCAAGATTAAACTTCAGCTAGGAACTTCTCCGATATCTCGATGACCATATAAGATGGCTCCAAATGAGCTAGCTCAATTGAAGAAGCAATTGAATGAGTTGCTGGAGAAAGGCTTTATTCGGCCAAGTACTTCACCTTGGGGTTGTCCCGCCATTTTTGTGAAGAAGAAGGACAAGTCTGTGTGTCTCGTTGTTGATTATCGGCCTCTCAATGAAGTCACAATCAAGAATAAGTACCCGCTACCTCGTATTGATATTATTTTTGATCAATTGGTTGGTGCCAAGGTCTTTTCAAAAATTGACCTTCGGTCGAGTTATCATCAGATAAAGATCAGAGCGGAAGATATTCCAAAGATTGCATTCTCTACTAGATACGGATTATTCGAATATCTAGTGATGTCCTTTGGATTGACAAATGTCCCTGCCTATTTCATGTATCTCATGAATTCAGTCTTCATGCGAGAGCTGGACAAATTCATGGTGGTATTCATTGATGACATTCTCATCTATTCGAAGTCCAAGGAAGAACATGCCGAACATCTCCATATTGTTCTTCAGCGTCTATGGGATCACAAGCTATTTGCAAAATTTAGCAAGTGTGAGTTTTGGTTCGACCAAGTGCCATTCCATGGTCATTTAGTATCCGCAGAAGGCATCTCTGTAGACCCAAGCAAGGTTCAAGATGTGCTAGATTGGAAGCCACCGAAAACTGTCCATCAAATTCGCAGTTTTCTCGGACTAGCTGGATATTATCGAAGATTCATTCCCAATTTCTCTCAGTTGACCAAGCCCATCACCGAGCTACTGAAAACAGATAAGAAGTTTGATTGGAGCAATAATTGTGAAGAAGCATTTCAGAAATTGAAGAAATTATTGACTACTACCCCAGTATTGGCTCAGCTAGACATCACCCAGCTGTTCGACATATATTGTGATGCGTCTGGGACAGGACTTGGATGTGTGCTCATGCAGGATGGTCGTGTCATTGCCTATGCATCTCGACAACTGCGGAAGCATGAAGAGCATTATCCGACTCACGATTTGGAACTAGCTGCCATTGTACTTGCACTAAAAATTTGGAGGCATTTTTTGCTCGGTAATTTAGTGCACATCTATACAGATCACAAGAGCTTGAAGTACATCTTTACTCAGACTGATCTGAATATGAGACAACGTTGATGGCTAGAGTTAATCAAGGACTATAATATGGAGATTCATTATCACCCAGGCAAGGCTAATGTGGTCATCGATGCTTTGAGTCGGATGATACACTGCAATAATCTAGTGATAGACTGCAATGTTGAAGCTAGCTTCACTGAACCAAGCTTACATGTATTGCCTACCCTAGTGACCAGTAATCTTAGTATTCACTCCACCATTCGGGATGAAGTCATTGCTGCACCAAAACAAGATGTTGGAATGAAGCACATATGGGAGAACATTAAGACTGGCAAGGCAAAATGCTTCACACAAGACTCAGATGGTACTCTGTGGTTTAATAACCGTCTAGTAGTACCCAAGGATTTTGAGCTTCATCGAAAAATCTTGGATGAAGACCGTCACTCTAAATACTCTATTCATTCTGGAAGTAATAAGATGTACCAGGATTTGAAGATAAATTTCTGGTGGACCCAAATGAAGCGAGAAGTTGCTCGGTATGTCATGGAATGTGACACTTGCCAAAGAGTTAAGGCTGACCATTTGAAGCAAGCCGGACTACTTCAGCCATTGAGTATTCCCGCCTGGAAATGGGAAGACATCAGCATGGATTTCATTGTTGGCCTCCCTCTCACTTCACGAAAGCATGATTCAATTTGGGTCATTGTGGACAGACTCACAAAATATTCTCACTTTCTACTAGTCAACACCAGATATAGCATACGGCAGTATGCAAAACTATACATAGCAAGAATTCTATGTCTCCATAGAGTACCCAAGACCATTGTTAAAGATCGTGGCTCACAATTTGTCGCTCGTTTCTGGGAACAACTGCATGCATCTCTGGGTACCAAGTTGATTCAGAGTTCTGCTTATCATGCCGCTGCTGATGGACAAACAGAGCGTGTCAACCAGATTTTGAAAGATATGCTTAGAGCCTGTGTTTTAATGCATGGTGGTAACTAGGATGAGTACTTACCATATGCGGAATTCTCATACATCAACAGTTACCAAGAGAGTGTAAAAATGTCCCCTTTTGAAGCACTCTACGGTCGGAGTTGTAGAACACCGTTAAACTGGTCCGAATTAGGAGAAAGAGTAACTTTTGGTCCTGATCTTGTCAAAAATGGAGAAGAAAAGGTTCGGACAATTCAAGCAAATCTCAAGGTTGCTAAATGTCGTCAAGAGAAGTATGCAAACCGATGACGTAGGCCACTGTTTTTCAACAAGGAAGATTTTGTCTATCTTCGAGTATCACCGATGAAGGGCATTCAGCGTTGTGGAATCAAAGGAAAGTTAGCACCCTGCTATATCGGACCTTTTAAAATCTTGGAGAGATGTGGACAAGTCGCCTACAAGCTAGAGTTACCCCCGAATCTATCTGGAGTACATAGCACGTTTCATGAGTCACAACTAAAACGGTGCCTCAAACCTCCAATAGATATTGTCTTGAAAGAGTATGATCATCTTCAGCCGGACCTCACTTATTCCGAACGACCAATAAAAATCCTTGATGAAAAAGAATGCACAACCCACAAAAGAACCATCAAATTCTATAAAGTGCAATGGAGTAACCACTCAGAAGATGAATCCATCGAGGAATCAGAAGAATTTCTGAGTACTCATTACCTAGAATTCTGGTCTTCGTTCATAGGTAAAATTTTTGCCCCTGCCTAGTCTGCTTTGTTCTTAATCTTGGGGCGAGATTTCTTTGAGGAGGGAGGGTTGTGACACCCAAGTGTCTCTTTTTCTTGCCTAGCACAAATTGCCAAAATTTTTAGCTCAAGTAAGAAGCATGAAATAATAGGGACAAGTTAAAATGGAATTTTCCTCATAGCTAAGTTAAATCCCTGCAAGCAAAAGTTTAGAGCAAATAAAACTTTCTATAAAACATAGGCCAATTAATTACATCAGAATTATGAAAATAAAATAAAATAGAATTTTGGGCCAAAAACCAGATTTTTATTCCATTAAGAAATCAATCAAATAAATAAATTAAACCTCAAAATGATTTAACTTTAATTATTAATTCCAACTAAATAAATTGTTTTCTGGCCTGATAGACTTCACTAATAAATTCCCTATTGTTCTATAAGCCCAAAAATAAAATTTTATTCAAATTGGAGGCTTATAGCATAGGGAAATTAAACAAACTAAAAACTAGGGACCTTTTTCAGATCTTTTCAAAAGTTGGAGGGCCCCTCTGCAAAAATTTGTCTTCTTCATCCCGTGTCCCGCCCGCGTGCGCGCCCGCGTGAATCCCCGCCGCCCGCCCTACTGCCCTGGGAACTCGGTCCTGCACTTCCGTGCCTCGCCACTCGCCGCCGTGACTTCGCCTCTGCCATTCGGCAACTAGCCACCACGCGATGGAGTTCCTTTTGCTCTGCCCGAAGTCGTCATGCCTTTGCCGCGCCCATGGTTCCCGACGCCGGCCCTTCTTTGCTGCCTGGGAACTCATTGCCGCACTAGCGCGCACAGCTCACCCTTCACATCACCGTCGCCTCGCTGCTGTTTCCCCGCTCGCCAGCACACCGCTAAGTGCCAACGTCGCGATTTGCTTTCACCACATAGGGACTCGCCGCCATGGAAGTTGCCGACCGGTCTCCTCGCGGCCAGTCTCTCCTCGCGCTCCGACCGCATGAGAAGCCGCGCACAACTCTTCTGTCACCTCGCAGCTGCCCACTCGGTCATCACTGCACGCCGCTAGCCGCCATGCTTGTGGGTCACTTTCCCTCTATCCAATGCCGCCATGGCCATGGTAGAGCATTGCCGTCTCTGTGCACCCAACGACTCCCGACAGCTCGGCAACCCTCAAACCAGCGCGCAAAACTCCCGCGAGCCTGTGGCCACCCCAAGTGACCAACACTGACCTATAAAACCCCCTGCCTTCCCTCAGTTCCGCATCCCCTGTTCTCTGGCCATTAGCACCGAGCTTGTGCTCAAACTCTTTCCCCCTCTCTAGTGCCCCTCAGCCAAGGGCACCACTGCAAAACATCACGCAAGAACACCAGTCTACTTCCCACGCCTATCGCTAACCACCACCGCTCTCGGCCCAACGGAATTTGGCCAAGATGATAGGGGGAACTTCAAGTAAGCTCCATTGGCACCACCGCAAAATTCTTCCCTTCTGGTGAGCCGTACACCCTCCTTCCTCTTCGCGTGTATACTCAACTCATACCCACTCGTGCCTAACCTGCTGCCCTCTTGTTTCCGTGCACAAGATCGCCGGCATGGCTCCTATCCCTGGCTGACCCCCCCCCCCTGCGCCGCTGTGCCTGAGCCGCCTCACCGATGAGCACCACCTTCCATCCCTCTTCGGTGGACGATGACCCGATGCCGATCCCCGACGTGCCTCCGTGAAGCTCTAGGAGCCAGCCGCACACCTTTTCCTGCCCCGAGCGTAAATGGCGACGTCGCCGAACTTCAAGCTTTTGCCACCGCTCATCGCCGACTTGTTTTCGGTGAGTTTTCCACCACACGATCACCATCACTAGCTTCGCCTTCACATGCTGAGCCTAGCCGTGCCATCGCGACTAGCTTTTGCCCCTCGACGCGCCCAGCGGCGAGCCCTCCGGCAAGCCCCGACCACGCACCGCCGCGCTCAGGCACGGCTGCTTGGCAGCTGAGCTGGCCCCTATTTGGCAGCCTACATGGCGCACATGTGGTGCTGACGTGTTTAAATTAAAACCAAAATAATTCCAGAAAATGGCTTAAACTTCTAAAAAGCATAGTAAAGTCATTTTAAGTCCAAATGACCTCAAACCAATTCTGTTAGCTTCATACTAATGTGCTTTATTTTAGTAAAATGATAACCAGCTGTCTCTGTCAATATATTTTAATTAATTAAATAACTTGTGTAAACACTAATTAATTCCTTAATAATTCTAGGAATGGAATTTAATTCTAATCTTTTGCATACACTGTTATTCCCTATTAATACACCACCCTGATTTTTGGTTAAGTTAGTTCTGTAGTATATAATACTCTATTAATTATGTAATGCTTTGACTTAAATAAATGCTAGTAAATAGAGTAATACAATTCAGAGGCTGTAACATGGTAAAAATGCAATTCATATATGTCCCTGTTCATGATAAATCACTCATGTCCAGAATCGATTGTTTACTATTTTAATTGCTTACTTGTTCTTAAAAACTATAACAACCCTAATTAAATGATTAACACACATAAAATGATGAAACTCTAATTTGTTTCTTTAAAGCATATGGCTTCGAGAACATATTAATAAGGTTGTTAGCACCAAAACACTAATGCAATATGCATCCATCATATCATTGCATGTGATGGTGTTGCGATAATACCGTTAAATCCATTGTTCATCAATAGGTAACGACACTCAGGAGCAGGAGCCCAACGTCCAGCAGGACCAAGAGCCTGAAGAGCAAGAGACTGTAGTTGCTAACACTAGCGTGGATCCAGGCAAGTCCCGGTTTGCATTAGCCTCTTTATAAAGTTTTGCTAGTTTATATCACTACTAGTGTCTATGTTTAATTGTTGCATTAGGTCATAGGAGTTGATTGGAATTCACCTTGCATGTCACCCAAATGACTTATATTGCTATTATTAGAAACTTGGTAGGCTCGGTACTAAATTGCTATGCTTAGTAATTAATAGTCTCGGTAGAAATTATTACTATGGAATAGTTTGACCACTAAATTGAACTTATGAAAGAAGTTTACTTTTGATGTATGGCCGGGCAGGGATGATGCATGTGTAGGATTGCAGCAACACATGCGTGTTGACTGCGGTTGCCCTATCTTGCCCACGTAAGGACCTGTCCGTGGTCGGCCCCTTGATCAAGTTTTGAATAGTACCGAATGCATGCTAGTTTCAGGGGCACTAGTAAACTGATGTAGCATTAAAGGTCGCTTACATCAAGGACAGTTAAGGTGCATTGGTCTTATGACCCCTCGGCTGCTAGGGTGGGTGGTCCATACCGTGAAGTACTGTTGGCAGGACGGCATGCCCACTCGACGTCACCACACCCGGGGCAGGATGTGGGTGGTTTTTCTTGCAAAAGGTTGTCATATACGACCTTAATTGGTGCGTATGTGTCGTGTACTTCTGGTTTTCCTAGCTGGTGTAAATCGATTGCAATTGCTGTCCCTCACAGTAATGAGTACCGCTTGGTCACCGCGCCAATCACGTAGTTGCACATGATATTATGGATATGGATTTGTATTGGTTATTACTGATTATTATTAATGCTCTATTGTTGTACTTACTTTATGTATTGTTTAATTATTGTTGCAACTAAAGTTACATTTCAGCTCAACCCATTTAACTTGAAAAATAAAACTTGATAGAACTAATAGGTTGCTTAGTGCGAGTTCCTTCAAACAAGCCACCGATTAGAGCCATGGCATGTCTAGGTTTTGACGGGTAAGTCTTGCTAAGTAATTAGTAATCAGACTTTATGCTTATGTGGTTTTCGGGTACTGAAGGGATAGATTTGCCTGTAGATGTGTTGCCTTGGGACGTGCAAGTCCCTGAGGGTTGGAGAGCCCACTGGGAGTCTGACCTACCACCGCAGTGACTGTTGTGTGCTGCTAGAGTGATGGTTCCTCGGGCATGAATCATCACTATGTTGTATCATCGAGCTCGTAGTTCTTATCATTATTTTGCTTCTGCTGTTTTTGAAACCTCATGAACTTGTAATTCTGCTGCAGTTTGATGTAATAATTAAACTTAAATATTGGATCATTGTTGTATTATCAAGTGTCTGTGTTATCAGCACCTTCGGGACCTCGATCCTCCGGGAAGGGGCGCCTCACTTGAGGAGGTAGTCAACAGGAGACATGAGCTCTCAATTGTGAGAGCAATGGAGATGATACTCATGCTTCATTCACAAGTGGGGCATGTGCTTGAGCACATCACTGGACTCTATGACCCTTCCCATTACTACATCAACCTTGACAATGTGCATATAGGGGATGGTCATGGACATTGGAGGTACCGTGCTCCTCACTATCCCATTAGGAGGAGACTACTGGATGGGATTGCGAGAATCCCTATCTATGAGGATGGTCCTATTGCTCGACACAATGAGGTTGGTACTACTCAATCAAGTAATACTTTGGATACTAACCCTTCTTCCTCTAGTGCTTGTCTTATGACTACCACTAGGGTCAACTACAAGAGTGGAGGCACTCATTAGATTCTTGATAGTGGGTGCACTCAACACGTGACCGGGAAGCCAACCATGTTCACCACCATTGATGAAGACAAAGATAGTGAGAAGGTGACTTTTGGGGATAACTCAAAAGGGAGTTTTAGTGGCTCGGGCAAGGTGGCTATCCCAAATGACCTCTATCTCTCCAAGGTCTTTCTTGTGGAAACCCTCAAATTCAACCTTCTGTCTATTGGTCAACTTTGTAACATGGGTTTCAAGTGCACATTTGATGAGGATGGTGCAACAATTGAGAATGCCAAGAGAGGGCTAGTATTCCATGGAGTGAGGCATGGAAACTTGTATGTCACAGACTTCAAGTCAAGTAATGTGCCACCAAGCACTTGCCTATTCACTAAGCCATCCAAGGGATGGTTGTGGCATAGAAGACTGGCACATGTTGGAATGAATACTCTTAAGAAGATTGTCAAGAGGAATCTAGTTGAAGGAATCAAGGATGTGACCTTTGAGAAGGATAGACTGTGCAGCGCTTGTCAGGCAGGAAAACAAGTTGCATCTTCACATCCCACCAAGTCATTCATGTCTACATCTCATGCTCTAGAGCTCCTACACATGGACTTGTTTGGGCCAACCCACTACAAGAGTCTGGGAAGCAATCTATATTGCTAGGTGATTGTTGATGATTTCATAAGATACACTCAGACCTTCTTTCTTGTGGACAAATCTCAAGCCAGTGTATCTTCAGGAAGTTTGCCAAAAGACCAAAGAATGAGTTCAATGCTAGCATTGTCAAGATAAGGAGTGACAATGGGACGAAGTTCAAAAACACCAGTGGAGGAATATTGTGACAAGAAAGGGATCAAACATGAATTCTCCGCTACATATACTCCTGAGCAAAATGGAGTAGTGGAGAGGAAGAACAAGACACTCATCACTCTTGCTCGTTGTAATGTCCCGCTGCTCCGAGGTCGGGCCCACTTACCCTGGCAGCTCTCTAGGATCTCAAGACTATCCTCATAGACCAACACATGTCTTTTCTGTGCACTTTGTCCTCACTCGTGCGCACCCAGGATAAACTTCCCGGTCGGTCACCCATCCCTAAATTGCTCCAGGCCAAGCACACTTAACTTTGGAGTTCTTTAGGGATGAGCTTCCAGAAAAATGTTGCAACTTGTTGGTATGAGTATTCTATCAATCCTATTAAGCCTTGGGCTACGATGTTACACTCTCACCCCCTTAGAAGATCAACGTCCTCGTCGATCAACCCCAATCCAGGAACTTCCCATCTTGGCCACGTCCGTGTGCCCAGTGTCAGCGCATGTGCCATGCTGTGTGACCACTCTGGGCCCACACCACCCATGCACACCATGCCTACACAACTGCGACCCCACACGCCCGTGAAACCGCAAGGGTCGGCTCTGATACCAACTATAACGTCCCGCCCCTCCAAGACCGGACCCGCTTACCCTGGCAGCTCTCTAGGATCTCAAGACTATCCTCACAGACCAACACATGTCTTTTCTGTGCACTTTGTCCTCACTCGTGCGCACCCGGGATAAACTTCCCGGTTGGTCACCCATCCCTAAATTGCTCTAGGCCAAGCACACTTAACTTTGGAGTTCTTTAGGGATGAGCTTCCAAAAAAGATGTTGCAACTTGTTGGTATGAGTATTCTATCAATTATATTAAGCCTTGGGCTAGAATGTTACACTCGTGCCATGTTAGATGAGTATGGAACTCATGAGAGGTTTTGGGCGGAGGCAATCAACACGGCGTGCTACACTTCCAACCGTGTCTATCTCCACGAGTTGTTCAAGAAGATGCCATATGAGCTATTGGTGGGACGGAAAACCAATGTTTCCTATTTTTGAGTCTTTGGATGCAAGTGTTACATTCTCATGAAGAGGAGAAAGCCTAGGAAGTTTGAAAGCAGAACTTATGAAGGCATTCTTGTTGGGTACTCTGGGACTTCTAAAGACTATAGGGTCTACAACTCAGCCACAGGATGTGTGGAAGAATCCTATGATGTGCAATTTGATGAGTCAAATGGGTCCCAAAATGTAAGCTTCATGACCACTGGTGATTGGATCCCCATGGTATGGATGTTTTGGTGATAAATGACAACTATGAAATTATGGGCTAACATCTACACGAGTGCTGTCTGTGTAGGAATCATTTCTTAACTCTATTACAAATCATATGGATGATGGTTGCCTTGGCGATTGATGACAATGACCACAAGCACGGAGGCTTGTGAACTTGATGGAGTCCAAGGGTTGATGGAGATGGATCAAAGCAGAGGACAAGCTATGGTGCAAGTGTTTGGAACACTTGACTAGTTGTTAGGGCTTTGAGTCCATAGGAAAAACCGGACTATCAAGGGGGTCTAGGTCATTCTCTTAGGTCATGTGTAGTCGGTGATGTGCAAGGTTGCTCGGTGAAATCACAAGCACAAGGTGACAGTGGAGAAGCCAAGGAGCTGTTCGGAGAAGTTGTGAAATGAAGTGAAGCGAGGACGACAAATTTCAGCTTCTGGATATAGAGACCGGACAGAGGGGTCTGTAGAGACCGGACTGTACGGTCACCATGGGGAGTTGTCCAGGACTTAGAGTGAGAAGCCTGAATCTGTCAGCAGGAGACTCTATATAGGCCAGACGGTTTGGTCTGCTAACTGGATGGTCCAGTCAGTAGGAGTGCAGGAATGGCAGAAGAGCTTCGGGAGCAGAATGTTTCTGGACTAGAGAGAGAAATGGACCAGACGGTCTGGTCTACTGACCGGACAGTCTAGTCAGTACAGGAATAACTTGCGCATAGTGGAGCCAATGGCTGAGGAGAGCCGTTACAGAGTGACCGGACGGTCCGATCAGGCAGAGACCAGACAATCTGGTCAGTGTGTCCAGAAAGGTGATTTCATGAGGCAATGACTAGTTTGAGGTTGGGAGCATATATAACTTGGTTGCTGTGGTCTTGGAGACCTCTCTTGGCTAGTGGAATACATGAGAGCATTTAGTAAGGTCCGAGAGGAAAAGAGGAGAGCACTAGGAGGAGATATTGCATATCTTGAGAGTGCTAGAGAAGACTAGCTTGAGCATCTTGCACATCTAAGGCTAGGGTGTCCTTGACGGTGTGATCTAGATTGTTACTCTTGGTCTATGGTGAGACCGAGACCGGTTAGGTATTGGTGATCAAGCCTATCGTGATCGGTTGTGAAGGCCATCACACATTTGTACACGGTTTGAGCCCGCCAGTGAAAGGGACATCGCTAGTGAGCACCTGTGTCAGCTCGGGGAGTTCGGCAAAGTCTCGAGGGAGGCGATCTTGTGCTTTGTGCAGCAGTGACGCACACCGTGTCTTCAATCTAGGAGTGATTGAGGGCTCGTGGGCGAGAACTCCGCTTGGTGGCGGGAGGGACCAGGACTCCGGTGGGAGTGGTCCAATAAGGATTAGGGGAAGGCGCCATCCTTCCGAGACCTCAGGAAAAATCATGAGCGTTCCTTGACCCTTCACTTTACTATTCCGCAATTGTGTGCTCTAGTGAGTAGGGTGACTTGTGGCTTGCATAGGCTAGTGTGATTGGCTTCCGCTCTTTGTCATATCATGAACACTAGCATGTGTAGGATCTTGATCTACTAGAATTGCTTAGGTTTCCTATATCGTTAGACTCAAGTAGTGCAATTTGAAGTAATTGAATTCATGAGCGGCTTATCGATTCCCCCCCCCCCTCGCCCCCTCTCGGTACGCCTTCGGTCCTTACAAGAGGTATCAGAGCCATGTGCTCATCTTCGAGGCTTCACCGCCTTGAGGAAGGATGCCGAGATCGGCAGGGAGTGTTACCATATTCAATGGTGAGGACTATGCATATTGGAAGGCTCGCATGCAAGCCTACCTTTAGTCCCTTGATCCAGAGATTTGGTTGGTCACTCACGAGTCCGATGCGGATGTGAACCTACTTGAGCCTGACTATGTTAAGTGTAATGCTAAGGCCGAGAATGCTTTGTTTGCTTACATCTCTAAGGATGTTTTTGCTCAGCTAGATGCTAGTTCCATAGCACATGGTATCTGGACTGAGATTCAGGCGCTCTATGAGGGCACCAGTGATGTCAAAGAGGAAAGATACTATGTGCTAAAGAACAAGTATGATAAATTCACTAGATTGCCACATGAGAGAGCTAATATTGTTCATTCTTGTTTTCATGTACTAGTGGAGGAGATCAATGCACTTGGGGATGATTTCAAGATGAAGCCCGTCAAGGTGATAAGAAGATTCTCGAGACTATTTAATGACCCCAAGTATGAGTCCATCATCACCTTCATCTTGCAAGGTGACCTCAAGACCAAGACCATGAAGGATGTACTTGGAAAGATCACTGCCTTCAAGAGCTACCAATTTGATGTGGACAAGGGTTCCCGATCTTCCGAAAGGTTCTTGGTAAGTTGATTTGGTCGGAGGCGACACACAAATCGATCCGGCTTCAGAACAGCATGTTCTAAACCCCGCAATCGCAGCACGACGTCTCCTCTGCTTATCAACCGTCCAAAAGACGATTGACCTCGCCGAGAAGGCTAATCCCTGCCTGCGAATCAAGAACACAAGCAAGAACAACGAAGAATGCAACACAATTGCAGATGTATGATTAAACTCTCGAAGTTGGGGTCTCACAAACCGATGAACGGCGAAACTGTTTATGAACAGAATTGATCTAAGCAAAACCCGAACCCTAATGGTGCGGCGGTGGCTGTATATAAAGACCCTAGGGTCGTGCAAGACCCTCTGGACGCACCCCGAATTGGGCTCAACTAGATACAAGGCCCAAAGACAAAAAATAAGCGACGCAGCACCGACACAGATTCTGGACTCTCTCTTGTTTTGACGATTCCCGATGACTCCGGATGAATTTTGACATGAGGCCGGCGGCATTGGAAAGGCCTTCTCCTTATCTTTCCGTGCATATCTAGAACGTCCAAATCCGAGTCCGTATGCGTCCTGGGCGACCGTTTTAGTACAGACTGGTCCTTGGCCCCGAAACAGACTCGAAGTCGGTTTTGATTGGGCCTCCACTTTGGCTTCCAAGCCCTTGCTGGCCCTCCACGTTTCCAAATCCTTCTCCCATCATCTCCTGGTCCTCTCCATGGTTTCTAATCATAAAATAATCATTAGGTAGCAAACCATTCTCAAAAGTAACATATAGCGAAGAACGTAGGAACGAGCTCACCTCTAAATTTAGTTGTCGTGCACGAGCTCTAGTCATTGGACCTTGCAAGTCCAGATTTGGAGGAGTGTTGTGTATATCCATAGGAGTGATGTCCTCATCATCCTCCCCCTCTTGAAGTGGAGTCGTCCTCGACTCAAGCTCATCCTCTTCTCCCAAGTATGGTTTCAAATCTGAAATGTTAAAAATAGGACTAACCCCGAACTCGGGAGGCAACTCAAGTTTGTATGCATTATCATTAATCTTCTCTATTATTTTGAATGGACCATCAGCTCTAGGCATTAGTTTAGACTTTCTCAATTCTGGAAATCTATCCTTCCTTAAGTGTAACCACACTAAATCTCCTACATCAAGCTTTACTACCAGCAATTTTATACTTTTCATTCATCTTTTCAATGCTAAGTCTAGTGGTCTCATGTATTTGCAAAATAAATTCAGCACGCTCCTTAGCATCAATATGAACTCTCTCATTAATAGGTAGAGGAAGTATATCAAGTGGAGTACGGGGATCAAAACCATACACTACCTTGAATGGACTTACCTTGGTAGTAGAATGTGTTGCCCGATTATAAGCAAACTCAACATGAAGTAAGCATTCTTCCCATTGCTTCAAATTTTTCTTCAAAACAGCTCGCAACATAGTACCCAAAGTGCAGTTCACAACCTCAGTTTGTCCATCAGTTTGTGGATGACAAGTTGTAGAAAATAACAACTTTGTACCCAACTTATTCCAAAGCGTGCGCCAAAAATGACTCAAGAATTTTGCATCACGATCTGAAACAATAGTAGAAGGCATACCATGCAAACGTACAATTTCTTTGAAAAAAAGATCAGCAATATAACTAGCATCATCAGTTTTATGACATAATATAAAGTGTGCCATCTTGGAAAAACGATCCACGACAACAAAAATGCTATCGCTCCCCCTCTTAGTCCTAGGCAGTCCTAAAATAAAGTCCATAGAAATATCCGCCCAAGGAATAGAAGGAACAGGAAGTGGCATGTATAAACCATGTGGATTCAATCGAGACTTAGCTTTTTGACATGTAGTGCAGCGAGCAACAAAACGCTCAACATCTTTCCTCATCCTTGGCCAAAAGAAGTGTGTGGCCAAAATATCCTCTGTCTTCTTAGCACCAAAATGACCCATCAATCCACCTCCATGCGCCTCCTGCAACAACAAAAGACGAACGGAACCAACTGGAATGCATAGGCGGTTAGCTCTAAACAAGAATCCATCATTCAACACAAATTTGTGCCAAGCACGACCTTCTTTACAGTGCAGCAATACATCTTTAAAGTCGACATCAGCAACATATTGTTCTTTAATTGCCTCAAGTCCAAAAATTCTACAATCAAGTTGAGACAACAAAGTATATCGCCTCGATAAAGCATCAGCAATCACATTATCCTTCCCTTTCTTATGTTTAATAATATAAGGAAAAGACTCAATAAACTCAACCCATTTAGCATGTCTACGGTTCAAATTGCCTTGAGAACGAATATACTTAAGTGATTCATGATCAGAATGAATAACAAATTCTTTGGGCAACAAATAATGACGCCACGTTTCTAAAGAACATACAAGTGCATATAGTTCCTTATCATACGTGGAATAATTCAAAACAGGCCCAGTAATTTTCTCACTAAAGTATGCAACAGGTTTACCATCTTGCATCAGAACACCACCAATGCCTATACCACTAGCATCACATTCAAGCTCAAAAGTCTTATCAAAATTGGGTAATTGCAGCAATGGTGCATGTGTAAGTTTGTCCTTCAAAGCATCAAAAGACTCATGATGTACCTTACCAAAATGGAAGTCAACGCCCTTCTTTGTCAACTCATGCAATGGTGCAGCAATGGTGCTGAAATCTTTGACAAAGCGGCGGTAGAAACCTGCAAGACCAAGAAAACTCCTCACCTGTGTGATAGTTTTTGGTACAGGCCAGCTCTTTATGGCTTCAATCTTCGCCTCATCCACCTCAATTCCCTGTGGAGTCACAACATAGCCAAGAAAAGAGACTCGATCCGTGCAAAAGGTGCACTTCTCAAGGTTACCAAATAAACGTGCAGCTCGCAAAGCATCAAAAACAGCACGCAAATGAATCATATGATCATCCGTGGATTTACTATAAATCAAGATATCATCAAAGTAAACAACCACAAATTTGCCAATAAAAGGTCTTAAAACCTCATTCATCAAACGCATGAAAGTACTGGGTGCATTAGTTAACCCAAAAGGCATTACTAACCACTCATACAACCCGAATTTGGTTTTGAAAGCTGTTTTCCATTCATCTCCAAGTTTCATTCTAATTTGATGGTAGCCACAACGCAAATCAATTTTGGTGAAAATTATAGCACCACATAACTCATCAAGCATGTCGTCTAGCCTAGGAATAGGATGACGATACCTAATAGTAATGTTATTAATGGCTCTACAATCTACACACATACGCCAAGAACCATCTTTCTTAGGAACCAAAAGTACAGGAACAGCACAAGGACTAAGTGATTGACGAACATACCCACGATCCAAAAGGTCTTGGACTTGTCGTTGTATCTCCTTAGTCTCCTCAGGGTTGGTCCTATAAGCAGCACGGTTTGGTAAAGTAGCACCAGGAATCAAATCAATTTGATACTCAATCCCTCTCAAAGGTGGCAATCCCGGTGGTATCTCAGCTGGGAAAACATCCTCATACTCCTGCAAAAGGTTAGTGACAGCAGGAGGCAAAGCACTAGAAGCAATATCACCAAGCAAAAACAAGGCTTGTTTGCATATCAAAGCATAGCAAATATCATCAGTAGAAATTTCAGCAAGCTCAGATTTTGTGGCAAGACATGAACGACCTTGTAATTTAATTGCAGCACCCTTAGAACATGAAGAATCATTAACATTACTTGGTGTAGAAGCAGAATTAACAGGTTGCTGAATTTCAGGGCGTTTATTTTTCAAACTAGCAGCTCGTTCTAAATCAGCTTGTACAATTTCAGCAGGGGTCATTGGTAACAAAGTAATTTTAGTTCCTTTATGCATAAAAGTGTACTTATTACTTTTACCATGGTGTACAGCATCATTATCAAATTCCCAAGGTCTACCCAATAAAAGTGAACAAGCTTGCATGGGTACAACATCACAATCAACAGAATCCACATAGGAACCAATGGAAAAAGGAACTCTGCAAGTTTGTGTTACCTTAGCTTTTCCAGAGTCATTTAACCACTGAATGTAGTATTGGATGTGGATGTGGGCGTGTGGTCAAATCAAGCTTCTTAACCACATTAGAACTCACCAAATTGTTGCAGCTTCCTCCATCAATGATGACACGTGCCCGACGGTTCTTGATGACGAAGAAAATCTGGAACAAGTTATGTCGCTGCATCATCTCGGGCTGCTGGACTTGTGTGCTAAGCACACGCTGCACAATAATATTCATATAGCCCGTGGTATCTCCGCCTCCAAGGACGAGGTCACAGCTGGTGGCAGCGACATCCTCCTCCTCATCCTCCACATCGGAGGCTCTCATGTAACCGCCATCATCTGTCGCCACATATGCCCGCCTACTTGGGCAATCTTTCTGCACATGGCCAAGACCATGGCAGCGGTGGCACTGAATCCCTGTAGTGCGTCCCGTCGAAGCAACAGAGGAGGCACTACTAGCCGGTACCTGCACAGAATTTTTACCTGAGCGCGTAGAAGGGGCAGGGGCTGATCTTGGTGCTGCAGAAACAACACTAGCTGGTGGGGACGGCCGGAAAGATGGCTTGGGCAGCCCCGAAGTCCCCGTCGGCCGTGGTGGGTAGAAATTCCTAGACTTGCTGTACTCCTCAAAAGCCTGGAAAAGTCCCTGTGATTCTTTCTCTGCAAGCATAGCATACTGGAAACACTGGTTGAGGGTATAAAATTCTTTATAATCAAGGATGTCCTGAATTTCTTTTCTCAAACCAGAATAAAAGCGGCAAATCTGATCCTCTACTTTTTCAACCACAGCACAACGAATCAAACCCTTCTGAAGCTCACTAAAGTACTCCTGAACAGTTTTATCTCCTTGATCTAAACGCTACAGTTTATTACGAATTTCTCTATAAAAAGAAGGAGGAACAAAACGATCACGCATTTCTACCTTAAGTTCTTCCCAAGTAGTAGGCAAATCGGTTTCAGCAGCTAGACCACTCCACCAAACAATAGCAAAGTCCTTAAACTCACTAGTGGCTTGTCTAACTCTATGTTGTTCAGGAACAAGGTGGGCATTAAATTTTTGTTCTACCGTCATTTCCCAATCAAGGTAAGCATCACCATCGTATTGACCCGAAAACGAAGGAATTGAAAACTTAATTTTAGCATACGGATCATCTGGAGCATAGTTACCTTATGTGCGACGGGTGTGGTTGTGGAAACCACCCATACCATGAGGGTTACATTGCAAACGGCGTCGTAACCTTGCGGTCGTTGTAGCTGACCTATCAATGGTGCCATCAGCCTTATACACCGTTGCTTCATCATGATCGCCTTCAACGTCGTTGTTGGTGTTGTTGTTGGTGTTGTTGTTGTTGTTGTTGTTGTTGTTGTTGTTGTTGGTCTTGTGAGCGGTCTCCAATTCGACAACCTGATCGGTTAACTTAGAGACTCTCTTATCCAACCGCTCAATGCTTTCTCCCAGGTGAAGCTTGGTCCCAGGTGAAGCTTGGTGACGGCGTCGGTGACGGCCCTGGTGATCGTTTCTGCCAAATCACTCTGAACCGCCTGCAAAGCCTTCTGTAACTGATTTTGGCTCACGCACTCATCCAATTTTGAGGGTGAAGCACCCTCCCCGTCGCTTCCTGACATCAGAAACACCAAAACAGGAAACAAAAAAGTGAAGATTATCCCTACAAAACTACTAAGCAGTGGTGCCTCTCAACACAGCAAAAGTAAGCTTCTTGCAAAGCTCTTACAAAGTTCTGAAAACAACAAAGTGAAGGATACCAGGGAGAAGTGTTCCACGATTGCAAGGGTTACCAAATAACCTATGTGCTGTCCAGAAGAAGTATGTAGAGCTAGGAAGGCCAAATATGTATATATGAGTGGCACACAAATCAAAAACAGATAGTAAAGCTGAATAAGTGCCCAAGTAACTTGTCCCTAGTTGCTGGTCTAACTATGTCCTAGAACAGTAGTGATAGCAAAGAAGAAACAAGGAGACAAAGGGACACAGCCGATAACAGGGGGCTTAGTGTAAAACAGCCAAACTCAGAAATTTCAGGGGGCTAGATGGAGCACTAGTAGGAATCCCAAATTTCTTTTTTTTTTTATTTTATTTTTTTGATATTTTTTTCCAACTGACTAGCAAACAGGGAGAAACCACAAAAAATTTCAGCTCAAACCGAGCTAGGACGTGGCCTACAAAAAATCTTGAAGTTTCAGAAAACGTCGGGTTTCAACTTGAATGAATTTTTTCTTTATCTTCCCGATTTTTTTTGAATTTTTTGATGAGGGCACACAGGGCGTAGGAATTTTTTGAATTCTTTATCTTCCCGATTTTTTCTTTATCTTCCCGATTAACTTTTCGTCTAGAATCTCCTGTAAAAATTTCAGCCAAAACGGACAATCGAGCGAAAAGTTATGGCTGTTTTACCGAAGGGGTGTCGGAATCGGTTTTGAAGAACCCGGTGGTTTCAGTGAAATCCGAGTCGGGCTTGGGGTCGGGTAGGGATTTTTTTTTTTAGCGAGGTGGATGCAGCGGAAAGGGGAATTTGTGAAATTGGTCCGAGGTGGTGAGGGTAGGTTTAGGGTGGGCGTGTTGATCAATCAACCCTAGCACACAAAGCCGACAAAACCGAGGATGGTGAGGGGGATGGCGGCTAGGGTTGCAAGGGAAACACTACTGACGACAAAAACACAAACTAAACCAGCGACTAAACAAGAACTAGGGCACAAACTCAACACTACGGACTCTGAAATTGAAATATGCAAAGGCTAAACACGTGGTTATGGGCGGGGAAAAAATTTTTTTGGTATTTTCAGTGGATGATAGGAAGAACACGAAAACAAAACTAAAGGGTAGTATGAACCTGACGGTGCACCTGAAGCTCTGATTACCACTTGATGTGGACAAGGGTTCCCGATCTTCCGAAAGGTTCTTGGTAAGTTGATTTGGTCGGAGGCGACACACAAATCGATCCGGCTTCAGAACAGCACGTTCTAAACCCCGCAATCGCAGCACGACGTCTCCTCTGCTTATCAACCGTCCAAAAGACGATTGACCTCGCCGAGAAGGCTAATCCCTGCCTGCAAATCAAGAACACAAGCAAGAACAACGAAGAATGCAACACAATTGCAGATGTATGATTAAACTCTCGAAGTTGGGGTCTCACAAACCGATGAACGGCGAAACTGTTTATGAACAGAATTGATCTAAGCAAAACCCGAACCCTAATGGTGCGGCGGTGGCTGTATATAAAGACCCTAGGGTCGTGCAAGACCCTCTGGACGCGCCCCGAATTGGGCTCAACTAGATACAAGGCCCAAAGACAAAAAATAAGCGACGCAGCACCGACACAGATTCTGGACTCTCTCTTGTTTTGACGATTCCCGATGACTCCGGATGAATTTTGACATGAGGCCGGCGGCATTGGAAAGGCCTTCTCCTTATCTTTCCGTGCATATGTAGAACGTCCAAATCCGAGTCCGTATGCGTCCTGGGCGACCGTTTTAGTACAGACTGGTCCTGGGCCCCGAAACAGACTCGAAGTCGGTTTTGATTGGGCCTCCACTTTGGCTTCCAAGCCCTTGCTGGCCCTCCATGTTTCCAAATCCTTCTCCCATCATCTCCTGGTCCTCTCCATGGTTTCTAATCATAAAATAATCATTAGGTAGCAAACCATTCTCAAAAGTAACATATAGCGAAGAACGTAGGAACGAGCTCACCTCTAAATTTAGTTGTCGTGCACAAGCTCTAGTCATTGGACCTTGCAAGTTCAGATTTGGAGGAGTGTTGTGTGTATCCATAGGAGTGATGTCCTCATCACAATTGAGGCTGGATGGTCCTCAACCATGCAATCTTGCTCTGCCGGCCGACAAGCAAGAATCTAGCAAGAGCAAGAAGAAGAAGAAAAAGGTGATCATTGAGGATGATGATGAAGAAGATGACGATGAGGGTGACTTGACCGAAGACTTGGCTCTTCTCATGAGTAAGATGAAGAACTTCAAGAATAAGTTTGCTTCCAAGTCAAGGGGCAAGTGCTTCAATTGTGGCCGTTGGTGGCCCTTAAAACCCAATATCGGCCACCAACTGGTCGAGTAATGCTACAGACCAAAGTTTCATGAATATTTGTTTAAACTAATAAAGTTCCACAAGCTTTGGTGAAATATGTGTTTGCAGGTTTAAGAGGGCCAAAATTATGTAACAACATGAAGAAACGCCCCATCGGCCGATCCTACCGTAGAATAGCCGGCCAACAGGGTCGTGACGGCTGAAATCAGAACACAAGTGATAGGGTCATATTAGGCTGAAATCAGCCACCCGGCTGGTTAAAATAGAGTCTCACCAGGCCGAATCATCCGACCCAATCGACTCTGCAAAACACTCCAAAATAAGGCCGTTTACCATTCCTGGATTAAGGAGGGTAAAAAGTGGAGAAATAAAGGAGGCATCCATGTGGCACAACTTGGATAAGTGAAGACATGACCCAGAGGGGGTCGGCACCAAAAAGGGGCCGCCGCCCGACATAGGCCGCTACCGGCCGGCCTGCCAGGCCGCCCGGCCTGGGGTTTTCCCCCCGGGGTGTCCAGCCCACTCGGCCCATTATGCCTATCGATGCCAAATGGATAAAATGGTTGTGAACTGACCAAGGAACCGCCATCAAGACAATATCGGAGCCAACCAAAGACAAGTCGGTCGGGAACCGACTTCATCCAACGGCCGCCTGGCCTAACCTACCGCCCGGCATGCCCGGCCGCCCGGTGTGGCCCGCCGCCCAGCGGGGGAAATTTTGCATACCGACTCTCCTTCACCTACAAATACACGCCAACCCTTCGCCATCTATAAATAGAGGAGGAATTAGGCAAAAATAGGAATGAAGCAGGTGAAACACATTGGAGTCCATTTTCCCACTACTTTTCTTACTAGTAGAGTAGGTTAGTTAGTCGGGAGTTAGAGTCTAGACAAGAGCATCGCTCGGGATTCCGGAAATCGTCTCGGAGTCTTGGTATGAGCTCTCTTGTGTCTTTTCTCCTTTTGTGAGACTTATCTTTTATTAAATATAATTATCTTTTCCTTATTTATCTTGTCAAGTATTTATCTTTACTTAGTCAATTTCCTTAAGTTGCAATGATCGGGAAAGATCTTTGAAGCATAGTTTACTAGATTCCCGGCTAGGATTTAATTAAGTTTAGTTCTTCAATAGAACTTAGACTTGGTTATTTCTCGGCTATTCTTCCGCTAGGCCAACGGAAGAATATCTAGAGAAAGCGTAGGCGCGGTGCCTAAGTTAACACTAGTTGGATTTGCATTTGTCCCCACGGGCTGTGTGGTAGGCGGCACGTGGTGACAGCCCTGTCCGTCCATTTAGTATTCCACCACGTTCGGGAAGTCTCAACCAGGGTTGTCTAACGGTGACGTGCCCACTAGTGCATGAGGTTAGGTACTGACCCTATTAGTGGATTGTTGTCGTGCCCTGAAGTAAGCTTATTGGTGAAAGACTCGAGGCTGTACCATGGATTTGGTGTAAGCACTCAACCCAAGTAACTGAGAATTTTGACGCTTGACTAGATATAGGAAAGTTTATCTTAGGAATTCTAGACTTAAACTCACTGTCCTCCCGACTAGCTTAATCGATCTCTTTTATCTATTTTTGTGTGGATCTTTCCTATATCACTGCTCCCCTGTTTATCATTGAATATCTTACCCTCGTCTTTGGTCAGTTGGTATAACTCTTATAGTCATATCTTTGTTAAACCAAGATACTCTTACGCCTAGCTTCCCTAAGGAAAATAAATACGATACCTTGGAATACTCCCTGGTGAAATGCTACAATAGATGTTCCTTGCGCTTGCGGATTGGTTCACTCTTCTCATAAAGTATAACAAACATTGATCAACACTTCAAGCGTTGTTACCAGATAATATTTTGGTGCAATATTAAGAAGTGCCAACAGTGGCTCAAAGAATCACTTTGTGTGAGAGTGCCCAAAGCCCAAGAAATAAGCATCCAAGTCTCAAGATTCAAGTGAAGAAGAAGAAGAAGATCCCAAGGCCAAGCACAAAAAGAAGAGATACTTCAACAAGGACAAGAGCAAAGGCAAAGGCTAAGCTCAAGACTACGAGAAGAATTTCTCTCACAAGGCACTTGTTGGAGAGGGGACAAGCGAAAACTCAAGTGATGAGTCCTCTTCCTCAAGTGATGAAGAAGTGGACGGTCTATCCATGATCAAGACCACACCTCCACGGGCTCTTCCTCCACCTCCTACGTGCCACATGGCCGTGAGCCAACTTGGGGAGAGTGAGGATGAGAGTAGCGATGATAGCGATGATGAGGAGTACACATGTGCCGAGTTGTGGAGCATGCTTGAGCAAGCCCGTGACATCGCCATGAAGAAGTCCAAGATGTTCGAGGTGGTAAGAAAAGAGTGTAAGTTGGCTAAGGACCGTGTTGGTGATCTTGAGAGTGAGCCCTTGGACATCCCTAAGTCAAGAAATTTCTCCAACTTTCCATGTGCCCTCAATTAACACCCAAATAAAACACTACACTTGGAATATGAAGGGAACTCTCAAACACTCCTTTTCAAATAGCGGCACTCTTATGGCCTTATAATTTTTGCAAATGCCAAATAAAGAATCGAGCAAATAAGAACCAAGGCAATTAAGAACCAAATGGGTCTGTATGCGCCTTAGTCCGTGAACCGCACGAGTAGATTTAGCCTCGGAGTTCATAAGAGCTTGCTCAATGGGTATGAAGCACAATCCTTTCCTTTGGTCACACTTATGGAGATGTAATCTCATATATATCATGAGGCACAAAATTCTCGAAATGAGACAAGCCTCCTTTGTGTTTCCTATTTGATGCATGCACCAAGTATTTTTAAATATGCAATTGAAGTAAACATGCCATGTAAATGCAAGCAATATTAAACAATACACAAAGGAAACCTAACAATGTCAGATTTGAACCCCTCTCAAGCTTACTCACTATAAGCCATACTCTTGCCTTGAGAGAAGCCAAACCACCTTCTCAAGCACTCCCCCTTGCTCATAACAATCTTGAGTGGGTTAGACATTGATTAATTTTTATGTGTTTTTCTTTTAGTTATTTACACATGTATGGATGCAAAGCATACTAGTCACAAAGGAGTCCTAATTACCATGCAAGAGAAAGAAGAACACACTACATGTCAAGGGTAAATATAAGGGTGTCACATGGCACTCCCTAAAAACCAAGGAGGGCACCCGAGTGGACCCCGCCTGAAAAAACATCCACAAGATAGTCCCACTTCCAACCGCGAGAGTCACGTCACGCTCCTGACTCGCCCAACCCTTAAGTGGACAGGAACCGACCATGTTTTGTTCGACCTCTTGATGGGGGTCAAGCAACCCACCGCGGTTGACCCCCCCCCCCCCCCCCCCCGCAGGGGTCAGGCATCTTGTCGTGCCCTGCCCTGCTTGACGCCGTAGAAGGGGTCAGGATGTCCTATCGTAGGCCCCGTATGGTCATCAGGCAGACCTCTCCACCTCCGACCCTCAAACTGGAAGTGCGAACCCCAACGGGATAAGACCAGAAGTGGTGAAATGGGGAAACTCGATTACACTGCCGGAACATGACAGATCCCAATCCCATGTAGGCTCGGGAAGATCTAACCTGGTATCCTAACCCCAACTGGGGACGGGTGATCGAGCCGGTAACTCTCAACGGCCAACTACTCGGCCTTAAATGCCATACCCGTTGCGCTTGCACAATGCCAGGGGGTCAAATCCTCCTGTACGCCTCGCCAACCCGTCGTCGCCCATACTTGCTAACGCAAGTGGGCGTGGCAGGGCACTGGACGACGCCATCGCTCGATGACAGCCCCAACAGTGGCGGTACAGGATGATCGATGGACGGCAATGACGATCACCCGACCGCATAACATGACAGTGCCAATGATGCATCACGCTACATAGGTGTTCATCGCAAACCAGTATAACCCCTGTGTCCTCTTGTTAAGCCATTACCGAGCCCAAAGTGCGCCCCCCTAGAACAAATTCTACTAGCCAGTGATTGGAACATCGACAGTTGGCATGCTAGGTAGGGGATTTGCATGCTTTGCTTCACCACTTTCCGGTTCGGATGGCCACTCTCCCCCCTTTCTGGGCTTCCAGCAGCAGCGTGTTCTTTGAGATCCTCGAATTTATTGCCACTGCTGACCGGAAGCTGTTGTGTGTCAGCATTCCGGTGTCCCTGCCACCTTCAGCCTTGGCAGCCGCCAATGAGGCGGCATGCCCATGGTGGCTGGAGGACCCAGACGGCGCACTCGACTTAGGGATCACGGAAGACAGGACGTTGAGGCTCGTCGACGAGCCTGTCCCGGACCCCATCGCGACAGCCATCGCCATCGCCACCAATGTGATGCGCGCGGTTCAGCTTGAGCCCGCCAGGACGCACATCATCGACCACCGCGTGGTGTTACCCGGTCGTGGCGACTAGCTATGGCTCCACCTGGAGCGCTACCTAGGCCCTACACCCAGCCACGACGACCTCCGCCACTTTGCCTTCGCGTTGGCGAACATCCACGAGCATCTCCTCGGCGGAGAGCCTCTTCATTTGAGCCGCCTTGCCGAACACTAATGAGGACATCACCATGCTGGATACACACATATCATGGCCTTCCCCAAGTTACACGTCATCACCAACTCGGTCGTCGCGTTCGTCTCGGATTCTGCTGACACCTCTTCATGGTTTTGATGATATCTCCCACATCCAACGTCCAAACAAGGTGTTCTTTGACGTGTTGGAAAGGGGACGACGACACCATTGTTTTGTTTTTGGTCCTAGCTCCAGAAGGGTCATGAGTCATGCTGCATGACCATGACAAGGTGTTGCGCCACCTATTTTGCGCCAACTTGGCCATGTATCATGTCGGGCCTTAAGCCCATGTTGTGGGTGCCCGCCTGGTCGCCCCCAACCCTAGCACGCCCCTGGTTTCTACATAAACTCAGTAGCCACCATCATTTAGTCTCAGGTTTTGTTTAGTTCAGTTGTCTAGAGAGAAACTTGATCGAATTATTGTAACTATGGCGACAAGTCCTTTTACGGTAATCTAGGCCCCCTGTTCTTGTTCTACACCATTGTGGCGATTAGTCCTTTTGTGTTCAGGACTTGAACATTTTCTTGTGATACGCTTCATCCATATTTGCAATTTTAGCTTGCGTGTTTATCCTATCTTGCTTGTGTTCTCGATTTCGCTTGCAGGAACAATCATGTTGTGCTTGGTGTAATGGTTGCGTGGTTGGATTGTGTCTAATTCAAGCCGGCTCATCGACGCCGAGTCTCCACAATCAAATTCACCCTCTACCTCTCGAAAGGTCGGGTGTTGTCTACATCAGACACCCCCTAAAGGGCTACCCGAGCAGCCTCCAGAACACCGCGGGGTATTTCCGAGACATAGCTCTTGGGCCCATGGCCTCTGCCCTCATGGATCAGGGCTTCGTTGGGGTAATCGACCGCCCCGATGACTCCCTCTTTGACCTCCTCGACATCGGGTCGCTGGAGGATTGCGACTCCGGCTTCGAGAGCTCTGAGGGGAGCTGCAACCTCCTGCGTGGATGTCACATGGTACGGCTCACGCCCGTGATGGCAGCGGGGGACCCCAGCACCTTAGCTGCCAGAGCCCATATGAACCCTAGGACACCCACATCAGCAAACCCAACGACGGGTTCGGCGGTGGGAGAGGCGCTCGTCAACATTCCCGTCACCGACGCCGGTGGACCTCAGCGGACACACCACCACGAGCACATCCAACAGCGGCTGAAGGCTTGACGAATAGAGCTGGAGGAGACCCGATGCCAGCTAGAGCATGAGAAAGCGGAAATAGACCACGAGCTGGCCTATACTGCCACGGGCGGACGGGCTCACGCTATGGCTCGCGACGTCCAGCGGCGCATCATAGCTCACAACCAGGGATCCTTTCAGTTCGACCCCGTGGGGCAAAACATAGCGGCGGCTATCACGCTACTCAAGACTCTTGCCGAGCCAACTACACCAGAGGCTCAGCAGGCGCAATGCAAAATTGCGGCGCTCTTGGCCAAGGCCGCCAAGCTTCAGGCCGAGGGCTCGTTATGGCGAACCGCCCAGTCCAGCCAGTAGGTCTCGGCATCCTGATGCACCGGAGAAGCTAGCGATGCCGGATCACAACAGAAGTCAGTCTAGCAACCGGCTCCCGCAAGGGGCACACCCAAGAAATCCTCGGTCCACGACCGGGTCGGGTCAAAGTGTGACGCATGCCACACCCTCAAAGCGCATGAATGGGAGAAGGGGCGACTCCGCAAGGAAAGGGGTCGTCAGCCATGTTGTAGAGGATGGTACGACGACACCAATGAGAAGCAAAGCCACAGCCCGAGTCCTCCTAGGCCGCAGTTCTTCCGTTAGTGCATCCACAGCGCCGAGTTCCCCAAGCGTTTCTGGGCCCCCGCGACCGTCAGCAAATATGCGGGGGAGATGGACCCTAGTGTCTGGCTTGAGGACTACCGCCTTGCATGCCAGGCGGGGGAAGCCATCATCCGCAACCTACCCGAGGGTTAGATCTATGACTCGGGTGATTTGAGGGACGTTTTCATCGGCAACTTTCAGGGGACGTACGTCCGTTCGGGTTAGCCTCAAGAACTATCGACAGAAGGTCGGCGAGTCCCTTAGGGACTACATCTGGCATTTTAGCAAGTAGTGCAACAAACTGCCCAACGTGGGCGACGTGGTCATCGTTGGGGCCTTCATCTATGGCACCACCTCAGAGCAACTCATCCACGACCTAGGACGGAAGGGCCAACGCACGGCTTGCGAGCTCCTGGACACCGCCACGAGGTTCGCCTCTAGCGAGGAGTGTGTTAGAGCGGTCCTCCAGTGTGTGCTGGAGGGGAAGGGAAAAGGAAAGCACGAAGAGGTGGTCGCTGATGGCACGCCCGACCACCCCAAGAAAAAGAAGAACAAGTCGCGAACAACGCGTGGCCCAGTCGTGGCTGCCGCCAACTGCAAATCGCCAAGACCCGAGGCGGGGGAGACTCGAACCACTTCCAGAAGAAGTGGAACGGTCCATGCCCCAAGCACTGGTTCCCCGTCAAGCACCTCCTTAAGGACTGCTCCACGATGAAGAAAGGAGATGCGAGGAAGGCGCCAGGACCCAAGGTGTAGGACACCGCGGGCGACGACGACGATGATGAGCAAGGGGGCCAGTTTTTCCTAACCCCAAGGCCTGGCACAAGATTTTCATGGGGCCCGAGTCCCGGGGGAAGCCGCCGCACGTCAAAGATCAAGCGGTGCATGGTCTTCACGGCAAAGCCCACCACTCTGGCCTTCCTCAAATGGTCGAACTCGCCGATCACCTTCGACCGGTCAGACCACCCTCAACACGTGCCACAGCTGGGTCGATACGCACTCGTGGTTGACCCCATCATTGTAACACCCATTTTAAGAAGCAAAACGGGTGCAGCTGTACGTGTGCACAGGATCAAGTTACACACACATATGGTACATCATCAATGGTAAATAGAATAATTATCCATATCCTTTAATTATTATATCGTATCTTTATTACAAAAGGACCCGTGGGTATAGAAGAACAGTACATTCAAGCAGCGGAAAGTAGCAAGTGTAGACGTCCCAAACTCCACAGGCATCGACTAGTGGATCATCACCTAGTACTCACTTCCTTCATCTTCGTAGTGGCTCCAATCTTCTCCTTGGGCTGAATATCAACGTGGTATAGCAAGGGTGAGTACGTGTCGTACTCAGCAAGTGGGGGAAAAGATGACATGGGGCTATAGTCAAGAAAAGGCTTTATAGAGTGGGTTGCATGAGCTTTTAATTAACCTAAGCATCCTATTTACTACGTGGGGTCATCCCAACCATGATTCCACAAGGTGCTATACTAACCAAGTCTCAATCCATCCCTCCCCCTTTCCAACCATACCAACCCAGTCCCAACTAATCTGGTGAGGATTTCAGGCCGCTCTTGACCGTGAGCACGGCTATCATGATAGTTTGATACTCTGTAGAGTTTGTACCACTTTACCCACAAGTCGTGATTCCCTTGGTGCCCGTGGACGTAACCCACATTGCACACTTCCTTTGGTGTGTGGCAGGGTTTCACTACGAGGCTTTTCCAACGGGTCTCCCAGTACATGCTAGCCACTAAGGTTCCACTCCCATCCATAAGTGATAGCCCTTCAACAAGCTGCTCATCACCCCAGGAGCCCCCTCTTGAGCCTTTCGGATACAAGGACAGTCCTCTCGACTTCCATTCCTCGCTCCACCAAATGCTGCACCGACACAGGGAGAACACCTAAATACTAGGCCAAGCCTTACCCATATCGGTCTTGTGATGGCACTGTTTTCCTGGATTGTCACTCCAAGAACCGGTTCCTAGGATCTACAACAAGCCTACCACCTCAACCATGTGCCCACGACACCACATCCTTTCCATCTGGCTTGCATAGATCCCAAAGCCATGTTGCTAAAAAATTTACCAAACATTTCCTACGTGACATAGTTCATTAATCAAAATTAATATCAACCCACATCCCATAAGCCATCTAAGCATTTTCTACCCACAATTCACCCACTCTTTCAAGGCGACAAGGAACAGGGTAAAACAATACTAGGAAAACCCTAACAATAGGTTCCCAATAAATTGACACAAGCATGCAATTCTATAGTAACATTTCAATAGGTGCAGTATGCATCAAGGACACTTGCCTTCGTCCTGCGCGGAAGGCTGCTCTAACCCTTTAAATTCCTGCTCTTGAAAGTCCTCGTAGGGCGGTCCTTGTGTATGTTCGCCTTTACGTAACAAAATACCGACACAAGCAAAACATACAAAAATTAATACAAAATTATTCAACAGAGGAAAAACAATATGTAGATGCAATGAATGCAAAGGTTATGCTCCTACAAGAATTTTGGCGCAAGAATCACCTAAATTGGAGTTACGAGTAAAAAGTTATGCTAGTTTGAAGTTTTAGGGGCAAAAGGGTAAAAATAGGGGCTTTTAAGGACCTATTTATAATTTTAAAAAATTATAGGGACTAAAGTGTAAATTATTAGGACTGAAAAATAATTACTAAAAAGTATAAGGTTGTTTTTGCTAAATTTTAGAACTTAAACTTAATTAATAATAAGTGTAGGGGGTTAAGTGTAAAAAGACAGGTTCAAATTATAATTAAAATTAACTACAGGGATGTTTCTATAAATTTTTAGGGCTAAAATAATATTTATACAATTAATAAGGATTAAAGTATAATTTAAAATAATTCTAGGGACTAAAACATAATTAGAATTAGTCCAGGGGTGTTTTTTGTAAAATTATAAGGTCAAAATAATAGTTCTAATAATGTATAGGGGTGTTTCTGTAAATTTTTAGGGCTAAAATAATATTTATACAGTTAATAAGGATTAAAGTATAATTTAAAATAATTCTAGGGACTAAGACATAATTAAAATCAGTCCAGGGGTGTTTTTGTAAAATTACAAGGTCAAAATAATAGTTCTAATAATGTATAGGGGTGTTTCTGTAAATTTAAAGTGCTAAAAATTAATTTTATAAAAATATTTGGGCTTAAATACAAATTTCTACAGTTCTGGACAGAAATAGGGGCTTAAATCTAATTTAAACTAAGTAGAGGGGCTAAAATGCAAAACTGCTAACATTATCCAGGAATTTCTGAATTAAATTTTAAACTAAAAATCCGTGGACCAGGTCCACGGCTCTGTGAACTGGCGTTGACCGAAGGGTCCACGGTCGATGGTGGACCAGGGGGAATACCCCTTCGTCCTTCTAATCTGGGCCCTAGGTTTTAAAATGGACGACATCGGGGGGGGGGGGGGGGGGGGGGGGTCCTAGATGTGGGCGGCGACCGGCGGCGGCTATGCGGCGGCGGGGCTCACCGGAGATCGGCCGGAACGACGCTCCGGTTGGCCATTCCTTGCCGCGAGGGTTTCGGGAGAGAGAGGGGAGGAAGGCGATGCTCACCGAGAGGTCGCGCGGGTGCGGGGGAGGCCGGGAGGCGGTCGGCGGTGGAGGAAGGCGTCGGTGGCGGTCGGCATTCGGCGGGGAGGTGGCTTCGGTGGTCGCGATCGAGCGGGAAGGAGTGGGGGAGAGGCGACGGAAATGTGCGGTGCCGGAGGGGCCTCGGAGGCGAGCCACCGAGCTCTATGGCCATTAATGGCCGACGGCGGCCGTTTGAGCGTGGTATGTGCGCTAATGCGCGTTTAAAGCGCGGTGAGTGGGGGAAAGAAGGGGAGCAAGAGGGTGCGGCATGCGTGGGGCGGTTTTCGGGAGCGGGGGAGCCGGGGGAGGGAGATCGATGGGTCGGGCTCGGTGGCTGGTGGTGGGGAGAGAGACCGGTGGGAGGAGGGGATGACAGGCGGGGCCCACGTGCCAGCAAGAGAGAGAGAGAGAGCAAGAGGGGAGTGGGCCGCGGCGTGCGCGCTGGGCCGGTCGGAGGTTGGGCCGCGGGGCTGGTTGGGCTGTGGGAGGGGAGAGAAGGGAAGGAGGGGGAGGCGGCCTGGCCAGCTGGGCCGAAAGAAGGAGGTGGGGGGGAAAGCGAGTTGGGCCAGGGGGAAAAGGGCTGGCCCAAGAGCAGAAAAGAATCCCTTTATTCTTTTGTTCTAAATCCTTTCCTTTCAAATTCCTATTCTATTATTCCTAGTAATTAATTAATAAATAAACTAAATGCATGATGCAATTAAAAATCTATATGAACATGTCATGCTATGCAAATGCAACAATTAATCTAATTTATTATAAAAACAATTTGTCCTAGGTCATTAAACTCCTAAATGCTAATAGTTGGCATTTTTAGAATTTAGAAAAGTAGGGTGTTACAAACCTACCCCCCTTACAATGAATATCGCCCTCGAGATTCGGAAAGATCGATGAAGAGATGGGGAAACTCGGCTTTTAATTCTTCTTCACACTCCCAGGTGGCTTCTTCTTCGGTAAAAGATTTTCGTTTCAAACCAGGTTGCACATTCGGATCACCTTGTTTCTTGTAACTCTCTCAACGACTTCTAAGATCTTGACTGGTTGTTCCGTATATGTGAGATCTTTCCGAAGGTCTATTTCATCAACAGGGAGTTGTTCTTCAGGCACTCTTAAGCACTTCTTTAATTGGGACACATGGAACACATCATGCACATCCGTCAGATGCGAGGGTAGCTCCAACTGATATGCAACTTCTCCTCTTCTATCGAGGATCTTGAAAGGGCCGATATAACGTGTTGCTAACTTCCCTTTGACTTTGAAGCGTCTAACACCCCTCATGGGTGATACCTTGAGATACACGAAATCTCCAATCTCGAAGGATAGGTCTCTTCGCCTATGATCGGCGTAGCTTTTCTGCCTTGACTGTGCAACCTTTAGGTTCTCGCGTACCATCTTAACTTGTCTTTCTGCTTCTTATAGTATCTCAGGTCCGAAGACTTGGTTCTCTCCTGTCTCGTTCCAGAATAGAGGTGTCCTACACTTTCTTCCATATAGGAACTCGAAAGGCGCCATCTCTATACTTGCTGGATAACTGTTGTTATAAGAAAATTCTGCGTAGGGTAAGCTCTTGTCCCAACTCTTTCCATATCTCAATGCACAAGCTCTCAACATGTCTTCTAGTATCTGGTTTGTCCTCTCGGTCTGTCCATCAGTTTGAGGGTGATATGCAGAGCTGAAGTTCAACATGGTGCCAAGAGATTCATGTACCTTCTCCCAAAACCTCGAGGTGAACTGAGAGCCTCTGTCAGATACTATCTTCTTAGGGACTTCATGTAAACACACTATTCTTGACATGTATAGTTCGGCCAGCTTCGCACCACTATAAGTTGTCTTGACGGGAATAAAGTGTGCCACCTTGGTTAAACGATCAACTATAACCCATATAGAATCATATCCCGACTGTGTATGGGGTAATCCAAATATGAAGTCCATATCGACTTTTTCCCATTTCCACTTAGGAATCTTTAGAGGTTGAAGTAATCCGGCGGGTCGTTGGTGTTCTGCCTTGACACGTTGACATGTGTCACATACCGCAACATACTCTGCGACATCGCGCTTCATGCCATGCCACCAATAACGAGTCTTCAAGTCTTGATACATCTTAGTACTTCCTGGATGAATGGAGTATGCAGAATCGTGTGCTTCCCGTAGGATTATGTCATGAAGGGGCTTCTTGTCTGGCACACATATTCTTTTACCTATCCATATAGTACCCTTCTCATCTTCTGTGAAGTCGGTAGCTTTTCCTTCCTTAATGAGCTTTCTGATCTTACTTAGCTTCTCATCCTCTAGCTGTCCATTGCGAATTTCTTCGTCAAGAGTTGGTTCCACTTCCATTGCAGCGGTCTCTAACTCATTCGCAAACCCAAGGTTCATTCGCTCAAACTCCTTGCAGAGCTCTAGCGGTAGCCTTTCCACGATTAACTGACTGCAATAGTTCTTTCTACTCAGGGCATCCGCAACAACATTCGCCTTCCCTGGATGATAGTTAATACCCACATCATAGTCCTTAATCAACTCTAACCAACGTCGTTGTCTTAGGTTCAACTCTGTCTGAGTGAATATGTACTTGAGACTCTTGTGATCCATATAGATTTCAAAACGATGACCAAGGATGTAGTGCCTCCAAATCTTCAGAGCATGTACCACTGCTGCTAATTCCAAATCATGTGTTGGGTACTTCTCTTCATGCTTCCGTAATTGCCTAGAGGCATATGCCATAACATGACCTTCCTGCATGAGCACACATCCTAGTCCTTGTCTGGATGCGTCACCGTATATGTCGAAACTCTTACTCATGTCAGGTAAGATTAAGATAGGGGCTGACGTTAATCTCTTCTTCAATTCTTCAAAACTGGCTTGACAACGCAGAGTCCACTCGAAACTCTTGTCCTTCTAAAAATGTCGTCGTTGCCTTGCTATCTTGGAGAAGTCCTTTATGAATCACCAATAGTATCCGGCTAATCCAAGAAAACTTCTAATCTCCTTTACTGTCTGTGGTGGTTTCCAGTCTAGAACATCCTTTACCTTGCCTGGATCGACTGACACTCCTCCAGCAGAGATCACATGATCGAGAAATGCTACCTCCTTCAGCCAGAATTCACACTTACTCAATTTGGCATACAACTGGTGTTCACGTAGCTTCTCTAGAACTAGCCTTAGGTGTTCCTCATGCTCTTCTTCATTCTTTGAAAACACCAAGATGTCATCAATGAAAACCACAACAAACTTATCCAAATATTCTATGAACACCTTGTTCATAAGGTACATGAAGTAGGCCGATGCATCGGTCAACCCAAATGACATTACCGTATACACATATAACCCATATCTTGTTCGAAAAGTCGTCTTGGGTATGTCTGATGGTCTTATCTTCAATTGGTGATACCCGAATCACAGATCAATCTTGGAGAATACACAAGCTCCTTTCATCTGATTGAACAAGTCTTCAATCCGTGGTAGTGGATACTTATTCTTGATGGTCACATCATTAAGAGAACGATAGTCCACACACATCCTCTGAGTCTTATCCTTCTTCTCGACAAAGAGTACTGGAGCTCCCCAAGGTGAGGAACTAGGGCGCATGAAACCTTTCTCTAGCATCTCATGTAATTGCTTCTTTAGTTCTATAAACTCATTAACTGGCATCCTATAGGGCCTCTTAGATATAGGAGCAGTTCCTGGTATTAAGTCGATAACAAACTCTATGTCACGGTCTGGTGGCATACCTGGAAGTTCTTCAGGAAAGACATCAGGGAAATCACAAACCACTCGTATCTCTTCTATGGGTGTGCCGGTGGTTTGGTTTAGTATGACCACCTTGGCAGTAGAGTTGGCTGCTACGAACTCAACCTTGGTACCCTCTGCACTAGTCAGCTATACCAACTGCTTGGCGCACTGTATCACTCCATCATACTTGCGTAACCAATCCATTCCAAGTATTATATCTATCCCCTTGGAGTCTAGGATTATGAGATTAGCTGAGAAGTCTACCCCCCTTATTTTAAGGGCGACCTTTGGGCATATTTGATTGGTTCTCATTTCTCCACCAGGAGAGCTAACTAGCATGGTATGCTTCATAAGAGCAATCGGTAGGTTGTGCTTTGCCACATATGTGGATGTTATGAATGAATGTGATGCTCCTGAATCAAACAAAATGGTTGCAGGTTGAGAGTTAGCTAAGAACATATCGAGCAGCACATCTATAGCTTGCTCAGCTTCCTCAGTAGTGACATGATTGACACGCCGTCGAGCATAATTCTGCTATCCTCGATTGCCTGGGAGCATGTTGGTTGGGGCTTGCCTTGGTGCGTTGTTCCATTGAGGACACTGTCCCATGAAGTGACCTTCCTGTCCGTAGTGATAACATCCGTGCTTCACACCATTAGTGTTTCCAGAGGTAGGGCGGTTCTGGTTTTGTGGAGCTGTTGGAGCGGTGGGACGGGGTGCTTGCTGATAGGTGGGGCGAGGTGCCTGCTGTTGGTTAGGGCAACGTGCCTCGTAGTTGGAGCATTGCATTGGAAAGTTGGGGCGTGGAGCTTGCATAGGTGGCCTGACAGTGTTAGGAGCACGGTGGTATGGGTTGGGAGATGGCATCATGCGGGGGCGAGTGTTACTACCAGATGATTGTCCTTGGAATGGCATCTTTCTCTTGCCTTCCCTCTCAATCTCATTACGCTTGTTCTCCACAACAATGGCCTTGTCCACCAGTTTTTGGAAGTTTACATAGTCATTGTTTATCAACTAAAACTGGATGTCATTCTGCAATCCCCTCATAAACATATATTGCTTCTTCCCATCGGTGTTCACATCCTTAGGAGCATACCTGGACAGCTGGATGAACCTATTCAGGTATTCACTTACTGACATGTTTCCCTGTCTCAGGTCTTGAAATTCTTGTTTTTTCAACAATTTAATGCCCGTAGGGACATAGTGAGAGCGAAAATTATCCTTGAACTCAATCCAAGTGATGCTTTCCACATCAGCATTGAGCATTACAATACGCTTCCCACCAGTCTACAGCTACACCATACAACTGATGAGCTGCAAAGAGAACCTTCTCTCGATCATTGCATTGAGTGATCATCAACTTCTTCTTAATTGCCTTGAGCCAATCATCCGCTTCCATCGGATCTTTGGATTGGGAAAAGGTAGGTGGCCTAGTCCTTAGGAACTCCCCCAATCTATTTTGGGGTGGAGGTGGAGGTGGAGGTGGGGGTGCATTGTGGTTCTGCTGGTTGTTTTGGTTTTGTTGTATAGCGCCCAAAGTTTGGATCATTGTCTGCATGAGCTGAGTCTGCATGGCCAAGAATTGCTCAAGGTTCGAAGCATTATTGCCATCCTCGTTGTTCTGATTGCTACCTCCAGCGTGGCCTCTAGTGCGAACCATCTGATAGAATAGGTGGTGGAGTTAGTGTGGGATGAGGTGTGGTAATAACGAAAAGAAAGATCCCCATCTAAATGTATCAAGGAATGATAAGTAAAAGATAGTTTATTTAATGAGCAACCAAACAATGAGGTTGTGGACAAGGTGCCGAGGCATCCCACAACTGACATCAAGCACACTTATTTAACCAAGCCACAGAGTTCATTACATCACACCATGAAAGTAAATCGATCTAAGCATTTGATTATTAAAATCTTTATTCATGGGTAAGGGAATCTCCTAGGCGCGAGAGTTGACTTCGTCGAAGACCGAAGGTAGGGAACTTGCGCGCTTCGGGGAGTTTGCAGTCCAAGTGCGGATACCCGATGAGTAGAGGTCACTCTGCTCACCCATCTTGACTCCCTGGTCACGCTTTATGTAATCCTCAGTATCACGCAGCCTCTTCCGAAGAGTGTGGTTCTCCCTTTGTAGTGCTTCCATAGCGCGGCTTAAGTCTACCACGACTCCCTGAGTCTCGTCCATCTCCCTAGTGCTCACATACCATTCTGTAGGAGCGACGATGTACTTCTACGTGCTTGGCTTCCGACGGGGAATGTGGGCAAAACATGTCTTTGCTATTCATGGCAGTGAGTGTAGCAGAGGCTAGTGAGAGCCCTCCAAGCAGCGTTGTCCACCGCGGCCCCATGAGTAGCCCTAGGGGTGCGGCCACGGTGAGTAGATATGACGCGGTCACCATCGTAGATGTTGACCTCCGCTGTCCATTCCTCATGAAAAGGACGATCCACTTTCTTGATGAAGTACTGAGGCCTGTTGGTGATGCCAATCTTCTCAAGTAGCTTTCGCAGATTCTTGGAGAAGATCTCACCCTCTAGTCCAAGAGAGCGGTACTTCTCAGCCATACGGATGGCTAGGTCTTCGTCCTCCTCTGAGTCATCACCATCATTAGGATCTTCAGGGTCCTCAGGCTCTTCTGGGTCTTCTTCCCCTTGTGGTTCCTCAGGGTCCTCTTCTTGCTCATATTCTTCTGGTTCTTCTTCTTCTTCAGGTTCCTTGGGATCTTCCTGTGGTTCCTCTCGAAGCTTCTCGTCCATCACTGGGGTCTTCTCGCGTTCCGGTTGATTTACTTCTTCACTTTCTTCCTTCCGAACACGCCTAGGGGCAAGGAGTCCACAGTGGCGTTTCTGTAAACTTGATGTGGACAAGGGTTCCCGATCTTCCGATAGGTTCTGATAATCTTGATTAAGGCGGAGGCGATACACAAATCGATCCGGCTTCCGAACGACACGTTCTGAACCCCGCAATCGCAGCACAACGTCTCCTCTGGTTATCAACCATTCAAGAATGATTGACCTTGCCGAGAAGGCTTATCCTTGCCTGCAAATCAAGAACACAAGCAAGAACAAAGAAGAATGCAACCAAATTTGCAAGTATACAATGAATCTCACAAGTTGGGGTCTCACAAACCGATCAAACGGCAAAACTGTTATCAATAGAATAATATAAGCAAAACCCAAACCCTAATGAAGAGACGGCGGCTGTATATGAGGACCCTAGGGTCGTGCAAGACCCCCTGGACGCAGCCCTAAGTGGGCTCAACTCGATACATGGCCCAAAGACCGATTACGGTGTCGCAGCATCAGGACAGATTCTGTACATCAACTTGTTTCAACGATTGCCGATAGATCGTGACGAATTTTGATATGCGACTAGTTGGGTTGGAAAGATCTTTTCGTTATGTTTCCAGGCATATGTAGAACGTCCAAATCCGAGTCCGTATGCGTCCTGGGCGTCCGTTTTAGTGCAGACTGGTCTTGGGCTCCGAAACAGACTCGAAGTCGGTTTTGGATTGGGCTTCCACCTTGGCTTGGACATCCTTGCTGGCCCATCACGCCTCCAATCACCTCCTCAGCTATATCATCATCATCTCCATGGTTCCTAACAATAATTAAATCATTAGGTAGCAATCTATTCTCAAAATCACATAAATAAAACATTAGAAACGAAGTCACCTGTAAATTCAGGTGATGCACATGAACTTTCATCTTAGTTGGAGGAGTGTTACGTGTATCCATAGGTGTGATGTTCTCATCATTCTCCCCCTTTTGAATTAGAGTCGTCCTCGACTCGATCCCATCTCTTTCTTCGAATATTTGTCTCAAATCTGAAATATGAAATATAGAACTATTCCCAAACTTGGGATGCACCTCATGTTTATATGCGTTATAAAAATTATCATTAGAATGTGAAACTACAGTAGAAGGCATGTCACACAACTGAACAACATCTTTGAAAAATTGGCCAGTATTATGAACATCATCCTCACTCTTATGACAAGTTAGAAAATATGTGATCTTAGAAACAGTAGAAAAACATGACATGACATGACAATTTTTATTGCAGTTTTCTAGTGTCTCATTGAGTTGCACAACACAAGGAGGTTTCAATGTTGAAGAAATATAAACTCTATGCACTATAAACAAACCTCTATGATCATAATAGCCAATAGCATGAAAATTATTTCTTGTCAATAAAGGAAATTCAGTTTGAGAAAAGATTTTCTTCTCAACGGCATTTAGATCACAAAGAACATCAAATTCAATATAACCTAAAGTGTTTAGAGAAGTCAACAATTTCTGCTCATCCTTTTCACATGTAACTAAAATCAAATGTTTTATTTCAGCACCATTAGGTGAATCATAAGCAAAAGCATCAAGCTCATTCATTTGTTGTGGCAAAGGTATAAGTGAAGCATTGGCACACAACTCCTCTTTATCACAAGGACCAATAGATAAATCAACTTGTTACAAAGAAACATCATCATGAGGTTCCAATACAGCAAGATTATTGGAACAATTCATCACATCAAGAAAGCTTTTACCTGAAGTAACAACCTGTTCTTTATCTTTCCCACTATCATCTTCTTTATGTAGATGTTCAAATGTATTAGTTACAACAAGAGGCAAAGAAATATGTTCATCCTCTAGTAATTCAGATTTTGATGGAAGTGTTGCAACATTTGAAATAGCCCATTCTATCCTAAATGGTTCATTCTTTCTTCTCTCAAATCTTTGTTGGTCCTCTTCTAAAATTTCAGCAGCAGTCATAGGTTTAAGAGTAACCCTTCTACCATTATATTTAAATGAGTAGTTATTAGCAATGGCATTATGTGAAACATTATTTGTAGAAATCCAAGGTTTACCTAATAACACATGACATGCTTGCATAGGTACTATATCAAACTCTGCACTATCCTTGTAAGAACCAATAAAAAATTCAATACGTGCAATTTGATCTACCTTTATCTTACCACAAGAATTTACCCATTGGATGTAGTATGGACATGGGTGTGGTTGTGTGGTCAAGCCAAGCTTCTCGACCAACTCCAAGCTTGCAATGTTGTGGCTACTCTCTCCATCAATGATGACACGACAACGTCGATCCTTCACAACAAAGTGAGTCTGGAATAAATTGTTCAATTGATTTTGCTCTATCTTCTCCATTTGAGAACTGAACACTCGTTGTGCTACAACACTCTTATCATCATGAGATGCCATCAATTCATTCCCATGAGTATTGGAACCTGTCATTGTTAGTAGCAAACAAGAAAACACACAAGAGTATATTTTCCTATCACTACTATGTAATAACGGTGGAAACTCTCAACAAGAAAATGGAAGCATCTCACCAAGCCCTTACAAAGTTCTTAATTACAGCAAGCAAAGGATACCTTGGAGAGTGTGAACTGACAATTGCGAGAGTCAAAAATTTGTGCCTGTTCAGAAGGATATATATGGAGCTTGGATAGGCAATATTAGGTAGCAAGGATTAGCAAGATCTCAATTCAGAAATTGCAAAACTGAATAATAGTCCCAAGCTAGTCTATGTCACCGGCCTAAACTTGTCTCGGACCTAGTTCAAGCAAGCAAGCGAATGACTTAACAAAGAATGCAAAGGCTGCAAGCAATTCTGAATTTTTATCTTTGCCTTTTTCTACTTCTCTTTTTTGTGCGGCTTTTTCCTCTTATGCACTTTTGCCTTTTTCTTTTCTTTTCTTTTCTTGTGAATCAGAACTGCAGCAAGGTATTAGTACTAGAAAGAAAAAGGAAAATATATTCTAGCATAAGCAATATTATGATCTGAATATGATAGTCACAGAGATAGATAATATATTATTCCAAAACTCTCAATGTGTGCAACAAACTGAATTTTTTTTCTCTTGATTCTCTATGAACAAGGACATGCACCACTCAAACAAGACCAAAGAACAAGCACTAGACCAGCAATACAATGACCTTGTAGGGACTAAAATTCAGAGAAGCAAACTAAACTGAAAATTGCATAGCACAAGGGGGATATAGGACAGCGGAAACACGACGAACAAATATTTTTGTAGGGTAGTTTTCTAGAGTTTAGGACTGAACAAAATAACAGAGATAAGGGTGAACCTAACGGTGTACCTGAAGCTCTGATTACCACTTGATGTGGACAAGGGTTTCCGATCTTCCGATAGGTTCTGATAATCTTGATTAAGGTGGAGGCGATACACAAATCGATCCGGCTTCCGAACGACACGTTCTGAACCCCGCAATCGCAGCACAACGTCTCCTCTGGTTATCAACCGTTCAAGAATGATTGACCTCGCTGAGAAGGCTTATCCTTGCCTGCAAATCAAGAACACAAGCAAGAACAAAGAAGAATGCAAACAAATTTGCAAGTATACGATGAATCTCACAAGTTGGGGTCTCACAAACCGATCAAACGGCGAAACTGTTATCAACAGAATAATCTAAGCAAAACCCAAACCCTAATGAAGAGGCGGCGGCTGTATATGAGGACCCTAGGGTCGTGCAAGACCCCCTGGATGCAGCCCTAAGTGGGCTCAACTCGATACATGGCCCAAAGACCGATTACGGTGTCGCAGCACCAGGACAGATTCTGTACATCAACTTGTTTTGACGATTGCTGACGGCTCGCGACGAATTTTGATATGGGACCAGTTGGGTTGGAAAGATCTTTTCGTTATGTTTCCAGGAATATGTAGAACGTCCAAATCCAAGTCCGTATGCGTCCTGGGCGTCCGTTTTAGTGCAGACTGGTCCTGGGCTCCGAAACAGACTCGAAGTCGGTTTTGGATTGGGCTTCCACCTTGGCTTGGACGTCCTTGCTGGCCCATCACGCCTCCAATCACCTACTCAGCTATATCATGATCATCTCCATGGTTTCTAACAATAATTAAATCATTAGGTAGCAATCTATTCTCAAAATCACATAAACAAAACATTAGAAACCAAGTCACCTGTAAATTCAGGTGATGCACATGAACTTTCATCTTAGTTGGAGGAGTGTTGCGCGTATCCATAGGTGTGATGTTCTCATAAAAACTTTTAGGGCTAAAATAATCTTTATACAATTAATAAGGATTAAAGTATAATTTAAAATAATTCTAGGGACTAAGACATAATTAAAATCAGTCCAGGGGTGTTCTTGTAAAATTACAAGGTCAAAATAATAGTTCTAATAATGTATAGGGGTGTTTCTGTAATTTTAAAGTGCTAAAAATTAATTTTATGAAAATATTTGGGCTTAAATACAAATTTCTACAGTTCTGGACAGAAATAGGGGCTTAAATCTAATTTAAACTAAGTACAGGGGCTAAATGCAAAACTGCTAACATTATCTAGGAATTTCTAAATTAAATTTTAAACTAAAAATCCGTGGAACAGGACCACGGTTGTATGGACTGGCGTTGACCGAAGGGTCCATGGTCTATGGTGGACCAGGGGGAATACCCCTTCGTCCTTCTAATATGGGCCCTAGGTTTTAAAACGGACGGCATCGGGGGGGGGGGGGTCCTGGATGTGGGCGGCGGCCGACGGCAGCTATGCGGCGGCGGGGCTCACCGGAGATCGGCCGGAACGGCGTTCCGGTTGGCCATTCCTCGCCGCGAGGGTTCCAGGAGAGAGAGGGGAGGAAGGCGATGCTCACCGAGAGGTCGCGCGGGTGCGGGGGAGGCCGGGAGGCGGTCGGCGGTGGAGGAAGGCGTCGGCGGCGGTCGGCATTCGGCGGGGACGTGGCTCCGGTGGTCGCGATCAAGCGGGGAGGAGTGGGGGAGAGGCGGCGGAAACGTGCGGTGCCAGAGGGGGGGTTTATAGGCGCGGAGGGGCCTCGGAGGCGAGCAGCCGAGCTCTATGGCCATTAATGGCTGGCGGCGGCCATCTGAGCGCGGTACGCGCGCTAATGTGCGTTTAAAGCGCGGTGAGTGGGGGAATGAAGAGGAGCGGGAGGGTGCGGCATGCGCGGGGCGGTTTTCGGGAGCTGGGGAGGCCGGGGGAGGGAGATCAATGGGTCGGGCTCGATGGCCGGCGGCGGGGAGAGAGACCGGCGGGAGGAGGGCGATGATAGGCGGGGCCCGCGTGCCAGCAAGAGAGAGAGAGAAAGAGAGAGAGAGCGGGAGGGGAGTGGGCCATGGCGTGCGCGCTGGGCCAGCCGGAGGTTGGGCCGCGGGGCTGGTTGGGCTGCGGAAGGGGAGAGAAGGGAAGGAGGGGGAGGCGGGAGGGTGCGGCTGGGCCGAAAGAAGGAGGTGGGGGGGGGGGGGGAAAGCGAGTTGGGCCAGGGGGAAAAGGGCTGGCTCAAGAGCAGAAAAGAATCCCTTTATTCTTTTCTTCTAAATCCTTTCCTTTCAAATTCCTATTCTATTATTCCTAGTAATTAATTAATAAATAAACTAAATGCATGATGCAATTAAAAATCTATATGAACATGTCATGCTATGCAAATGCAACAATTAATTTAATTTATTATAAAAACAATTTGTCCTAGGTTATTAAACTCCTAAATGCTAATAGTTGGCATTTTTAGAATTTACAAAATTAGGGTGTTACAATCATCGCGGAGGTTCAACTCTCCAAGGTGATGATGGATGGTGGGAGCTGCATCAATATCTAGTATGGTGACATGCTTGACCAGCTGCCGGGCGCGCCTTTCCACGAGATTGTCCCGGGGTGCCAGGCCATGCACTTCGGGCGGATCAGCCTCCCTGTTACCTAGACTCCGTCCAACTTCCGGACCGAGACCCTTGTCTTCAAGGTCGTCGACTTCTCGGGGGTGTATCATGCCCTCTTGGGATGCCCGTGCTATGCCAAGTTTATGGCTGTCCCCAACTATACCTACCTCAAACTCATGATACCGAGCCCCAAAGGGGTCATCATCATCAGCGCGTCCCTCCAGCATACCTTCGAGTGCAAGACGAAGAATGGCGACCTCGCCACGGCAGCGGTGGCTTCTGAGGAGCTCGAGGCGATTCAAGCCCAACTCGACGAAGGAGCCCCTGACGCCAGCCAAAAGAACACCACATTCAAGCCTACGGAAGACACCGAGGAGGTGCAGATTGGCCATGATGGTGACAAGGATAAGATGGTGAGAGTGGGGACTTCCCTCACCCCTATATAGGAAGACACGCTCGTCGACTTCCTCTGCCCCAACGTCGATGTCTTCGTGTGGAGACCCTCGGACATGCCTGGCATACCGATGGAAGTCACTGAGCACTCCTTGAACGTCAGACCAGGCTCCAGACAGGTGAAGCAACGTCTACGCCGCTTCGACGAGGAGAAGCGCAGAGCAATTTGCAAGGAGATCGTGAAGCTAAAGGCGGCTGGTTTCATCAAGGAGGTGTATCACCCCGAATGGTTAGTTAATCCTGTCCTTGTAAGAAAGAAGAAGGGGAAATGGAGAATGTGTGTTGACTATACAAGCCTGAATAAGGCATGTCCGAAGGATCCTTTTCTTTTGCCACGCATAGACCAGATAGTTGACTCGACGGTGGGGTGCGAAACCCTCTATTTCCTCGATACGTACTCCGGATACCATCAGATCACGATGAAAGAATCCGATCAGCTCACGACATGTTTCATCACACCGTTTGGCTCTTATTGTTATGTAACTGTTGGTGGTTTCTAGATGCCTATTTTATCTACTAAAAAGGGATGTTTTGTGTCTTAATTTGGTGGTTTGGACTAACAATTAACCCCATATTTGCATTTATTTGTAGTTGTTCTATTTTGGATGTAATCGCAAGAAACAGGTGTAAAACAGCGCAATTATGAATAAAGGACTAAAGAGCAATGAAGATGGACCAGATGCGGGGCCGCGCCGATCGGCTCTAATGCCGCGCCGATCGACACAGGAGGAAAAGATGATGAAAACAAGCCCAAGTCCGAGAAAGACGATGGCCCAGCCCAGTATGAGTTAAAGTTGATGGAAGTTGACCTAATCCCGTCGATAATAAAAGGAAGATAATTATCAAGAGCCAAGGACAACAACTGAGAGGGCAACCGAGACGACAATCGTGAGATTCAGTTGTTAGAACTAGGGTTCCAGGATATTGGCGGCGGAGGTTGGTCAACACCGATGAAACCCAGCAGAAGGGAGGTCACACCGATCGGCGCGACGCTTGCACCGATCGGCTCATGCGCGTTCTAGTGCTATTTCTCATCCCGCTGCTATGTCTAGCGGAAGGATGAGTGAGTAGTCTCATATTCTCTTCTTTGGTGCGGGGATCTGGTCATGTAACTCTCATACTTATTGATACTCTCTCGATGAATATAATCTTTGTGATGAACTTAATTCTATCTCTTTCATTAGTGCAAGAAACAATTGGGGAGCCAATAGCCTCTGTAGTGATAGCCAGGGTGAACGAAACCACCATGTCTTCTAGAATATTAGAACCATCACTTGAGTTGATAAGAATAAGGTTGCATGCTAGTGAACCAATCCTAAGGAGAGAATCCTTCATTATCTTGTTACTCTCTCAATGCCCTCTTGTGGTATATAAGTGGGTGCGTAGTTACGACCAACAAACCATCCTTTTGCCATGGAACAAGCTAGTTCTTTTACTATTAATATTTTACTAATGTCTAATCCTCTCATTTCTAGTTGTTTTCATTTTTGTGTTTTATGTGAATTTTTAGGATGAGTACGACAGGACCTTCTCCAACGCTCAAGGAGCTTTCTCTACCGTCTCCAGACGTGCTGGTGCCTCAATACTCAGATGAGAAGGTCACAACCTCCTTGTATGTGTTGAGCCCCATTATCATTAGCATGGCTGAAATGACCATGTTCTTTGGAGCAAAAGAGGAGAACCCGTATACTCACTTACAAGATTTGGAGGCACTTTGCCAAACATTCCATCATGAAGGAGTGCCTCGGGATCTTTACAGGTGGCTGCTTTTCCCATTCTCTTTGGGAGGCAAAGCCAAAGAGTGGCACAAGGCAGTATCTCGAGAAGCGAAAGGTAAGTGGAGTAAGTTAGTTGGAAATTTCTGTCTCCACTATTTTCCGTTGCCAAAGGTGTAGAAGTTGAGAAGAGAGGTGGTGAACTTCTTACAAAAAGACGAAGAATCTATCATGGAAGCCTGGACGTGTTTTCAAGAATTGTTGAAACAAGGACCTGACCTCGGCATTTATGAGAATATGTGCGCTCAAACCTTCTACATGGCCATAAACAAGGCATCGAGGATGCATTTGGATAGATCGGCCAGAGGAAGTTTTCTGAGATTGACAGCCAAGGTAGGGATCAAATTGTTAGGTAAATTTGCCGAGAATGAAGCTATACACAAGCATTGGGAAGAATATCGAGAACCAACTCAACAATGCCCGAAAGTTATGCAGAAGGAAGAGTCGCCGGCTAAACAGATCTTGATGTCCGAAAGCAGAGCAATGGTTACTTCGGAGCAATTTGAAGAAATAGAGCCCGTCAGACCCACCTCTGTAGATCTAACATGTGCGCCGATCGACGCAGTCGTGACAAAAGAAGGACTGATCACCCTAACGGCTCCGTCAAGTTGCAAGGAATATACCAAGGTTGAAGCTGTGATTCTGGACAACCACCTGAAGGAATTTGAAGGCAACTTTGCTAAACCAAAGGGGGATAGAACATTGGCGAATGCTAAACCACTTTACAAATTTGAGCTGATGGACTGGAATCCTATTGATTTTTCACAAGAGTTGTTCAATATGAGAAGATCCTTCAGTCCGCAAGACGCCTCCGAAGCCGGAATAGAGTATAATTTCCCAAGTAATCGCCTCAAGTCAGAAATTTTTTATCAAGAGATTATTGGGAGAGTTTCAGGGAAGCTTTACAAGGATGATATAGAGCTTGATAGAACAGAGGTGAAACAAGCGAAAAGGTTGCTAGATAGTTGCTTTAAGCCTTCTCCCTACAAAGGACTATGTGGTGTGTATGCCGCAGGTCTCGCTGAAGATGAAGAAGAAGAACCGTAGATACCATGTGAGATATCGGGGAAGAAATTTCCAAACACCTTGTGTGACTTTGGTTCCCGTGTCAGCTAGATGACTTACGATGCATTCATGAGCATGCCTTATGGAACTCAAGAGCGGCTGATGGGGATTGTCACACCCCAAAATTTTAAATTTTGGTATGTGACCTAAAGTTTACTAAATTTTAAATTTTTTTAAAAATAGGTTAAAATTTAACATAAAATTAGATAGGGTATTATCATTTATTTTAGATGAAACACTATTTTCTAAAAGTAATTAAATTAATTTAGGTTATTATTATTATTATTATTATTATTATTATTATTATTATTAGTTGATGCATTCATGCTGGATTAGTTGCATTTGGTTTTGTTGTTTGGAAAAGATTTTGAAAATCGATTAGGAATCGGAATTTTTCTTTAGTTAGGAATTTTGGAGGAGAAAAACAAAATAGAAAAGAGAGAAAGAACACTAGATTTGGCTTTTGGGCCGAAACCACCTTTCCCTTGGCCCAGCTTCCCTCCCCTCTTCCCTCTCTCCCTTTCAGACATGGGCCTTTCTTCTTCGCGCGGCCCAGCTTCCCCTCTCCCCTCTCCTCCCTCTCCTGCCGGCCTAGCTCGCCCCCACTCTCCCCATGTGGCCTGCCTCGGCCCAGTAGCCACCAGCCGCCAGCCCGTCATGGCCCAGCAGCCCACGCGTGCGGCTCGCGCCAGCCCACCCGCTCGGCCCGCTCCCACCCCGCAACCCTAGCCGCCACCAGGCCAGCCGCTACCATCGCCCTCGGCACCCCACCTATAAAAGGCGGGTCTCGCGTGCCCCGTGCCCCTCCCTTGCCCGTGCTGTCTCTCCATGCCCCGCCGCCGCCCGCACATCATCGTTGTTACTGCTCGCCGTTGCGCCACCGCCCGCGATGTCGCCACCTCGGCCTTCCTGTCTCGCGCCACGCCCCCTGGTGAGCTCGCCTTCATGCGCCGCCGTTCCCTCACCCCTCCCCGCCGCCTCCCATGCACCGGCACGCCTCCCTGGCGGAGGTCCGGCCGCCTCCAATGGCGCCACCATCGATGGTCCACCGTGGACCATGGACCACCGTGTCAATCCCGGTCCACAAGTCCCGTGGACCTGGTCCAAGGATATTAAATTTTTTTCTTTTATTATTTGTTTCTGTTTAATTACAATTAAGGTTGGTTTTGCGTGTAGGCCCATGCCCTTTATCTTAACTATGTTTTAATCCTAATTTTCTTGCAGAACATTTACAAAATTATGTTTTGGTCCTTGAGTTTATAATTAATTATTTTGAGCACTATATTTTTGCATACAAGACCCTAAGCTTTCCCTAAATTACATTTTAGCCCTAAATTTTACACAAACACCCGTGTACTTGATTATAATTATATTTTGGTCTAGTAACTTTTACATTTAAGCCCCTAACCTTTTCCAAAATTACATTTTAGTCTTTTAATTCTTCATAAATTATGTTTTTGGCATGTACATATTTGCAATTAAACCCTATACTTTTCTAAAATTACTTTTAGGCCCTTTAACTTGTCTGTTTTTACGTCTTAACCCTTGAAACGTCAAATCTTCAAAACTGTTCAACTGTAGCTCCGATTTGAGAAGTTCTTGCGCCCATGCGACCGTAGTAACGAATATTATTTATTCATACTATTTTATAATATTTTTCTAATTTATTATTTTAACCATAGAAATTTAAACCTTTCTAACTTTTTACTCGTAACTCGAATTAAGGTGATTCTTGCGCTCACGTGATCATGGAAGCACGTACTTTCTCGTAGTAGTGTTTCCATCGTTGTTTGTTACTGTGTTGTGTGTTTTCTCTCAGTGTGTTTCTATGCTTGTGTTTCTGGTGTGATGTTGAGTAGACAAACCGCCATTAGAAAACTTCCGGGATCTCCATCTTGAAGACTTTCAGCAGCAGCAAAGGGAACCAGGCAAGTGTCCTTGATGCATATTGAACCTATGTTTTACATTCTCTCTATCTCTATGCATGCTTGTTAATATTGAATCCTATGTGTCATTATCCTATTCCATATTATTCCTTGTCGCCTGGGTTTTGGTATAGTATAATAGTATGGGTACGTCATGCTTAGTTTGCTATGTCGGGAATGGAAGTGTCTAATGTTAATCTTGAATAATGGTTCACTATAACATAATGATCATGAGGGATGGGTAATCCTTTTTAGCAAAATGGAACCTAGGTGATCCAAGCAGAAGGATGGCAAGGATGGTGCGGGTATGCACGTGTACTCGGTACAGTACTGTGGGATTGTGGTGGTACCTGCTTGGGATCACAAGGGTAGGTTCGTGGAACGTGTAACCATGAAAACCACATGAAGCATAGGGCTGATATGGGTAGGCTCGGTTCAGTACCAAGATGACTTCCCAGTTTTGTTGGCAGTCCAGGGATGAGGATGGGACGGTTTACTCTCGGACTCAGGCGATGGACGGTTTACTCCTAGCCACGGCGCTAGAGGGAGCTTATGTAGGAACGGTTTAATTCCATAGTGGTGAAACCTTAGCGTGGATTGTTTGCAAGCTGTGAAGCTCTTTGAAAGACCTTGTGGTGATCTCTTGGCCTCACACCTACGGTAGTGTGATTTGGGCAACATGGAGACTTTAGTCACTGACGGGTGATAGAATTACCAACCTGTGGGTAAAGTTGTGCAACCTCTGCAGAGTGTAAGACTATTATAACAGTCGTGCTCACGGTCATGAGCGGCATGGACCTTTCACATGATTAATGGGTTGACAATGGGTGCACTTGGTGGGTAGCCAAGTTTGGTTTGGGTGGTTTAACCCATGGTTTGCTACAGGCAGTGTAACTTGTAGTGTGGTTTGCTACAGGCGGTGTAACCTGTAGTGTGATTTCTTATAGGTGGTTTAACCCATGGTTTGCTACAGGCGGTGTAACCTGTAGTGTGGTTTCTTATGGGCGGTTTAACCCATGGTTGGCTACAGGCGATGTAACCTATGGTGTTGGATAGATGAGATAACTTGGGAGAACTTTTCACTTAGTAAATAGGAGTGCTATTCAAATGGTCTTAGGTGTAGTGCTCATTTATGCAAATGAACCGTTGTGTTTCCCTTTCTTCTATTAAGCTTGCATGTCATATTTCCCCCCACTTGCTAAGTACGACATGTACTCACCCTTGCTATTTCCCTTTGTTGTTGTACTATAAACTGCTGCTCAGAAGATGGAGAGATGGACTACATTAATAAAGACTATTACTAGGTGAGCGTGCCTGCGGTCGATTGCCTGTGGTGTTTTGGTGTCTTCCGCTGTTATTTCTCGAGAGAGTCGCTTCTAGTCTTTAAAGACAATTATTTATGTAATAATGTTATGCTTTAATAATGACATTGGTTATACTGTTATCCACTTTACTAGCGATATGTGTGAAACTTGTTTCTGGGCACACATATGATAAGCACTTGGTTTTGTCCTTAAAACCAGGTGTGACAGAAGTGGTATCAGAGCCGTGTCGACCATAGGACGCAAGCCTAGATAAAATGGTCGTGCCATAGGTTCTATTTTCAAAACTAGTATTCGGAAAACTTTTACCGCTACAAAATTTCTTCTATCTTATCTTCATCGTTTCTCCTTGTGTATTCTCAAAAAGTTGGACAAATGCTAATCCTACTATTTCTTTTTCACTTTTAAAAATATTGGTCTCACCAAATTAGTCTACCATGAACAAGGTGAACGGTCTTGAAGATTGCACCAGCTAGCTCTGCTTGGTATGAAGATGAAGATTGAAAAGTCAACGTTGCAGGCTCTTCATGTCACCAAGTGTACAGGTCATCGCTCCACCTCAAACCTGAAGGAATACTTCTCAAGAACCGTGGTTTAGGATCTTTCCCTTTTTAGAATCATAATCATGATATAGAACGTTGCTAACTATAGGTCTTGTGTTGCTTCTGGTGTGCTATGCTTGATTTGGATCTTTGATTGAGTTTTGGTGTGCTTGCAAAGCGTTTAGCTTTGTTATCACATCATTAGTTATAGCTAGTTAGTCTAGTTGGGATTATCGTTTCTCTCTATCCCTTTCTCTCTTGCTTCTATCATTCCATTCTTTTCTAGTCACTTATAACCCAACCAATTCGAGGAGCTGTTGAACTAGACCATTAGATTCTTTGAACGAAGCATTGACAAAAGGAAGTCAATACCCAAGATAGCTCACCGTTACCTTGGCCAGGTCCAAACAACGAGGACAAGGTTGGGGATCTTCTCACAAAAGAGGCAACACACAACTTATAGATTTAGGTCAATGAAACAAGAGGTGACACCAAGGGATGAAGAATCCATGTCACAAAGGAGAGGAAGCATACCAAGGATGGCACCCGCAAGACACCAATTGTTGTAAACTTCATGGCCACCCTTGTTTCTTTCAAAGCAACATGAGTGAATCTCAGTTGAAGAGGCAACCCTCAAGAGGGATGTGCTACAATCTGGAAGGTCCCAATGTTGCCTTTCCAAAGGTTTTAGTTACAAGAATTGGATGCTTTGCTTGTAGCCAACATGGTCAATGGTAGGAAGCTTACCCACGGAAGGAGATACAGACCATGTGACCAATTAAAGAATCCAGAATGCTTGAAATTGGTGCATGAATCAAGAAGATAGTTACAATTGGAGAATCAGTGTTGATGGTCATATATGTTCAACCCTAAGGGTAAACATAAGGGGGGTAGAGATCACTATCAACCATATCAACAAGGTATGGCAAATCATAGATGTTATACCAGGAAGAGTAAGATTGACAGACATACTAATAGTAGGACATCAAGATTTCCTTTGGAGAAGTTGCAGCACTGAATACCATCAATCAATGATGCCAATCGAGTTAAAGATGAAGAATGAGAGACAACTTTACCTTTACCTTTTTCTTGCTAGCTACGCAGAATCTCAGGACGAGATTCCTATTAAAGGGGGTAGTCTTGTCACACCCCAAAATTTTAAATTTTGGTATGTGACCTAAAGTTTACTAAATTTTAAAACTTTTTAAAATAGGTTAAAATTTAACATAAAATTAGATAGGGTATTATCATTTATTTTAGACGAAACACTATTTTCTAAAAGTAATTAAATTAATTTAGGTTATTATTATTATTATTACTATTATTATTATTATTATTATTATTATTATTATTATTATTATTATTATTATTATTATTATCCATTGCCCGTGTCGTGCTCCATGCCCTGCCGCCCGCACATCATCGTCGTTGTCGTTTGCTGTCTCACCGCCGCCCACGATGTCGCCACCTCGGCCTCCCCGTCTCGCGCCGCGCCCCCTGGCGAGCCCGCCTCCGTGCGCCGCCTTTCCCTCACCCCTCCCTGCCGCCTCCCATGCACCGGCACGCCTCCCTGGCGGAGGTCCGGCCACCTCCAATGGCGCCGCCATCGATGGTCCACCGTGGACCATGGACCACGGGGTCAACCCCGGTCCACAAGCCCCATGGACCTGGTCCACGGATATTAGTTTTTTTTATTATTTGTTTTTGTTTAATTACAGTTAAGGCCGATTTTGCGTGTAGGCCCCTGCCCTTTATCTTAACTATGTTTTAATCCTAATTTTCTTGCAGAACATTTACAAAATTATGTTTTGGTCCTTGAGTTTATAATTAATTATTTTGAACACTATATTTTTGCAGACAAGACCCTAGACTTTTTCTAAATTATATTTTAGCCTTGAATTGTACACAAACACCCTTGTACTTGATTATAATTATATTTTGGTCCAGTAACTTTTATATTTAAGCCCCTAACCTTTTCCAAAATTACATTTTAGTCTTTTAATTCTTCATAAATTATGTTTTTGGCTTGTACATATTTGCAATTAAACCCTATACTTTTCTAAAATTACTTTTAGGCCCTTTAACTTGTCTATTTTTACGTCTTAACCCTTGAAACGTCAAATCTTCATAACTTTTCAACCGTAGCTCTGATTTGAGAAATTTTTGCACCCATGCGACCATAGTCATGAATATTATTTATTCATACTATTTTATAATATTTTTCTAATTTATTATTTTAACCATATAAATTTAAATCTTTCTAAGTTTTTACTCGTAACTCGGATTAAGGCGATTCTTGCGCTCACGCGATCATGGAAGTGCATACTTTCTCGTAGTAGTGTTTTCATTGTTGTCTATTACTGTGTGGTGTGTTGTTTCTTAGTGTGTTTCTTTGCTTGTGTTTTTGGTGTGACATTGAGTAGACGAACCACTGTTAGAAAACTTCCGGGATCTCCATCTTGAAGACTTTGAGCAGCAGCAAAGGGAACCAAGCAAGTGTCCTTGATGCATATTGAATCTATGTTTTACAGTCTCTCTATCTCTATGCATGCTTGCTAATATTGAATCCTATGTGTCATTATCCTATTTCATATTATTCCTTGTCGCAACACTCCTCCAATTCTGGACTTGCAAGGTCCAATGACTAGAGCTCGTGCACGACGACTAAATTTAGAGGTGAGCTCGTTCCTACGTTCTTCATTATATGTCACTTTTGAGAATGGTTTGCTACCCAATGATTATATTGTAATTTGGAACCGTGGAGAGGACCAGGAGATGATGGGAGAAGGACTTGGAGATGTGGAAGACCAGCAAGGATGTGGAAGCCAAGGTGGAGGCCCAACCAAAACCGACTTCGAGTCTCTTTTGGGGCTCAGGACCAATCTATACTAAAACGGAGGCCCAGGACGTATACAGACCCGGATTTGGCCATTGTACATATGCACAGAAAGATAAGAAGAAGAACTTTCCAATGACACCGGTCTCATGTCAAAATTCATCTAGAGTCATCAGGAATCATCAAAACAAGAGAGGGTACAGAATCTGTTTCATTGTTGTGTCGCCTGTTTTTGGCCTTTGCCTTTGTATCTAGTTGAGCCCAATTAGGGGCGCGTCCAGAGGGTCTTGCACGGCCCTAGGGTCTTCATATACAGCCACCACCGCACCATTAGGGTTCGGGGTTTGCTTAGATTATTCTGTTCATAACAGTTTCACCGTCTTCAAAACTTGAGTGAGGCTTTATTATTTTATGCTATAATTTCTTATAATTTGTGCTCTTTATGCTTGTTAGCCAAAATGAGACACCTGGGTGTCACAGCCCTCCCTCCTTAAATAAATCTCGTCCCGAGATTATGAACATGGCAAACTAGATAGAAGTATGGTGGTCAAAGTGTACGTGTATATGATGACCAAAATTTTGGGTAATGTGTACTCAGAAATTCTTCAGATTCCCAAGTGCATTCATCTTCCGAGTGATTACTCCACTGAACCTTATACAATTTGATGGTTCTTATACGGGTTGTGCGCTCTTTCTCATCGAGGATCTTTATTGGTTGTTCGGAGTATGTGAGGTCTGATTGAAGTTGGTCATAGTCTTCCAAGATTTTGTCAATGGGTGGTTAGAGACACTGCTTTAACTGAGAGATGTGAAAGGTGTTATGAACTCCAGATAAGTTAGCAGGTAACTCCAGCTTGAAGGCTACGTTTCCACATCGTTCTAGGATTTGGAATGGTCCAATATAACGGGGAGCTAACTTTCCCTTGACTCCAAACCATTGGATACCCTTCATAGGCGACACTTGGAGATAGACATAGTCACCTTTATTGAAATATAGTGGTCTACGTCGTCTATATGCATACTTCTATGGACGACATTTAGCAGCTTTAAGATTTGCCTGAATGGTACGAACTTTTTCTTCTGCATCCTTAACAAAGTCAGGATCAAAGGTTACTCTTTCTCTAGATTCAGACCAGTTTAATGGTGTTCTACAACTTCGACCATAGAGTGCTTCAAATGGGGACAGTTTTAGACTCTCTTGGTAACTATTGTTGTATGAGAATTCCGCATATGGTAAGTACTCATCCCAATTACCACTATGTGCTAAAACACATGCTCTAAGCATATCTTCCAAAATTTGGTTGACACGCTCTGTTTGTCCATTGGAAGCGGGATGGTAAGCAGAACTACGAATTAAACCTGTACCCAAAGATGCATGCAGCTGTTCCCAGAAATGGGCGACAAATTGTGAACCACGATCTGAGATGATGGTCTTGGGTACTCCATGACGACACAAAATTCTTGCGATGTATCGCTCTACACATTGCCGTATGTTGTATCTACTGTTGACGGGCAGGAAGTGTGCAGATTTTGTGAGTCTGTCCACAATGACCCAAATCGAATCATGCTTCCGAGAGATGAGAGGGAGACCAACAATAAAGTCCATGCTAATATCTTCCCATTTCTAGGCGGGGATACTCGATGGTTTATGTAATCCGGCCTATTTCAAATGGTCAGCCTTCACTCTCTGACAAGTATCACACTCTACAACATATCAGGCAACTTCTCACTTCATCCTTGTCCACCAAAAATTCTTCTTCAAGTCTTGGTACATTTTAGTACTACCCGGATGGATAGAATATTTGTAGTGATGTGCTTCATCCAAGATTTTCTGTCGATGTTCAAAGTCCTTTGGTCCCACTAAACGGTTATTTAACCATAGGGTACCATCCGAGTCTTGTGTGAAACATTTAGCTTTACCATTTTTAATGTTTTGATGGATATAATTCATACCAATGCCTTTAATCTGTGTAGCAATGATTTCTTCATGGATGGTGGAGTGTATACTAAGCTTGCTGATCACTATAGCGGGCAAAACACGAAGGCTAAGTTCTGAAATAGTTACATGGTTGCTGCTGTCCTGAAATTCCAGTACCAAGTTATTGCAGTGGATTTTTCTACTTAGCGCGTCGGCGACTACATTGGCCTTGCCTGGATGATAATGAATCTCCAGATTGTAATCCTTGATCAATTCCAGCCATCGACGTTGTCTCATGTTCAGATCAGTCTGAGTGAAAATGTATTTCAAGCTCTTATGATCTGTGTAGATATGCACTAAATAGCAGGGCAGCCCCAAGATGAAGTGCTTGGGTGAATGAATCCCTTTTCCAATAACTCATTCAATTGCTTTTTCAATTCGGCCAGCTCGTTCGGGGCCATTTTATACGGACGATGGGATATCGGAGAAGTTCCTCGCTGTAGTTCTATCTTAAATTCCACTTCACAGTCAGGCGGAAGGCCAGAGATATCTTCAGGGAACACGTCCGAATACTCACAAACGATGGGGACACTTTCTAGTGATTGCCCTTCCAAGTGATGGACGACCAAGGCTTTCGATGAATTGGTGTTTAGAGAAAGTGTGTCTTTTCCATGCAAGGGAGAGTTGATTTGAATGATTCGGGGCTTGATGTCTAGCATGGCCCTATGGGTTTTCATCCAGATCAGTCCTAGAATTAGGTCGGTTTCTTGATCCTTGAGCATGATGAAATCGATGGGGTAAATCTTTTGATTTATTTCTAGTGGGGCTTTACATACCACTTCCTTAGCAAAAATTTGCCCAGCAGGAGAGCGGACGGTGTAGCATCTATTTGTAGTGGTGGTGTGGAGATTATGTTTTTGCACACAAGCTTTACTAATAAAATTATGCGTAGCACCAGAATCAAAAAGTGCGAGGACAGGCTGGCGATGGAGTGAGAGCATACCGGTCAGAACAGGTTCGCCCTGGGAAATGTCTTCAGCATTGGTGTAGTTCACTTGGGCACCACGAGACGGTGCATTCACATTCCTATTCTAGATCTGATGCTGGTTGCTATTGTTGTCGTTGTTGTGCCTGGGTGCAATGCAGTTCTTAGCAAAGTGGCCAGTACGACCACAGTTATAGCATGGATAGCTGCTCCCACAATCAGCGAGTTATGGGGCATGAGCATTCTGGTTTCCTTGCTGCTGATATGGTGCACGATACTAGTTGTTCTATTGTTGGTACGGTGCACGGGGTGGAAAGTTCTGCTGCTGTGGCAACCTCGGGTAATTCTGGCCAAACTATCGATGGTATTGCTGCTTGATAGGACCGAGTGACCGAGAGGGTGGGGGAGGGTAGGTGAATCAGGAACTCGCATTATGTACCAAATTCACCAAATCCTAAAACCGATCACTCAAAACAACTCCTACAAAATCCTAGTGGTGATCACACTAGCAAGATAATGATACTATGGAAGGAACAACAAGCTAAGCATACTAGTGGATCACACAAACGCAATACAACTCCTATGCAGTTCTAGTGGTGATCACACTAGCAAGATAATGATCCTATGGAAGGAACAACAAGCTAATAATACTAATGGATCACACAAAGGCAATACAACTCCTATGCAAGATAGTTACCAAAGATACGCGGAAGCAAACAACTAGCTAGCAAGGAGTTCTACTCAAGCAAAGCTACTAGATCAACAAGCATATAGAAAGCATACAAGCATGAGTAGCACAATACATACTAGGGTGATCAATCAAGCCAAAGCAACTCCTATAATGCTAGTGATCAAGTATGAAGGCTAAGCACTACTAGCAAGTAAAGAAGCCTATTCATGCAAGTTTACATGGTAGTCAACTAGAGTAAGGTAAGCACACAAGCATGAATAGCACGGTATGTAAATACGGAAAGTAAAGCAACATAGTAAGGAGTAGAGTAAGAGATGGCGCATGATTTTTCCCCGAGGTCTCGGAAGGATGGCGCCTTCCCCTACTCCTCGTTGGACCACTCCCGCCGGAGTCCCGGTCCCTCCCGCCACCAAGTGGAGTTCTCACCCAAGAGCATGCAATCACTCCTCCAGTGAAGACATGGTGTGCGTTACCGCTACACAAAGCACAAGCTCGCCTCCCTCGAGAACATGCCGAACTCCCCGAGTCGGCACGGGCGCTCACTATTGATGCCCCTTCCAACGGTGGGCTCAAACCGTGTACAAACTTGTGACGGCCTTCACAACCAATCATGATAGGCTCGATCACTGACACCTAACCGGTCTAGGTCTCACCATAGACCAAGATTAACAATCTAGATCACAACCTCAAGGACACCCTAGCCTTAGATGTACAAGATGCTAAAGCTACTCTTCTCTAGCACTCTCAAGATACCCAATATCCTCTCCTAGTGCTCTCATCTTTTCCTCTTGGACCTTACCAATTATCCTCAGGTATTCCTCTGGCCAAGAGAGGTCTCCAAGACCCCAGCAACGAAGTTATATAGGCTCCCAACCTCAAACTAGCCATTGCTGCATGAAATTGCCTTACTGGACACAATGACCGGACTATCTGGTCACTGCCTGACCGGACTATCCGGTCACTCTGGTAATGGCTCTCCTAGCCATTGGCTCCCTGTCCAGGCAATCCCCTATACTGACCGGACTGTCCGGTCATTGGTCTGGACCGTCCGGTCCACTTTCTCTCTCCATTCCAGGATGGTCCACAAACTGCATCGTCTCCGTCGTCCCTGCACTCCTACTGACCGGACCGTCCGCTCAGCAGACCGGACCGTCCGGTCTGTATGGAGTCTCCTGCAAACAGAGTCCTTGCTCCTCACGCTAAGTCCTGGAAAACTCCACATAGTGACTATACAGTCCGGTCACCTCTGACCCCTCTGTCTGGTCACTACATCCAAAAGCTAAAACTTGTTGTCCTCGCTAGACTTGGTTTCCCAGCTTCTCCAAATAGCTTCTTGGCTTCTCCACTATCACCTAGTTCCTTGCATTATGATACCATACATGCTCCCAAGCATGTGTCTAGGGGGAGTTGCTCATTTACAATGTGAGTACATGACTCTCTAAACGATCAAATAGTGACATTTGTGCTTCATGCCCATTGAGTCATGTTTGACCGAGCTCCGAGGTTAAATCTACTCGCACGGCTCAAAGACAAGTGGCTCGTACATTCTCACCTCCCTAATGACTAACTCTTGCACATTTGAGAAAATCTTTTGTTGAGTCATAAGTGTAGTGATAGGTGTAGAGTGCCCGATCTTTCGGTGAGTGTAGATAACTTCGATTCGATGGATGTCGACCCTCACGATCCGACTACGACGAGCAAGCCCGTAGCGCCAATGCAATCGCTGAACCAACTTCTGGAGGATATTAACCTTGCGGTAAACAAGATCAACCTGATCACGAGGATCAATTCTTATGCGCAATCGAAGAATGAGCAAGAATTAGAGGCGAGCAATCTGATATATTGCACGAAGGTGGAGTTCTGAATTCACTTCGAGAGACGGATGAATAGCTAAGCTAATCTTAAAACAAAACTCAAAGATTACAAGGGGCGCAACCCTTGACTAAATAGGGGGAGCGCGGCATCTAGGGCCTGCTGAAGTAGAGAGGCGTGCGGTGGAGAGGTAGTCGCGCGACTTGGGCTACTTGGGCCTTCGCGGGCGTCATCCTAGGCCGTCGTTCCTTAGCATCAAAACCATCTTCAATTCCAGGGCTCGAGCTCTAGTGATTGGGCCCTTGTACGTCGTCGTCTCGTCAGAAGATGGGTCCATAACTTGAGAAGGCGCGACGACGAGAGGTGGAGGCGTGACAACTTGGTTTGGCGCGCCGTCTTCCATCGTCGTTGTTCGTATGTCGTTGATGTCCTCATCATCCTCCGCTTCTTGAAGCGAAGTCGTCCTCGACGGCAACGCATCATCCTCACCCAAATATGGTCTCAAATCTGCAACATTAAAACTAGTGGAAACACCAAACTCCATGGGTAAGTCAAGAACATAAGCATTATCGTTAATCTTGGTTAGCACTTTAAAAGGACCAGCAGCACGAGGCATCAATTTAGAACGACGCAAAGTAGGAAATCTATCTTTACCAAACCAAACCAAATCACCAGGTTCAAAAGAAACATGTTTTCTACCTTTACTACCAGCAACTTGATACTTCTTATTAGCAATGGCAATGTTGTGTTGTGTTTCTTCATGCAATTGTTTCATGTGATCAATATGAGCAATAACATCAACATTTGGTTCATCTTCAGCATCAATAGCAAACAAATCAATAGGCGCCCTAGGAACATAGCCATAAACAACCTCAAAAGGACACATTTTAGTGGCAGAATGTGTAGCACGATTATAAGCAAATTCAACATGAGGTAAACAATCTTCCCAACGTCTCAAATTTTTATCTAGAACAGCTCTAAGCATAGCAGACAAAGTTCTATTTACTACCTCTGTTTGCCCATCAGTTTGAGGATGACAAGTAGTACTAAACAGCAGCTTAGTTCCTAATTTATTCCAAAGAGAACGCCAAAGTGACTAAGAAACTTAGCATCATGATCAGAGACAATTGTTTTAGGAATTCCATGCAGTCTAACAATCTCTCTAAAGAACAATTCAGCAACATTGGAGGCATCATCAGTTTTATGACAAGGTATAAAGTGAGCCATTTTAGAGAAACGATCAACCACCACAAAAATACTGTCCCTTCCCTTCTTAGTACGAGGCAATCCCAAAACAAAATCCATCGAAATATCATGCCAAGGAGAAGAGGGAACAGGTAAGGGCATATACAAACCATGATTACCCAAACGGGATTTAGCTTTTTGACATGTAGTACAGCGGGCAACAAGGCGCTCAACATCACGATGATCCGTGGCCAAAAGAAGTGATCGACCAACACCTCATTTGTCTTGAAAACGCCAAAATGACCCATAAGACCACCTCCATGCGCCTCCTGTAACAACAAAAGACGAACCGAGCTAGCTGGAATACACAGCTTGTTAGCACGAAATAGGAACCCATCCTGCATATGAAATTTCCCCCAAGGTTTGCCATCCTTACAATGCATCATAATATCATGAAAATCAGCATCATTCACATACTGATCTTTCAAAGCTTGCAAACCAAAGATTTTAAAGTCTAATTGGGACAGCATTGTATAACGACGAGACAAAGCATCGGCAATCACATTTTCCTTCCCGTTTTTATGTTTAATGATGTATGGAAAAGATTCAATAAATTCAACCCATTTAGCATATCGACGGTTCAGATTAGTCTGGGTTCTAATATGTTTCAAAGCCTCATGATCAGAATGAATAATAAATTCGCGAGGCCATAAATAATGCTGCCATGTTTGCAAAGTTCTTACTAAAGCACAAAGTTCTTTATCATAAGTGGAATATTTAAGAGCAGCACCACTTAACTTCTCACTAAAATAAGCAATGGGTTTATGATCTTGTAACAAAACAGCACCCAAACCAATTCCACTAGCATCACATTCCAATTCAAACACTTTATCAAAATTAGGCAATTGTAAGAGAGGAGTGTGAGTTAACCGTTCCTTTAAAGTGTTGAATGCATCGTCCTGTGGTGCACCCCACTCAAATGGCGCACCCTTCTTGGTCAGCTCATGTAATGGTGCAGCAATAGAACTGAAATCCCGCATAAAACGACGATAGAAGCCTGCAAGACCAAGAAAACTACGAACCTGTGTGACCGTCGTCGGTTGTGGCCAACTCTGAATGGCGTCCACCTTGCTGCTATCCACCTCAATGCCCTGTGGAGTAACAACATAGCCAAGAAACGAAACACGTTGCGTGCAAAAAGTGCATTTTTCCATGTTCCCAAATAAGCGAGCAGCACGCAAAGCATCAAAAACAGCATGCAAATGATCTAAATGCTCATTCATGGATTTGCTATATATAAGGATATCATCAAAATAGACAACAACAAATATTCCAATGAAAGGCCGAAGAACTTCATTCATTAAGCGCATAAAAGTGCAAGGAGCATTAGACAATCCAAATGGCATAACCAACCATTCATACAAGACAAATTTAGTTTTAAAAGCCGTTTTCCATTCATCTCCTAATTTCATTCTTATCTGATGGTAACCACTACGCAAATCAACCTTAGAGAAAATTATGGCACCACTAAGTTCATCAAGCATATCATCAAGGCGTGGTATAGGATATCGATAACGAATTGTAATATTGTTAATTGCACGACAATCTACACACATACGCCAAGAACCATCTTTCTTAGGAACAAGCAAAACAGGAACCGAACAAGGACTGAGAGACTCACGAATGTAACCTTTATCCAGCAATGCTTGCACTTGACGCTGAATTTCTTTTGTCTCCTCAGGATTTGTACGGTACGGGGCGCGATTAGGAAGCTGTGCGCCTAGAATTAAATCAATCTGATATTCTATGCCATGAATAGGAGGAAGACCCGGTGGCAATTCAGCGGGAAAAACATCTTTATAGTCCTGCAGAAGGTTAGCAATAGCAGGAGGAATATGCAACATAGGTGCCTCATCTAATGAAACAAGCATACGGGAGCAAACTAGCGCATAGCAGGGCAGATTAGCATCATGTAACTCATCAAAATCAGTACGTGTAGCAAGCAATATAGGGTTATGCAATTTGATCTCAGGTTGAACAGGTGCAACAGGTGGTGATTTAATCAATTTTGCAGCTTTTGCCGCTCTAGCAATATCATCTTTTAGAACTTGTTCAGGTGCCATAGGATGAATAACAATTTTTTGACCCTTAAACATGAAGGAATAATAATTGGAGCGACCATGATGAACACTATCAACATCATATTGCCAAGGACGTCCAAGCAACAAAGAGCATGCTTCCATTGGAACAATATCACAATCCACAAAATCAGAATATGCACCAAGAGAGAAAGGGACACGTACCGAGCGCGTTACCTTTATTTTGCCGCCATCATTAAGCCATTGAACGTGATAAGGATGTGGATGCTTCCTTGTTGGCAATGATAACTGCTCCACCAAGGTCGTACTAGCCCAATTGTTATAACTGCCACCATCGATGATTATACGGACCGCTCGTTCTTGCACAACGCCTTTAATATGAAAAATATTGTGGCGCTGATTCTTTTCGTCTGGCACGACCTGTGTACTAAGAACATGCTGCACAACAAGAGTTGCATACCTATCGGCAGCACTAGAGTCGACATGAAGCTCCGTATTATCTGCATGATTAGTGACAAGCATAGTATGTAGAGTATCCTCAGAATCACTAGCAGAAGAATACTCACCGTCATCACGAATCAACATAGTTCGTTTGTTTGGACAATCGCGTATCACATGACCAAATCCTTTGCAACAGAAACACTGAGTATCTCGAGCTCGTCTAGACGACGAGGAGGACGGCACGGTTGAGACAGATCTGGCCATGGGTGGAGCACTCGACTTGGACGAGGTCGCAGTGTGGTCGCGTGACGTGGAAGGAGGCGCCGATCGTGGAGCTGAAGGCGCCGTGGACCCTGCAAAGTGTTAGGTCTTGACGAAGATTGTCGATACTGCACTTCATGTTCAGCTTTACAAGCATATTCAAACAAGGTGGTGATATCATCATAATTCTTATAATCAAGAATGTTATGAATTTCACAATTTAACCCACCCCTAAAGCGAGCCATAGCAGCATCCTCTAGTTCAACTAAACCACAACGAATCATACCCTTTTGCAAAGCTTGATAATAATCCTCTACAGATTGTGAACCTTGTTGAAAGCGCTGCATTTGATTAAGAAAATCTCTAGCATAATATGACGGCACAAAATGACGACGCATAGCAGCTTTTAATGCCGTCCAAGTGGCTGGAACATTATTAGGATATTTTTGTCTATACTCACGCCACCAAAGTAAAGCAAATTTAGTAAATTCACTAATAGCAGCCTTAACTTGTAAATTAGCAGGGATATCATGGCATGCAAATTTTTGTTCAACCTCTAATTCCCAATCAAGATAAGCACCCGGATCATATTTGCCAGTAAAAGTGGGAATACAAAATTTAATTCTGCCAAAAGAATCATTAGTAGGAACACGTACCCTATGAGCATGACCATGACAATTGGCGTCATCCTGCTCGGTGTCGGCGCCGTAGTCGCGTGCAGTTTGCAACTCCGTGAGCTGCGTCGTCATGGTCCCAAGTTGCGTTGACATGGCCTCAAGACGAGTCATGATCGTCGCGAGCGTGGTGTGGGCAGCCGTATCAGCAAGGTCGAGCTGATCAAAACGCTCGTTCGACGAAGTAATCGTGGAGTCAAGTCTCTTGTGCATCGTCTTCATGTCGTTTTGTAGACCTTCAACCTGCGCCTGGAGTTCTTGGAGGGTGAGCTCCTCCGACTTCGAGTTGTTTTCTGCCATAGAAACACAAGCAATACGGAAAAAGATCCTACGACAAGAGGTGAGTGGTGGATGAAAAGCTCAATCAAAAAGCTGTTATCAAATCCTTACCCGTCCTTACCAAGCACGCAAGTGTGAACTGCAACCACAGGTAAAACCGGTGAAAGATTGGAGGAGCGATTGTGTGGTGAAACAAAAACCTGCTCGTAGTAGAAAATTTGTGGAGCTAGGAGGCTGCACTCAATCAAGGGTTAGCACAATTCAAACAATAACTGGAAAGCTGAATAAAGGTGCTAAACGCGAAAAGATTGCTGCCGGCACAAGTGGAAGAGGAAAGAAGAAGAATCGGAACAAACGGATCCGAAGAAGGGTAAAGAACAGTAACGTGTCGCCTATGGTGCTCAAGCGCTCTTTTTTTTCTCTCTCTTTTTTTTTTACTTCTGCCCCTCTTTTTTTTTAACCTATGTCAGGGGAGTGTGAAGAAAAAAACAATGCATACACTCTCTCTCTCTCTAGAGTAGGGATAAACGGAGATTGAGCGCGGGGTGGTTTACCACGTAACCGAGTTGGATGCAACGAGTCACGTGATTGACCCGGACTCATGGTGCGGCGGCAAAATTTGGCAAGTGATCGGTTGACCAAAATGCAACTCAGCAAGACTCGTTACGCGCGGCCAAGTAGGAGAGCGAGGCGGAGACAACAGATGCAGCGGAAAGCAAATTGTGGCAAAACACACGATGTGGTGGAAGGATATGACAATGATGAGGAGAAAACGATGAAACACCGTGTACCAGCAACGATCAAAAGCGATAGCACAAAAACTCAACAACGCAAATTATTGAACAAAAGTGCGAGGCTCAAAACCGTACTGGGGTAAAATTATTTTTGTAGTTTTTGGTTTATGTGGACTTGGATAAACTCACCGAGAAACACTGGAATCTGATACCACTTGATAGGTGTAGAGTGCCCGATCTTTCGACGAGTGTAGATAACTTCGATTCGGTGGATGTCGACCCTCACGATCCGACTACGACGAGCAAGCCCGAAGCGCCAATGCAATCGCTGAACCAACTTCCGGAGGATATTAAACCTTGCGGTAAACAAGATCAACCTAATCACGAGGATCAATTCTTACGCGCAATCGAAGAACGAGCAAGAATTAGAGGCGAGCAATCTGATGTATTGCACGAAGGTGGAGTTCTGAATTCACGTCGAGAGACGGATGAATAGCTAAGCTAATCTTAAAACAAAACTCAAAGATTACAAGGGGCGCAACCCTTGACTAAATAGGGGGAGCGCGGCATCTAGGGCCGGCTGAAGTAGAGAGGCGTGCGGTGGAGAGGTAGTCGTGCGACTTGGGCTACTTGGGCCTTCGCGGGCGTCATCCTGGGCCGTCGTTCCTTAGCATCAAAACCATCTTCAATTCCTGGGCTCGAGCTCTAGTGATTGGGCCCTTGTACGTCGTCGTCTCGTCGGAAGATGGGTCCATAACTTGAGAAGGCGCGACGACGAGAGGTGGAGGCATGACAACTTGGTTTGGCGCACCGTCTTCCGTCGTCATTGTTCGTATGTCATTGATGTCCTCATCATGTAGGGGGAGCACCATGAAAGGGGCATACCTTGGTCCTTACCTTGGAAGTAGTCTCCTCGTTGAGATGTGCTAGGTATTGAGGGAAGACTACCCAATTATGTAGCGCACTAGGTATTGAGGTTGAGCCGAATTTGCGCCCGCCTTGGTGTCGTGGTAGTCGATCTTGTTGATGTAGACACGTACCAAGGACGTAGATACTCATGTCGGTGAAGGTGTTCATTGTCGCGCACCGTCATTGTTATCTTCAAGTTCATGTTCATCTTGATGTGATCTTCATGTTCCATTCTTCACGGGTTTGTCTTTTGAATCTTCATGTTATCCTCTCCCCCTTTGTGTTATCAACCGCTGTCTTCATGTTTCTTCTCCCTCTCTGACCTAGACGACATGGCTTTTGGATCTTCATGTTTTCTCTCCCCCTTTGTCACCTATCACTAAAAACCACACAAAAACATAACAAAAACCAAGAGGCATAAGATAATTGGCAAGAGTTAGAATAACTCCCCCTTTCATGGTGCTCCCCCTACACTTATTACTCAACAAAAGATTTTCTCAAATGTGCAAGAGTTAGTCATTAGGGAGGTGAGAATGTATGAGCCACTTGTCTTTGAGCCGCGCGAGTAGATTTAACCTTGGAGCTCGGTCAAACATGACTCAATGGGCATGAAGCACAAATGTCACTATTTGATTGTTTAGAGAGTCATGTACTCACATTGTAAATGAGCAACTCCCCCTAGACACATGCTTGGGAGCATGTATGGTATCATAATGCAAGGATGCAAAAATGCAAAGAGTGCAAATGCAATAAGTATACAATGCATGATGCGACGGTAAACAAAAGAGAGAGAACCACTACAAACCAAAGTGTCAACAATGAGTTGTTCCCTTCTCAAGCTTGCTCACAATGGACCATTCTTCAAAGCCTTGGGTACACCATGAACCACCTTCCCAAGCTTAACCCATGTCCATTGCTATCTCAAGAAGGTCCGAAGTCAACCTACAAAAGAAGAGAAACAAGCACAAACAAAAACACAAACAAGAAGAAACAAAGCACTATACATATGTACAAAGGACAAGCTCAAGGGTTACTCATGTGATGTTGGAGGGGTCAAGAACGTTGAGTTCTCCCCTTAGCTTGTTGAAGGTCTTCTCATCAAGTGGCTTGGTGAAGATGTCCGCCAATGTTCATGAGTTCGCACGCTTACCAACTTGATGTCCTTCTTCTCAACATGGTCTCCTATGAAGTGATGTCTCACTTGAATATGCTTCGCATGACCATGATCTCCCATCTTGAGAGCCATCTTGATTGCCACCTCACTATCACAATATAGTGGCATTTGGGTGTAGTTGAGGCCATAGTCCGAGAGTGTTTGTCTCATGTATAGAAGTTGTGCACAACAAGCTCCCGCCGCCATATATTCTGCTTTGGTGGTAGAAAGAGCCACGGAGTTTTGCTTCTTTGAGCTCCAAGAAACTAGAGATCTTCCAAGAAATTGATAACCACCCGATGTACTCTTTCTATTCACTTTGCAACCCGTGAAGTCAGAATCCGAATACCCAAGTAACTCAAAGTTTGATCCTCTAGCATACCATAAATCCATGGTTGGTGTGTACTTGAGGTATCTCATTATTCTCTCCACGGCCTTCAAGTGTGACTCCTTTGGATTTGCTTGATAGCATGCACACAAGCACACACTAAACATAATGTCCGGTCTCGAAGCGGTGAGATAGAGCAAAGACCCAATGATTGATCTATATAGCTTGGGGTTCACCGGTTTCCCTTTCACATCATCATCCAAGGGTTTGCTTGTGGCCATAGGTGTGTGCAAGGGCTTGCAATTCTCCCTGTTGAATCTTTTGAGAATGTCCTTGGTATATTTTTCTTGATAAATGAAGTTTCCCTCTCTCAATTGCTTGACTTGGAATCCAAGTAACATGTGCAACTCTCTAATCATTAACGTTTGGAATTCCCTAGCCATCATCTCCTGAAACTCTTCATTGAACTTCTCATTGGTTGACCCATAGATGATATCATCCACATAGATTTGGCACACAAAGAGATCTTTCCCAACATGCCTCATGAACAAGGTGCTATCAATGCTTCCAATGGTGAATCCATTCTTGAGTAGGAAGTTCCTCAAGTGTTCATACCATGCCTTTGGTGCTTGCTTGAGACCATAGAGAGCTTTCTTCAATTTGTATACATGTCTTGGATGTTTTGGGTCCTCAAACCCCCGAGGTTGTTCCACATGGACTTTCTCATTGATTTCTCCATTCAAGAAGGCACTCTTGACATCCATTTGAAAGAGCTTGAAGCCATTATGTGATGCATAGGCAAGTAAGATCCGAATAGCTTCAAGACGGGCCACGGGAGCAAAGGTCTCTTCAAAGTCAATCCCCGCCACTTGAAAATATCCCTTAGCCACTAGGTGAGGCTTGTTCTTGACAATTGCTCCTTTCTCATTTTGCTTGTTCTTGAAGACCCACTTAGTGCCAACCATATTATGATTCTTGGGTCTCTCAACCAATTTCCACACTTTGCACCTCTTGAAGTTGTTCAATTCTTCTTGCATGGCAATTACCCACTTGTGATCATCCATAGCTTCATCAATGGTAGTGGGCTCAATCATAGAGACGAAAGAGAAGTTCTCAATCTCAACATTGGCCTCATCATTATTCTCTTCACTCACATAGTTGGGCTTGTATTGATTCCTTCTTGTCTTTATTCCACGAGATGGATTCCCAATGATCAAGTCTTGTGAATGATCATTGTTGATGTCCTTGGGTCTAGGATGGTGTTTTCTTTGTGTGGGAGAGGCTCTTGGTGAAGTGTCTTGTGCATCATGAATTGTTTGCTCTCTTGATATATGAGTGTATTGTATCCTAAGAGAGGTGGAGGAGTCACCCTTATGCTTTCTTGTTTTGGACTTTGGGCTTGAGGTGGATGGGAGCTTATCTTGTGAAGAACTAGGAGGTGGAGGGAACAACAAGTGACCGAGTGACCGAGAGGGGAGGGGGTGAATCGGGAACTTGCACTATATACCAAATTCGCCAAATCCAAAAACCGATCACTCAAAACAACTCCTACGCAATCCTAGTGGTGATCACACTAGCAAGATAATGATTCTATGGAAGGAACAACAAGCTAAGCATACTAGTGGATCACACAAACGCAATACAACTCCTTTGCAATTCTAGTGGTGATCACACTAGCAAGATAATGATCCTATGGAAGGAACAACAAGCTAAGCATACTAGTGGATCACACAGAGGCAATACAACTCCTATGCAAGCTAGTTACCAAAGATACACGGAAGCAAAGAACTAGCTAGCAAGGAGTTCTACTCAAGCAAAGCTACTAGATCAACAAGCATATAGACAGCATACAAGCATGAGTAGCATAATACATACTATGGTGATCAATTAAGCCAAAGCAACTCCTATACATGCTAGTGATCAAGTATGAAGGCAAAGCACTACTAGCAAGTAAAGAAGCCTATTCATGCAAGTCTACAAGGTAGTCAACTAGAGTAAGGTAAGCACACAAGCATGAATAGCACGGTATGTAAATACGGAAAGTAAAGCATCATAGTAAGGAGTAGAGTAAGAGATGGCTCATGATTTTTTCCTGAGGTCTCGGAAGGATGGCGCCTTCCCCTACTCCTCGTTGAACCAGTCCCGCCAGAGTTCCGGTCCCTCTCGCCACCAAGTCGAGTTCTCGCCCATGAGCCCGCAATCACTCCTCGAGTGAAGACACGGTGTGCGTCTCCGCTGCACAAAGCACAAGCTCGCCTCCCTTGAGAACTTGCCGAGCTCCCCGAGCTGGCACGAGCGCTCACTATTGATGCCCCTTCCAAAGGCGGGCTCAAACCGTGTACAAACTTGTGATGGCCTTCACAACCAATCACGATAGGCTCGATCACCGACACCTAACCGGTCTAGGTCTCACCATAGACCAAGAGTAACAATCTAGATCACACCCTCAAGGACACCCTAGCCTTAGATGTGCAAGATGCTCAAGCTACTCTTCTCTAGCACTCTCAAGATATCCAATATCCTCTCCTAGTGCTCTCCTCTTTTCCTCTTGGACCTTACCAATTATCCTCAGGTATTCCTCTAGCCAAGAGAGGTCTCCAAGACCCCAACAACAAAGTTATGTAGGCTCACAACCTCAAACTAGCCGTTGCTCCACGAAATTGCCTTAATGTACACACTGACCGGACTGTTCGGTCACTGCCTAACCGGATTGTTCGGTTACTCTAGTAACGGCTCTCCAAGCCGCTGGCTCCCTGTCCACGTAATCCCCTATAGTGACCGGACTGTCCGATCACCGGACCGGATCGTCCGGTCCACTTTCTCTCTCTATTCCAGGAAGGTTCGCAAACTGTATCCTCTCTATCATCCTTGCACTCCTACTGACCGGACCGTCCGGTTAGCAGACCGGACCATCTGGTCTTTTTGGAGTCTCCTACAGACAGATTCCTTGCTTCTCGCGCTAAGTCCTTAAAAACTCTACATAGTGACTGTACAGTCCGGTCACCTCTGACCCCTCTGTCCGGTCCCTACGTCCAAAAGCTGAAACTTGTTGTCTTCCCTAGACTTGGTTTCCTGGCTTCTCGAAACAGCTCCTTGGCTTCTTCACTGTCACCTAGTGCCTGTGATTTCATCGAGCAACCTTGCACATCACCGATTAGACATGACCTAAGAGAATGACATAGACCCCCTTGATAGTCTGGTTTTTCCTGTAGACTCAAAGCCTAACAACTAGACAAGTGTACCAAACACTTGCTCCATAGCTTGTTCTCCACTTTGATCCATCTCCATCAACCCTTGGACTCCATCAAGTTCACAAGCCTCCATGCTTACGGTCATTGTCATCCATTGCCAAGGACACCATAGACAATCATCATAAGATAGAAAGGGTTTCCTACACGAACAACACATGTGTAGGTATTAGTCACATTTCATGTTTGTCATGATTCATGAAAACTCCATACCTTGGGGTGACCTCAATGGTCATGATCCTTACACTGCTGCGGGGATGCCCGAAAACGCTGTCCGTTGGGTGAAGTGTAAATCAGACAATGCTTTGCCTGTGGGGCAGCAAAGGCACTAGTGTTGGCGGTTCTTCAGCCTAACAGGGAAAATCTGCAAGCGTACAGATGCCAGCGTAGCTTTCACCTAGGAGTATTCCAGAGTATCGATTTCCACAGGGAACGAGTAAAGTGTCAAACCTAATCTATCAAGTCCTAGTGATGAAGGGAGAAGAAGTCCTCGGGCCAGGCAATCTAATGTAGTGAACCATCTCTAAGTAACTTAGTGAGAATTCTATTTCCAAATATCTGCTTCGGGGCACGATAACGATCCACAGGTAAGGGTCGGTAACTAACCTCATGTACTAGTGGGCACGTTAACGCTAGACAACCCTACTTAAGACTTCCCGAACATGGTGGAATTCAATATTGGACGGACAGGGCTGTCACCACCTGCCGTCTACCACACAGCCCGTGGGGAGAAATACAATCCCAGGAAAGCTAAGTCTAAACACCACATCTAAACATAGACTTTCATACCAGTTCTAGAATTGGTAAGCATAACAAGATAATGATACGAAGCAATAAAAAGTTATGCACAAGGATCCCGTAGAATAAAAGGATAGAAATACTCACTTTATTACTTGGGCAAGAATTCTACTACATGTTACCCGGCCCCGAAGATGAGGGAGATTACTCACACAGGAGCTTCAATCCTCGAGGCACAAGTTGAAGGAGCCAGCATTCTGAACTCCTCCTCCTACACCTCTATTCTTCTACTTGGGTAAAACTTGGGACTAATGCTTATTTCTTCTCTCTTTCCTCCACTTCTGCCAAATTCCCCCTCTATTTATAGGTGACGAAGACATGACGGGTACTTCAAGGTGGAGAAGAGTCGGTGGGCAAAATTTCCCTCGCCAGGTGGCATGCACCGCGGGGCGGCAGGCCATGCCGGGCGGCCATTGGATTAAGTCGGTTCCCGACCGCCTTCCCTCGGACGGCTCAGATTTGGTCCGGATGACGGTTTTGGGTTGGTTTTCAACCGCCTTATCCACTTGGCGTCAGTTGCCATGATGGGCCAAGTGGGCTGGACACCTCAGGAGGAAATTCCGAGGCTGGGTGGCGGGGTAGGCCGGGCGGCCTAGCATGCCGGCCAGCGGCCTAGGCCGGACGGTGGCTTGTGCCGGGCGGCGGCCCCTTTTTGGTGCCGACCCCCTCCGGGTCATGTCTTCACTTGTCCAAGTTGTGCCACGTGGATGCCTCCTTTACTTCTTCACTTTTTACCCTGCTTAGTCCGGGGATGGAAAATGGCCTCATGATGGAGTGTTTTGCAGGGTCGGCTGGGTCGGATTGGTTCAGCCTGATGAGACTCTATTTTTGTGACACCCCAGGTGTCTCACTTTCATTTAACCAACATGAAGAGCATAGATCATGAACGACATAGCATGAAATAATAAAACTCACTCCCTTTTTAATTAGTTCTAGGCCAATTAAAACCCTGCAACCAAGTTATTGAAGCAATTCAAAAATTTCAATACAACTCATGCCAAATAAATTCATCATCAGTTTGGTAATACTAAAATAGAATATTAGGAATTTATTGGGCATTTTATCTGCTTGGCAAGACCCTTAATTAATTAATTGATTCTTAAGTAACTAATTAATGCATTTAATAAAATCTAAAAATATGTTTATGGAAATTTCAAATGAAATTTACTAGAGTGTTGCCCACCATTTAAATAGCCAGCCCACCAATTTTCACTAATTTAGGAAATCCCTAGCAATTTTATTTTGATTTATTAAAAACCATCCTTGACCAAGGACCTATTTGTGAGAAATCTAGAACTCTAGGGGGTGCAGCGCAAAAATCTCCATTCTCTTTCCTCTCACTGGTGCAGAGCCTGTCGGCTCCTCTCTGCCGAACTGCACACCAACCGGGTCTCCTTCACTCCCCGCCTCGGAACCGCACACGAGCTATAGCTCCGCTGACCTCCTCTTTGCCCCCTTCACTTCCCCTCACCGCTCGCTCACCCAACGGCTCCATTTCCTCTCCTGCACGCCATCACCATAGCTGCCTAGCCGGACTTCAATTCTCGCCGGTTTCTCCACTCCCGCTTCCCCCACCCACTCTTATCCCCTGCGCAACTTGAAAGTGAACCACAAGTTCAAGCACTCTCTCTCTCTCGCTCGTTGATCTCTGCTCTCTCCCATTTTCCCTCTCCCTTCCCATTTCGCCATTGCAGAGCTCAACCTCGACACGCTGCCCCACTCTCCCACTACCTCCCCAGCCCAACCGAGAGCACCCACGCACCGCTCACTTCCCCTCTAGCTCCCCAGGCCACTTCCGCGACAACTACCTGCGTGAGCTCAGTCCAATTAAAGAAATACCGAGACCCACAGTTCCGATGACCTCCTCTGCTGTCGACCAAAATTGGCCATCTCCGGTGAGCCTCGTTCCCTCTTTCCTCCTCTACCGCTTGCGCAACCCTCGGTCGAACGACCTCGCCTTAACTCCTTCCTGTTTTCATGTGCAAAGTTGCTGGCATTCTGCTTTTTCCCCGGCCCTGAACCATCGCCGCCGATCACCGAAGCCGCCTCCACGACGAGCCCCTGCTTCCGGCATCCTCCGACGCAAACCGACGTGATGCGGAGCCTTCCCGAGTCGCCATGAAGCTATAGAAGCCGACCCCGTCCGTCTTGCTGCTCCGAGCCGTCCCCGCGACCCCGCCGAAGACCTCTGTTGCACCGTCTGTTGCCGACGACCATCTTCTGGTGAGATCCCGTCCTCACGAACCCCACCCAACTCCTTGCCTCGACGTGCGCACCATGCTAGCTCTTTCACGACGAGCTTTCTTCCCGCGTAGCGCCCGCCGGCGAGCCCTCCGGCGAGGCAGCCTCTGTTCCGGCGCGCCTACTGGTATCCTGCATGGCGCCTATGTGTCACTGACGTGGCCCATGCGTGGCACTGACATATCATTAGTTAAAACCAGAAATACCCAGGAAATTCTAGAAAATGCATAAAACTTTGAAAACTCCTAGTAAATCAAATTTAACTCCAATGAAGCCCAAACAAAATTTGTTAGGTTCATCTTGAAGTACTCTAAATTAGTAAAATATCAAAACAATGTCTCTGTTAATATATTTTTATTAATTCCTTTAATTTCTCAAGCACAAATTAATTCACGAGATATTCTAGGAATCAAATTTCATTTTGATTTTTGGCATGCTTAATAATTACATAATTACCTGCTGCCACAATTTTTGGTTCAGTAAAATATGAATTATTTTAGGCTCTGGAAATTAGTTATTGTGTTCACTTAAATTAATTCTAGTAATTATTTTATAATTAATTGGCCCCTGCCACTTGGCACAAAAATCAGTCACACAAGTCTCTCTGCTCAGTAAATTACACAAGTCCAGAAACCTAAATTTACTTAATTAAATTAAATTAATTGCTCATACCACTATTTTACTTTAATAAATGCTAGTAATTAGAGTAATTATATCCAGAGGCTGTAAATTGGTAAAAATACGATTCATCTATGTCCCTGTTCATGATAAATCACTCAAGATCAGAATCGATTGGTTACTATTTTAATTGCTTAATTATTCTGAAGGACTATAACAACCCTAAATAAATGATTAACACACATAAAATAATGAAACTCTAATTTATCTCTTTGAAGCATATGGCTTCGAGAACATTGAAGCATATGACTTCGAGAACATAATAATAATGAATCGACAGCAAAACACAATGTGCTTGCATGTATCATATCATTGCATATAACGGTATTACGACAATACCAATAACACCTTTGTCTCCATATAGGCAATGACAACCAGGAGCCCAAAGAGGACCAGAAGGAGACTGAGTCTCGGGAACAAGAGGTTGAAGTCGCTAACACTAGTGTCAATCTAGGCAAGCCCCGGTTTACATTCGCCTGTTTCATAAAGTTTGGTAGTTTTTAGTATTACTAGTGTCTGTGATTATTGTTGCATTAGGTCATAGGAGTTGATTGGAACCCACTTTGCATGATACCCAAATGACCTACGCCACTGTCATTAGAACTTTGGTAGTATCGGTACTGTGTCGCTATGCTTAGTAATTGCTAGACTCGGTAGATATCATTACTAAGAAATAAACTTGATCACTGGAATGGGAATTAATAAAAGAAGTTTATTTTGATGTTATGACCGGGCAGGGATGATGTGTGTGTAGGTTTGCAGCAACACATGGGTGTTGACTGCGGTAGCCCTACCTTGTCGAACCTAGGAACCGTCCGTGATCGGCCCCTTGGTCAAGTATTGAACAGTACCGAATGCATGCTAGTCTATGGATACTAGTAAACTGATGTAGCATTGACGCCACAATGAGGACGGTACCTAGTATAGTGGTCGTTGACCCTTCTGCTGCTGGAGTGGGCGGTTCATACCACGAAGTACTGTTGGCATGACGGCATGCCCACTCACTGAGACTGGACCCAGACCGAATTGTTTTTCGTCCTTGTGAAAGGTTGCCATATACGACCTTAATTGGTGCATATGTGTCGTGTATCTCGGGTTATCCCAGCTGGTGTAAATCGATTGCGATTGCTGTCCCTCGCAGCAATGAGTACCACTTGGTCACTGAGTCATCACGTAGTTGCACATGGTACTTGGAGATTGAATATGATGCTTACTATTGACAATACTCTTATGACTCCTATGTTGTACTTACCTATGTATTGCTTTATTATCTTATTGTTGCAACTAAAGTTACATTCTGCTCTACACAATTAACTTGACGATTAAAACTTGATAGAACTAATAGGTTGCTTAGTGCGAGTCTTTTTCCAACAAGCCACCTAATAGAGCCATTGCATACTTAGAAGTCCAACGGGTAAGTCTTGCTGAGTAATTAGTACTCAGGCTTTATGCCACTGTTGATTTCAGGTAATGAACAGGTAGAATTGCCTGAGAATGTGCTGCCCTGGGACATGCAAGTCCCTGAGGGTTGGACTGCCCACTGGGAGTCCGACTCACCGCCACAGTATTGATGTGTGTTGCTAGAGTGATGGTTCTTCGGGCATGAACCATTACTATACTGTATCATCGAGCTCGTAGCTTCTTATCACGATTTGCTTTCGCTGTTTTCAAAACATTCTGAACTTGTAATATTCCGCTGCACTCTGAGAACATATTGATGTAATTTTCAACTTAAATTCAAACTAGTGTTGTATTATCAAGTGTCTGCGTTATCAGCACTGTCAGGACCTCGATCCTTCGGGAAGGGGCGTCATAGCTGGTATCAGAGCCGTGGTCCATGATAATACAACAAATAAATCATATTTTTGAAAATCATGATGTTGCGACTGAGGATACGTTAGTATTGCCCCTAGTAGATAATAGGGCGGTGACAAAGCTAACCTGGGTTATGATTGTTTATATTACTTACATCTACAGCTTCTTCAAATGAAGGTACGTGCATGCTTAACCGACACGCGTGATATCGGTGTCTGTGCTCGCAGGCGGATACGAGACACTATTGGCTCGTGACGTATCACGGGGCGATCCTTTTTCCATGGATTGTTACTAGTAGAATTGTGCTTCTTTTCATAGTTTCTTTTGAATTTGATGTATTGTTTCTACAATGAATCTTCTGCAGGTACGCTAACGCCGTTAGTATAACCTTTAGAATGACTTACATGTTGAGTGCGGGTCGTCACCACATATTCATGCCGCTAAGTCTTGGCAAGTTAGGTGTTGTGTTGTGAGGAACGATAGGTTAATAAAATGAAGGTTTTGCATCATGCATCCCATTATAACTAAACTAAAATTTGGTTCTCTCCTTGCTCACCAACCTCTGAATAAATATTTTCTAAACATGATAAGTATAAAATTCTGAATAACAAGGTTAACAAGAATCTGTCCTGTTTTTAGCTGCCAACTTCAAAAATTCATCACTAATGTTATACTTCAGATTTTGAGGTGTTTAAATACAATCTGGAAAGCCCTAGAAGTCTATTTTCATCTCCAATAGGTTTCACCATCTTTCCAGTTTTCCCTTGTCCAGTAGGGCCAAAACATTAAGCCTATGTCAATCTGAAACTGAATTTGTTTTGAGACCCATTGCCGTATTATTGACCCTTGAGGCTGGAAAATGTGAACAAAAACTTTGTTTCTGTATTTCATAGCACTATATGAAATGCATTGTTACTCATGGAACATTGTACTCACCATTGGGTTTATGTTCCAGATGGGTGACCACGGTTTTGAGGAGCTTTCGCACAACGGGTGGTGCTACACCACCGCACTCCACCACCGTGGCTTTCCTACACTATTGTGGGATCTCTTATGCTTGTTGGGATACGATGAGCCGCCCTCTTACAAGGGCCGTGAGGTTCATCATCACGGCATGACTCTTGCTGTGGTGAACATCAGCGTGCCCACACACCCGCGCAACCTCGACATCGCGGGTATGGAGAGCACGACGACTTGTGGGGGCCTCCGTGAGGGCTTGGAGAGAGAGTCGCCCACAGGGCTCTCACCCACTTCTGTGGGCGCCATATAGCAGCGCTCTCTAGGAATCCATTTGAGATGATCCCCATCTGGCACTAGGCCAACCCGGTCTGGCAGAGCCGCGTGAGGCGCATTGGCCGCGATGATTACCCGACGTACCACGCAGGGTACCACCATGTGTCCTACTACTCCGAGTACCTCCTCAACTTGGATGGGGAGGCTAGTAGCCACAGCAGTATCATACTGGCTGAGGCCGAGCAGGTCTGGGTTCAGAGGAATGACCTATAGACACAGGTTAACGCACAACAGAGAGAGATTCAGCGGTTGACCGCTACTCTTGAGGCGAGTGAGACTCGCGTTACTGAGGTGACTGGACAACACGACACCCTCGCATAGGAGGCTGACAGACGTGGCATGATTATGCAGCATCGCGCCAACCATAACGAGCACCTGCAGCATCAGTTGACAGCTACACAGCACGAGATGGAGCTTATGGGAGAGGATTTAGAGACCCTGGCCCAGGAGAACCAGGGCCTGTAGCAGCAGCTTGAGGCAACCCTTGCACCACCGGCAGCACCGGAGGAGGAGGACCCACAGGAGGATATGGACGAGGAGTCTGACATAGACTATGAGGCACCCGCCCGAGGCAGGACCTAGGAGGATAATGGTAGACTAGCCTAGTCTCGGTAGTCAGGATCAGATGGGTAGATAACTTTTGTCGAACCACACGAGGCTGTTGTATTTTGGGGTTGATGCGTGAGATGTTTTTGTAACTCGAGGGCCACATATTCCGAGTCATGTATTGAAACTATGATGATTTGCGTTGTGCATTGGGTGTACCATTAGTAGCTATTGTTGTTGCAACAAAGTTAATCATACTCATTGACTCAATCAAAGTACTTTCTTTGTAGATGGCTGAAAACAATGAACAACCACCACAATGTTGGGAAATTACTGATGGCCTGGAGTTCACAGGGATGATTCACCTGTTTTGGAGAGTTCTCCAGAGATTCAGATATTCCATTCGTCCCACCTATGTTGGTAAGGAATTCCAGGAGCATGGAATCCCCTCATGTGTCATCCATGTGGCGGTTCCCGCCAACTACTCCGTCATCCCTGCCTAGGAATCTTGGACCCTTAGCGTCACCGGGACAGATCTGCCTTCCACCTGGAATGTAGCTGCATTCAAGGCACTTACTCGATTCTGTGAAGACCACAAGCATGATGTTGCTGGAACACTCGTTGCCTTACTACCCATTACTGATGTGACAGATTTCGAGTGGATGAGACGTGTGGATTTTATCTTTGACCCAAACCATCGCCACCATGATCCTATGCTGTCCATAATAGAGTATTATGGTTTGTCCACTTTTGCTTTGTGCACAAACTTGTGCCGACGTTTGGATGTGTTCCATTCTGCACTTCAACTTTCTGAGGTCGAAAAACAAGCTAAGGATGAAGAAATTGTAGAACTGAACCAGCAAATCCAAGCCAAGAATGAAGAGATGGATGCAATTCTAGAAGAACGTGGCCAAGCCTTGCAGGATGCAGCAGATTTTGAGCATGACATGATTGAGGCTCAAGATGACTTCAACGCATTCAAGACTGCCCATCTTCCTTTTGATGAGAATTGGGATGAGATCTTCATAGAGTATGGAAAACAAGACAATGTGGAGATGGCACCTACCGGTGTTGATGACGAGGAAATGATGGATCTGGAGGAACCAGGAGAGCCTATGGAACAGGAAGAACCGGAAGAGCCAGAAGACTTAGGCCAGGAGTAGATGATTCGCTACCCCTGTGTATGGTCGTGTAGTATATGTATCCCTAGTTTGATGTAGGAGTGTGAATCTTGCATATTGTGTCCGCAATACCGTAACTAGGCGACGCACATATATGCAAGGAACGGTGTGATGATGTCCTTTAACAGCCATATAGACTGAATTGAATCAATGGAGATGGTTGTCATTCTGAGATTTTACCGTACCACTTGCAAATTTATATTTTTGCACATGTGATTTTATGGAATATTATGAGAACCAACTAATGTGCAACCGTATAAATTGCAGCATGGTGCGTACTCGAAATCAGGAAGATCCGGAGAGCTCTCAGCAAGGAGCGAATGCTGAGCCTTCATTAGCTGAAGTCCTGGCTGCTGCACTCAACAGGCAGCAGAATGACTCCGAGCTGCTCTGTCGGTTGGTCGACATCACGACTCACCTGGCTGGACGTGGAGATAACCACAACAACCGCAACAACCAGCCCCATCAGAGCACTTACTCAGAATTCCTGGGTACCCACCCACCCACCTTCGAGCGTGCCAGAGAGCCGCTGGACGCTGACCACTGGTTGCGTCAGACCGAGTCTAAATTTGGTCTGTTAGAATGCACCGAGCAGCAGAAGGTGTTGTTCGCCGCCCAACAACTCCATGGCTCTGCTAGTGCCTGGTGGGCCAACTATGAAGCTTCGCTGCCCGCTGGACGCCGCGTGGATGGAATGACTTCAAAGCTACTTTTCGTGCTCATTTCATCCCCGCTGGTCTCATGCAGAGAAAGTTCCAAGAATTTATGGATCTAAAACAAGGAGGGAGAAATGTCCTCCGATATTCTGAAGCTTTCAATCATCTTGATCAGTACACCACTGAGTATGTTAATACCAAGGAGAAGAAGAGATATGCATTATTGCGTGGGATGAATGCCACGCTCAAGGAACGTCTGACTTGGTAGACAACTGGCACATATAATGATCTGGTCAATGCTGCTATTGTCCAGGAAGGTGCTATGTGCCAAGTTGAAGAAGAAGACCGCAAGAGAAAGGCCCTTGCTACTACCTCTGCTGCCCCACAGGCGAAGCATCGCCTGATATATACTTCACCCACCGGACAACGTTTCCAGGCAGCACCACAGCAACAATTTCAGCGACGATTTGGCCCGAACTACTCGAGATCACCACAGCAGCAGAACTTCCCACCTCGTGCACCTTATCAATAGCAGAACACTCAGTACTGTGCACCGTATCAGCAACAAGGGAACCCGAGTGTTCGTGCCCCACTGCCTGCTGATTGTGGAGGCAACTACCCTTGCTACAATTGTGGTCGTACCGACCACTTTGCAAAGAATTGCACTGCACCAAGATGCAAAAACAACAACAACAACAACAACCAGCATCAGAACCAAAGCAGGAATGTGAATGCACCATCATGTGGTGCCCAAGTGAACTACACCAATGCGGAAGATATCCCTCAGGGCGAACCCGTGCTGACCGGTACGCTCTCGCTCTATCGCCAGCCTGTCCTTGCACTTTTTGATTCTGGTGCTACACATAATTTCATTAGCCAAGCATGTGTGCAAAAACTTAATCTTCAACCCCAGACTATAGAAAGATGCTACACAATTTGTTCCCCCGCTGGGCAAATTAGTGCCAATCAAATAGTATGCAAAGCCCCTCTGGAAATAAACAAGAAAATCTACCCCAAGGATTTTATCATGCTTAGCCACTAGGGAATTGATTTGGTTTTGGGCATGTTCTGGATCAAAACCCATAGATCCATGCTAGACATCAAGCCCCGTATCGTTCACATCAACTCCCCTTTGCATGGAAAGGACATATTTTCTCTAAACACCAATTCACCGAAAGCCTTGATTGTCCATCACCTGGAAGGGCAGTCGCTCGAGAACATCCCGTTGTTTGCGAGTATCCGGATGAATGCCCTGAAGATATCTCTGGCCTACCACCTGACCGTGAAGTGGAATTTAAGATAGAGCTACAGCCAGGAACTTCTCCAATATCTCGTGGACCCTATAAGATGGCCCCGAATGAGTTGGCTGAATTGAAAAAACAGTTGAATGATTTATTGGAAAAGGGATTCATTAACCCAAGCACTTCACCTTGGGGCTGCCCTGCTATTTTTGTGAAGAAGAAGGACAAATCTCTGTGTCTCGTTGTTGATTATCGACCTCTCAACGAAGTTACCATCAACAATAAATACCCATTACCACGAATTGATATCATTTTTGATCAATTAGTTGGTGTTAAGGTATTTTCAAAAATTGACCTCCGTTCGGGTTATCATCAAATCAAAATCAGAGAAGAAGATATTTCAAAGACCGCCTTTTCTACTAGATATAGATTATTCGAGTATCCAGTAGTGTCATTCGGATTGACAAACGCCCCAGCTCATTTCATGTATCTCATGAATTCGGTATTCATGCCAGAGTTGGACAAATTTATGGTAGTATTCATTGACAACATCCTCGTCTATTCTAAGTCCAAGGAAGAGCATGTTGAACATCTTCGCATTGTTCTTCAACGTTTACGAGATCACAAGTTGTATGCAAAATTCAGCAAGTGTGAATTTTGGTTGGACCGTGTGCCATTCCTTGGTCACATAGTCTCTACAGAAGGAATCTCGGTAGACCCTAGCAAGGTTCAAGACGTGCTAGATTGGAAGCCACCAAAGACAGTTCACCAAGTACGTAGTTTCCTCGGGCTGGCCGGATATTATCGTAGGTTCATACCAAATTTTTCTCGGCTGACCAAACACATCATGGAGCTGCTGAAAAAGGAGAAAAAGTTTAATTGGAACAGTAAATGTGAAGAAGCATTTCAAGCATTGAAGAAATTATTGACAACTGCCCTAGTACTTGCTCAACCCGACATCACCAAGCCATTCAACGTATATTGTGATGCGTTTGGGACAAGACTTGGATGTGTACTCATGCAAGAAGGTCGTGAGATAGCCTATGCATCTCGACAGTTAAGGAAGCATGAAGAGCACTATCCAACTCATGATTTGGAGCTAGCTGCAGTTGTACTTGCACTAAAAATATGGAGGCATTATTTGCTAGGCAACTTAGTGCACATCTACACAGACCATAAGAGCTTGAAATATATCTTCACCCAGACTGATCTGAACATGAGGCAGCGTCGGTGGCTAGAATTGATTAAGGGTTATAACCTAGAGATTCATTAACATCCGGGCAAGGCTAATGTAGTCGCCGATGTGTTAAGCAGAAAGGTCCACTGTGACAACTTAGAGCTGGAAGTACAGGATAGAAATGACTACAAAACTAATTTAGAACCCAGCCTTCACGTTTTACCTGCTGCTGTGATTAGCAACCTAAGTGTGCAATCTACCCTTCGTGAAGAAATCATTGCTGCACAGAAAATTGACGTTGGTATGAACCATATCCATCAAAATGTTGAAGATGGTAAGGCAAGATGCTTTACCCAAGACTCGAACGGTACTCTATGGTTCAATAACCGTTTAGTAGTACCAAAGGACTTTGAACTTCAACGGAAAATCTTGGATGAAGCGCATCACTCAAAGTACTCCATCCATCCGGGTAGTAACAAAATGTACCAAGACTTGAAGAAGAATTTCTGGTGGACAAGGATGAAGCGAGAAATTGCTCGGTATGTCGCAGAATGCGATACCTGTCAGAGAGTTAAGGCTGACCATTTGAAACAAGCTGGACTACTTCAACCATTAAGTATTCCCACGTGGAAATGGGAAGACATCAGCATGGATTTTATTGTTGGTCTCCCTCTCACCTCTTGGAAGCACGATTCGATTTGGGTCGTTGTAGACCAACTCACAAAATCTGCCCACTTCCTACCAATCAATAACACCTACAAGATAAAGCGATATGCAGAACTATACATAGCAAGAATTCTATGTCTTCATGGAGTACACAAGACCATTGTTACAGATCATGGTTCGCAGTTTGTCGCTCATTTCTGGCAACAACTTCATGCATCTCTGGGTACCAAGTTGATCTGAAGTTCTGCTTATCATGCCACCACTGACGGACAAACAGAGCGTGTCAACCAGATTTTGGAAGATATGCTTAGAGCATGTGTTTTAACACATGGTGGCAATTGGGATGAGTATTTGCCTTATGCAGAATTTTCATACAACAATGGTTACCAAGAGAGTCTGAGAATGTCGCCATTTGAAGCACTCTGTGGTCACAGTTGTAGAATACCTCTAAACTGGTTTGAATCTGGAGAAAGAGTAACCTTTGGTCCCGACCTTGTCAAGGATGCTGAAGAAAAGGTTCGTACCATTCAAGCAAATCTTAAAGCTGCTAAATGTCATCAAGAGAAGTATACAAATAGATGATGTAGGCCACTGTATTTTAACAAGCGTGATTACGTCTATCTCAAGGTGTCGCCTATGAAGGGTATCCAACGGTTTGGAGTCAAAGGAAAGCTAGCTCCCCGTTATATTGGACCATTCCAAATTCTGGAGCGATGTGGGAATGTGGCCTATAAGCTAGAGTTACCCGCTAATCTATCCGGAGTTCATCATACCTTCCACGTCTACCAGCTTAAGCGATGTCTCAAGCCACCCATCGACAAAATCTTGGAAGAGTATGACCAACTCCAACCCGATCTCACGTACTCCAAACAACCCGTGAAGATCCTCGACGAGAAAGAGCGCACAACCCGTAATAGAACCCACAAATTCTACAAAATTCAATGGAGTAACCACTCAGAGGATGAGTCTACCTGGGAATCAGAAGAGTTTCTGAGTACTCACTACCCGAAATTTTGGTCGTCATACACAGGTATGTTTTGACCACCGCACTTCCCTCTAGATTGCCTTGATTCATAATCTCGGGACAAGATTTCTTTAAGGAGGGAGGTCTGTGACACCCCAGGTGTCTCACTTTCATTTAACCAACATGAAGAGCTTAGATCATGAACAACATAGCATGAAATAATAAGACTCACTCCCTTTTTAATTAATTCTAGGCCAATAAAAACCCTGCAACCAAGTTATTGAAGCAATTCAAAAATTTCAATACAATCATGCCAAATACATTCATCATCAGTTTGGTAATAATAAAATAGAATATTAGGAATTTATTGGGCATTTTATCTGCTTGGCAAGACCGTTAATTAATTAATTGATTCTTAAGTAACTAATTAATGCAATTAATAAAATCTAAAAATATGTTTATGGAAATTTCAAATAAAATTTACCAGAGTGTTTCCCACCATTCAAATAGCCAACCCACCAATTTTCACTAATTTAGGAAATCCCTAGCTATTTTATTTTGATTTATTAAAAACCAGTTTTGACCAGGGACCTGTTTGTGAGAAATCTAGAACTCCAAGGGGTGCAGCGCAAAAATCTCCTTTCTCCTTCCTCTCACTGGCGCAGAGCCTGCCGGCTCCTCTCTGCCGCACGACACACCGACCGGGTCTCCTTCACTCCCCGCCTCAGAACCGCGCACGAGCTACAGCTCCGCTGACCTCCTCTCTGTCCCCGTCACTTCCCCTCACAGCGCGCTCGCCCAACGGCTCCATTTCCTCTCCTGCACGCCATCGCCATAGCCGACCGGCCGGACTTCAATTCTTGCCAGTTCCTCCGCTCCCGCTTCCCCCACCCACTCTTATCCCCTGCGCAACTTGAAAGCGAACCACAAGTTCAAGCACTCTCTCTCTCGCTCGCTGCTCTCTACTCTCTTCCATTTTCCCTCTCCCATCCCATTTTGTCATTGCAGAGCTCAACCCCGACACGCTGCCCCGCTCTCCCACTGCCTCCCCAACCCAGCCGAGAGCACCCATGCACCGCTCACTCCCCCTCTAGCTCCCCAGGCCACTTCCACGACAACTCCTTGCATGAGCTCAGTCCAATTGAAGAAATACCAAGACCCACAGTTCCGGTGACCTCCTCTGCTGTTGACCAAAATTGGCCATCTCCGGTGAGCCTCGTTCCCTCTTTCCTCCTCTACCGTTTACGCAACTCTTGGTCGAATGACCTCGCCTTAACTCCTTCCTGTTTTCATGTGCAAAGTCGCCGGCATTCTGCTTTTTCCACAACCCCGAACCGTCACCGCCGGTCACCGAAGCCGCCTCCACGACGAGCCCCTACTTCTGGCCTCCTCCGACGCAAACCGACGTGATGTCAAGCCTTCCCGAGTCACCATGAAGCTGTAGAAGCCGACCCCGTCCATTTTGCTGCTCCGAGCCGTCCCCGCGACCCCGCCGAAGTCCTCTGCTCCGCCGTCTCTCACCGATGACCATCTTCCAGTGAGATCCCGTCCTCGTGAACCCCACCCAACTCCTTGCCTCGGTGTGCACACCACGCTAGCTCTTTCACGAAGAGCTTTCTCCCCGAGTAGCGCCCGCTGACGATGATGAGCACATCACCATGCTGGATACGTGCATATCATGGCCTTCCCCAAGTTACAAGTTGTCACCAACTCGGTCGTCGCGTTCGTCTCGGATTCAGCCGACACCCCTTCATGGTTTTGATGATATCTCCCACATCCGGCGTCCAAATGAGGCGTTCTTTGATGCATTGAAAAGGGGACGACGACGCTGTTGTTTCGTTTCTGGTCTTAGCTCCAGAAGGGTCGTGAGTCATAATATGTGACCATGACAAGGTTCACCACCTATTTTGGGCCAACTTGGCCATGTATCGTGTCGGGCCTTAAGCCCATGTTGTGGGCGCCCCCCTGGTCGCCCCCAACCCTAGGACGTCCCTGGTTCCTACATAAACTCAGTAGCCACCGTCTTTTAGTTTTGGGTTTTGTTTAGTTCAGTTTTCCAGAGAGAAACTTGATCGAATTATTGTAACTGTGGCGACAAGTCCTTTTACAGTAATCCAGGGCCCCTGTTCTTGTTCTACACCACTGTGGCGATTAGTCCTTTTGTGTTTAGAGCTTGAACCTTTTCTTGTGATTCGCTTCATCCATATTTGCAATTTCAGATTACATGTTTATCCTCTCTTGCTTGTGTTCCCGATTTCGCTTGCAGGAACAATCAAGTTGTGCTTGGTGTAACTGTTGCGGGGTTGGATCGTGTCTGATTCAAGCCGGGTCGTCAACACCGAGTTCCCCAAATTCAAGTTTATTCCCTTACCTCTTAGAAGATCGGGCCATATCTACATCAAGTGGTATCAGATTCCTAGGTTCCCCGTCAGGTATTATCGTGTTCTTTCCTTTAGATTCGTTTGTGTTCATCACCTTTTGTTCATGAAAAAGCCTACAAAAAAAATTTCCCCACCATCCCAGACACTGTTTAGCCTTTGCATAATTTAATTTCAGAGTCCATAGTGTTGAGTTTGTGTCCTAGTCGAGTTCAGTTGCTGGTTTGAATTTGTGTTTTGATTCGGTTTGTGTTTTGATCTCCGCTGCACACCACCATCACCATCGTATTTTCTATTGGATTCCCCATCGTGTCACCCACCCACCATACCCACAATCCGTTGCCAACAAAAAAACCCTACCCGATTCTGTTTCCCCCCCCCCCCCCCCACCCTCACCCCTTAAACCCAATCTTGACATACCTTCGGTAAAACAGGCATAACTTTTCGCTCGTTGCTCCGATTCGGCTGAAATTTTTATAGCAGATTCTTGACTCAAAGTTGAGGTGACCCACACTGGGCTTAGCCCTCTGTGCCCTCGTCAAAAAATTCAAAACAAATAGGGAAAAAATAGAAAAAAAAATTATGAAGTCAAAAATAACACTTTCGATGAAACTTTGTGATTTTACCTACCCTTTGTTTTCCCTCTGTTTGAGTTGAAACTTCTTGTGGTTCCTTCTTTTGTGTTCCTCTATCACAGAAAAATAGTGGAAAAATCATACAAAAAAATCAAGATTTTGATTTGCACCCCCCCCTGAAAATTCTAAGTCTGTGAAGTCTGTTTTGATCCTTGCTACCTTTGCCATTGTTCTTGCTGTCACAACTGTTTTTGAACACGATTCTTTTGCCAGCAATTAGGACACTGCTTTGGACATTTATTTAGTACTACTATCTGTTATTGAATTGTGTTCCATTAACATACATATTAACCTTCCAAGCTATACATATTGTAGCACAGGTTTCTTCCTTGCAACTGTTACACCCAAGCTCAACTACAGATTGTGTCGACCTGTTTGGCTTTGGTAAGAATGCTTGCAAGATTGTGATACACTGCTTCTGATATTGTTTCCACTTTCTACACCCTCTACTGCCTGCTAGTTGATAGGGCTATTCTTTTTGTTTAGTCTTGTCTTTTGCTTTTAACCATGTCAGAGAAAGGGAAAGGGACACCTGGAGAGTTGGAGTTCCCTACAGACTTCAATGATTGCGTGTCCAAGGCCGAGCTCACGAAGCTTCTTGCGGACCAGGGTACATTCATGGAAACAAAGTTTGCCGAGTTGATGAGTCACATCAACACTGTTGCCCACCGCATTGAGGATGTTGAATGACGACCTCCACCTCAACGAGCTGCTGCTGATGATGATTTTGACCGTGATGCAGACCATCTTCACCGTAATCGACACGGTATGGGAGGTAATAACAATCGTGGTAATACTGGTACTCTTGTTAAGCCCAAATTTAACATACCACCTTTTGCTGGTAGTGTTGATCCTGAAGCATACTTAGATTGAGAACTTGCTGTTGAATAGAAATTTAATTCTCATTTAGTTCCTGTTGAGCATAGAGTTAGACTTGCTACTAGTGAGTTTATAGGTTTTGCTCTCTTTTGGTGGAATGATCTTTGCAATACTAATGCTGCTATACCTACCACTTGGCCTGTTTTGAAACAACGCATGAAATCTCGTTTTGTTCCTCCTTATTACCAACGTGATTTACGTTTGAAATTACAATCTTTAACACAAGGTAGTAAAACAGTAGATGAATATTATCAAGAATTGCTTGTTGGTGTAGCACATTGTGATATACATGAAGATGATATTGAAACTAGTGCTAGATTTTTTGGTGGTTTGGGGGTAGGTTTGTAACACCCTGATTTTTCCAAATTTAGGATACATTAAAATTTTCTTAAATAAATTAATTTATTAAAATTTTGTTAGCAAATAAATTACTTTCTAAAGAAGGCATTTAAATATAAGTTATTTTTAAAAGACTTTGATTTGTTGCATTCATGCTTCCATAGTTGCATTAGGATTTTATTATGTGCAAAAGTATTTTTAAATCGTGTAGAATCTATTTTAGAATTTTATTTAGAAAATAGCTATTGGAACTAGAAAACAGACTCGAGAAAAGAGAAAGAAAGCCAGACCTGGCCGTGGGCCAAATTTCCCTGGCCCAATTTCCCCCCATCCCCTCTCCCTTTCTGGCCTCAGGCCGAAATTCCCTTCCCCGGCCCAGTCCTCTCTCCTCTCTTCCCTCTCCCCTCCTAGGCCGAAAGCCTTCCTAAGGCCCACTTCCCCCTCTCCCGGCCTTGGGCCAGAATCCCCTGCGCGACCCACTCCCCTTCCCCCTCCCTCCCTCCTTTGGCCTGCGCGGCCGAGCCACCCCGGCTCGCCCGCTCGACCCACCCCGCGCAGCGCTCGGCCCAGCCGCCCCCGCACCTCGGCCCACCCTAGCCCGCGCGCGCCCCCGCAAACCCTAGCCGCTAGTGTTGCCACCGCCTTGGCGTGCGTGCCCGGCAGCCTAGGGGTCCGCACCCTTATAAATAGGGCGGGACCCGCGCCCACGCTCCCCTTTCCCTGCCGCCTCACCGTTCCCGTCACATGCCGCAGCGCCGTCGCCGCCGGACGCGGCCTCCCCGCGCTGACCCACCTCTGGCCCTCCCTCGGCCGCCGGCGCACCCCGGTGAGTTTCCCCCGCCCCCGCCGCGTCCCCCGCACCCCTTCTCACCGGCCACCGCGTGCCGGAGCACCCCCCCTCGGCAAGCTCCGATCGGCACCAATGGCCGCCGCCGCCGTGGTCCACTGTGGACCATGGTCCATGGGGTCAACCCCGGTCCACGGTGGCATAGACCCGGTCCATGATTTTTTTTCCTTCTTTTGGTTTATTTTAATTTAATTAATTAAATTCTCAGAAATTAAATACTTTGCACATAGGCCCCTGGATTTTATTTAAATTATATTTGAAACCTAATTTCATTGCAGAATATATATTTAATTATATTTAGACCCCTAATCTTAGTTTTAATTATTTTAGCACTGTATTTTTACATAAAAGCCCCTAGCCTATTCCTAAATTATATTTTAACCTTGAATTTTATAAAAACACCCCTGTACATGTTATTAATTATATTTTAATCTTATAAGTTTACAAAAACAATCCTATATCTTTTAGTAACTTTATTTTAGCCCTAAATTATTGTAAGTAATAATTTAGGTTGGGCATTTTACACTTAGGCCCCTGTACTTATTCCTAATTATGTTTTAGTCCTATCTTTTTACACCTAGGCCCCTGAACTTATAAATAATTATATTTTAGCCCTATAAATTTTACAATTAAGCCCTTGAACTTATAAATAATTATATTTTAGTGCTATAAATTTTATAGTTAAGCCCCTGAACTTTTCAAAATTACATTTTAGTCCTTCAATTATTTATAAATTATATTTTTATATGTATCTTTTACAATTTAGTCCCTATACTTTTTATAAATTACATTTTGAACCCTTAAATTTTTATAAATTATATTTCATATGTAAATTTTATAGTTTAGCCCTTATATTTTTCTAGACTTATATTTAGGACATTTAACTTGTCTGTTTTGACGTTTTAACTCTTGAAACTTCAAATCTTCATAACTTTTCAATCGTAGCTCCGATTTAAGAAATTCTTTCAGCAGAGCGATCGTAGTGTTTAATATTAATTATTCATACTATTTTATAATATTTTACTAATTTATTATTTTAACCCTAGAACTTTAAACCTTCATAACTTTTTACTCGTAACTCGGATTGAGGCAATTCTTGCACTCACGCGATCGTAGCAACGTGTACTTTTTCATAGTATTGCTTTCTTTGTAGTTTGCTACTATGTGGTGTGTTGTTTCTTAGTATGTTTGTATGCTTGTGTTTCTGGTGTGATGTTGAGTAGACGAACCGCTATTAGAGAACTTTCGGGATCTCCATCTTGAAGACTTTGAGTAGCAGTAAAGGGAACCAGGCAAGTGTCCTTGATGCATTTTGAACCTATGTTTTACATTCTCTCTATCTCTATGCATGCTTGTTAATATTGAATCCCATGTGTCATATCCTATTCCATATTATTCCTTGTCGCCTGTGTTCTGTGTAGCTGATTAGTATGGGTACGTCCTGCTTAGTTTGCTATGTCGGGAATGGAAGTGTCTAATATTAATCTTGACTAATGGTTCACTTTAACATAATGATCATGAGGGATGGTTAATTCTTTTTAGCAACATGGAACCTAGGTGATCCAAGCAGGAGGATGGCAAGGATGGTGCGGGTATGCACGTGTACTCGGTATAGTACTGTGGGATTGTGGTGGTACCTGCTTGGGATCACAAGAGTAGTTTGTGGAGCGGCCACCCAGGAAAACCATGCAAAGCACAGGGCTGATATGGGTAGGCTTGGTTTAGTATCGAGATGTCTTCCCAGTTCTGTGAGCAGTCGAGGAAGGAGGACGGGACGGTTTACTCTCGGACTCAGGCGATGGACGGTTTACTCCTAGCCACGGTGCCAGAGGGGGCTTCTGTAGGAATGGTTTAATTCCACAGTGGTGAAACCTTAGCGTGGATTGTTTGCAAGCTAGGAAGCACTCTGAACGACCTTGTGGTGATCTCTTGGCCTCACACCAACGATAGTGTGATTTGGGCAACATGGAGACTTTAGTCACTGACGGGTGACGGAATCACCAACTTGTGAATAAAGTTGTGGAACCTCTACAGAGTGTAAAACTATTATAACAGCCATGCTCACGGTCATGAGCGGCCTAGATCCTCACACATTTAGGAAGGTGGTTTATGGGTGAACTTGGTGGGTAGCCAAGTTTAGTTTGGGAGGTGTAATCCTTGGTTTGCTATAGGCGGTGTAACCTGTAGTGTGGTTTCATATGGGCGGTTTAACCCATGGATTGCTACAGGCGGTGTAACCTATAGTGTGGTTTCATATGGGCGGTTTAACCCATAGTTTGCTACAGGCGGTGTAACCTGTAGTGTGGTTTCCTATAGGCGGTTTAACCTATGGTTGGTTACAGGTGGTTTAACCTGTAGTGTTGGACAGATGATATAACTAGTGGGAACTTTTCACCTAGTAAATAGGATGGCTTTTCTACTAGGTGTAGATGCTCATTTATGCAAATGAACCATTGTGTTAGCCTTTCTTCTATTAAGCTTGCATGTCATATTTTCCCCCACTTGCTGAGTACGGCATGTGCTCACCCTTGCTATTTCCCTTTGTTGTTGTACTATAAACGGTTGCTCAGAAGATGGAGATATGGACTACATTGATGAAGACTACTACTAGGCGTGGGTGCTCTCGGTCGATTGCCTGTGGAGTTATGGTGTTTTCCACTGCTATTTAGTTTGAGAGTTGATTTAGTCTTCAAAGACAATAATTTATGTAATAATGGTATGCTTTATTAATGACATTGGTTATACTGTTATTCACTTTACTGTCGATATATGTGAAACTTGTTCCTAGGCACACATATGATAAGCACTTGGCTTTGTCCTTAAAACCGGGTGTGACACCCATGCGTGGCACTGACGTGTAATTAGTTAAAACTAGAAATACCTAGGAAATTCTAGAAAATGCTTAAAACTTTGAAAACTCCTAGTAAATCAAATTTAACTCCAACGAAGCCTAAACAAAATTTGTTAGGTTCATCTTGAAGTGCTCTAAATTAGTAAAATATCAAAACAATGTCCCTGTTAATATATTTTTATTAATTCCTTTAATTTCCCAAGCACAAATTAATTCACTAGATATTCTAGGAATCAAATTTCATTCTAATTTTTGGCATGCTTAATATTTACATAATTACCTGCCACCACAATGTATGGTTCAGTAAAATATGAATTATTTTAGGCTCTAGAAATTAGTTAGTGTGTTCACTTAAATTAATTCTAGTAATTATTTTATAATTAATTGGCCCCTGCCACTTGGCACAAAAATCACTCACACAAGTCTCTGTGCTCAGTAAATTACACAAGTCCAGAAACCTAAATTTACTTAATTAAATTAAATTAATTGCTCATACCACTATTTTACTTTAATAAATGCTAGTAATTAGAGTAATTATATCTAGAGGCTGTAAATTGGTAAAAATACAATTCATCTATGTCCCTGTTCATGATAAATCACTCAAGATCAGAATTGATTGGTTACTATTTTAATTGCTTAATTATTCTGAATGACTATAACAACCCTAAATAAATGATTAACACACATAAATGATGAAACTCTAATTTGTCTCTTTGAAGCATATGGCTTCGAGAACATTGAAGCATATGACTTCGAGAACATAATAATAATGAATCAACATCAAAACACAATGTGCTTGCATGTATCATATCATTGCATATAATGGTATTACGACAATACCGATAACACCTTTGTCACCATATAGGCAATGACAACCAGGAGCCCGAAGAGGACCAGAAGGAGACTGAGTCTCAGGAACAAGAGGTTGAAGTCGCTAACACTAGTGTCAATATAGGCAAGCCCCAGTTTACATTCGCCTGTTTCATAAAGTTTGCTAGTTTTCAATATTACTAGTGTCTGTGATTATTGTTGTATTAGGTCATAGGAGTTGATCGGAACGCACGTTGCATGATACCCAAATGACCTACGCCACTGTCGTTAGAACTTTGGTAGTATCGGTACTGTGTCTCTATGCTTAGTAATTGCTAGACTCGGTAGATATCATTACTAAGAAATGAACTTGACCACTGGAACGAGAATTAAAAAAAGAAGTTTATTTTGATGTTATGACCGGGCAGGGATGATGCATGTGTAGGTTTGCAGCAACACATGGGTGTTGACTGCGGTAGCCCTGCCTTGTCGAACCTAGGACCCGTTCGTGGTCGGCCCCTTGGTCAAGTATTGAACAGTTTCGAATGCATGCTAGTCTATGGGCACTAGTAAACCGATGTAGCATTGACGCGGCAATGAGGACGGTACCAAGTACAGTGGTCGTTGACCCTTCTGCTGCTGGTGTGGGCGGTTCATACCACGAAGTACTGTTGGTAGGACGGCATGCCCACTCGCTGAGACTGGACCCGGACCGAGTTGTTTTTTTGTCCTTGTGAAAGGTTGTCATATACGACCTTAATTGGTGTGTATGTGTCGTGTATCTCGGGTTATCCCAGCTGGTGTAAATCGATTGCAATTGTTGTCCCTCGTAGTAATGAGTACCACTTGGTCACTGAGTCGTCACGTAGTTGCACATGGTACTTGGGGATTGAATATGATGCTTACTGTTGACAATACTCTTATGACTCCTATGTTGTACTTACTTATGTATTGCTTTATTATCTTATTGTTGCAACTAAAGTTACATTCTACTCTACCCAATTAACTTGACGATTAAAACTTGATAGAACTAATAGGTTGCTTAGTGCGAGTCTTTTTCCGACAAGCCACCTAATAGAGCCATTGCATACTTAGAAGTCCGACGGGTAAGTCTTGTTGAGTAATTAGTACTCAGGCTTTGTGCCACTGTTGATTTCAGGTAATGAAGAGGTAGAATTGCCTGAGAATGTGCTTCCCTGGGACATGCAAGTCTCTGAGGGTTGGACTGCCCACTGGAGTCCGACTCAGCGCCACAGTATTGATGTGTGTTGCTAGAGTGATGGTTCTTCGGGCATGAACCATTACTATGTTGTATCATCAAGCTCGTAGCTTCTTATTGTGATTTGCTTCCGCTATTTTCAAACCATTCTAAACTTGTAATATTCCGCTGCACTTTGAGAACTTATTGATGTAATTTTCAACTTAAATTCGAACCAGTGTTTGCATTATCAGCACCGTCGGGACCTTGATCCTTCGGGAAGGGGCGCCACAGTTTTGACTACCCGGGTGGCTGATTTCAGCCTGATATGACCTTGTCGGCTAGGTCCTGATTTCAGCTGTCATGACCCTGCTCGGGCCCTAATTTCAGCCTCATACGATCCTGTTGGCCGGCTGTTTTACGGCAGTATCGGCCAACGGGGTGTTTCTTCATGTTTTTACATAATTTTGGCCCTTTTGAACCTACAAACACATATTTCACCAAAGCTTGTGGAACTTTATTTGTTTAAACGAATATTCATGAAACTTTGGTCTTTACCTTGCATTTCTGGACCGGTTGGTGGCGATATTGGGTTTTAAGGGCCACCAACACCTCCCCAAGCTTAAACCTTTGCTCATCCCGAGCAAATTAAAATTTGGAAGTGATGGATCAAGAGTTGCTTCAATATTAGAGCCCTGCAAGGATCAAGTGCACAAACACATACTCCTACAACATATGGGTAATGGTAAACCAGCACAAGTTGATCACTAAGTCGTTCTCATTGTAAGTGGGGCCCTTAGGCATTTTATGACCTTGTCATGAGCGGTTGGAACTCAGAACAACTAGCTTAGATTTTGTCACTCAACCTCCTACATGATCATGAGTCCAAAGTTTTTTGTAATGCTGCATAAGATTGAAAATTTTCCCTCTTGGTGCAATCCTTCACTATGACTCATCTCTCAAAAAGTGTATTTCCTCACCAAGTGCTCATCATACTCTATGAAATTTGTCTTTATATGTGGAGCTTGGTAGGATGGCACATCTAGTATGCATATTTCATTAAGTTAAGAGATGGTCCTAGCGAAAAGACATTGCACTTTCTCATTCCAACCATTTGGAAATAATGTCCAGGGGAGAGGGAGAGAATGGACTCATGCGAAGCAGTGGACTAGCACAATAGAAAAAATCTTTATCAAAGATTGGATTTTTGTGCTAGAGTGAAAGGATGGTCTTTTATTTTTTTTTTTGCTCAATGAATTTAATGAACCTTGAAACTTGACATTTGTACATCTATGAGAGCTGATAATTTTTTTCTCATTTTTTTTCTTTCTTTCTTCTTTTCTTTCTTTCTTTTTCAGCTCTCACAGTGTAGGGAAGCTAGTTCAATGGTTCAAATATTTTTGCAAACTTTTTCTGAGCATTTATTTTGGGAGAACCAAAATCTTTCTTGTAGGATCAAGGTTCTCGCAAAGGAGAGATTTTTGGCTAACATGCTTGGTGAAGTGGATGCTTGAATCCAATGTGGAAACCGCATAACCAAGCATGATTATTTGAGAACTCAAAGATTACGCGAAGGAAAATGATTGGCTTTGAAAGTGCAAGTCCCTCATAAGGATCAAATCCTAACCAAACTCAATGCATACATGGATGGCATAAAAGTGGGTTCATAATTAAATTCTGGCCTTGGTAGGAATTTTTTCTATCATAGGAAAGACATACACCAAGTAGGGGGGGTTATTGCAGCATGGTTTTGAAAGAAATCATTGGACTCTAATCATGAGGAGATCATAGACTCATCCAAAACATGCTATATCGTGAATTCCAACAACTAGACTTGGTGTTTATTAGCCATTTTGCACCCACTAAAACATAGAGGGACTAGCTTGTCATCATGCCGGTCTACCATTACCCACCAAAATGAAGAGTAGAGGTTGTATACTTGAGACTCACAGGGAGCTAACAAAACAACTATTCATCATTTCGATAGGAAAGGTAGACACTAAGTTCTCAAATTTTATTTGAAAAGGGAAATATTTTTGTTCTTTTTGGTTATGCAAATTTTTATGGTTTTTCTTCGAAAACTGAAAAATGTTTTTTGGTTTTCTTAAATTTTCTCAATAAAATGAAAACAACTCAACTAGAGAAAGGGGGTGAGAGGATAGAACAAGCGGCGCACCTTGGTTTGGGTACCTCCCCAAGATTTGGTCTTTGCAAGACTTAAGCTTAGATGATTTTCACTATGGCGGTAGATACTCGATGTTGAAGTGGCCGAATAGTTGGTCCATCATAGAGAGGTTTGTCTGAAGTTGTTCCGATGTTTGTTGCTGCCATTCTTGTCCATCCCTTATGGCTTCTTGTATTTCTTGAGTTCGTTCGTTGGTTTCATAAGCATTGGCAGCCAAGTATTGCATCTCTTCTTCCAACTCATCCGGCTATGTTGAGTGCATACTCAAACTCAGCAAGGACACTGATTCGCTCGAGGAAGTTGTGGTCGAACTTGCACACGGATGTGAACTCCCGGTCTCGAATGGCGGTGAGTTTGCTTCGTTCGTCATAGTCATTGAACACCATATTCTCTTCACTCTCCATGAACTTGTCAAACTCTTCATCCCATGTGAAGCTCCCGAGTGCTCGGCTTCTTAGCGCTCACTTGGCGTATGCCTCCCACGCCTCGAGCCGCAGCTGCTGCTGAACTTGGTGTAGAGGCCTCTCCAAAAATTTGCCATTCCTACAAAAGGGGTTACTTGGACACAATACCCGAAAAATGATGATAATGGTTAGCGGTTAGTCGTCCGGTTAGTAGTCCAAGTGTTAGTCGTTCAAACGTGCAAGGGTGACAACAATTTCTCTCTAGTTGGTTTTATTGCAGCATACTTTTATTGCTAAGTGCAAAGTGCACTTACTAGAGAGGGCTAGTGAAGTGAGAAGAGGGTGAAGAGGGAGCGAAAATGTTTTCAGCTGAGGATGGAGAAACAAAGGAGTGTGTGCCTGGTATTTATAGGCTCGAGGGGAGCCTTGGGGCAAAAAAAAATTTATGCCGGGTGGCGGGACACACCGGGTGGTAACCCATGCCGCCCGGCAGGTCATTTCCCTCCAATTTCTCTATTATTGCTCTAGTGGTGATGGGAGAAGGCTAGGTCCAAGTGCCATGTGATGCACTTGCTCAATTTGTCCAGAAATTTGCTAAGAGTGTAGGGAGCAAGGATAGATTGATGGGATGGCCAAAGTTGAATGTTGCAATGAGTGTGCTGCCACTCATGAGGCCTAGGTGAGTAGGGTGGTAGGTGAGTGTGAGTGGTGAAAGAGTGAGGTGATATGGGTGGCTCTCATTCATTCACTTTCACTCATGGTGGGGCTTTTGATGATCATTTTTTCTTCAAGGTAAGGCTGGCCACACCTTCACCACTCATAGCCATCATCTCTGCATTAAAAGTGCCAAGAATCCGAGAAAAAGTTGTGCCGGGCGGCATGGTTTGCCGAGCGGAAGAAATGACCCAGCGGGGTGGTCATTTTCATGAAAAATGACCCCCAAGGTGGTAAAACTGGACTGGGTTATTTTGGGTTAGGTGGCTCAAGATTAGATAGCCGGGTGATCATGTTTTGCCAAATATGACCTCCCGGGTGCTAAAATTTAATAAAATCTGACCTGCAAAAATTTTACCCAGCCGGGTGGTCATTTTCATGGAATATGACCTCCCGGTTTGTTGAAATCCGACTAGCCGGGTTGGATGATCAGACCATCACCCGAAGGGTCGTTTTTGCTGAAATTTGACCTCCCGGGTACTAATATTTGACTGGTTGGGTTGGATTCTGGGTACTTGAATATTACCTAGTCGGGTGGTCGTTTTCATGAAATACGACCTCCAGGGTGCTAAAAACTGACTGGTTATCACCCGGGTGGTCGTTTTTTATGAAATTTGACCTCCCGACCAGTAAACTTGGCCGAGCCATCACCAATAACTTTTTTTCTTTTATAGCCTAATTTAATGGTTAAACAAGAAACTAAAAACAACCTAATTTAGTGGTAGGGTGAAAAACAAAGAAAAACTAGCGGACGAGACGGAGTTCGGAATGGCACTGCTACCGTTCCCCGGCAACGGTGCCAGAAAGCTTGTTGGCGGTTCTTAAGCCTAACAGGGAAAATTCGCAAGCGTACAAATGCCAGCGTAGCTTTCACCTGGGAGTATTCTAGAGTATCGATTTCCATAGGGAATGAGTAAAGTATCACTCCTAATCTATCAAGTCCTAGTGATGAAGGGGGCAGAACAAAGTGTATTCCATAGGGAGAAGAAGTCCCCGAGCCAGGCAATATAATGTAGTCAACCTTCTCCAAGTAACGTAGTGATAATTCTATTTCCAAATATCTGCTTCGAGGCATGATAACGATCCACAGGTAAGGGTTGGTAACTAACCTCATGTACTAGTAGGCACGTTAACGCTAGACAACCCTGCTTGAGACTTCCCGAACGTGGTGGAATTCAATATTGGACGGACAGGGCTGTCACCACCTACCGCCTACCACACAGCCCATGGGGACGACTGCAATCCCAGGAAAGCTAAGTCTGAACACCACGTCTAAACAGAGACTTTCATACCTGTTCTAGAATTGGTAAGCATAACAAGATAATGCTACGGAGCAATAAAAAGTTATGCACGAGGATCCCATAGAATAAAAGGATAGAAATACTCACTTTATTACTTGCGCAAGAATTCTACTACATGTTACCCGGCCCCGAAGATGAGGGAGATTACTCACGCAGGAGCTTCAATCCTCGAGGCACAAGTTGAAGGAGCCAGCATTCTGAACTCCTCCTCCTACACCTCTATTCTTCTACTTGGGTAAAACTTGGGACTAATGCTTATTTCTTCTCTCTTTCCTCCACTTCTGCCGAATTCCCCCTCTATTTATAGGTGGCGAAGACTTGGCGGGTACTTCAAGGTGGAGGAGAGTCGGTGGGCAAAATTTCCCCCGCCAGGCGGCGGGCCATGCCGGGCGGCCGGGAATGCCGGGCGGCATGCACCGCTAGGCGGCAGGCCAGGCCGGTAGCCGTTGGATGAAGTCGGTTCCCGATCGCCTTCCCTCGAATGGCTCAGATTTGGTCCGGATGACGGTTTTGGGTCAGTTTTCAACCGCCTTATCCACTTGGCGTTGGTTGGCATGATGGGCCAAGTGGGCTGGACACCTCGGGAGGAAATTCCCAGGCCGGGCGGCGGGGTAGGTCGGGCTGCCTAGCATGCCGGCCAGCGGCCTAGGCCGAACGGCGGCCTGTGCCGAGCGGCGACCCCTTTTTGGTGCCGACTCCCTCCGGGTCATGTCTTCACTTGTCCAAGTTGTGCCACGTGGATGCCTCCTTTAGTTCTTCACTTTTTACCCTCCTTAGTCCGGGGATGGAAAACGGCCTCATGATGGAGTGTTTTGTAGGGTCGGCTGGGTCAGATTGGTTCAGCCTGATGAGACTCTGTTTTGACTACCCGGGTGGCTGATTTCAGCCTGATATGACCTTGTTGGCTAGGTCCGGATTTCAGCTGTCTCGACCCAGCCCGGGCCCTAATTTCAGCCTCATACGACCCTGTCGGCCAACTGTTTTATGGCAGTATCGGTCGACGGGGTGTTTCTTCATGTTTTTATATAATTTTGGCCCTTTTGAACCTGCAAACACATATTTCACCAAAGCTTGTGGATCTTATTAGTTTAAACAAATGTTCATGAAATGTTGGTCTTTACCTTGCATTTCCCGACCGGTTGGTGGCCGATATTGGGTTTTAAGGGCCACCAACAACTAGCAGGGGCCTTCTTCTTGCAATCTTCTTCTTCAACTTGGCGCATAGCGCCTTCCTGGACAATAGCAGCATTGACCAAGTCATTGTACGTGTCAGTCTACCAAGTCAGACGTTCCTTGAGCATGGCATTCATTCCACGCAAGAATGCGTATCTTTTCTTCTCCTTAATATTAACATACTCAGTAGCATACTGAGCAAGGTGATTGAAAGCTTTAGAATATTGGAGGACATTCCTCCCTCCTTGTTTCAGATCCATAAATTCTTGGAATTTCCTTTGCATGAGGCCAGCGGGAATGAAATGAGCACAAAATGCAGTCTTTAACTCATTCCACTCGGTACGACGTTCAGCAGGTAGAGAGGCTTCATGATTGGCCCACCAGGCACTAGCAGGGCCCTAGAGTTGCCGGGCGGCGAACAACACCTTCTGGTGCTCGGTGCATTTTAGCAGACTGAATTTAGACTCAGTCTGGCACAGCCAGTGATCGACATAAAGCGGCTCTCTAGCATACTCGAATGTCAGCGGATGAGTACCCAGAAAATCTGAGTAGGTGCTCTATCGGGGCTGGTTGTTGTTGTTGCGGTTGCCTCCACGTCCACTCAAGTTGGACGTATTCTCCACCAGCTGACGGAGCAGATCGGAATCATTCTGTTGCCGGTTGATCACGGCAGCCAGTATTTCTACCAGCGAGGGCTGACCATTAGCGCCCTACTGAGAGCTCTCAGGATCATCCTGATTCCGAGTATGCACCATGCTGCAAATTATACAGTTGCACATTAGTTATTTCTCAAAATAATCCTTAAAAACACATGTGCAAGAATATAAATTTGCAAGAGGCGTAAATAGAATTTCAGAAGTGACAACCATCTCTATTAATTCAATTTAAACTACATGGTTGATAAAGAACATCATCACATGATTTCTTACATATATGTGCCAACACCTAGCTAAGGTATTGTGGACACAGTGTGGAAGATTCACAATCCTACATCGAACTAGAGATACATATGCTACACGACCATACATAGGGGTGCAGCGAACCATCTACTCCTGGTCTATATCTTCCAGCTCTTTTGGTTCTTCCGGTTCCATAGGCTCTTCCGGTTCCTCCGGATCCATCATTTCCACATCATTAATACCGGCAGGTGCTATCTCTATATCCTCTTGTTCTCCATATTCCATGATGATCTCATCCCAATTTCCTTCAATAGGAAGGTGGGCAGCCTTGAATGCGTCCAAGTCATCTTGAGCCTCAATCATGTCATGCTCAAAATCTGCTGCATCCTGCAATGCTTGGTCACGTTCTTCTATAATCGCATCCATCTCATCATTCTTTGCTTGGATTTGTTGGTTCAGTTCTGCAATTTCCTCATCCTTAGCTTGTTTTTTGACTTTAGAAAGTCGAAGTGCAGCATGAAACACATCCAGACGCCGGCACATGTTTGTGCACAAGGCGAAAGTGGACAAGCCATAATACTCTATTATGGGTAGCATAGGATCATGGTGGCGATGGTTTGGATCAAAGATGAAATCCACATGCCTAATTGACTCAAAATCTGTCACATCATTGATGGGCAGCAAGGTGATGGGTGTTCCAGCAACATCATGCTTGCGATCTTTGCAGAATTGAGTGAGGGCCTTGAAAGCAGCGACATTCCAAGTGGAAGGCAAATCTGTCCCAGTGATGCTAATGGTCCAGGATTCCCATGCGGGAGTGACCGAGTAGTTGGAGGGAACTACCATATGGATGACACAAGAGGGGACTCCATGCTCCTGAAATTCCTTGCCAACATAAGTGGGAGGAATGTGATATCCAAAACTCTGGAGAACTCTCCAAAACAGATGAACCATCCCAGTGACCGTCGGTTATCTCCTAACCCGGTGGGGCTTGTTCATTGTTTTCAGCCATCTACAAGGAAAGTATTTTTGATTGAGTCAGACCTTCCTTACAGTAAAGATGCATTTCACATATATGAAATACAAAGATAAAGTTTTAGTTCACATTTTCCAGTCTCAAGGGGCAATAATACGGCAACGAGTTTTAAAACATATTCTATCTTAACTGTACAGCAGTCAGAAAAGTGGGTATTTCGACCAGAAGACAAAGTCTTCAAAATTGGGGCTTGGAACAATGTTACAGTAGACTTTCACAGCTTTCCAGATTGTATTTATAATCTCAAAAATTCAAAGTAAATCTGGACTTATGAATTTTGGAAGTTCAGGTTGGCAGATTCTGTTTCTCAATGATAGGGTCTTAGTTTTTTGGCTCTACTGCACAGGGGGAACTAGTAAAATTATGAAACCTATTGGAGGTGAAATAGACTTCAAGGGCTTTCCAGATGGGGTTCAAATACCTAAAATTTCAAAGTACAACTCCAGTTATGAAATTTTTAAGTTCAGGGTTATGCTGGAAACAGTGTGTTGGCAGATTGTACTTGCTCCTGTTTCTGAGTTTGTTACTATTCTGATCACTAATTAAATTAAACATTGGGAAAACAGAGGATGTTTAGACCTTTCTAAAAAGTATTTGTATGCCTTATTTGGTTGGGTAAATTAATAACTATGAATTTTTGAATTTGGCAGCTAAAAACAGGGCAGATTCTTATTAACTTGACAATTGGACTTGTATTTTTAAATTTTATGCTCAACAAGCTTAGAAAATTTGTATCCAGAGGTTGGTGAGCAAGATGAGAACAAAATTTTAGTTTACTTATACAGGGATGGATGATGTAAAATTTTTATTTTATTAACCTATCCTTCCTCACAACACAACACATATTTTGCCGATGCTTAGCGGCACGATTATTTGCTGACGACCTGCACTCAACACGTAAGTCATTCTAAGTGTCATACTAATAGCATTAGTGTACCTACAGAAGATCCGTTTCAGAAACAATACATCAAATTCAAAAGAAACTACAAAAATAAGCACAACTCTACTAGTAACAATCCATGGAAAAGGATCGCCCCGTGATAAGTCACGAGCCAACAGTGTCTCATATCCGTTTACGAGCACAGACACCGATATCATGCATGTCAGTTAAGCACACACGTACCTTCGTTAGAAAAAGTCGTAGATGCAAATAATGTAAACAAAACATAACCCAGGTTAGCTTTGTCACCACCCTATAATCTATATGGGCAATACTAACGTATCCTTACTCGTAAACGTCGTAGTTTTTGAAAATACAATTTATTTGTTGTATTATCATGGACCACATGATGAGGACATCACCATGCTGGATACACGCATATCATGGCCTTCCCCAAGTTACAAGTGATCACCAATTCGGTCGCTGTGTTTGTCTCGGATTCAGCCGACACCCCTTCACGGTTTTCATGATATCTCCCACATCCGACGTCCAAACAAGGCATTCTTTGATGCGTTAGAAAGGGAATGACAACGCCGTCATTTTGTTTCTGGTCCTAGATCCAGAAGGGTTGTGAGTCATGCTGTGTGACCATGACTAGGTGCTGCGCCACCTATTTTGGGCCAACTTGGCCATGTATCATGTCGGGCCTTAAGCCCATGTTGTAGGCGCCCCCCCCCCCCCTCCTGGTCGCCCCCAACCCTAGGATGCCCTTGGTTTCTACATAAACTCAGCAGCCACCATCTTTTAGTTTCGGGTTTTGTTTAATTCAGTTTTCTTGAGAGAAACTTGATCGAATTATTGTAACTGTGGCGACAAGTCCTTTTACAGCAATCCAGGGCCCACGTACTTGTTCTACACCACTGTGGCGATTAGTCCTTTTGTGTTCAGAGCTTGAACCTTTTCTTGTGATTTGCTTCATCCATATTTGCAATTTCAGATTGCGTGTTTATCCTCTCTTGCTTGTGTTCTTGATTTCGCTTGCAGGAACAATCAAGTTGTGCTTGGTGTAACGGTTGCGGGGTTGGATCGTGTCTGATTCAAGCCATCTCATCGACACCGAGTTCCCAAATTCGAGTTTATCCCCCTACCATGTAGTGGTATCAGATATCTTGGTTCCCCGTGAGGTATTATCGTGTTTTCCCCTTTAGATTCGTTTGTGTTCATCACCTATTGTCCATGAAAAACCAACAAAAAATTATTCCCACTATCCCAGACATTGTTTAGCCTTTGCATAATTTAATTTCAGAGTCCTTGGTGTTGAGTTTGTGTTCTAGTCGAGTTCAGTTGCTGGCTAGAATTTGTGTTTCGATTCGGTTTGTGTTTTGATCTCCGCTGCACACCACCATTTTTCCCCATCCGTTTCAACCACCGTCACCATCTTGTTTTCCATATGATTCACCATCGTGTCACCCACCCCCCCCCCCCCCCCCCCCCATAATTTGTTGCCAATGAAAAAAACCTACCTGATTCCGTTTCTGTTCCCCCCCCCCCCCCTCACTCAAACCCTATCTTGACCTACCTTTGGTAAAACAGGCATAACTTTTCACTCGTTGCTCCGATTGGGCTAAAATTTTTTACAACAAATTCTTGACTCAAAGTTGAGGTGACCCATACAGGGCTATGCCATGTGTGCCCTCGTCAAAAAATTCAAAAAAAATCAGGAAAAAATAGAAAACAAATTGTCTAGTCAAAATTGCGTTTTTGGTGAAACTTTCAGATTTTGCCTACGCTTTGTTTCCCCTCTGTTTGAGTTGGAACTTCTTGTGGTTCCTTCCTTTCTGTTCCTCTATCACAGAAAAATAGTGGAAAAATCATACAAAAAATCATACTACTTTGGACATTTATTTAGTGCTACTATCTGTTATTGAATTGTGTTCCACGGACATACATATTAGCCTTCCAAGCTATACATATTGCAGCACATGTTTCTTCCTTGCAACTGTTACACCCAAGTTCAACTATAGATTGTCCCGATCTGTTGGCCTTGGTAAGAACACTTGTAAGATTGTGATACATTGCTTCTGATATTGTTTTCCACTTTCTACACCCTCTACTACCTGCTAGTTGATAGGGCTAATCCTTTTGTTTAGTCTTGTCTTTTGCTTCTAACCATGTCATAGAAAGGGAAAGGGACACCTGGAGAGTCGAAGTCCCCTACAGACTTTAATGATTGCGTATCCAACGTTGAGCTTATGAAGCTTCTTGCGGACCAGCGTACATTCATGGAAACGAAGTTTGCTGAGTTGATTGGCCACATCAACACTGTTGCCAATCGAATTAAGGATGTTGAATGACGACCTCCACCTCAACGAGCTGCTGATGATGATGATTTTGACCGTGATGCAGATCGTCTTCACCGTAATCGACATGGTATGGTTGGTAATAACAATCGTGGTAATACTGATACTTTTGTTAAGCCAAAATTTAACATTCCTCCTTTTGCTGGTAGTATTGATCCTGAAGCATACATAGATTGGGAACTTGCTGTTGAACAGAAATTCAATTCTCATTTAGTTCCTGCTGAGCATAGAGTTAGACTTGCTACTAGTGAGTTTACGAGTTTTTCTCTATTTTGATGGAATGATCTTTGCAATAATAATGCTGCTATACCCAACACTTGGCCTGTTTTGAAACAATGCATGAAATCTCGTTTTGTTCCTCCTTATTACCAATGTGATTTATGTTTGAAATTACAATCTTTAACACAAGGTAGTAAAATAGTAGAGGAATATTATCAGGAATTGCTTAATGGTTTAGCACGTTGTGATATACATGAAGATGATGTTGAGACTAGTGCTAGATTTTTTGGTGGTTTGAACCGTGATATCCTGAATATTGTTGACTATAAAGAGTGGAATAGGTTCAGCCAATTATATCATATTGCTCTTAAGGCTGAACGAGAAGTACAAGGACGCCTTCCACAGCAATCTTGCAGGTCCAGCACTGAACTATCTATCCAGAAGCGCACTGGAGTAGAGAACTTGAAGAGTCATGTTGCTAAGCCACCAGCAACAACTCTTCCACTTGCGCCTGCTTCTGAAGCGCAATCATCTAGTGTGCAGCACCAACACCAGAAGAAGATTGCTACTTCCGGTGCTAGGTGTGGCTCTTCCACCACCATTATTTGTCACCGCTGCAAGGGCATGGGACATGTCATGAAGGATTGCCCTAGTCGTCGTGCTTTCATTGCTACTACTGATGGGTATGAAAGTTGTAGTGATGTTGAAGATGAATTTGCTCGTCTACCTAACATTGTTGTAGATTCGATGAAGGAGGAGTAGGAGACTACCGCCATTGTTTCCATTGCTGCCATCGCGGGTTTTCCTAGCCTCATTGTATAGTGTGTGTTGACCACTCAGGTGGGATAAGAGGACGAACAACAACGCAACAATTTATTCTACATGTACCTCATTGTTGCGGACCGTCGTGTTCTCACCATCATTGCAACTGGGAGCTATAACAACTTGGTAAGTTCTGATTTGGTAAGCAAACTTGGCTTGACCACGCATGCACTACATCAGCCCTACCACATCAAATGGTTCAACAATAGTGGTATGGCACAGGTGACTTGGTCAGCACGCATACACTTTTCAGTCAGTTCTTATCATGACTATGCTGTTTTTTCATGTTGTACCTATGCAAGCATGTTCGCTTTTATTAGGCCGTCCATGGGAATATGATACGGATGCTGCTCATCATGGAAGAACTAATACATATACTTTCATGCATATGGACAGGAATATTACTTTGTGTCCATTATTGCCTGCTGATATTAGAAATCATTTTAAATTGCTTGCTGAAAATACTGAGAATAAACAAGATAACAAACAACTTTATGATGTTAAACATAAGCCTATTCAGTTAAAGGGAGGTGTTTTTCATGCTATGACATCTACTATTGCTGAACTTTGTGATAATCATGATGCACCTTGCTATACTATGCTTTGTCATGATATATCTTCTATCAATGATCATGTATCTTGTACTTTGCATTCTGCTAGTACTAACCTTTTGTAGGACATTGATGAGGAGATGGAGTCGAGGGTGACTCCAATTCAAGAGGGGGAGGATGATGAAGACATCACCATGCTCGATACGCGCATATCATGGCCTTCCCCAAGTTACAAGTCGTCACCAACTCGGTCGCCACATTCGTCTCGGATTCAACCGACACCCTTTCACGGTTTTGATGATATCTCCCACATCCGACGTCCAAACGAGACGTTCTTTGATGCTTTGGAAAGGGGATGACGATGCCATCATTTTGTTTCTGGTCCTAGCTCCAGAAGGGTCGTGAGTCATGCTGTGTGACCATGACAAGGTGTTGTGCCACCTATTTTGGGCCAACTTGGCCATGTATCGTGTCGGGCCTTAAGCCCATGTTGTGGGCGCCCCCCCCCCTCCTGGTCAGCCCCAACCCTAGGACACCCCTGGATTCTACATAAACTTAGTAGCCACCGTCTTTTAGTTTTGGGTTTTGTTTAGCTCAGTTTTCTTGAGAGAAACTTGATTGAATTATCGTAATTGTGGCGACAAGTTCTTTTACAGTAATCCAGGGCCCTTGTTCTTGTTCTACACCACTGTGGCGATTAGTCCTTTTGTGTTCAGAGCTTGAACCTTTTTCTTGTGATTCTCTTCATCCATGTTTGCAATTTCAGATTGCCTGTTTGTCCTCTCTTGCTTGTGTTCTTGATTTCGCTTGCAGGAACAATCAAATTGTGCTTGGTGTAACAGTTGCGGGGTTGGATCGTGTCTGATTCAAGTCGTCTCATCGATGCCGAGTTCCCAAATTCGAGTTTATCCCCCTACCTCTTGGAAGATCGGGCCATATCTACATCACCAAGGCTCTGATACCAGCTGTGGCGCCCCTTCCCGGAGGATCGAGGTCCCGAAGGTGCTGATAACGCAGACACTTGATAATACAACATTGGTCCAAATTTAAGTTGAATATTACATCGTTAAGGTGATCAGAGTGCAGTGGAATAATACAAGTTCTTGAATGTTTTGAAAACAGCGGAAGCAAATAACATTGAGAAACTACGAGCTTGATGATACAACATAGTAATAATTCATGCTCGAAGAACCATCACTCTAGCAGCACACAACATCACTGTGGCGGCAAGTCGGAGTCCTAGTGGGCAGTCCAACCCTCAGGGACTTGCATGTCCCAAGGCGGCACATCTACAGACAATTCTATTTTGTCATTACCTAAAAAACAACAATGATACAAAGCCTGAGTACTAATTACTCAGCAAGACTTACCCGTCGAACACCTAGACATGCAAAGGCTCTAATAGGTGGCTTGTTTGAATAGACTTGCACTAACCAACCTATTAGTTCTATTAAGTTTTATTATCTCAATATAATTGGGTAGAGCAGAAAAGTAACTTTAGTGAGACATCATGAGGACATAAGCAGTGCATAAAGTAAGTACAACATAAGAGCAACAACAGTAATATCAACAATAAGCATCATAACGAATTTCCAAGTATCATGTGCAACTACATGATTGGCACGGTGACCAAGTGGTACTCATTACTGCGAGGGACAGCAATTGCAATCGATTTAGACAAGCTAGGAAAACCCGAGATACATGACACATACACACCAATTAAGGTCGTATATGGCAACCTTTCGCAAGAAAAGCACTTACACCTCAGACCGGGTGTGGTGACGTCGAGTGGGCATGCCGTTCTGCCGATAGTGCTTCGTGGTATGAACCGCACACTCCAGCAGCAGGAGGGTCAATAACCAATGCACCTTAACCGTCCTCAATGCGAGTGACCTTTAGTGCTACATCGGTTTACTAGTGCCCATAAACTAGCATGCATTCGGTACTGTTCAATACTTGATCAAGGGTCGACGACGGACGGGTCCTAGGTTTGACAAGGCAGGACTACCACAGTCAACACCCATGTGTTGCTGCAAACCTACACATGCATCATCCCTGCCCGGTCATAGCATCAAAAGTAAACTTCTTTTATTAAGTCCCGTTCTAGTAGTCAAGTCTTTTCTTAGTAATAATATATACCGAGGCTAACAATTACTAAGCGTAGCGATACAGTACCGATACTACTAAGTTCTAATGACAGTAGCATAGGTCATTTGGGGTATTATGCAAGGTGGGTTTCAAACAACTCCTATGACCTAATGCAATAATAATCATAGACACTAGTAATGACATAAACTAACAAAACTTTATCAAAGATGAATTTCAAACTGGGGCTTGCCTGGATCAATGTTAGTGCTAGCAACTAAAACTTCTTGTTCCTGAGAATCAAGATCCTTCTGAATTTCCTCTTCTTGATCCTGGTTGTCATTACCTATATGATGAAGAATGTGTTAATGGCATTAAAGTAACACCGTAACATGCAATGATATGATGAATGCAAGCACATTGTGTTTTAATGTCAATCAAAATTATTATATGTTCTCGAAGCCATATGCTTCAGAGAAGTGAAGTTGATATTTAAGATTTTAGGTATATATATTCTTTATGCAATTAAATAGAGTAAATGAGTGATATGAGCAATTAAATTAATTAGTATAGTAAATTTATATATGAGTGATATGAGCAATTAAATTAATTAGTATAGTAAATTTATATATGTGTGAATTACTATGAACAGAGGCATATATGAGTGATTTTTATGCCAAATTGCAAGGGCAAATTATTTATAAATTAATTTCTAGAATTAATCTAAGCAAGCACACTAAATAAATTCCACAACCTAAAATAATTCATATTTTCCCAATCCAAAATTTGTGGTGGTAGATAATCATGTTTTTACTAAGCATGCCAAAAATCAGGATTTAATTTTTATTCCTAGAATTGCTCGTGAATTAACTAGTGTTTTGATGATTAAATGTATTAATAAAAATACATGTACAGAGACAAGTATTTATCATTTTACTAAACTAGAACACTTCAAGATGAATCTAACAAAATTTGTTTGGGCCTCATTGGATTTGAATTCGATTTACTATGAGTTTTGGAAGTTTTTAGAATTTTCTGGTAATTTTGGTATTTCTCGTTTTAGGGAAGGCCATGTATGTGCCACATCAGCTGCCATGTCAGGCCATGTCGACACCACGGCGGAGACACATCAGCTACCAGGAGGCGCCAGTGTGCACGGGGGTTAGCTGCGCCAGGCTTCACCGGAGAGCGGTCAAAGCTCGCCGTTGGCGCGTACGCGGGATGAAACCTCGCAGCGGGACCACACACATGATGCGCACGTGAAGGCAAACACGGCTGGGGGGGGGGGGGGGGTTGCGAGGATGGTAGCTCACCGGGAGGTGGTCGTTGGCGAGAGGCGGTGGAGCAACGGTCTTAGGCGGCGTCGCGTGGCAGCTAAGAGACAGCAAAGGGATCACGGCTTGCTCCTACTGCTTCACGGAGACGAGGCGATGGTCGGTGATGTAGATATGGCCCGATCTTCTGAGAGGTAAGGGGATAAACTCGAATTTGGGGAACTCGGCGTCGATGACCCGGTGTGAATCAGACACGATCCAACCTCGCAACTGTTACACCAAGCACAACTTGATTGTTCCTGCAAGCGAAATCGAGAACACAAGCAAGAGAGGATAAACAGGCAATCTGAAATTGCAAATATGGATGAAGTGAATCACAAGAAAAGGTTCAAGCTCTGATCACAAAAGGACTAATCGCCACAGTGGTGTAGAACAAGAACAGGGGCTCTGGATTACTGTAAAAGGACTTGTCGCCACAGTTACAATAATTCGATCAAGTTTCTCTCTGGAAAACTGAACTAAACAAAACCCGAAACTAAAAGACGGCGGCTACTGAGTTTATGTAGGAAACAAAGACATCCTAGGGTTGGGGGCGACCAGGGGGGGCGCCCACAACATGGGCTTAAGGCCCAACACGATACATGGCCAAGTTGGCCCAAAATAGGTGGCGCAGCACCTTGTCATGGTCACATATTATGACTCACGACCGTTCTGGAGCTAGGACCAGAACCAAAACGACGGCGTCGTCGTCCCCTTTCCAACGCATCAAAGAACACCTCGTTTGGACGTCGGATGTGGGAGATATCATCAAAACCGTGAAGTAGTGTCGGCTGAATCCGAGACGAACGCGGCGACCGAGTTGGTGACGACTTGTAACTTAGGGAAGGCCATGATATGCGTGTATCCAGCATGGTGATGCCCTCATCATCCTCCCCTTCTTGAATTGGAGTCGCCCTCGACTCCATCTCAGCATCAATCTCCTACAAAAGGTTAGTACTAGCAGAATGCAAAGTACAAGATACATGATCATCGATAGAAGATATATCATGACAAAGCATAGTATAGCATGGTGCATCATGATTATCACAAAGATCAGTAATAGTAGATGTCATAGCAAGAAAAGCACCTCCCTTTAACTGAATAGCCTTATGTTTAACATCAGAAAGTTGTTTGTTATCATATTTATTCTCAGTATTTTCAGCAAGCAGTTTAAAATGATTTCTAATATCAGCAGGCAATAACGGATGCAAAGTAATATTCCTGTCCTTATGCACGAATGTATATGAATTTGTTCTACCATGGTGGGCAGCATCTGTATCATATTCCCATGGACAGCCTAATAAAAGCGAACATGCTTGCAAAGGTACAACATGAAAATCAGCAAAGTCTTGATAAGAACCTACTGAAAAGTGTATGCGTGCTGATCGAGTTACCTGTGCCGTACCACTATTGTTGAACCATTTGATGTGGTAGGGCTGATGTAGTGCATGCGTGGTCAAGCCAAGTTTGCTTACCAAATCAGAACTTACCAAGTTGTTACAGCTCCCAGTATCAATGATGCTGAGAACACGGCACTCCGCAACAATGAGGTACATCTAGAATAAATTGTTGCGTTGTTGTTCTTCCTCTTGTCCCACCCGAGTGGTCAACACACGCTGTACAATGAGGCTAGGAAAGCCCACGGTGGCAGCAATAGAATCAATGGCGGTAGTCTCCTGCTCCTCCGTCGAATCTGCAACAAGGTTAGGCATACGAGCAAATTCATCTTCAACATCACTAGAACTTTCATACCCATCAGCGGTAGCGATGAAAGCACGACGACCAGGGCAATCCTTCATGACATGTCCCATGCCCTTGCAGCGGTGGCAAATTATAGTGGTGGAGGAGCCACTCCTAGTACCGGAAGTAGTAACCTTCTTCTGTTGTTGATGCTGCACACTAGACGATTGCGCTGCAGAAGTAGGTGCAAGTGGAAAAGTTGTTGCTGGTGTCTTAGCAACATGACTCTTCAAGTTCTCTACTCCAGTGTGTTGCTAGAGATATTGCTCAGTGTTGGACCTACAAGATTGTTGTGGAAGGCGTCCCTGTACTTCTCGTTCAGCCATAAGAGCAATATGATACAATTGGCTGAACCTATTCCACTCTTTATAGTCAACAATATTCTGGATATCATGTTCAAACCACCAAAAAATCTAGCACTAGTTGCAAGATCATCTTCATGTATATCACAACGTGCTAAACCAATAAGCAATTCCTGATAATATTCCTCTACTGTTTTACTACCTTGTGTTAAAGATTGTAATTTCAAACGTAAATCATGTTGGTAATAAGGAGGAACAAAACGAGATTTCATGCGTTGTTTCAAAACAGGCCAAGTGGCAGGTATAGCAGCATTAGTATTGCAAAGATCATTCCACCAAAAGAGAGCAAAACCTGTAAACTCACTAGTAACAAGTCTAACTCTATGCTCAGCAGGAACTAAATGAGAATTAAATTTCTGTTCAACAGCAAGTTCCCAATCTAATTATGCTTCAGGGTCAGCACTACCGGCAAAAGGTGGTATGTTAAATTTGGGCTTAACGAAAGTATCAGTATTACCACAATTGTTATTACCTCCCATACCGTGTCGATTATGGTGAAGACGGTCTGCATCATGGTCAAAATCATCAACAGCAGCAGCTCGTTGAGGTGAAGGTTGTCGTTCAACATCCTCAATGCGGTGGACAACAGTGTTGATGTGACCCATCAACTCGGCAAACTTCGTTTCCATGAATGTACACTGGTCCGCAAGAAGCTTCATGAGATCGGCCTTGGAGAGGCAATCATTGAAGTCTGTAGGGGACTCCAACTCTCCAGGTGTCCCTTTCCCTTTCTCTGACATGGTTAAAAGCAAAAGACAACACTAAACAAAAAGATTAGCCCTATCAACTAGCAGGCAACAGATGGTGTAGAAAGTGGAAAACAATATCAGAAGCAATGTATCACAATCTTGCAAGTGTTCTTACCAAAGCCAAATAGGTCGACACAATCTGTAGTTGAGCTTGGGTGTAACAGTTGCAAGGAAGAAACCTGTGCTGCAATATGTATAGCTTGGAAGGCTAATATGTATGTCAATGGAACATAATTCAATAACAGATAGTAGCACTGAATAAATGTCCAAAGCAGTGTCCTAATTGCTGGTAATAGAATCGTGTTCAAAAACAGTTGTGACAGCAAGAACAATGGCAAAGGCAGCAAGGAACAAAACAGACTTCATAGACTTAGAATTTTCAGGGCGGGGGGGGGGGGGGGGGGGGGGGGTTCAAATCAAAATCTTGATTTTTTTGTATGATTTTTCCACTATTTTTCTGTGATATAGGAACACAAAGGAAGGAACCACAAGAAGTTTCAACTCAAACAGAGGGAAAACAAAGGGTAGGCAAAATCTCAAAGTTTCACTGAAAGCGCTATTTTTGACTTGACAATTTTTTTCTATTTTTTCCCGATTTTTTTGAATTTTTTGATGAGGGCACATAGGGCGGAGCCGAGTCTGGGTCACCTCAACTTTGAGTCAAGAATCTGCTATAAAAATTTCAGCCCAATTGGAGCAACGAGCGAAAAGTTATGCCTGTTTTATCGAAGGTATGTCAAGATAGGGTTTGAGGGGTGAGAGGGGGGGGGGGAACCGAATCAGGTAGGGTTTTTTTGTTGGCAACAGATTGTGGGTGTGGTGGATGGGTGACACGATGGTGAATCCAATGGAAAACACGATGGTGATGGTGGTGTGCAGCGGAGATCAAAACACAAACCGAATCGAAACACAAATTCAAACCAGCAACTGAACTCGACTAGGACACAAACTCAACACTACGGACTCTAAAATTAAATTATGCAAAGGCTAAACAGTGTCTGGGATGGTGGGGAAATTTTTTTTTGTAGGCTTCTTTTGTGGATAAAAGGTGATGAACACAAACGAATGTAAAGGGAAGAACACGATAATACCTCACGGGGAACCTGGAAATCTGATACCACTTGATGTAGATATGGCCCGATCTTCCGAGAGGTAAGGGGATAAACTCGAATTTGGGGAACTCGGCGTCGACGACCCGGCGTGAACCAGACACGATCCAACCTCGCAACTGTTACACCAAGCACAACTTGATTGTTCCTGCAAACGAAATCGAGAACACAAGCAAGAGAGGATAAACATGCAATCTGAAATTGCAAATATGGATGAACTGAATCACAAGAAAAGGTTCAAGCTCTGATCACAAAAGGACTAATCGCCACAGTGGTGTAGAACAAGAACAGGGGCCCTGGATTACTGTAAAAGGACTTGTCGCCACAGTTATAATAATTCGATCAAGTTTCTCTCTGGAAAACTGAACTAAACAAAACCCAAAACTAAAAGACGGCGGCTACTGAGTTTATGTAGGAAACAAAGACATCCTAGGGTTGGGGGTGACCAGGGGGGGCGTCGTCGTCCCCTTTCCAACACATCAAAGCACACCTCGTTTGGACGTCGGATGTGGGAGATATCATCAAAACCGTGAAGGGGTGTCGGCTGAATCCGAGACGAACGCGGCGACCGAGTTGGTGACGACTTGTAACTTGGGGAAGGCCATGATATGCGTGTATCCAGCATGGTGATGTCCTCATCAGTCGGCATCACGTCAGATTGCGTCGGGGAGGGCGAGAGATGGGAGCTCATCATGGAGCGGCTTCGGGTTTGACGGTGGATGGAAGAGCGGCCGGGGAAAAGCAGCGGCACCATCGATCTTGTGCAAAGACCCAAGAGAAAGTTGGTTAGGCGCGTTCGGCGGGGAGTTGTGTTCGTGAGAGAACAGATGGGAGAAGTTGAGGCTTACCAGAAGCTAGGAATTTCGCAATGGTGCTAGGATCGGTCGTCGGAGAGCAAGGATCGGGATTTTCCTCAATTGACTCATTCTCACGGGGAGATTAGTCGGGAGATGAGCAGGGGGTGTGAGGGAAGAGGTGTGTGCGGCTTCTTTGTGCTTGTCTTTGGCTCGAAGGGCAGTCGAGCAACGGCAATGCGAGCTCAAGCTCGGCTTGCTCTGCAATGCCAGAATGGGGGGAAAACAGAAATGAGAGATAGAGAGAGAGAGAGAGAGAGAGAGAGAGAGAGAGAGAGAGAGAGAGAGAGAGACAGAGAGCAAAGGGAGCGAGAGAAGAAGTGAGTTCGGGAGCTCACGGGTGTGCTATCAAGTCACACAGAGGGGGAAGGAGTGAGTGGGGGACGAGAGCGGCCAGAGCGCGTGGAATTGAAAGCTTTGCCGGCCGGGTCGGTTTGGCATGCAGAGGCAGGAGGAAAATTGTTGGGCACTCCAGGCGGCTGAGGGCGATGGATGGAACGCGACTACGTGCGGCGCACGCGCATTGAAGTTGTTGGCCTGCTGGGAGACCGGTTGAGCGCCGGGTTGGGCGAGCGTAGGGGCAACATCCATGTCGGCGAGCAGGGCGGCCAAAAATGAAGGCGGGGTGGCGTCCGCAGCTGGAGAAACGGGGAGAGAGGAGGCAGATGGGACGGGTCGATGGCAGGGGGAGTGGCAGGCGCCACTGAAGATGCTCCGAGTCCCGGGGCGATGCCTACTGATCGGTGGCGTGCGGCAAGGGGAGAAACAGTGCTGCACCGGCCCAATGGGGAAGAAGAAAGGAGATTTTGCACTCAAGTCCAGATTTGATTTCATTCTTTGGAACTAGGTCCCTAGTCAAAGGTATCTAGAACAAATAGGTAGGAAGCTCCCTAAAATCATGGAATTTTGCACAAAAGTCCTTTGGGATATTTGTGGTGCTCTGGTGGGACCGAATTGGTCAGAATATTTTTAATTATTTTACAATTAATTCCCCATTGTGAAAGGTTTCTATGTTTTGATTAATTAATTTGGGTATTTTCACATTTGGTAAAATGCTCATTAAATTCATAAAATTCTATTTTACTATTACCAATCTGATTATGAATTTATTTGGCATATGTTATATAGGAAATTTTTATTTGCCTCACAATTTTGTTTACCGGGTTTTTAATTGCATAGAATTAATTCAAAATTTGAGTGAGCCTTTATTATTTCATGCTACAATTTCTTATAATTTGTGCTCTTTATGCTTGTTAGGCCAAAATGAGACACCTGGGTGTCACACAGGCCCGACTGATTACGGTTCCACGGTGCCTCGTCTTTGTACTGGCGAACTTGGAACAGAGCTGAGTTGCCAGCCACGTATATGTCAGCCATGGTGAAGAGTTCCTTGGCCGACAACCCTCCAGCAGCATCTAGCCTTCCGATCTTCTTGATCAAGTCGTCGTCATGGAGTCCGCCCTGAAAAGCAGCAATGACTTGAGCGTCCGAGATGTTGGGGATGGTATTCTTCACTCGGTAGAAGCGCTGGATGTACTCTCGCAACGGCTCTCGGTCCCGCTGCTTGATCCAGGCAACTTCCCAATGATTCCCCGGCCTGTCAAAAGTAGCTTGAAAGTTGGCAGTGAACTGCCGGCAAAGTCCTACCCAAGAGCTAATGGAATTATCGGGCAGATTGGTGAGCAAAGGTCTGGCCACTGAGGCCAGACACACATGCAGATAATTGGCCATGACAAAGCTATCACCGCCGAGTGCATGTATGGCAGTGGCATAGACATGAAGCCAGTCACGTGGATCTGTCTCGCAATCATACTTCTCAATGCCGACTAGTTTGAAACTGGCCGGCTAGCTGACGGTTCGTAAATCCTGAGTGAAGGCCCGAATGCCGGCCTCATCGTCGTAGTCTTCAAGGGCGGGTGTTCGCTCCCGCTCGCGACCAGCTTCTCGGTGAGTTCTGCCTTCGCACCAACCCTCATCTCATCAATCATAGTGTTGATCGTCTCTGGGCGGCTCTCTCCTGTTGCTACGCTCGTAGTACCGGTCGTCAACGAAACCGCGATGGCGTCATTCATCTTCATATTCGCGGCGAGCTGCGTCGTCCCGCTCTTGATATCTGCTGTCCAACCGAACCCGAGCATGACGTGGTGGTATACCATTGCGTAGGTCGGCGTCCGGAGGCGATGGGTGGGGTTGCCTGCCGGTCGGTACATTGATGGTCCCTTCATTCCTGGCTGGGTACCGAACTGGCGGCCCCAGATAGCGTCTTACTTGGCGCTGATCGTTCCTCGTGCATCTCCAGTACAGGCGCAGCCTTGATGTGTGCCTTTAGCTTGTTGACATGAGGTGTCAACTCTAGGTTGACTTGGAGCATGGGCTCTAATGTTCTTAAAAGGGCCGCGGCAGCCGTGATGTTATGATGTGGGGTTTTGAAGACGTCTTCACCATCAAGTTTTAAGGTGACATCGCCCATATCTAGATTCTGACAACCTGGGATCTCTGGTTCACATCTGGTCGTCGAAGTGCGGGAGTGGCAGCGTCTGAGTCGCCGTCTTCAGGATCAGTTTCATGTCTATCCTGGTTTTGCGTGTTTGCCCATGCGGCGGCCTCCGCCAACGCTTCCCTATCGGCGCCTCCTTGGGCGGCTGGTGCCACCATGAACACCTCGTGATAATCGGACGAGAAACTTTCCGAATCACTCAGCCCTTCAATCAAGTCCAGGACTGACTCATTTTCAAGGCCGATCATTGCTACTAATCTTTATTTGTAAAAAAAATGGGATCTTCATCCGATTGATCCATATGAAGAGCCGGGAGATCAACTGTAGTAAGGTCCGAGTTGGCCAGGGTTGCCGATCGTCATGTTGCGGGCAATGTTGAGTAGGAGCCCAAAAGGGTTTCCACCTGAAGTACTACTGCCACGTTGTTAAGGCTGAGTGGGAATCGGCCGGCCGGATCAATTTGATCAGTTGTCAAAACTCTGCTGACGCCTGGATCTGAAGGCGTGGTGGCCACCGGAAGGGCCACCTGATCTTGCTTGACGAGGCACCCGCTCTGATCGGCCACAAAGCTGACGGTACCGAAGCAGATCTTGTCTCCTAGGCGGAACTTGATGTCGACGAAAGCCATCGATTTCGATGGAGCTGAACTCAACACGGCCCCTTCCTGGCGCGCCTACTATCGAGAGATATTCTCGATAGTAGATTCAGGTGTATGTATGAGTATGAAAGATCGATGGACACAAGATACAGGTTTTATACAGGTTCGGGCCTCCTAGAAAATAATTACCCTATGTCCTGTTTGGTGTTTCTATATTGCTAGGGTTTGCACTGGAATTAGGGTTCCAATACAAGTCTCCATCTTGCAGAAGGCCCTCTGTCCTCCTTATATATCCGAAGGGTAGAGGCTTACATGGTAATCTTTTAGTCGATTACAACAGATCTTCTCTATCCGACATGTCTGCTAACCTAACTTGCCGCTTACTCAAACAAATATATAAGTAAATATCTCATGGGCCAAATACATAATAACCGAGCCCCCAGCCCACTCGACTATATAGCCGAGTGGTTAGGTATCCCGGGTACATATGTTCCACATTAATTTTGGTATGCTTCAAAATCTGCTCATTGGAGCTCCCAATTTCTATCACCTTGTCATTAATTCCCTCAAGGACACGATCAATCTCCTTGAATTTAGCTTGATTGTCCTTGTTGATCTTCTCTTGAGGTTGGAAGGATTCATGACATTGGACATGAAGTGGGATAGAATTTTGCATGGATGAACTAGGAGAGAAAGAACTCCTTTGTTGCTGATATTGGGGCTTCCATCCACTATTCTTCATATATTCTAGCATCTTCATCTCTTCAGGGCAATCTTTCTGCACATGACCAAATTCTCCACACTCACCACAAGTGGAGCGTGATTCTACTAGCTTGAGTGGCTCTTTCTTAGGAATATGAAGATTATTGTCCAACCTCCTTTGAATAGCGTTAAGGCGATCTATAATCAAGTCTTCATGGGTCCTCTCAATCACACTCTTTGCCACTCCTTTTGAAGGTTGCAAATTCCTCGAACTTCTCTCACCATCCCACGATTGATTTTCAACTAGCAACTTGATCAAATCCTTAGCTTGGGTGGGAGTTTTTTACATGAATGAACCTGCAGCCAATGCATCCAATTGTTGACGAGATCGAAGATTCAATCCTGTGTAGAACTTTTCAACAACTTCTCCAACCATCAGATTATGATGAGGGCATCCATCCATATATTCATTGTATCTCTCCCATTCTTTTCCAATGCTCTCATCAACATTCTGTGTAAATCCAAGAATCTTATTCTTCAAAGCTTGAATCTTACCAGGAGGGAAGTATTTGGCTAAGAATTCAGCTGCTAACGTGTCCTACACCATCTTTACTAACTCCACCCACCCACCGAAAACTCCTCGGCTTCTGTGATCGGCTCCGTGCACCACACACCTCACCACTACTTCCATAACAGTAGAAAAAGCGTCCCTTCGACTGCCATGACATGGGAGATGGAACGGCCACGCGACTCACCTGGGACCACCACGACACGAGAGCCAGGTAAATTGTTTGCATCCAACCGCTTCCTATTTACTCGCAGGGTGGGGCTGGCCGTGCAAGGCCTATCCAAGCCCCATGCGGCGCTCCGAGCTCTAAAACAGGTAGCACATGCGAGTACCACCGACCAGACCATGTCAAGTCAAGTCCCTTGGTGAGCAAGGGCAAAGGAAGCACGAGACTAGTCATACGACCCCGTCGCGGGATGAGCGACGCATGTAAGGCGGGATAAGAGGCTGAAAACTACCTCGATGGCCCGGTGGTGCTATGGTTCTAAGGCTGGTCCTGTGAAGGGGTTTGACAGTCGCCAAAAGCGCAATACAGAGAAAGGGGCACGAGTGATGGGCACACCTAGCGGCCAGTACCCCGACCCCCGAGGGTCGTGGGCATTATGGAGTAGCGTTTGAGTCCCGTTCCGACCAGTCTCTTGGTATCTCCCTAAAGAGAGGTAGCTAGCCATCGTGACCTATCGAATGGTCGCGACAACCAGTCAAGTCGGAAAGACGGATTTATGAGATCGACCACTAGCTGGTCCGCTGGAGATGAGGACATCCTCCACTATTACCGCTGGCAAAGACATAACAAAAACGGCCCAAGTGTGGCCCAGTTGTAGTCGGGCAGCGATCGTGTGAGCCTCTGAATAATCCCACCTTGCTTAGCTTGGGAGGTGGAAGCCACCTTGAAAGGGAGAGCCACCCTTCCCCTATCAGACTAATCTTTTAGGGAGATTAGGTCTTTCCCTAAGTGGGGGCCCTAGAGTTGCGGTGCTAAGACTATGGATTCAGGTCGTGGACCTAAAATCGGATCAGTGTGTCGAGCTTTCGGCAGGAGTTACGGTGCTAAGATTGCGGGACCCAGGGAATCCGGATCAGTCTATCGGACTTTGTTCCACCCCACCTAGGCTGAATGTATCATTTGGTATCAGAGCTGGGCCCTTGTTAAGAAGGGGAGAATGATGAGGACACCCTCCACTATTACCCATTGGCAAAGACACAACAAAAAGGGCCCAAGTGTGGCCAGGTTGTAGTTGGGCGGTGATCGTGTAAGCCTCTGAATAATCCCACCTTGCGTAGCTTGGGAGGTGGAAGCCACCTTAAAAGGGAGAGTCACCCTTCCCCTTTCAGATTAGTCTTTTAGGGAGATTAGGTCTTTCCCTGAGTGGGGGCGCCGGAGTTGTGGTGCTAAGACTGCAGATTCAGGTTGCGGATCTAGAATCGGATCGGTGTGTCAAGCTTTTGGCAGGAGTTGCAGTGCTAAGATTGTGGGATTCAGAGAATCCGGATTAGTGTATCGGGCTTTGTTCCACCCCACCTGGGCCGGGTGTATCAGCTGGGACCCCATCAATGGTGAACCGGGGGCCTCACTCGAACGAACCTGATAGCAACTCACTGAGCAACTGTGTTTCAGCCATCGAGGCAAAAGCATAGCCCAACTCTATCCTCCATCCCACGAACGGGACGCGGAAGGAGAAAACGAAAAAAGTTGAAATGACCCTTCGACTGATCCTTCCGCATCGAGCGGGGACGCGAGGGTCGGCATCGCCAAACGAGACCCAACGGTGGGGTCACAGTTCTTTATTCCTTGAAGAGACCATGTCAGGCCGACTCATGCAAAACTCTCTTCCTCTCTCCACTCTTTATAAAGGTGAGCCCGATGGCTCGAAAACAAAGAGAATGAGAAAAAAGAGTCGACCCGAGAGGCCTATTACAATGGAAAAGGCAGTACCCGCACCTCGACGGGTACATACGAGATGAAACACCTATGATGCTTCGTCATCAGAGAAAGATGTCCTCATATGAGGCCAGCCTTTTCCCTCAATGAGGAAGGCGATCAGCTCGGCCGCACCGTACGACTCTTGCTGGAGCTGCCTCTTGGGACTAAGGACCCCAACGCTAGTGGGGGACCCGGTCCGGTGCCAATTCTTGACCCTGCTCCTACAGATGTCGCCAAGGATGAACACGATGGGACCTAATAAGCCATGGAAACCTAACATGCGAGGTCCCCTTTAACTCCACCTCTCTCAAGCAAGGGGAGGACATAACTGAAATTGAGCCAACCTCCTCACAACCGATAAGGCGGCCGTGTCGGAATGGCTAAAAACTTATCGCCAGCGAATCTCCATCCCCGTCTCCATCACCAGAGGCATCATCACACTCGGAAGCCATAAAGACAATGGTCTACTAAGCGAGAGCTACTCGCGTCTCGGTTGTCCCGGAGCTTGGTGTGTGAACCTTAGGCATGAGGGTGAAGTGGCACGCAACCCAGCTGTGTCCTTAAATAGCCGAGCAAAGTCGTGTCCTCGGATACCCTACTCAGATAAGGACAAAGACCTAACATCACTGGCAGCATCACGTGCAGCATCCTACACGATGGAGAGCCTGCCTCGGGCCGGGACGATGACTAAAGGCCTCCCGGGCGACCTGCACGTCAGATCAGGGACCCATCGGGAGATGCTCCAGCACGCCGCACGCCAAAAGAAAGCAAGAAGTCTGCCGCTCAGGCAGCATCAGACACGCCTTTTTAGACAAAGCACAGTTGTAAGGACCGAAGGCGTACCAAGAGGGGGTTGTGAATCGGTAAGCCGCTCATGAATCCAAATATTTCAATTCTGCTGCTTAAGTCTAACAAGATAAGCAACCTAAATAAGTCTTGTAGGCCAAGACCCTACACATGCTAGTGTTCATGATAAGATAAAGTGAGGAAGCCAATCACACTAGCCTATGCAAGCCACAAGTCACCCTACTCACTAGAGCACACAAATGTGGAATAATAAATAGAGGGTTAAGGAATGCTAATGATTTTTTCCCGAGGTCTCGAAAGGATGGCGCCTTCCCCTAATCCTCGTTAGACCACTCCCGCCGGAGTCCCAGTCCCTCCCGCCACCAAGTGGAGTTCTCGCCCACGAGCCCGCAATCACTCCTAGAGTGAAGACACGGTGTGCGTCACTGCTGCACAAAGCACAAGCTCACCTCCCTTTTGGACTTGCCGGATTCCCTGAGTCGGCACGGGCGCTCGCTACCGATGCCCCTTCCAATGGCAGGCTTAAACCGTGTACAAATGTGTGACGGCCTTCACAACCAATCGCCATAGGCTCGATCACTAACACCTAACCTGTCCAGGTCTTACCATAGACCAAGAGTAACAATCTAGATCATACCATCAAGGACACCCTAGCCTTAGATGTGCAAGATGCTCAAGCTACTCTTCTCTAGCACTCTCAAGATATGCAATATCTCCTCCTAGTGCTCTCCTCTTTTCCTCTTGGACCTTACCAAATGCTCTCAGGTATTCCACTAGCCAAGAGAGGTCTCCAAGACCCCAGCAACGACGTTATATAGTCTCTCAACCTCAAACTAGCCATTGCTCCATGAAATCAGCTTCCTGGGCACACTGACCGGACAGTTCGATCACTGCCTAACCGGACAGTCCGGTTAGTGCAACTCTATGCACAAATGGCTCTGCCCCTGCTGATTTCCCAACTGACCGGACAGTCCGGTCCATTTCTCTCTCCATTCCAGAAACATTTTGGTGCTGCGCTTCGTCTGTCTCCCCTGCACTCCTACTGACCGGACTGTCCGGTCAGCAGACCGGACCATCCAGTCTGTATGGAGTCTCGTGCTGGCAGACTTCTTGCTCCTCGTGCTATGTCCTGGACAACTCCCATAGTGACCGTACAGTCCGGTCTCTACAGACCCCTCTGTCCAGTCTCTATGTCCAGAAGCTGAAACTTGTCGTCCTCACTTGACTTTGTTTCCCGGCTTCTCTGAACAGCTCCTAATGAGGACATCACCATGCTGGATATGCGCATATCATGGCCTTCCCTAAGTTACAAGTCGTCACTAACTCGGTCGCCATGTTCGTCTCGGATTCGGCCGACACCCCTTCACGGTTTTGATGATATCTCCCACATCCGACATCCAAACGAGACGTTCTTTGATGCGTTGGAAAGGGGACGACGACGCCGTCGTTTTGGTTCTGGTCCTAGCTCCAGAAGGGTCGTGAGTCATAATATGTGACCATGACAAGGTGTTGTGCCACCTATTTTGGGCCAACTTGGCCATGTATCGTGTCGGGCCTTAAGCCCATGTTGTGGGCGCCCCCCTGGTTGCCCCCAACCCTAGGACGTCTTTGTTTCCTACATAAACTCAGTAGCCACCATCTTTTAGTTTCGGATTTTGTTTAGTTCAGTTTTCCAGAGAGAAACTTGATCGAATTATTGTAACTGTGGTGACAAGTCCTTTTATAGTAATCCAGGGCCCCTGTTCTTGTTCTACACCACTGTGGCGATTAGTCCTTTTGTGTTCAGAACTTGAACCTTTTCTTGTGATTCGCTTCATCCATATCTGCAATTTCAGATTGCGTGTTTATCCTCTCTTGCTTGTGTTCTCGATTTTGCTTGCAGGAACAATCAAGTTGTGCTTGGTGTAACGGTTGCGGGGTTGGATCGTGTCTGATTCAAGCCGGGTCATCGACGCCGAGTTCCCCAAATTCGAGTTTATCCCCTCACCTCTCGGAAGATCGGGCCATATCTACATCAAGTGGTATCAAATTCTTAGGTTCCCCGTGAGGTATTATCGTGTTCTTTCCTTTAGATTCGTTTGTGTTCATCACCTTTTTGTCCATGAAAAAGCCTACAAAAAAAATTTCCCCACCATCCCAGACATTGTTTAGCCTTTGCATAATTTAATTTCAGTCCGTAGTGTTGAGTTTGTGTCCTAGTCGAGTTCAGTTGCTGGTTTGAATTTGAGTTTCGATTCGGTTTGTGTTTTGATCTCCGCTGCACACCACCATCACCATCGTGTTTTCCATTGAATTCACCATTGTGTCACCCACCCACCACACCCACAATCTGTTGCCAACAAAAAAACCCTACCCGATTCGGTTCCCCCCCCCCCCCCACCCCTCAAACCCTATCTTGACATACGTTCGGTAAAACTGGCATAACTTTTCGCTCGTTGCTCCGATTGGGCTGAAATTTTTACAGCAGATTCTTAACTCAAAGTTGAGATGACCCACACTCAAAGTCTCTGAAGTCTGTTTTGTTCCTTGCTGCCTTTGCCATTGTTGTTGCTGTCACAACTGTTTTTGAACACGATTCTTTTGCCAGCAATTAGGACACTACTTTGGACATTTATTCAGTGCTACTATCTGTTATTGAATTGTGTTCCATTGACATACATATTAGCCTTCCAAGCTATACATATTGCAGCACAGGTTTCTTCCTTGCAACTGTTACACCCAAGCTCAACTACAGATTGTGTCGACCTATTTGGCTTTGGTAAGAACACTTGCAAGATTGTGATACATTGCTTCTGATATTGTTTTCCACTTTCTACACCCTCTGTTGCCTGCTAGTTGATAGGGCTAATCTTTTTGTTTAGTGTTGTCTTTTGCTTTTAACCATGTCAGAGAAAGGGAAAGGGACACCTAGAGAGTTGGAGTCCCCTACAGACTTCAATGATTGCGTCTCCAAGGCCGAGCTCACGATGCTTCTTGCGGACCAGCGTACATTCATGGAAACGAAGTTTGCCGAGTTGATGGGTCACATCAACACTGTTGTCCACCGTATTGAGGATGGTGAACGACAATCTCCACCTCAACGAGCTGCTGTTGATGATGATTTTGACCGTGATGCAGACCGTCTAAACCGTAATTGACACGGTATGGGAGGTAATAACAATCGTGGTAATACTGATACTTTTGTTAAGCCCAAATTTAACATACCACCTTTCGCCGGTAGTGCTGATCCTGAAGCATACTTAGATTGGGAACTTGCTGTTGAACAGAAGTTTAATTCTCATTTAGTTCCTGCTGAGCATAGAGTTAGACTTGCTACTAGTGAGTTTACAGGTTTTGCTCTCTTTTGGTGGAATGATCTTTGCAATACTAATGGTGCTATACCTGCCACTTGGTCTGTTTTGAAACAACGCATGAAATCTTGTTTTGTTCCTCCTTATTACTAACGTGATTTACGTTTGAAATTACAATCTTCGACACAAGGTAGTAAAACAGTAGAGGAATATTATCAGGAATTGCTTATTGGTTTAGCACGTTGTGACATACATGAAGATGATATTGAAACTAGTGCTAGATTTTTTGGTGGTTTGAACCGTGATATCCAGAATATAGTTGACTATAAAGAGCGGAATAGGTTCAGCCAATTATATCATATTGCTCTTAAGGCTGAACGAGAAGTACAGGGATGCCTTCCACAACAATTTTGCAGGTCCAACACTGAGCAATCTCTCCAGCAACGCACTGGAGTAGAGAACTTGAAGAGTCAGGTTGCTAAACCACCAGCAACAATTCTTCCACTTGCGCCTACTTCTGAAGCGCAATCGTCTAGTGTGCAGCACCAACACCAGAAGAAGGTTACTACTTTCGGTACAAGAAGTGGCTCCTCCACCACCATTATTTGCCACCGCTGCAAGGGCATGGGACATGTCATGAAGGATTGCCCTAGTCGTCGTGCTTTCATCGCTACTGCTAATGGGTATGAAAGTTGTTGTGATGTTGAAGATGAATTTGCTCGTATGCCTAACCTTGTTGCAAATTCAATGGAGGAGCAGGAGACTACCGCCATTGATTCCATTGCTGTCACCGCGGGTTTTCCTAGTCTCATTGTACAGCGTGTGTTGACACTCAGGTGGGACAAGAAGAAGAACAACAACGCAATAATTTATTCTACATGTACCTCATTGTCGCGGACCGCCGTGTTCTCACCATCATTGATACTGGGAGCTGTAACAACTTGGTAAGTTCTGATTTGGTAAGCAAACTTGGCTTGACCACGCATGCACTACATCAGCCCTACCACATCAAATGGTTCAACAATAGTGGTACGGCACAGGTAACTCAATCAGCACGCATACACTTTTCAGTAGGTTCTTATCAAGACTTTGCTGATTTTCATGTTGTACCTATGCAAGCATGTTCGCTTTTATTAGGCCGTCCATGGGAATATGATACGGATGCTGCCCACCATGGTAGAACAAATACATATACATTCGTGCATAACGACAGGAATATTACTTTGCGTCCGTTATTGCCTGCTAATACTAGAAATCATTTTAAACTGCTTGCTGAAAATACTGAGAATAAACATGATAACAAACAACTTTCTGATGTTAAACATAAGGGTATTCAGTTAAAGGGAGGTGCTTTTCTTGCTATGACATCTACTGTTACTGATCTTTGTGATAATCATGACGCACCTTGCTATACTATGCTTTGTCATGATATATCTTCTATCGATGATCATGTATCTTGTACGATGCATTCTGCTAGTACTAACCTTTTGCAGGAGATTGATGCTGAGATGGAGTCGAGGGCGACTCCAATTCAAGGAGGGGAGGATGATGAGGACATCACCATGCTGGATACGCGCATATCATGGCCTTCCTCAAGTTACAAGTCGTCACCAACTCGGTCGCCATGTTCGTCTCGGATTCAGCCGACACCCCTTCACGGTTTTGATGATATCTCCCACATCCAACGTCCAAACGAGGCGTTCTTTGATGCGTTGGAAAGGGGATGACGACGCCGTCGTTTTGGTTCTGGTCCTAGCTCCAGAAGGGTCGTGAGTCATAATATGTGACCATGACAAGGTGCTTTTCCACCTATTTTGGGCCAACTTGGCCATGTATCATGTCGGGCCTTAAGCCCATGTTGTGGGCGCCCCCCTGGTCGCCCCCAACCCTAGGACGTCTTTGTTTCCTACATATACTCAGTAGCCTCCGTATTTTAGTTTCGGGTTTTGTTTAGTTCAGTTTTTCAGAGAGAAACTTGATCGAATTATTGTAACTATGGCGACAAGTCCTTTTACAGTAATCTAGGGCCCCTGTTCTTGTTCTACACCACTGTGGCAATTAGTCCTTTTGTGTTCAGAGCTTGAACCTTTTCTTGTGATTCGCTTCATCCATATCTGCAATTTCAGATTGCGTGTTTATCCTCTCTTGCTTGTGTTCTCGATTTCGCTTGCAGGAACAATCAAGTTGTGCTTGGTGTAACGGTTGCGGGGTTGGATCGTGTCTGATTCAAGCCGGGTCATCGATGCCGAGTTCCCCAAATTCGAGTTTATCCCCTCACCTTTCAGAAGATCGGGCCATATCTACATCAACTCCTTGGCTTCTCCACTGTCACCTAGTGCTTGTGATTTCACCGAGCAACCTTGCACATCACCGACTAGACATGGCTTAAGAGAATGACCTAGACCCCCTTGATAGTCCGGTTTTTCCTACGGACTCAAAGCCCTAACAACTACTCAAGTGTTCCAAACACTTGCACCATAGCTTGTTCTCCGCTTTGATCCATCTTCATCAACCCTTGGACTACTTCAAGTTCACAAGCCTCCATGCGTGTGGTCCTTGTCATCAATCACCAAGGCAACCATCATCCATATGATTTGTAATAGAGATAAGAGATGATTCCTACAAAGACAACATTCATGTAGATGTTAGCCCACAATTTCATAGTTGTCATCTGTCACCAAAACATCCATACCTCGGGGATCCAATCATCAATGGACATGAAGCTTACAATCTCCCCCTTTTTGGTGATTGATGACAACTACTTAAATGAAAAACTTCAATGAATAACCGGGCTAAACAAGCTACATAATGATCAAGAGAAACCATAACAACATATGAGAGAAACGCATAAGGTCCTACTCAATCAAGCATCAACTAGAGATATAAGGAAAAGAGTGAAGAGCATACTCTAGATAAAACATGCATGCATGTCATGGCAATATATTGAATGAAAGCATAAGGACATGCAATGTAAGACATATATATGTGATGAGATGCACCAAGTTAGCATAGCAATGCATATGAATTAAGAACAAGGAACCATCATCATGATATCATACACAGGCATACAAGATAATTAATAAATACAGGCACTGCATATTTGTGACACCCCATATGTCTTACTTAATTTAACAAATATGAGGAGCACTAATCATGGAAATTATAGCATGAAATGATAGGAGCCTAATCATTAATTTAATTCTTGGCAAATAAAAACCATGCAATCAAGTTATTGAAGCAATTTAAAAATTTCAATACAACTCATGCCAAATAATTTCATCATCAGTTTGGTAATAATAAAATAGAATATTATGAATTTATTGGGCATTTTATCTGCTTGGCAAGACCCTTAATTAATTAATTGATTCTTAAGTAACTAATTAATGCATTTAATAAATTCTAAAAATATGTTTATGCAAATTTCAAATAAAATTCACCAGCGTGTTCTCCACCATTTAAATAGTCAGTCCACCAAATTTCACCATTTTAGGAATTTCCTAGCTATTTTAATTAGAATTATCTTTGAGCAGGGACTGTTTTGTAAAGAATCAAATTCTAGAAGAGCTGCAGCGCAAAATCTTCTTCCCTCTCCTCCCGTTGGCGCAGCAGCAGCAGAGCTCCATCGCCGGCGCACGGCTCGGCCCGCCTTCACTCCACCTCGGGACCGCGCGTGCTACAGCCGCCGTTGACCCCCTCTCTGCCTCCGCCCTGTCCCATCCCTCTGCCCTCGGCCGCACACGCCAACGGCCTCTTCTCCCCTCCGCACGCCATCACCAGGACCGATCGGGCTTCAATTTCCACCGCTGTTCCCGCTCTCTTCCCCCACTCACTCCCTTCCCCCCTCTGTGCGACTTGAAAGCGCACTAACGAGCTCCCGATTACACTCCATCTCTGCCCACTGCTCCCTACTCTCTCCCATTTCTCATTTCACCTCTCCGAACTCTGCTTCCCTCCGCCATCACTGCCTCAAGTTCGAGCGCGTTTCCTGGCCACCTGTACATAGCCTCGTCGAGCCAAGAGCACCACCAACTTCGCTCACACCTCTTCTCCCTTCCGTGTCATTCGCTCGGCCATCGTCCATCGAGAATTGAATCAATTTGGAGAAAAACCAAGAACCGCTTCCGGTCGAGCTCCATTAACGCCAACCCCGATTTCGTCCAAATTGGTGAGCCTCGTTCCCTTGCTCCTCGTTGTTCGCGAGCACGACTCAATGCTGAATGCTCCTAATCATTCCTTCCCTGGTTTTCTTCGAAAGATCGCCGGCACCTTGGCAATTTCCCCGGCTGTTCTACCCTCCGCCGCCGAACCCGAAGCCGCCCCACGGTGAGCACTACCCTCCGGCCCCACCCGAACCAAGCCGATGCGATGTCGATGGCCGCCTCGTCTCCGTGAAGCTACAGGAGAAGACGGAGTCCAAGTTGGTGCCCCCTACCGCTCCCGCGACGCCACCGAAGACCCCTCTTCCGTCGCCCCTCGACATCGGCAACCTTCAGATGAGAATCCGACCTCGCGAACCCCACCCTTCCCTTCGCCTTGATGTGCGCATCACCCCCAAGCTTCCGCGGCGAGCGACGGCCACGGCAGTGAGCTTTGACCGCACTCTGGCAAGCCCCCACCGCTGTTGACCAGCGCTGACTGGCAGCTGAGCTGGCGCTTGTGTGGCACTTAGCTGGCGCCTACATGTAGCTGATGTGTCGTGGCATCGCTTTAACTCAGAAAATGCCAGGAAATTACCAGAAAAATGCTAGAAGTTTGAAAATCCATAGTAAATCGAATATAAATCCAATGTGGCCCTAACAAATTTTGTTAGACTCATTTTGAAGTGCTCTATTTTAGTAAAATGATAAATCACAGCCTCTGTTCATATATATATATATATATATATATATATATATATATATATATTAAACTGTCCAAACAATATTTAATTCACCAGAAATTCTAGGAATCAAATTTATCTCTGATTTTTAGCATGCTTAATAATTGTATATTTACCTACCCCCACAAATTTTGGTTTGGCACAATACGAATTATTTTAAGCTCTGGAATTTATTTAGTGTGTTTACTTAAATTAATTCTAGTAATTATTCTGTAATTAATTGGCCCTTGCCACTTGGCACAAAAATCACTATTAGAAGCCCTTGTACCCAGTAAAACACACAAGTCCAGAAACCTAAATTTACTTAATTAACTAAATTGATTTTCTCATATCACTATTTTACTTTGAAATATGCTAGTAATTAGAATAATAATATCCAGAGGCTATAAATTGGTAAAAATGCAATTCACCTATATTCCTGTTCATGATAAATCACTCAAGTCTAGAATCAATTGGTTACTATTTTAATTGCCTGATTGTTCTCAGAAAACTATAACAAACCTAAATAAATAAATAACACACATAAAATGATGAAACTTTAAGTTGTTTCTTTGAAGCATATGGCTTCGAGAACATAACAATAATTTTTATCAACTCTTAAAAAGCATTGTGCATCATACCATTGCATTCAACGGTATTTTGATATGCCGTTAATTTAATTCCATCATATAGGCAACAACAACCAAGAGCAGGAAGAGGAGGACATTCAGAAGGACCTTGATTCCCCAGAGCAGGACGTGGTAGTTGCTAGTACTAACATCAATCCAGGCAAGCCCCGGTTTTCATTCGCCATTCTATAAAATTGCTAGTTATCAATATTACTAGTGTCTATGATTATTATTGCATCAGATCATAGGAGTTGATTAGAACCCACTTGCATGATACCCAAATGACCTATACCACTATCATTAGAACTTTGGTAGTATCGGTACTGTGTCGCTTCGCTTAGTGACTACTAGGCGCGATAGATATCATTACTAAGAATGAACTTGACCACTGGAATGGGACTTATAAAAGAAGTTTATTTTGATGTCATGACTGGGCAGGGATGATGCATGTGTAAGTTTGCAGCAGTACATGGGTGTTGACTGTGGTAGCCCTACCTTATCGAACCTAGGACCCATTCGTGGTCAGCCCCTTGGTCAAGTATTGAACAGTACCGAATACATGCTAGTCTATGGGCACTAGTAAACTGATGTAGCATTAACGCGGCAATGAGGACGATACCTAGTACAGTGGTCATTGACCCTTCTGCTGCTGGAGTGGGCGGTTCATACCGTGAAGTACTGTTGGTAGGACGGCATGCCCACTCGCTGAGACTAGACCCGGACCGAGTTGTTTTTCGTCCTTGCGAAAGGTTGCCGTATACGACCTTAATTGGTTCCTATGTGTCGTGTATCTCAGGTTATCCCAGCTGGTGTAAATCAATTGCAATTGTTGTCCCTCGCAGTAATGAGTACTACTTGGTCACTGTGTTGTCACGTAGTTGCACATGGTACTTGGGAATTGATTATGATGCTTATCGTTGATGTACTATTATTGCTCTTATGTTGTACTTATCTTATGTATTGCTTTATTATCTTATTATTGCAACTAATGTTACATTCTGCTCTACCCAGTTAATTTGAGAAGTAAAACTTGATAGAACTAATAGGTTGCTTAGTGCGAGTCTTTTCAACCAAGCCACCTATTAGAGCCATTGCATGCCTAGATGCTCGACGGGTAAGTCTTGCTGAGTAATTAGTACTCAGGCTTTGTGCCATTGTTGTTTTCAGGTAATAAAGAGGTAGAGTTGCCTGAGAATGTGCTGCCCTGGGACATGCAAGTCCTTGAGGGTTGGCCTGCCCACTAGGAGTCCGACTCGCCGCCGCAGTATTGATGTGTGTTGCTAGAGTGATGGTTCTTCGGGCAGGAACCATTACTATGTTGTATCGTCAGTCTCATAGCTCCTTATCGTTATTTGCTTCCGCTGTGTTTTCAAAAACATTATGAACTTGTAATATTCTGCTACACTCTAATGACTTAATGATGTAATATTCAACTTAAATTCGATCTAATATTGTATTATCAAGTGTCTGCACTATCAGCACCGTCGGGACCTCAATCCTCCAGGAAGGGGTGCCACAGCTGGTATTAGAGCCGTGGTCCATGATAATACAACAAATAAATCATATTTTCGAAACCACGACATTACGAGTGAGGATACGTTAGTATTGCCCCTAGTAGATAATAGGGTGGTGATAAAGCTAACCTAGGTTATGTTTGTTTACGTTATTGCATCTACGGCTTCTTCAAACGAAGGTACGTATGTGCATAACCGACATGCGTGATATCGGTGTCTGTGCTCGCACGCGGATAGGAGACACTATTGGCTCATGACTTATCACGGGGCGATCCTTTTCTATGGATCGTTACTAGTAGAACTATGCTTCTTTTCATAGTTTCTTTTGAATTTAATATATTGTTTCTACAATGGATCTTCTGTAGGTATGCTAACGCCGTTAGTATAACATTTAGAATGACTTACGTGTTTAGTGCGGGTCGTCACCATATATTCATGCCGCTAAGTCTTGACAAATTATGTGTTGAGTTGTGAGGAACGATAGGTTAATAAAATGGCACTTTTTGCATCATGCATCCCTTTTAACTAAACTAAAATATGTTCTCGTCTTGCTCACCAACCTCTGGATACTAAATCTCTAGACTTGTTCAACATAAAAATTCCAAATACAAGACCAAATTGTCAAGATAATAAGAATCTGTCCTGAATTTAGCTATCAACTTCAAAAATTCATAACTAAAGTTATACTTTGGATTTTTAGGTGTTTGAACACAATCTGGAAAGGCCTAGAAGTCTATTTTCGTCTCCAATAGGTTTCACCAATTTACTTGTTTCCCTCTGTCCAGTAGAGCCAAAACATTAAGCCTCTGTCATCCTGAAATAGAATCTGCCAACCTGAAATTGCAAAATTCATAACTCCAGATTTACTTGGACTTTTTGAGAGTGTAAGTACAATATGGAAAGCTATGAAAGTGTACTATAACATGGATCCAAGCCCAAATTTTTGAGACCTTGTTTTGTGATTCAAAATATCTACTTTTCTGACTGTGGTACAGTCAAGACAGAATCCATTTTAAAACCATTGTCGTATTGTTGCCCCTTAAGGCCAGAAAATGGGCACTAAAACTTTGTTTCTGTATTTCATAGCACTTATATGAAATGCATTGTTACTCATGGAACACTGTACTCACCATTGGGTTTATGTTCTAGATGGGTGACCATGGTTTTGAGGAGCTTTCACACGACGGATGGCGCTACACCATCGGTCTCCACCACCGTGGCTTTTCTACACTTTTGTGGGATCTTCTACGCTTGTTGGGCTACGACGAGCCACCCTCCTACAAGGGCCGTGAGGTCCGTCGTCACGACATGACTCTTGCTGAGGTGCACATCAGCATGCCCACACACCCGCGCAATCTCGACATGGCGGGTATGGAGAGCACGGCGACTTGTGGGAGCCTTCGTGAGGGCTTGGAGAGAGTCGCCCACAGTTCTCTCATCCACTTCTGCGGGCGCCACATAGCAGCGCTCTCTGGGACCCCGTTTGAGATGATCCCCATCTGGTACCAGTCCAACCCGGTCTGGCAGAGGCGCGTGAGGTGCATTGGTCGTGACGACTACCCGACATACCACGCGGGATACCACCGTGTGTCCTACTACTCCGAGTACCTCCTCAACTTGGATGAGGAGGCTAGGAGCCACAGCAGGATCATACTGGCTGAGGTCAAGCAGGTCTGGGTTCAGAGGAATGACCTGCAGACACAGGTTGACACACAGCAGAGAGAGATTCAGCGACTGACCGCTGCTCTTGAGGCGAGTGAGACTTGTGTTACTGAGGTGACTGAACAACGCGACACCCACGCGTAGGAGGTTAACAGATGTGGCGTGATTATGCAGTAGCACGTCGACCACAACGAGCACCTATAGCATCAGTTGGCGGCTGCATAACACGAGATGGAGCTTATGGGAGAGGATTTAGAGACCCTGGCTCAGGAGAACCAGGGCCTGTAGTAGCAGCTTGAGGCGGCACTTGCACCACCGGCAGCACCGGAGGAGGAGGACCCGCAGGAGGATATGGACGAGGAGTCTGACAAAGACTACGAGGCACCAGCTCGAGGTAGGACCCAGGAGGATAGTGGTAGACTAGATTAGTCTTGGTAGTCAGGATCAGTTGGGTAGGTAACTTTTGTCGAACCACGCGAGGTTGTTGTATTTTGGGGTTGATGCGTGAGATGCATTTGTAACTCGATGGCCACATATTCTGTGTCATGTATTGAAACTATGATGATTTACGTTATACATTGGTTGCACCCTTAGTATCTATTGTTGTTGCAACAAAGTTTAATCATACTCATTGACTCAATCAAAGTACTTTCTTTGTAGATGGCTGAAAACAAAGAACAACCACCACAGGGTTGGGAAATTACCGATGGCCTAGAGTTCACAGGGATGATTCTCCTGTTTTGGAGAGTTCTCCAGAGATTCGGATATTCCATTCCTCCCACCTATGTTGGCAAGGAATTCCAAGAGCATGGAGTCCCCTCATGTGTCATCCAGGTGGTGGTTTCCGCCAATTACTCAGTCATCCCCGCATGGGAATCATGGACCCTTAGCATCATCGGGACAGATCTGCCTTCCATCTGGAATGTAGCTGTATTCAAGGCACTTACTCGATTCTGTGAAGACCACAAGCATGACATTGCTGGAACACCCGTCGCCTTGCTACCCATTAATGGTGTGACGGACTTCGAGTGGATGAGGCGTGTGGATTTCATCTTTGACCCAAACCATCACCACCATCCTATGCTGCCCATAATAGAGTATTATGGTTTGTCCACTTTTGCTTTGTGCACAAACTTGTGCCGGCGCTTGGATGTGTTCCATTCTGCACTTCAACTTTTGGAGGTCGAAAAACAAGCTAAGGATGAAGAAATTGCAGAACTGAACCAGCAAATCCAAGCCAAGAATGAAGAGATGGATGTGATTATGGAAGAACGTGACCAAGCCTTGCAGGATGCAGCAGATTTTGAGCATGACATGATTGAGGCTCAAGATGACTTGAACGCATTCAACACTGCCCATCTACCTATTGAAGGGAATTAGGATGAGATCTTCATGGAGTATGGAGAACAAGACGATGTAGAGATGGCACCTGTTGGTAATAATGATGTGGAAATGATGGATCTGGTGGAACCAGAAGAACCTCTGGAACCAGAAGAGTCGGAAGATTTAGTCCAGGAGTAGATAATTCACTACCCCTATGTACGGTCATGTAGCATATGTATCCCTAGTTTGGTGTAAGAGCTTGAATCTTGCATAATGTGTCCGCAATATCATAGCTAGGCGTCGGCACATAAATGTAAGGAATCGCGTGATGATGTCCTTTAACAACCATGCAGACTGAATTAAATCAATGGAGATGGTTGTCATTTCTGAGATTTTACCATGCCTCTTACAAATTTATATTCTTGCACATGTGGTTTTATGGAATATTTTGAGAAATAACTAATGTGCAACCGTATAAACTATAGCATGGTGCGCACTCAGAATCAGGAAGATCCTGAGAGCTCTCAGCAAGGAGCAAATGCTGAGCCTTCATTAGCTGAAGTCCTGGCCGCTGCACTCAACAGGCAGCAGAATGACTCTGAGTTGCTCTGTCGGCTGGTCGACATCACGTCCCACCTGGCTGGACGTGGAGGCAACCACAACCACCACAACAACCAGCCTCGTCAGAGCACTTACTCAGATTTTTTGGGTACCCACCCACCAACCTTCGAGTGTGCCAGAGAGCCGCTGGACGCTGACCACTGGCTGCGTCAGACCAAGTCTAAGTTCGGACTGCTGGAATGCACCAAGTGCCAGAAGGTGTTGTTCGCCGCCCAACAATTCCAGGGCTCTGCTAGTGCCTGGTGGGCCAACTATGAAGCTTCTCTGCCCGTTGGACGCTGCACTGAATCGAATGACTTCAAGGCTACTTTTCGTACTCATTTCATCCCCTCTGGCCTCATGCAGAGAAAGTTCCAGGAATTCATAGATCTAAAACAAGGAGGAAGGAATGTCCTCCAATATTCTAAACCTTTCAATCACCTTGCTCAGTATGCCACTGAGTATGTTAATACTGAGGAAAAGAAGAGATACGCATTCTTGCGTAGGATGAATGCCACGCTCAAGGAACGTCTGACTTGGCAGACGACTGGCACATACAATAATCTGGTCAATGCTGCTATTGTCCAGGAAGGCACTATGCGCCAAGTTGAAGAAGAAGACCACAAGAGAAAGGCCCCTGCTACTGCCTCTGCTTCCCCACAGGCGAAGGATCGCCTGATATATACTTCACCCACCGGACAATGTTTCCGGGCAGCGCCGCAGCAACAACTTCAGCGACGGTTTGGCCCGAACTACTCGAGACCATCACAGCAGCAGAACTTCCCACCTCATGCACCATACCAATAGCAGAACAATCAGTACTGTGCACCGTATCAGCAACAAGGGAACACGAGTGCTCGTGCCCCACTGCCTGCTGATCATGGAGGCAACTACCCTTGCTACAATTGTGGTCGTACCGGCCACTTTGCGAAGAACTGCACTGCACTAAGGTGCAACAACAACAGCAACAACAACTAGTGTCAGAACCAGAGCAGGAATGTGAATGCACTCTCACGTGGTGCCCAAGTCAACTACACCAATGCGGAAGATATCCCTCAGGGCGAACCCGTGCTGACCGGTACGCTCTCGCTCTATCACCAGCCTGTCCTTGCACTTTTTGATTCTGGTGCTACGCATCATTTCATTAGCCAAGCATGTGTGCGAAAACTTAATCTTCAATCCCAGACTATAGAAAGATGCTACACAATTCGTTCCCCCGCTAGGCAAATTAGTGCCAATCAAATAGTATTCAAAGCTCCTCTAGAAATAAACAAGAAAATCTACCCCACGGATTTTATCATGCTTAGCCACCAAGGAATTGATTTGATTTTGGGTATTTCTGGATGAAAACCCATAGAGCCATGCTAGACATCGAGCCCCGTATCGTTCACATCAACTCCTCTTTGCATGGAAAAGACACATTTTCTCTAAACATCAATTCATCGAAAGCCTTGATTGTCCATCACATAGAAGGGAAATCGCTCGAGAACATCCCCATTGTTTGTGAGTATCCGGACGTATTTCCTGAGGATATCTCTGGCCACCACCTGACTGTGAAGTGGAATTTAAGATAGAGCTACAACCAGGAACTTCTCTGATATCTTGTCGACCTTATAAGATGGCCCCGAATGAGTTGGCCGAATTGAAAAAGCAATTGAATGAGTTATTGGAAAAGGGATTCATTCACCCAAGCACTTCACCTTGGGGCTGCCCTGCTATTTTTGTGAAGAAGAAGAACAAATCTCTATGTCTCGTTGTTGATTATCGACCTCTCAACGAAGTTACCATCAAGAATAAATACCTGTTACCACGAATTGATATCCTTATTGATCAATTAGTTGGTGCTAAGGTATTTTCAAAAATTGACCTCCATTCGGGTTATCATCAAATCAAAATCAGAGCAGAAGATATTTTGAAGGCCGCCTTTTCTACTAGATACGGATTATTCGAGTATCTAGTAATGTCATTCGGATTGACAAACGCTCCAGCTCATTTCATGTATCTCATGAATTCGGTACTCATGCCAGAGTTGGACAAATTTGTGGTAGTATTCATTGACGACATCCTCGTCTATTCTAGGTCCAAGGAAGAGCATGCTGAACATCTTCGCATTGTTCTTCAACGTCTACGAGATCACAAGTTGTATGCAAAATTCAGCAAGTGTGAATTTTGGTTGGACCGTGTGCCATTCCTTGGTCACATAGTCTCTGCAGAAGGAATCCCGGTAGACCCTAGCAAGGTTCAAGATGTGCTAGATTGGAAGCCACCAAAGACAGTTCACCAAGTATGCAGTTTCCTCGAGCTAGCCATATATTATCGTAGGTTCATACCAAATTTTTCTCGGCTGACCAAACCCATCACGGAGCTGCTGAAAAAGGAGAAAAAGTTTGATTGGAACAGCAATTGTGAAGAAGCATTTCAAGCATTGAAGAAATTATTGACAACTGCCCCAGTACTGGCTCAACCCGATATCACCAAGCCATTCGATGTATATTGTGATGCGTCTGGGACAGGACATGGATGTGTACTCATGTAAGAAGGTCATGTCATAGCCTATGCATCTCGACAGCTAAGGAAGCATGAAGAGCACTATCCAACTCATGATTTGGAGCTAGCTGCAGTTGTACTTGCACTGAAAATATGGAGGCATTATTTGCTCGGCAACTTAGTGCACATCTACATAGACCATAAGAGCTTGAAATATATCTTCACCCAGACTGATCTGAACATGAGACAACGTCGGTGGCTAGAACTGATTAAGGATTATAACCTGGAGATTCATTACCATCCTGGCAAGGCTAATGTAGTTGCCGATGCGTTAAGTAGAAAGGTCCACTGCAACAACTTGGAGCTGGAAGTTCAGGATGGAAATGACCGCGAAACTAATTCAGAACCCAACCTTCATGTTTTACCTGCTGTAGTGATAAGCAACCTAAGTGTGCAATCTACTGTTCGTGAAGAAATCATTGCTGCACAGAAAAATGACGTTGGTATGAATCATATCCGTCAAAACATTGAAGATGGTAAAGCAAAATGCTTTACCCAAGACTCGGACGGTACTCTATGGTTCGATAACCGTTTAGTAGTACCAAAAGACTTTGAACTTTGACGAAAAATCTCGGATGAAGCGCATCACTCCAAGTACTCCATCCATCCGGGTAGTAACAAAATGTACCAAGACTTGAAGAAGAATTTCTGGTGGACAAGGATGAAGCGAGAAGTTGCTTGGTACGTCGCAGAATGCGATACCTGTAAGTGAGTTAAGGCTGATCATTTGAAACAAGCCAGATTACTTCAACCATTGAGTATTCCCGTGTGGAAATAGGAAGACATCAACATGGATTTTATTGTTGGTCTCCCCCTCACCTCTCGGAAGCATGATTCGATTTGGGTCGTTGTGGACCGACTCACGAAATCTGCCCACTTCCTACCGATCAATAACACCTACAAGATAAAGCAATATGCAGAACTACAGAGCAAGAATTCAATGTCTTCATGGAGTACCCAAGACCATTGTTACAGATCGTGGCTTGCAGTTTGTCGCTTGTTTTTTGGAACAACTGCATGCATCACTGGGTACCAAGCTGATTTGGAGTTCCGCTTACCATGCCACCACTGACGGACAAACAGAGCGTGTCAACCAGATTTTGGAAGATATGCTTAGAGCATGTGTTTTAACACATGGTGGTAATTGGGATGAGTATTTGCCTTATGCGGAATACTCATACAACAATAGTTACCAGGAGAGTTTAAAAATGTCGCCATTTGAGGCACTTTATGGTCGCAGTTGTAGAACACCGCTAAATTGGTCTGAATCTGGAGAAAGGGTAACCTTTGGTCCCGACCTTGTCAAGGATGCTGAAGAAAAGGTTCGTATCATTCAAGCCAATCTTAAAGCCGCTAAATGCCGACAAGAGAAGTATGCAAACAAATGACGTAGGCCACTGTACTTCAACAAGGGTGATTACGTCTATCTCAGGGTGTCGCCTATGAAGGGTATCCAACGGTTTGGAGTCAAAGGAAAGTTAGCTCCCCGTTATATCGGACAATTCCAAATTCTGGAGTGATGTGGAAACATGGCCTATAAGCTGGAGTTACCCAGTAATCTATCCGGAGTTCATCACACCTTCCATGTCTCTCAGCTTAAGCGATGTCTCAAGCCACCCATCGACAAGATTTTGGAAGAATATGACCAACTCCAACCCGATCTCACATACTCCGAACAACCCATGAAGATCCTCGATGAGAAAGAGCGCACAACCCATAATAGAACCCTCAAATTCTACAGAGTTCAAGGAGTAACCACTCAGAGGATGAGTCTACTTGGGAATCTGAAGAATTTCTGAGTACTCACTACCCGAAGATTTGGTCATCATACACGGGTATGTTTTGACCACCGTACTTCCCTCTAGTTTACCTTGTTCATAATCTCAGGACGAGATTTCTTTAAGGAGGGAGGGCTATGACACCCCAGGTGTCTCACCTTAATTTAACAAATATGAGGAGCATTAATCATGGAAATTATAGCATGAAATGATAGGAGCCTAATCATTGATTTAATTCTAGGCAAATAAAAACCCTGCAATCAAGTTATTGAAGCAATTCAAAAATTTCAATACAACTCATGCCAAATAATTTCATCATCAGTTTGGTAATAATAAAATAGAATATTATGAATTGATTGGGCATTTTATCTGCTTGGCAAGACCCTTAATTAATTAATTGATTCTTAAGTAACTAATTAATGCATTTAATAAATTCTAAAAATATGTTTATGCAAATTTCAAATAAAATTCACCACAGTGTTCTCCACCATTTAAATAGTCAGTCCACCAAATTTCACCATTTTAGGAAATTCCTAGCTATTTTAATTAGAATTATCTTTGACCAGGGACTGTTTTGTAAAGAATCAAATTCTAGAAGGGCTGCAGCGCAAAATCTTCTTCCCTCTCCTCCCGTTGGCGCAGCAGGAGCAGAGCTCCGTCACCGACACATGGCTCAGCCCACCTTCACTCCACCTTGGGACCGCGCGTGCTACAGCCGTCGTTGACCCCCTCTCTGCCTCCGCCCTGTCCCATCCCTCTGCCCTCGGCCGCGCACGCCAACGGCCTCTTCTCCCCTCCACACGCCATCACCAGGACCGAACAGGCTTCAATTTCCACCGCTCTTCCTGCTCTCTTCCCCCACTCACTCCCTTCCCCCTCTGCGCGACTTGAAAGCGCACTCGTGAGCTCCCGATTACACTCCATCTCTGCCCATTGCTCCCTACTCTCTCCCATTTCTCATTTCTCCTCTCCGAACTCTGCTTCCCTCCGCCATCACTGCCTCAAGTTCGAGCGTGTTTCCTGGTCACCTGTACACTCCCTCGCCAAGCCCAGAGCACCACCAACGTCGCTCACACCTCTTCTCCTTTCTGTGTCATTCGCTCGGCCATTGTCCATCGAGAATTGAATCAATTTGGAGAAAAACCGAGAATCGCTTCCGGTCGAGCTCCATTGACGCCAACCCTGATTTCGCCCAAATTGGTGAGCCTCGTTCCCTTGCTCCTCGTCATTCACGAGCACGACTCAATGCTGAATGCTCCTAATCATTCCTTCCCTGGTTTTCTTCGCAAGATTGCCGGTGCCTTGGCTTTTTCCCCGGCTGTTCTACCCTCCGCCGCCGAACCCGAAGCCGCCCCACGGTGAGCACTACCCTCCCGCCCCTCCTGAACCAAGCCGACGTGATGTCGATGGCCGCCTCGTCTCCGTGAAGCTGCAGGAGAAGACGGAGTCCAAGTTGGTGCCCCCTACCGCTCCCGTGACGCCACCGAAGACCCCTCTTCCGCCGCCCCTCGACATCGGCAACCTTCCGGTGAGAATCTGACCACGCGAACCCCACCCTTCCCTTCGCCTTGATGTGCGTATCACCCCCAAGCTTCCGCGGCAAGTTTCCGACGAGCGACGGCCACGGCAGTGAGCTTTGACCGCACTCCGGCAAGCCCCCACCGCTGCTGACCAGCGCTGACTGGCAGCTGAGCTGGCACTTGTGTGGCACTTAGCTAGCGCCTACGTGTAGCTGATGTGTCGCCTGGGTGGCATCGCTTTAACTCAGAAAATACCAGGAAATTACCAGAAAAATGCTAGAAGTTCGAAAAACCATAGTAAATCAAATATAAATCCAATGTGGCCCAAACAAATTTTGTTAGACTCATTTTGAAGTGCTCTATTTTAGTAAAATGATAAATCACAGCCTCTGTTCATAAATTTATATATATATATATATATATATATATATATATATATATATATATATATATATATATATATATATATATATATATATATTAAACTGTCCAAACAATATTTAATTCACCAAAAATTCTAGGAATCAAATTTAGCTCTAATTTTTGGCATGCTTAATAATTATATATTTACCTACCCCGTAAAATTTTGGTTTGGCACAATACGAATTATTTTAAGATCTGGAATTTATTTAGTGTGTTTACTTAAATTAATTCTAGTAATTATTCTGTAATTAATTGGCCCTTGCCACTTGGCACAAAAATCACTATTAGAAGCCCCTGTACCCAGTAAAACACACAAGTCCAGAAACCTAAATTTACTTAATTAACTAAATTGATTTTCTCATATCACTATTTTACTTTAAAATATGCTAGTAATTAGAATAATAATATCCAGAGGCTATAAATTGGTAAAAATGCAATTCACCTATATCCCTGTTCATGATAAATCACTCAAGTCTAGAATCAATTGGTTACTATTTTAATTGCCAGATTGTTCTCAACAAACTATAACAAACCTAAATAAATAAATAAAGAACACACATAAAATGATGAAACTTTAAGTTGTTTCTTTGAAGCATATGGCTTCGAGAACATAACAATAATTTTTATCGACTTTTAAAAAGCATTGTGCATCCTACCATTGCATTCAACGGTATTTTGATATGCCGTTAATTCAATTCTATCATATAGGCAACGACAACCAAGAGCAGGAAGAGGAGGACATTCAGAAGGACCTTAATTCCCCAGAGCAAGACGTGGTAGTTGCTAGTACTAACATCGATCCAGGCAAGCCCCGGTTTTCATTCGCCATTTTATAAAATTGCTAGTTATCAATATTACTAGTGTCTATGATTATTATTGCATCAGATCATAGGAGTTGATTGGAACCCACTTGCATGATATCCAAATGACATATACCACTATCATTAGAACTTTGGTAATATCGGTACTGTGTCGCTTCACTTAGTGACTACTAGGCGTGATAGATATCATTACTAAGAATGAACTTGACCACTGGAATGGGACTTATAAAAGAATTTTATTTTGATGTCATGACCGGGCAGGGATGATGCATGTGTAGGTTTGTAGCAATACATGGGTGCTGACTGTGGTTACCCTACCTTATCGAACCTAGGACCCATTCGTGGTCGGCCCCTTGGTCAAGTATTGAACAGTACCGAATGCATGCTAGTCTATGGGCACTAGTAAACTGATGTAGCATTGACGCGGCAATGAGGACGATACCTAGTACAGTGGTCATTGACCCTTCTGCTGCTAGAGTGGGCGGTTCATACCGTGAAGTACTGTTGGTAGGACGGCACGCCCACTCGCTGAGACTGGACCCGGATCGAGTTGTTTTTCGTCCTTGCGAAAGGTTGCCGTATACGACCTTAATTGGTGCCTATGTGTTGTGTATCTCAGGTTATCCCAGCTGGTGTAAATCAATTGCAATTGTTGTCCCTCGTAGTAATGAGTACCACTTGGTCACTGAGTTGTCACGTAGTTGCACGTGGTACTTGGGAATTGATTATGATGCTTATCGTTGATGTACTATTGTTGCTCTTATGTTGTACTTATCTTATGTATTGCTTTATTATCTTATTGTTGCAACTAACGTTACATTTATCTCTACCCAGTTAATTTGAGAAGTAAAACTTGATAGAACTAATAGGTTGCTTAGTGCGAGTCTTTTCAACCAAGCCACCTAGAGCCATTGCATGCCTAGATGTCCGACAGGTAAGTCTTGCTGAGTAATTAGTACTCAGGCTTTGTGCCATTGTTGTTTTCAGGTAATGAAGAGGTAGAGTTTCCTGAGAATGTGCTGCCCTGGGACATGCAAGTCCTTGAGGGTTGGACTGCCCACTGGGAGTCCGACTCGCCGCCGCAGTATTGATGTGTGTTGCTAGAGTGATGGTTCTTCGGGCAGGAACCATTACTATGATGTATCGTCGGTCTCATAGCTCCTTATCATTTTTTGCTTCCGATGTGTTTTCAAAAACATTATGAACTTGTTATATTCGGCTGCACTCTAATGACTTAATGATGTAATATTCAACTTAAATTCGATCCAATGTTGTATTATCAAGTGTCTGTGCTATCAGCACCGTCGGGACCTCGATCCTCCAGGAAGGGGTGCCACAGCTGGTATTAGAGTCGTGGTCCATGATAATACAACAAATAAATCATATTTTTGAAAACCACGACATTACGAGTGAGGATACGGTAGTATTGCCCCTAGTAGATAATAGGGTGGTGACAAAGCTAACCTAGGTTATGTTTGTTTACATTATTGCATCTACGGCTTCTTTAAACGAAGGTACGTATGTGCATAACTAACATGCGTCATATCGGTGTCTGTGCTCACAGGTGGATACGAGACACTGTTGGCTCATGACTTATCACGGGGCGATCCTTTTCTATGGATCGTTACTAGTAGAACTATGCTTCTTTTCATAGTTTCTTTTGAATTTAATATATTGTTTCTGCAATGGATCTTCGGCAGGTATGCTAACGCCGTTAGTATAACATTTAGAATGACTTATGTGTTTAGTGCGGGTCATCACCACATATTCGTGCCGCTAAGTCTTGACAAATTATGTGTTGAGTTGTGAGGAACGATAGGTTAATAAAATGGCACTTTCTGCATCATGCATCCCTTTTAACTAAACTAAAATATGTTCTCGTCTTGCTCACCAACCTCTGGATACTAAATCTCTAGACTTGTTCAACATAAAAATTCCAAATACAAGACCAAATTGTCAAGATAATAAGAATCTGTCCTGAATTTAGCTATCAACTTCAAAAATTCATAACTAAAGTTATACTTTGGATTTTTAGGTATTTGAACCCAATCTGGAAAGCCCTAGAAGTCTATTTTCGTCTCCAATAGGTTTCACCAATTTACTGGTTTCCCTCTGTCCAGTAGAGCCAAAACATTAAGCCTCTGTTATCCTGAAACAGAATCTGCCAACCTGAAATTGCAAAATTCATAACTCCAGATTTACTTGGAATTTTTGAGAGTGTAAGTACAATATGGAAAGCTATGAAAGTGTACTATAACATGGATCCAAGCCCAAATTTTTGAGACCTTGTTTTCTGATTCAAAATATCCACTTTTCTGACTGTGGTACAGTCAAGACAGAATCCATTTTAAAATCATTGCTGTATTGTTGCCCCTTGAGGCTAGAAAATGGGCACTAAAACTTTGTTTCTGTATTTCATAGCACTTATATGAAATGCATTGTTACTCATGGAACACTGTACTCACCATTGGGTTTATGTTCTAGATGGGTGACCATGGTTTTGAGGAGCTTTCACACGACGGGTGGCGCTACACCATCGGTCTCCACCACCGTGGCTTTTCTACACTTTTGTGGGATCTTCTATGCTTGCTGGGCTACGACGAGCCGCCCTCCTACAAGGGCTGCGAGGTCCGTCATCATGGCATGACTCTTGCTGAGGTGCACATCAGCATGCCCACACACCCGCGCAACCTCGACATGGCGGGTATGGAGAGCACGGCGACTTGTGGGAGCCTTCGTGAGGGCTTGGAGAGAGTCGCCCACAGAGCTCTCACCCACTTCTGCGGGCGCCACATAGCAGCACTCTCTGGAACCCTATTTGAGATGATCCCCATCTGGTACCAGGCCAACCCGGTCTGGCAGAGGCGCGTGAGGTGCATTGGCCGTGACGACTACCCGACATACCACACGGGGTACCACCGTGTGTCCTACTACTCCGAGTACCTCCTCAACTTGGATGACGAGGCTAGCAGCCACAGCAGGATCATACTGGCTGAGGCCGAGCAGGTCTAGGTTCAGAGGAATGACCTGCAGACACAGGTTGACACACAGCAGAGAGAGATTCAGCGACTGACCGTTGCTCTTGAGGCGAGTGAGACTTGTGTTACTAAGGTGACTGGACAGCGCGACACCCACACGTAGGAGGTTGACAGATGTGGCGTGATTATGCAGTAGCGCGTCGACCACAACGAGCACCTATAGCATCAGTTGGCGGCTGCATAACACGAGATGGAGCTTATGGGAGAGGATTTAGAGACCCTGGCTCAGGAGAACCAGGGCCTGCAGTAGCAGCTTGAGGCGGCCCTTGCACCACCGGCAGCACCGGAGGAGGAGGACCCGCAGGAGGATATGGACGAGGAGTTTGACATAGACTACGAGGCACCAGCTCGAGGCAGGACCCAGGAGGATAGTGGTAGACTAGATTAGTCTCGGTAGTCAGTATCAGTTGGGTAGGTAACTTTTGTCGAACCACGCGAGGTTGTTGTATTTTAGGGTTGATGCGTGAGATGCTTTTATAACTCGATGGCCACATATTCCATGTCATGTATTGAAACTATGATGATTTACGTTATACATTGGTTGTACCCTTAGTATCTATTGTTGTTGCAACAAAGTTTAATCATACTCATTGACTCAATCAAAGTACTTTCTTTGTAGATGGCTGAAAACAAAGAACAACCACCACAGGGTTGGGAAATTACCGATGGCCTGGAGTTCACAGGGATGATTCACCTATTTTGGAGAGTTCTCCAGAGATTCGGATATTCCATTCCTCTCATCTATGTTGGCAAGGAATTCCAAGAGCATGGAGTCCCCTCATGTGTCATCCAGGTGGTGGTTTCCACCAATTACTCAGTCATCCCCACATGGGAATCTTCGACCCTTAGCATCATCGGGACAGATCTGCCTTCCACCTGGAATGTAGCTGCATAGAGTATTATGGTTTGTCCACTTTTGCTTTGTGCACAAACATGTGCCGGTGTTTGGATGTGTTCCATTCTGCACTTCAACTTTCTGAGGTCAAAAAACAAGCTAAGGATGAAGAAATTGCAGAACTGAACCAGCAAATCCAAGCCAAGAATGAAGAGATGGATGCGATTATGGAAGAATGTGACCAAACCTTGCAGGATGCAGCAAATTTTGAGCATGACATGATTGAGGCTCAAGATGACTTGAACGCATTCAAGACTGCCCATCTACCTATTGAAGGGAATTAGGATGAGATCTTCATAGAGTATGGAGAACAAGACGATGTAGAGATGGCACCTGTTGGTAATAATGATGTGGAAATGATGGGTCTGGTGGAACCAGAAGAAGCTCTGGAACCAGAAGAGCCGGAAGATTTAGTCCAGGAGTAGATAATTCGCTACCCCTATGTACGGTCATGTAGCATATGTATCCCTAGTTCGGTGTAAGAGCTTGAATCTTGCATAATGTGTCCGCAATACCATAGCTAGGCGTCGGCACATAAATGTAAGGAATCGCGTGATGATGTCCTTTAACAACCATGCAGACTGAATTAAATCAATGGAGATGGTTGTCATTTCTGAGATTTTACCATGCCTCTTACAAATTTATATTCTTGCGCATGTGATTTTATGGAATATTTTGAGAAATAACTATTGTGCAACCGTATAAATTGCAGCATGGTGCGCACTCAGAAACAGGAAGATCCTAAGAGCTCTCAGCAAGGAGCAAATGCTGAGCATTCATTAGCTGAAGTCCTGGTCACTGCACTCAACAGGCAGCAGAATGACTCTGAGTTGCTCCGTCGGCTGGTCGACATCACGTCCCACCTGGCTGGACGTGGAGGCAACCACAACCACCACAACAACCACCCTCGTCAGAGCACTTACTCAGATTTTCTGGGTACCCACCCACCAACCTTCGAGTGTGCTAGAGAGCCGCTGGACGCCGACCACTGGCTGCGTCAGACCAAGTCTAAGTTCAGTCTGCTGGAATGCACCGAGCGCCAGAAGGTGTTGTTCATCGCCCGGCAATTCCAGGGCTCTGCTAGTGCCTGGTGGGCCAACTATGAAGCTTCTCTGCCCATTGGACGCTGCACTGAATGGAATGACTTCAAGGCTGCTTTTCGTGCTCATTTCATCCCCTCTGGCCTCATGCAGAGAAAGTTCCAGGAATTCATGGATCTAAAACAAGGAGGGAGGAATGTCCTCCAATATACTAAAGCTTTCAATCACCTTGCTCAGTATGCCACTGAGTATGTTAATACTGAGGAAAAGAAGAGATACGCATTCTTGCGTAGGATGAATGCCACGCTCAAGGAACGTCTGACTTGGCAGACGACTGGCACATACAATGATCTGGTCAATGCTGCTATTGTCCAGGAAGGCGCTATGCGCCAAGTTGAAGAAGAAGACCGCAAGAGAAAGGCCCCTGCTACTGCCTCTGCTGCCCCACAAGTGAAGGATCGCCTGATATATACTTCACCCACCGGACAATGTTTCCGGGCAGCACCGCAGCAACAACTTCAGCGACGGTTTGGCCTGAACTACTCGAGACCATCACAGCAGCAGAACTTCCCACCTCATGCACCATACCAATAGCAGAACAATCAGTACCGTGCACCGTATCGGCAACAAGGGAACACGAGTGCTCGTGCCCCACTGCCTGCTGATCATGGAGGCAACTACCCTTGCTACAATTGTGGTCGTACCGGCCACTTTGCAAAGAACTGCACTGCACTAAGGCGCAACAACAACAGCAACAACAACCAGCGTTAGAACCAGAGCAGGAATGTGAATGCACTGTCACGTGGTGCCCATGTGAACTAAACCAATGCGGAAGATATCCCTTAGGGCGAACCCGTGCTGACGGTACGCTCTCGCTCTATCGCCAGCCTGTCCTTGCACTTTTTGATTCTGGTGCTACGCATAATTTCATTAGCCAAGCATATGTGCAAAAACTTAATCTTCAGTCCTAGACTATAGAAAGATGCTACACAATTCGTTCCCCCCCTGGGCAAATTAGTGCCTATCAAATAGTATGCAAAGCTCCTCTAGAAATAAACAAGAAAATCTACCCCACGGATTTTATCATGCTTAGCCACCAAGGAATTGATTTGATTTTGGGTATGTTCTGGATGAAAACCCATAGACCCATGCTAGACATCGAGCCCCGTATCGTTCACATCAACTCCCCTTTGCATGGAAAAGACACATTTTATCTAAACATCAATTCATCGAAAGCCTTGATTGTCCATCACATAGAAGGGAAATCGCTCGAGAACATCCCCATTGTTTGTGAGTATCCGGACGTATTTCCTGCGGATATCTCTGGCCACCACCTGACCGTGAAGTGGAATTTAAGATAGAGCTACAACCAGGAACTTCTCCGATATCTTGTCGACCTTATAAGATGGCCCCGAATGAGTTGGCCGAATTGAAAAAGCAATTGAATGAGTTATTGGAAAAGGGATTCATTCACCCAAGCACTTCACCTTGGGGCTGCCCTGCTATTTTTGTGAAGAAGAAGGACAAATCTCTGTGTCTCGTTGTTGATTATCGACCTCTCAACGAAGTTACCATCAAGAATAAATACCTGTTACCACAAATTGATATCCTTATTGATCAATTAGTTGGTGCTAAGGTATTTTCAAAAATTGACCTCCATTCGGGTTATCATCAAATCAAAATCAGAGCAGAAGATATTTTGAAGACCGCCTTTTCTACTAGATACGGATTATTCGAGTATCTAGTAATGTCATTCGGATTGACAAACGCTCCAGCTCATTTCATGTATCTCATGAATTCGGTACTCATGCCAGAGTTGGACAAATTTGTGGTAGTATTCATTGACGACATCCTCGTCTATTCTAGGTCCAAGGAAGAGCATGCTGAACATCTTCGCATTGTTCTTCAACGTCTACGAGATCACAAGTTGTATGCAAAATTCAGCAAGTGTGAATTTTGGTTGGACCGTGTGCCATTCCTTGGTCACATAGTCTCTGCAGAAGGAATCCCGGTAGACCCTAGCAAGGTTCAAGATGTGCCAGATTGGAAGCCACCAAAGACAGTTCACCAAGTATGCAGTTTCCTCGAGCTAGCCATATATTATCGTAGGTTCATACCAAATTTTTCTCGGCTGACCAAACCCATCACGGAGCTGCTGAAAAAGGAGAAAAAGTTTGATTGGAACAGCAATTGTGAAGAAGCATTTCAAGCATTGAAGAAATTATTGACAACTGCCCCAGTACTGGCTCAACCCGACATCACCAAGCCATTCGATGTATATTGTGATGCGTCTGGGACAGGACATGGATGTGTACTCATGTAAGAAGGTCATGTCATAGCCTATGCATCTCGACAGCTAAGGAAGCATGAAGAGCACTATCCAACTCATGATTTGGAGCTAGCTGCAGTTGTACTTGCACTGAAAATATGGAGGCATTATTTGCTCGGCAACTTAGTGCACATCTACATAGACCATAAGAGCTTGAAATATATCTTCACCCAGACTGATCTGAACATGAGACAATGTCGGTGGCTAGAACTGATTAAGGATTATAACCTGGAGATTCATTACCATCCTGGCAAGGCTAATGTAGTTGCCGATGCGTTAAGTAGAAAGGTCCACTGCAACAACTTGGAGCTGGAAGTTCAGGATGGAAATGACCGCGAAACTAATTCAGAACCCAACCTTCACGTTTTACCTGCTGTAGTGATTAGCAACCTAAGTGTGCAATCTACTATTCGTGAGGAAATCATTGCTGCACAGAAAAATGACGTTGGTATGAATCATATCCGTCAAAACATTGAAGATGGTAAAGCAAAATGCTTTACCCAAGACTCGGACGGTACTCTATGGTTCGATAACCGTTTAGTAGTACCAAAAGACTTTGAACTTTGACGAAAAATCTCGGATGAAGCGCATCACTCCAAGTACTCCATCCATCCGGGTAGTAACAAAATGTACCAAGACTTGAAGAAGAATTTCTGGTGGACAAGGATGAAGCGAGAAGTTGCTAGGTACGTCGCAGAATGCGATACCTGTAAGTGAGTTAAGGCTGATCATTTGAAACAAGCCAGATTACTTCAACCATTGAGTATTCCCGTGTGGAAATGGGAAGACATCAGCATGGATTTTATTGTTGGTCTCCCCCTCACCTCTCGGAAGCATGATTCGATTTGGGTCGTTGTGGACCGACTCACGAAATCTGCCCACTTCCTACCGATCAATAACACCTACAAGATAAAGCAATATGCAGAACTATACAGAGCAAGAATTCAATGTCTTCATGGAGTACCCAAGACCATTGTTACAGATCGTGGCTTGCAGTTTGTCGCTCGTTTTTTGGAACAACTGCATGCATCACTGGGTACCAAGCTGATTTGGAGTTCCGCTTACCATGCCACCACTGACGGCCAAACAGAGCGTGTCAACCAGATTTTGGAAGATATGCTTAGAGCATGTGTTTTAACACATGGTGGTAATTGGGATGAGTATTTGCCTTATGCGGAATACTCATACAACAATAGTTACCAGGAGAGTTTAAAAAATGTCGCCATTTGAGGCACTTTATGGTCGCAGTTGTAGAACACCGCTAAATTGGTCTGAATCTGGAGAAAGGGTAACCTTTGGTCCTGACCTTGTCAAGGATGCTGAAGAAAAGGTTCGTATCATTCAAGCCAATCTTAAAGCCGCTAAATGCCGACAAGAGAAGTATGCAAACAAATGACGTAGGCCACTATACTTCAACAAGGGTGATTACGTCTATCTCAGGGTGTCGCCCATGAAGGGTATCCAACGGTTTGGAGTCAAAGGAAAGTTAGCTCCCCGTTATATCGGACAATTCCAAATTCTGGAGTGATGTGGAAACATGGCCTATAAGCTGGAGTTACCCAGTAATCTATCCGGAGTTCATCACACCTTCCATGTCTCTCAGCTTAAGCGATGTCTCAAGCCACCCATCGACAAGATTTTGGAAGAATATGACCAACTCCAACCCGATCTCACATACTCCAAACAACCCATGAAGATCCTCGATGAGAAAGAGCGCACAACCCATAATAGAACCCTCAAATTCTACAGAGTTCAATGGAGTAACCACTCAGAGGATGAGTCTACTTGGGAATATGAAGAATTTCTGAGTACTCACTACCCGAAGATTTGGTCATCATACACGGGTATGTTTTGACCACCGTACTTCCCTCTAGTTTACCTTGTTCATAATCTCAGGACGAGATTTCTTTAAGGAGGGAGGGCTATGACACCCCAGGTGTCTCACCTTAATTTAACAAATATGAGGAGCATTAATCATGGAAATTATAGCATGAAATGATAGGAGCCTAATCATTGATTTAATTCTAGGCAAATAAAAACCCTGCAATCAAGTTATTGAAGCAATTCAAAAATTTCAATACAACTCATGCCAAATAATTTCATCATCGGTTTGGTAATAATAAAATAGAATATTATGAATTTATTGGGCATTTTATCTGCTTGGCAAGACCCTTAATTAATTAATTGATTCTTAAGTAACTAATTAATGCATTTAATAAATTCTAAAAATATGTTTATGCAAATTTCAAATAAAATTCACCACATTGTTCTCCACCATTTAAATAGTTAGTCCATCAAATTTCACCATTTTAGGAAATTCCTAGCTATTTTAATTAGAATTATCTTTGACCAGGGACTGTTTTGTAAAGAATCAAATTCTAGAACGGCTCAGCCCACCATCACTCCACCTCGGGACCGCACGTGCTACAGCCGCCGTTGACCCCCTCTCTGCCTCCACCCTGTCCCATCCCTCCGCCCTCGGCCGCGCACGCCAACGGCCTCTTCTCCCCTACACACACCATCACCAGGACCGACCGGGCTTCAATTTCCACCGCTCTTCCTGCTCTCTTCCCCCACTCACTCCCTTCCCCCTCTGCGCAACTTGAAAGCGCACTCGTGAGCTCCCGATTACACTCCATCTCTACCCACTGCTCCCTACTCTCTCCCATTTCTCTTTTCTCCTCTCCGAACTCTGCTTCCCTCCGCCATCACTGCCTCAAGTTCGAGCGTGTTTCCTGGCCACCTGTACACTCCCTCGCCAAGCCCAAAGCACCACCAACTTTGCTCACACCTCTTCTCCCTTCCGTGCCCATCGCTCGGCCATCATCCATCGAAAATTGAATCAATTTGGAGAAAACCGAGAACCGCTTCCGGTCAAGCTCCATTGATGCCAACCTCGATTTTGTCTAAATTGGTGAGCCTCGTTCCCTTGCTCCTCGTCATTCGTGTGCGCGACTCAATGCTGAATGCTCCTAATCATTCCTTCCCTAGTTTTCTTTGCAAGATCGCCGGCGCCTCGGCTTTTTCCCCGGCTGTTCTCCCCTCCGCCGTCGAACCCGAAGCCGCCCCACGGTGAGCACTACCCTTCGGCCCCTCTTGAACCAAGCCGACGTGAAGCCGATGGACGCCTCGTCTCCGTGAAGTTGCAGGAGAAGACGGAGTACAAGTTGGTGCCCCCTCCCGCTCCCGCGACACCGCCGAAGACCCCTCTTCCGCCGCCCCTCGATGTCGGCAACCTTCTAGTGAGAATCCGACCTCGCGAACCCCACCCTTCCCTTTGCCTCGATTTGCGCATCACCCTCAAGCTTCCGCGGCGAGTTTCCGGCTAGCGACGGCCGCGGCAGTGAGCTTTGACCTCACTCCGGCAAGCCCCCGCCGCCGCTGACCAGTGCTGACTCGTAGCTGAGCTGGCGCTTGTGTGGCACTTAGCTGGCGTCTATGTGTAGCTGATGTGTTGCCTGTGTGGCATCGCTTTAACTCAGAAAATACCAAGAAATTACTAGAAAAATGCTAGAAGTTCGAAAAACTATAGTAAATCGAATATAAATCCAATGTGGCCCAAACAAATTTTGTTAGACTCATTTTGAAGTGCCTATTTTAGTAAAATGATAAATCACTGCCTCTGTTCATAAATTTATATATATATATATATATATATTAAACTGTCCAAACAATATTTAATTCACCAGAAATTCTAGGAATCAAATTTATCTCTGATTTTTGGCATGCTTAATAATTACATAATTATGTACCCCCACAAATTTTGGTTTGGCACAATATGAATTATTTTAAGCTCTGGAATTTATTTAGTGTGTTTGCTAAATCACTCTTAGAAGCCCCTGTACCCAGTCAAACACACAAGTCGAGAAACCTAAATTTACTTAATTAACTAAATTGATTTCTCATATCACTATTTTACTTTAAAATATGCTAGTAATTAGAATAATAATATCCAGAGGCTATAAATTGGTAAAAATGCAATTCACCTATATCCATGTTCATGATAAATCACTCAAGTCCAGAATCAATTAGTTACTATTTTAATTGCTTGATTGTTCTAAAAAAACTATAACAAACCTAAATAAATGAATAACACATATAAAATGATGAAACTTTAAGTTGTTTCTTTGAAGCATATGGCTTCAAGAACATAACAATAATTTTTATCGACTTTTAAAAAGCATTGTGCATCATATCATTGCATTCAACAGTATTTTGATATGCCGTTAATTCAATTCTATCATATAGGCAACGACAACCAAGAGCAGGAAGAAGAGGACATTCAGAAGGACCTTGATTCCCCAGAGCAAGACGTGGTAGTTGCTAGTACTAACATCGATCCAGGCAAGCCCCGGTTTTCATTCGCCATTTTATAAAGTTGCTAGTTATCAATATTACTAGTGTCTATGATTATTGTTGCATCAGGTCATAGGAGTTGATCGGAACCCACTTGCATGATACCCAAATGACCTATACCACTGTCATTAGAACTTTGGTAGTATTGGTACAGTGTCGCTTCGCTTAATGACTACTAGGCGCGATAGATATCATTACTAAGAATCAACTTGACCACTGGAATGGGACTTATAAAAGAAGTTTATTTTGATGTCATGACCGGGCAGGGATGATGCATGTGTAGGTTTGCAGCAATACATGGGTGTTGACTGCGGTAGCCCTGCCTCGTTGAACCTAGGACCCGTTCATGGTCAGCCCCTTGGTGAAGTATTGAACAGTACTGAATGCATGCTAGTCTATGGGCACTAGTAAACTGATGTAGCATTGACGCGGCAATGAGGACGGTACCTAGTATAGTGGCCGTTGACCCTTCTGCTACTGGAGTGGGTGGTTCATACCGTGAAGTACTATTGGCAGGACGGCATGCCCACTCGTTGAGACTGGACCCAGACCGAGTTGTTTTTCATCCTTGCGAAAGGTTGCCATATACGACCTTAATTGGTGCGTATGTGTCGTGTATCTCGGGTTATCCCAGCTGGTGTAAATCAATTGCAATTGTTGTCCCTCACAGTAATGAGTACCACTTGGTCAGTAAGTCGTCACGTAGTTGCACATGGTACTTGGGAATTGATTATGATGTTACTATTATTGCTCTTATGTTGTACTTACCTTATGTATTGCTCAAAGAAACCAAGGTCTACAGGTGACTCAGACCCGCTGTCCTGTGCTAATGGAGTGACCGTGGCAATCTCCTGAGCTGAAGTCTAGAGTAGTAAGAGGTCTGCCATGTCCTACTGTGAGAAGCCTCCACGGACAAGATCCTCTGCTGCCTGAGGAGTGAGAGTGGTAACAGTGGCAGTGAGAGGTGGAGCTGAAGTTGTAGCTATCTCTGGGACAGTTTGGGAGTCTACACGAGTAGTGTGCATAATGTCTGAGAACAGACTCCTAACCAGTACGTGCTGTAAGCTGGAGTGTCCTGCCATCTGTGAGCTCGAGGAGTGTGACAGTGAGACGAATGACGCAGACATAGAGAAGGCTGACACGGGGCAAAGCCGTGCTGAAGAGAAAGTCTGTCCTACTCCCCCTGTTGGTAAGACCCCTGAGAGTGACAGTCCACTAGATTGTGCTGTCATCAAGGCTGTGAAGGGTCTTGGCTGAGTCTGCAGCTGCTGGAACTAAGGAAACACTGAAGGCCCTAGCTGCTAACTGGCCTGCCTCTGATTCAGCTCTGTCATCTGAGTCACCAGAGTGGAGACAAGAGCCGTCTGCTGACGTTGAAGATCTGCCTGTCCTCTTATCAGCTCCATCATCTAACGTCTGTTCTCTGACACACTCTGTATAAACTCACCCAGCCGTCCTGCTAGTTATGTCACTGTGACAGTGTCCTCAGACTGCAAACCTGTCGGATGGGGAGGTGCTCTTGTGCTGGCTGACTCAGGAATCACCGTCTCTGGCTGAGCTGCCTACTCATGAAGTACCGGTGACTCCTGCTCCTCCTCTCCTATGTGCTGGCTGGAGGTAGACTGGGATCCCCTAGGGACTCTAGGGGAGTAGCTGGTGGTCACCTCAGGGAAAGCGTCGTATTACTCCTCTATCACTAGACCCATCCTCCTCAAGAGATAATAGATGTAGGGCCCGTAGACCAAGTGATGTCCTCCAACTCTCTCAGAAATGACCTCCTCCATCTCTCCAATAAGAAGGTCCGCCAAGTCGAAGGTCTGCCTCCTCAAGATGGCTACTACAGCCCACTGGTGTAAGAGTCTGAACTCCTCTCTGTAGCCAAACCTAGGAATGATAGTCCTGGTGACTATCGCTCTTACCACCTTGGCCTCTGCAGTGAGTCTCGCAGGGCCTCTCTCAAAACCTGGAGTGTGGGGAGGTGGGAAAGCAATCGACACAAGGTCATCTAAAGGCAGCTTCCCTCCCTAAGGTCTGCGGGGTGGCTCCAGCATACCATAGGCACTCCTGTAAAGCTGGAAGTCTGAGGCCAGGAGTCCTAGGTGGGAGATCAGGTCCTCCTTGGTGACATGGTGTGGCTGCCCTCTGAACAGGAACCAGATCTTTGAGCAGTCTCTAGCAACCCACAGTGTCGCATAGAAGTCGAGGACCACATCCTCTCTGAACCTGAGTTGAGTAGTGACTAGCTCAGCTTGTCCTGGCAGGTATGAGAAGTACTGCTCCATATCCATGCCTATGACCCTCCTCATGTCCTTGTAGGTGGCGCACTGCCGTGGTACAAGCACCCTTTCTCTCATCCTCAAGGCCACATGGCGCCTCAGGCCCTCTCCTATCCTCCTATGGAGCATTGTCCAGTACCTCCCTTCGTCAGCGGGGCCTCGGGGAATTGGCACCCACTACTCGAAGGACACGAACCAAAGTACCTTAAGGTCCTTTGTAGGAACCTTGAGGATATCCGGCTCTCCGGCTGCCTAAACCAGTCTCTGCAGCCTCCTCATGCACACCTCACAAGTCCACCTCGGGTCTCCTGCCCGGTGAGCTGTACTCTGGGGAACAGTCTGCTCTGCCTCCTCCTCTGACTCCTCAACCTTCTCCTCAACAAGCTCCTCAAACTCAGACTCTAAGGTGTCCTCCTCTGTGGCCTCCTCCTCCTCAGACTCCTCCTCCTGCTGCCTGGAGGATCCCTGATCCGCAGTTCTCGACGGTCTCCCCTAATGGGAAATCAAAGTACGCTGCGGCCACGACAGTGGAACGACTACAACAACCAGAGGTGTAGACCTCTGCCTGGTGCTCCTCCTTAGACCCTGTGCCTCACGAGGATGCTCTAGGATCAGCAGTGACCGAGAGTCCTCCGTGACTGATCCATGGAATCTAGGTGCCTGGCCACTCTCCTGGCTCTCTCTGTCTCTGGATCCAGTCTCGGTCTCTTGTTGGTCTTGGATTTCTCAAGCATCTTCCCCTTTCCCTTGTCCTGTCCTGACCCTGCCATGTCTGACTGTTGCTGTTGTCATTGCACGCACAAAGGTGTAGATGGGATAAGCATAGAGTCCTAATACATCTACAAGCAAAGCACCACTAGGAAAGAATACGCAATAGAAATCCTAGCACTGAATGGAGGACATGATCACTAGACAATTATACAAGGTAACAATAGTGATCACCAACTCTATGTGACTGGTGCGAGTCATCTAGTGTACAGTCAAATAATGGCAATAAATCTAACTGTAGACTAGGCAGGAGACAAACCCTCGAGCGTGACAATTCGATGCGCTGACCTAGCGCGACCCCGAGCTACCCCACCCCGGATTCCCTCTCAGCCGTTAAGACATCCTCCTGGGTCCTTTTCTCCCTCCCCATTCTTTGTCATTGCTGCCCCGAGCATGACCTTGCTACCCTGCTCACCCATCGCCACCGAACCTCACCGATACCTCAAACCAATGCGTACTCATTCCCTTCTCCCTCCACACCTTGCTAAGGCCTCATTCCCATCGATAATCAGACGGAATTTGCTCGGGCACAGGAAATCAATCTCCGGCAAACTCCATCTGCGGTAGCCCAAATTCCCGGCTGTGGGTGAGCCTCACCTCCTCTTTTCTCCTCGTCTTCGTGCGTAACTCTTTGTCGAGCGCGCCTAATAGGTTTTTCCTTGGAATTCCTATGCAAGGTAGCTGACGTTCTCAAATTTTCCCTGTCGTTGCCCTGTTCTCGACCGATTGTCGTCGCTTTCACGGCGAGCTCTATGCTCCGGTGCTCCTTGATGCCAACCATCTTGCTGCCGGTAATCGCCTCGTCCCTATGAAGCTTTAGGAACAGATAGTGTTTCATTTGGTGCCCTCTATCCAACACGCGACATTGTCGAAGGTCACCTTTCACCGCTCCTCATTACCGACCCTTCCTCAGTGAGCCTCTGACCTCGTAAACCCCACCAACCCCTCCGCCTTGATTCGCGCGCCTATCGTCTACCCCCGCGGCGAGCTTTCACCCCGCGCAGAGCCACGCAGCGAGCTCCCGGCCGAGCGCCGCCCTGCTCCGGCAAGCCTGCTGGCAGCTTCGTTGTCGCCCATGTGGCACAGATGTGTCGCTTGCATGGCACTGAGCTGGCGCCTACGTGGCAGCCCATAAAACCAGAAACGCTAGGAAAAGGCCAGAAAATGCTTTTAACTTTGAAAACTCATAGTAAATCAAATTCAAACCCATTTTTGCTCAAACAAATTTTGTTAGATTCACACTGAGGTACTCTAATCTTGTAAAATGTCAAATCAATGTCTCTGTTCATATAATTTTATTGATTCATTTAATTGTCCAAACACATATTAATTCACCAGAAATTCTAGGAATGGAATAAAATCCTGATTTTTGGCATGCTATGTAAACAAATGAACATCTACCACCCCAAATTTTGATTTGGCAAAATATGAATTATATTATGCTCTGGAATTTATTTAGGGTTTTTGCTTAGATTAATCCTAGTAATTATTCTGTAAATAATCTGCCCTTGCCACAAGGCACAAAAATCACTAATGTGGTCCTCTGTACACAGTAAATCACACATGTCCAGAAACAAAAATTTGTTTTGCTAATTAATTAATTGCCCATGTCACTTATTTACCTTGTTTAATTGAATAAAGAATATATATACCTAAAATCTTAATTAACAACCCACCTTCTCTGAAGCATATGGCTTCCAGAACATAAAATAATTTTTCATTGACATTAAAACACGATGTGCTTGCTTGCATCATGTCATTGCATTCAACGGTATTTCACTAATGTCGTTAAATACCATTCTATCATATAGGCAACGACAACCAGGAGCAAGAAGAAGATTTTCAGAAGGACGTTGACCCTCAAGAGCAGGAAGTAGAAGTTGCTAACACTAGTGTTGATCCAGGCAAGCCCCGGTTTGCATTCGTCTTGCTAGTTTATAATAATACTAGTGTCTATACTTGTTGTTGCATTAGGTCATAGGAGTTGATTGAAACCCACCTTGCATGATATCCAAATGACCTATGCTATTGTCTTAGAACTTGGTAGGATCGGTACTGTCACGCTATGCTTAGTAATGGCTAGTCTCGTTAAGAAGGTATTATTAATACTAAGGAATGAACTTGACCACTGGAACGGGAATTATTAAAAGAAGTTTATTTTATATTATGACCGGGCAGGGATAATGCATGTGTAAGTTGCAGCAACACATGGGTGTTGGCTGCGGTAGCTCTGCCTTGTCGAACCCAGGACCCGTCCGTGGTCAGCCCCTTGATCAAGTATTGAACAGTACCGAATGCATGCTAGCTTATAGGCACTAGTAAACCGATGTAGCATTAAAGGTCACTTGCATTGAGGACGGTTAAGGTGTGTTGGTCATTGACCCTCCTGCTGCGAGAGTGGGCGGTTCAGACCACGATGTACTGCTGGCAGAACGGCATGCCCACTCGACATCACCACACCCGGGCTGAGGTGTAGGTGCTTTTCTTGCGAAAGGTTGTCATATACGACCCTAATTGGTGCGTATGTGTCGTGCATCTCGGGTTTTCCCAGCTGGTGTAAATCGATTGCAATTGCTGTCCCTCGCAGTAATGAGTACCTCTTGGTCACCGCGCCAATCACGTGTAGTTGCACTTGATACATGGAAATTGATTATGATGTTTATTGTTGATTATGATTATTACTACTCTTCTGTTGTACTTACTTTATGCTTTGTTCTATTATCTTATTATTGCCACTAAAGTTATATTTCAGTTCAACCCATTAAATTGGCAAATTAAACTTGATAGAACTAATAGGTTGCTTAGTGCGAGTCCTTTCAAACAAGCCACCTATTAGAGCCTGTGCATGTCTAGGTGTCCGACGGGTAAATCTTGCTGAGTAATTAGTACTCAGGCTTTGTGCCATTGTATTTTTCAGGTAATTAAGAAATAGAGTTGCATGTAGATGTGTTGCCTTGGGACATGCAGGTCCCTGAGGGGTGGACCGCCCACTGGGAGTCCGACTTGCCGCCGCAGTGATGTTGTGTGTTGCTAGAGTGATGGTTCTTCGGGCATGAACCATTACTATGCTGTATCGTCGAGCTCGTAGTTCTTAACGTTATTGCTTCTGCTGTTTTCAAAACACTCATAAACTTGTATTATTCCGCTGCACTCTGAATCATCGTATTCATGTAATATTCAACTTAAATTTGGACCAATGTTGTATTATTAAGTGTCTACGCTATCAGCACCGTCGAGACCTCGATCCTCCGGGAAGGGGCGTCACAGCTGGTATCAGAGCTGTGATCCATGATAATACAACAAATAAATCGTATTTTAAAAAACTATGACATTTGCGAGTGAGGATACGTTAGTATTACCCATGTAGATAATAGGGTGGTGACAAAGCTAACATGGGTTATGATTGTTTATATTACTTGCATTTATGGCTTCTTCAAACGAAGGTACGTGCGTGCTTAACTGACACGCGTGATATCGGTGTCTGTGCTTGCAGGCGGATACGAGACACTGTTGACTCGTGACTTATCACGGGGCGATCCTTTTCCATGGATCGTTACTAGTAGAAATGTGCTTTTTTTCGTAGTTTCTTTTAAATTTGATGTATTGTTTCTGGAACGGATTTTCTGCAGGTACACTAACACTGTTAGCATAACACTTAGATTGACTTACGTGTTGAGTGCGGGTCATTACCAAGTATCCGTGCCGCTAAGTATCAGCAAAAATAGGCGTTGTGTTGAGAGGCACGCTAGGATTATAAAATGAAAGATTTTGCATCATGCATCCCAATATAACTAAACTAAAATTTGGTTCTCTCATTGCTCACCAACCTCTGAATAAAAATTTTCTAAGCATGATAAGTATAAAGTTCTTAATTACAAGGTAACAAGAATCTGTCCTGTTTTTAGCTGCCAACTTCAAAAATTCATAACTATTAATTTACTCAACTAAATAAGACATACAAATACTTTTCAGAAAGGTCTCAACATCCCCTGTCACCTAGAATGTAAATTAAATTCGATCATAATAGTAACAACCTCAGAAACAGAGAACAAGTACAATCTATCAACTCACTGCTTTCAGCATGACCCTGAACTTAAAAATTTCATAACTAAAGTTGTACTTCGAATTTGCAAGAGTTTAAACTCAATCTGGAAAGCCCTTGAAGTCTATTTTCATCTCCAATAGGTTTCACAATTTTGTTATTTTCCCTCTGTCCAGTAGAGCCAAAACACTCAGCCTCTGTTATCCTGAAACATAATCTGCCAACCTGAACTTGTAAAATTCATAAGTCCAGATTTACTTGAAATTTTTGAGAATATAAATACAATCTGGAAAGCTATGAAAGTGAGGTATAACCTGATTCCAACCCCAATTTTTAAGACCTTATTTTCTATTCAAAATACCCACTTTTTTTGCTGTGGTACAGTCAAGACAGAATCCGTTTTAAAACCCATTGTCGTATTATTGCCACTTGAGGCTGGAAAATGTGAACTAAAAAAAACTTGGTCTCTGTATTTCATAGAACTTTATATGAAATGCATCTTTACTGTAGGGAAAGTTTGACTCAATCAAATTGTTGTGATGTAGTTTTGCTATCATTACCAGCACCATGACAGTTGTTAGTGATGTGCATTTTGCCCATAGAACATTGTACTCACCATTGGATTTTTGTTCCAGATGGATGACCATGGTTTTGAGGAGCTCTCGCACGACGGGTGGCGCTACACCACCGGTCTCCACCACCGTGGCTTTCCTACACTTTTGTGGGATCTGCTACACTTGTTGGGCTACGACGAGTCGCCCTCTTACAAGGACCGCGAGATCCGTCACCACGGGGTGACCCTTGCTGAGGTGCACATCAGCGTGCCCACTCACCCACGCAACCTCGACGTGGCGGGGATGGAGAGCACAGTGACTTGTGGGAGCCTCCGTGAGGGCTTGGAGAGAGACGCCCACAGGGCCCTCACTCACTTCTGCGAGCGCCACACCGTAGCGCTCTCTAGGACTCCGTTTGAGATGATTCCCATCTGGCACCAGGCCAACCCGATTTGGTAGAGGCGCGTGAGGCGCATCGCCCGCGATGACTATCCGGTGTATCACGCGGGGTACCATCATGTGTCCCACTACTCCGAGTACCTCCTAACCTTGGATGAGGAGGCTAGCAGCCACAGCAGGATTTTACTAGCTGACACTGAGCAGGCCTGGGTGTAGAGGAATGATCTATAGACACAGGTTGACGCACAGTAGAGGGAGATTTAGTGGCTGACCGCTGCTCTTGAGGCGAGTGAGACTCGTATTACTGAGGTCACTAGACAGCGCGACACCCTCGCGTAGGAGGTTGATAGGCGTGGCGTGATTATGCAGCAGCGCGCCAACCACAACGAGCACCTGCAACATCAGTTGACGGCTACACAGCACGAGATGGAGCTCATGGGAGAGGATCTAGAGACCCTGGCTCATGAGAACCAGGGCCTGCAGCAGCAGCTAGAGGCGGTCCTAGCACCACCGGCAGCACCCGAGGAGGAGGATCCGGATGAGGACATGGACGAGGAGTCTGACATGGACTACGAGGCACCAGCCAGAGACCGGACTTAGGTGATCATGATAGACCGGACTAGATCGTGTAGGCAGGACAAGTTGGGTAGGTAGCTTTTGTTGACCACGCGAAGTTGTGGTATTTTGGGGGGATCACTGTGTGAGGTGCTTTTGTAACTCGATGGTCGCATATCCTGAGTTCATGTACTTAAAACTATGTTGACTTATGTTATGTTTTGGTTGTACCCCTTTTCCGCTACTATTGTTGTACCAGAGTTTCATACGAATTCTAGCTTGATCATACTCTTTGACTCAATTGAAGTACTTTCCTTGTAGATGGCTGAAAACACAAATCAACCGCCACTATGTTGGGAGATCACCGACGGCCTGGAGTTCACAGGGATGGTTCACCTGTTTTGGAGAGTTATCTAGAGATTTGGATATTCCATTCCTCCCACCTATGTTAGCAAGAAATTTTAGGAGCATGGAGTCCCCTCATGTGTCATCCATGTGGCGGTTCCCGCCAATTACTCGGTCATTCCCGCATGGGAATCTTGGACCATTAGCGTCATCGGGACAGATTTGCCTTCCACCTGGAATGTAGCTGCATTCAAGGCACTTACTCAATTCTATGAAGACCACAAGCATGATGTTACTGGAACACCCGTCGCCTTGCTGCCAATTAATGATGTGACGGACTTCGAGTGGATTAGGCATGTGGATTTCATCTTTGATCCAAACCATCACCACCATGATCCTATGCTGCCCATAATAGAGTATTATGGCTTATCCACTTTCGCCTTATGCACAAACTTGTGCCGGCATCTGAATGTGTTTCATGCTACACTTCGACTTTCTGAAGTCAAAAAACAAGCTAAGGATGAGGAAATTGCAGAACTGAACCAACAAATTCAAGCAAAGAATGAAGAGATGGATGCAATTATAGAAGAACATGACCAAGCCTTGCTAGATGTAGTAGATCTTGAACATGATATGATTGAGGCTCAAGATGACTTGGACGCATTCAAGGCTGCCCACCTTCCTATTGAAGGAAATTGGGACGAGATCATCATGGAGTATGGAGAACAAGAGGATGTAGAGATGGTGCTAGACGGTATTAATGATGTGGAAATGATGGATCTGGAAGAACCAGAAGAGCCGGAGGACATAGACCAGGAGTAGATGGATCACTACACCCTGGTGCATGGTCGTGTAATAGAAGTATTCCTAGTTCGATGTAGGAGTGTGAATCTTGCATTACGTGTCCACAATACCGTAGCTAGGCGTTGGCACATTTGTGTAAGAAGTCATGTGACGGTGCCCTTTAACAACCATGTAGTCTAAATTGAATTAATGAAGATGGTTCTTACTTGTGAAAATTTATCCGTGCCTCTTGCAAATTTATATTCTTGCTCATGTGTTTCTATGGATTATTTTGAGGAATGACTAATGTGCAATCGTATAAATTGCAGCATGGTGTGCACTCAGAATCAGGATGATCCTGAAAGCTCTCAGCAAGGAGCTAATGCTGAGCCTTCACTAGCTGAGGTATTGGCTGCTGCACTCAACCGGCAGCAAAATGACTCCAAGATTCTTCGTCGGCTAGTGGATATCATGTCCCATCTAGCGAGATAGGGAGGCCACCATAACAACAACAACAATCAGCCTCGACAGAGCACCTACTCAGATTTTTTAGGTACTCATCCGCCAACCTTCCAGCGCGCCAGAGAACCTCTGGATGTCGATCACTGGCTGCGCCAGACCGAGACAAAGTTCGGTCTGCTAGAATGCACCGAGCACTAGAAGGTGCTATTAGCCGCCCAACAACTCCAGGGCTCTGCTAGCGCCTGGTGGGCAAACTATGAAGCTTCTCTGCCCGCTGGACGCCGTGTTGAATGGAATGAGTTCAAGACTACATTTCATGCTCATTTCATCCCAGCCGGCCTAATGCAGAGGAAATTCCAGGAATTTATGGATCTGAAACAAGGAGGGAGGAATGTCCTCCAATATTCTGAAGCTTTTAATCATCTGGCTCAGTATGCTACTGAGTATGTCAATACTGAGGATAAAAAGAGATATGCATTTCTGCGTGGTATGAATGCCACCCTAAAGGAGCGTCTGACTTGGCAAACAACCGGCACATACAACGACTTGGTCAATGCTGCTATTGTCCAGGAAGGAGCTATGCGCCAAGTTGAAGAAGAATATCACAAAAGAAAAGCCCCTGCTAGTGCCTCTACTGCCTCACAAGCGAAGCACCGCCTGATTTACACTTCACCTACCGGACAGCGTTTCCGGGCATCTCCGCAGCAGCAGCATCAGCGGCGATATGGTCAGAACTACTCGAGGCCACCCCAGCAGTAGAACTTTCCACCTCGTGCACCGTATCAATAGTAGAACAATCAGTACCGTGCACCATATCAGCAGCAAGGAAACCAGAATGCTCGTGTCCCACAGTCTGCTGATCGAGGAAGCAACTACCCATGCTACAATTGTGGTCGTACCAGCCATTTTGCTAAGAACTACACTGCTCCTAGGCGCAACAACAACAACAGCAACCCGCGTCAGAACCCGAACAGGAATGTGAATACACCGTCACGTAGTGCCCAAGTGAACTACACCAATGCTGAAGATATCCATCAGGGCGAACCTATGCTGACCGGTACGCTCTTGCTCTATCGCCAGCCTGTCCTTGCACTTTTTGATTCTGGTGCTACGCATAACTTCATTAGCAAAGCTTGTGTGCAAAAACATAAACTCCACACCACTGTCATAAATAGATGCTACACCGTCCGCTCTCTTGCTAGACAATTTTTTGCTAACAAGGTAGTGTGTAAGGCTCCACTAGAAATTAATCGAAAGATCTACCCCACTGATTTCATCATGCTCAAGGATCAAGAGATTGACCTGATCATAGGTATGTGGATGAAAACCCATAGAGCCATGCTAGACATTGAGCCTCGCATCATTCACATCAACTCTCCCTTGCATGGGAAGGACACACTTTCTCTAAATGCCAATTCATCTAAAGCCTTGGTTGTCCATCACTTGGAAGGGCAATCACTCAAGAGTATTCTCGTCATTCGTGAGTATCCAGATGTGTTTCCCGAGGACATCTCTGGTCTACCGCCTGACCGTGACGTGGAATTTAAGATAGAGCTACAGCCAGGAACTTCTCCGATATCTCGTCGCCCGTGTAAAATGGCCCTGAATGAGCTGGCTGAGTTAAAAAAGCAATTGAATGAGTTATTGGAAAAGGGATTCATTCGCCCAAGCACTTCACCTTAGGGCTGCCCTGCTATTTTTGTGAAGAATAAGGACAAGTCCTTGCGCCTTGTCGTTGACTATCAGCCTCTTAATGAAGTTACCATCAAGAATAAATACCTATTACCCCGTATAGATATCCTCTTCGACCAATTGGTTGGTGCTAAGGTCTTTTCAAAGATTGACCTCCGTTCGGGCTATCATCAAATCAAGATCAGAACCGAAGACATCCCGAAGACTGCCTTCTCTACTAGATATGGATTGTTTGAGTATCTAGTAATGTCATTCGGATTGACAAATGCCCTTGCTCATTTCATGTACCCCATGAATTCGGTATTCATGCCCGAGTTGGACAAATTTGTGGTAGTATTCATTGATGACATCCTCGTCTATTCTAAGTCAAAGGAAGAGCATGTTGAACATCTTCGCATTGTTCTTCAACGCCTTCGAGATCACAAGCTGTCTACAAAATTCAGCAAGTGTGAATTTTGGTTGGACCGTGTGCCATTTCTTGGTCACATAGTCTCTTCGGAAGGTATCTCGGTGGATCCTAACAAGGTTGAAGATGTGTTGGATTGGAAGTCACCAAAGACGGTTCATCAAGTACGCAGTTTCCTTGGGCTAGCTAGATATTATCGTAGATTCATTCCAAATTTTTCTCGGCTGACCAAACCCATCACGGGGCTGCTGAAAAAGGAGAAAAAGTTCGACTGGAACAACGGTTGGGAAGAAGCATTTCAAGCATTGAAGAAATTATTGACCACTACCCCAGTACTGGCTCACAGACATCACCAAGTCGTTCGACGTGTATTGTGATGCATCTGGTACAGGACTTTGATGTGTGCTCATGCAGGAAGGTCATGTCATTGCCTATGCATCTCGACAACTATGAAAGCATGAAGAGCACTATCCAACTCATGATTTGGAACTAGCTGTAGTTGTACTTGCACTAAAAATATGGAGGCATTATTTGCTCGGAAGCTTAGTACACATCTACACAGATCATAAGAGCTTGAAATATATTTTCACTCAAACCGATCTGAACATGAGGCAACGCCGGTGGCTAAAACTAATCAAGGATTATAACCTGCAGATTCATTATCATCCGGGCAAGGCCAATGTAGTCACCGATGCGTTTAGTAGAAAGGTATACTGCCATCACTTAGTATGGAATATCAGAACAACGGCAACCATGTCACTGCTTCAGAACCCAGCCTTCACATTTTGCCTGCTATAATGATTAACAACCTTAGTGTACATTCTACTATGCATGAAGAAATCATTGTTGCACAGAAAAATAACATTGGTATGAATCATATCCATCAAAACATTAAGAAGGGTAAAGCAAAATGCTTCACTCAAGACTCTGACGGTATCCTATGGTTTAATAACCGTTTGGTAGTACCAAAAGATTTTGAACTTAGACGACAAATCTTGGATGAAGCACATCACTCCAAGTGCTCCATCCATCCGGGTAGTAATAAAATGTACCAAGATCTGAAGAAGAATTTCTTGTGGACAAGAATGAAGCAAGAAGTGGCTCGATATGTTGCAGAATGTGATACTTGTCAGAGAGTTAAGGCTGACCATTTGAAGCAAGCCGGATTGCTTCAACCATTGAGTATTCCCGCTTGGAAATGGGAGGACATCAGCATGGACTTTATTGTTGGCCTACCTCTCACTTCGCGTAAGCATGATTCTATTTGGGTCATTGTGGACCGACTCATCAAATCTGCTCACTTCTTGCCGGTCAACAATAGATACAACATATGGCAATACGCGGAGCAATACATTGCAAGAATTCTGTGTCATCATGGAGTACCCAAGACCATCATCTCAGATTGTGGTTTGCAGTTTGTCGCTCATTTCTGGGAACAGCTGCATGCATCTTTGGGTACAGGCCTAATTCATAGTTCTGCTTACCATCCCGCCACCGATGGACAGACAGAGCGTGTCAACCAAATTTTGAAAGATATGCTTAGGGCATGTGTTTTAACACATGGTGGTAACTGGGATGAGTATCTCCCCTGCGCTGAATTCTCGTATAACAACAGTTACCAAGAGAGTGTGAAAATATCACCATTTGAAGCACTCTATGAATGCAGTTGTAGAACACCGTTAAACTGGTCTGAATCTGGAGAAAGAGCAACCTTTGATCCTGACCTTGTCAACGATGCAGAAGAAAAAGTTCATACCATTCAGGCAAATCTTAAAGCTGCTAAATGCCGTCAAGAGAAGTATGCCAATAGACGACGTAGGCCCTTATACCTTCAAGGAGTTTGGACCATCAAGTTTTAAGGTGAGGTCTCCCATATCTAGGGTTTGCATGACTTGGGGTCTCTGTTGAGCATCCGGTCTACGAAGCGGAGGAGTGGTGGCATCTGGATCAATGTCTTCAAGGTCTGTTTCATGTCCGTCTATGCACGGCGCGGTACCACGTGCGGCAGCATCCGCCGATGTTTCGCCATCGTCTTGCCCCTGGGCAGCATGTGCCACCATGAATACCTCGTGGAAGTCCGAGGAACAACTCTCCGAATCACTCGGCCCTTCAATCAAGTCCAGGAGTGACTCGCTTTCAAGGCCGATTGCTGCAACAAATCTTGATTCATCGAAAAATTTGGGATCTTCGTCCGACTGCTCCATGTGATGAGCTGGGAGATCAACCGTAGTGTAACCCGAGTCGACCAAAGTTGTCAATTGGGGCGTTGCGGGCAACGTTGAGTTGCCGCCCGAGAGGGTCTCTGCATAGAAAGCTGTCGCTGCGTTGTCGAGGCCAAGCGGGAATCGGCTGGCCGGATCGCTCTGATCGGCCGTGGCAGCGACTGAGCGGGCCACGCGTTCTTGCTTGACAAGGTTCCCGTGCTGATCGGTGACGAGGCTGATGACGCCAAAGCAGATCTTGTCTCCTGGGTGAAACTTGATGTTGACGAAAGCCATAAATTTCGATGAAGCTATACCTAACGCGGCCCCTACCTGGTGCGCCAACTGTTGAGACATATACTCCATAGTAGATCTAGGTATGCGTATGAGTATGAAAGATCGATGGACACGGGACACAGGGTTTATACAGGTTCAGGCCTCCCGAAGGATAATAACCCTACGTCCTGTTTGGTGCTTCTGTATTGCTAGGGTTCGCACTAGAATTAGGGTTCCAATGCGAGTCTGTCCCTTGCCGAAGGCCCCCTGCCCTCCTTATATATCCAAAGGGCAGGGATTTACATGGTAATCTTTTAGTCGGTTACAACAGATTCTATCTATCCAACATATCTGCTAACCTAACTTGCTGCTTACTCAAACAAGTATCTCAGTAAATATCTTCTGGGCCGAATACACCATACCTGAGCCCCCGGCCCACTCGGCCAGTTAGCCGAGTGGTTAAGTATCCGGGGTATATATGTCCCACAGGTATACAACGGTTTGGAGTCAAGGGAAAGTTAGCTCCCTGTTATATTGGGCCATTCCAAATTTTGGAACGATGTGGAAAGGTAGCCTACAAGCTGGAGTTACCCGCTAATCTATCTGGAGTTCACCACACCTTCCATGTCTCTCAGTTGAAGCGGTGTCTCAAACCATCCACCAACAAAATCTTAGAGGAATATGACCAACTCCAACCCGATCTCACATACTCTGAACAACCAATAAAGATCCTCGATGAGAAAGAGCGCACCACCCGTAAAAGAACCCTCAAATTCTATAAAGTTCAATGGAGCAATCACTCGGAAGATGAGTCCACTTGGGAATCTGAAGAATTTCTGAGTACTCATTACCTGGGATTTCGGTCGTCATACACAGGTATACTACGACCACCGTACTTCCCTCTAGTTCGCCTTGTTCATAATCTCAGGACAAGATTTCTTTAAGGAGGGAGGGCTGTGACACCCAGGTGTCTCACTTCTGTTTAACAAGCATGTTAAGCACAAATCATGAATTGCATAGCATGAAATGATAGAGGCCACCCATTGAATTAATTCTAGGCAAATAAAAACCATGCAACCAAGTTATTGAAACAACCCAAAAATTTCAATCCAACTTATGCCAAATAATTTCATAAACAACTTGGTAACAGTAAATTAGAACATTATGAATTTATTGAGCATTTTATCTGAATTGCAAAAGCCATAATTAATTAATTAATGCTTAAGCATCAATTTAAGGCAACTATTAATTTCTAAAAATATTTTTATGAAAAACACAAATAAACTTCACCAGAGTGTTCTCCACCATTTAAATAGCCAGCACACCAAGTTTTACCATTTTTGAAATTTTCTAGCTATTTTAAACTGAATTAAACTGAGCCAGGGACCTAGTTGTGATGATCTGAAACTTTGGGGGGGGGGGGGGGGGGAGAGATCTCCTTCTTCTTCCTCCTCACTAGCACAGAGCCGCCTGCCGACGTCTGCCTCTCTGTCGCCCGCCAGCGCGCTTGCCTCCCCCCCTTGGGACTCCACGTTGCTACAAGGCATCAACATTCGCCCCGTCCTCTCTACTCTCTCTCTCCCTGTTTCCCCAGCTACGGACGCCACCCCATCGACATGGCTGCTACCTGCTCGCTCGCCCAACCCGTGCACCCTACCGCTCCTGTTGCCTCTTCTACACAATTTGATGTGCTGACCTAGCGCGACCCCATGCCATCCCACCTTGGATTCCCTCACAGCCATTAAGACATCCTCCTCGGTCCTTTTCTCCCTCCCCATTCTTTGCCATTGCTGCCCCGAGCGTGACCTTGCTACCCTGCTCACCCATCGCCACCGAACCTCAGCGATACCTCAAACCAATGCGTACTCATTCCCTTCTCCCTCCCACACCTTGCTAAGGCCTCATTCCCATCGATAATCGGACAGAATTTGCTCAGGCACAGGAAATCAATCTCTGGCAAACTCCATCAGCGGTAGCCTAAATTCCCAGACGTTGGTGAGCCTCACCTCCTCTTTTCTCCTCGTCTTCGTGCGCAACTCTTTGCCGAGCGCGTCTAACCGGTTTTTCCTTGGAATTCTTGCGTAAGGTAGCCGACATTCTCAAATTTTCCCCGCCGTTGCCCTGTTCTCGGCCTATCGTTGTCACCTCCATGGCGAGCTCTATGCTCCGGTGCTCCTCGACACCAACCATCTTGCTGCCGGTAATCACCTCGTCCCCGTGAAGCTTTAGGAACAGACGGTGTTTCATTTGGTGCCCTCTATCCAACACGCGACATCGTCAAAGGTCACGTGTCGCCGCTCCTCGTCGTCGACCCTTCCCTAGTGAGCCTCTGACCTCGTAAACCCCACCAACCCCTTCGCCTTGATTCACGCGCCTGTCCTCTACCCCCGCGGCGAGCTTTCGCCCCGCGCAGAGCCGCGCAGCGAGCTCCCAGCCGAGCGTCGCCCTGCTTGGGCAAGCCTGCTGGCAGCTTTGTTGTCGCCCATGTGGCGCCGACATGTTGCTTGCGTGGCACTGAGCTGGCGGCTACGTGGCAGCCCATGAAACCAGAAACACCAGGAAAAGGCCAGAAAATGCTTTTAACTTTGAAAACTCATAGTAAATCAAATTCAAACCCATTTTTGCTCAAACAAATTTTGTTAGATTCACACTGAGGTACTCTAATTTAGTACAATGTCAAATCAATGCCTCTGTTCATATAATTTTATTGATTCATTTAATTGTCCAAACACCAATAATTCACCAGAAATCCTAGGAATGGAATTAAATCCTGATTTTTGGCATGTAAGTAAACACATGAACATCTACCACCCCAAATTTTGGTTTGGCAAAATATGAAATATATTATGCTCTGGAATTTATTTAGGGTTTTTGCTTAGATTAATCCTAGTAATTATTCTGTAAATAATCTGCCCTTGCCACATGGCACAAAAATCACTAATGTGGTCCTCTGTACACAGTAAATCACACATGTCCAGAAACATAAATTTGTTTTGCTAATTAATTAATTGCCCATGTCACTTGTTTACCTTGTTTAATTGCATAAAGAATATATATACCTAAAATCTTAATTAACAACCCACCTTCTCTGAAGCATATGGCTTCGAGAACATAAAATAATTTTTAATTGACATTAAAACACGATGTTCTTGCATGCATCATGTTATTGCATTCAACGGTATTTCGCTAATGCCGTTAAATACCATTCTATCATATAGGCAACGACAACCAGGAGCAAGAAGAGGATTTTTAGAAGGATATTGACCCTCAAGAGCAGGAAGTAGAAGTTGCTAACACTAGTGTTGATCCAGGCAAGCCCCGGTTTGCATTCGCCTTCTTACAAATCTTGCTAGTTTATAATAATACTAGTGTCTATACTTGTTGTTGCATTAGGTCATAGGAGTTGATTGAAACCCACCTTGCATGATATCCAAATGACCTATGTTATTGTCTTAGAACTTGGTAGGATTTGTACTGTCACGCTATGCTTAGTAATGGCTAGTCTCGTTAAGAAGGTATTATTAATACTAAGGAATGAACTTGACCACTGGAACGGGAATTATTAAAAGAAGTTTATTTTATATTATGACCGGGTAGGGATAATGTATGTGTAGGTTGCAGCAACACATGGGTGTTGGCTGCGGTAGCCCTGCCTTGTCGAACCTAGGACCCGTCCATGGTTGGCCCCTTGATCAAGTATTGAACAGTACCGAATGCATGCTAGCTTATGGGCACTAGTAAACCGATGTAGCATTAAAGGTCACTTGCATTGAGGATGGTTAAGGTGCGTTGTTCATTGACCCTCCTGCTGCTGGAGTGGGCGGTTCAGACCATGAAGTATTTTTTGGTAGAACGGCATGCACACTCGACGTCACCACACCCGGGCTGAGGTGTAGGTGCTTTTCTTGCGAAAGGTTGCCATATATGACCTTAATTGGTGTGTATGTGTCATGCATCTCGGGTTTTCCCAGCTGGTGTAAATCGATTGCAATTGCTGTCCCTCGTAGTAATGAGTACCGCTTGGTCACCGCGCCAATCACGTAGTTGCACTTGATACATGGAAATTGATTATGATGTTTATTGTTGATTATGATTATTGCTACTCTTCTGTTGTACTTACTTTATGCTTTGTTCTATTATCTTATTGTTGCCACTAAAGTTACATTTCAGTTCAACCCATTAAATTGGCAAATAAAACTTGATAGAACTAATAGGTTGCTTAGTGCAAGTCCTTTCAAACAAGCCACCTATTATAGCCTGTGCATGTCTAGGTGTCCGACAGGTAAGTCTTGCTGAGTAATTAGTACTCAGGCTTTGTGCCATTGTGTTTTTCAGGTAACGAAGAAATAGAGTTGCCTGTAGATATGCTGCCTTGGGACATGCAGGTCCCTGAGGGTTGGACTGCCCACTGGGAGTCCGACTTGCCGCCGAAGTGATGTTGTGTGTTGCTAGAGTGATGATTCTTCGGGCATGAACCATTACTATGTTGTATCATCGAGCTCGTAGTCCTTAACGTTATCGCTTCCGTTGTTTTCAAAACATTCATGAACTTGTAGTATTCCGCTGCACTCTGAATCATCGTATTCATGTAATATTTAACTTAAATTTGGACCAATGTTGTATTATCAAGTGTCTGCGCTATCAGCATCGTCGGGACCTCGATCCTCCAGGAAGGGGCGTCACAATCCTCACTCTCCCCAAGTTGACTCGTGGCCATGAGGCACGTGGGAGGTGGAGGAAGAGCTTATGGAGGTGTAGTCTTGATCATGGCTAGACCGGCCACTTCTTCATCACTTGAGGAAGAGGACTCATCATTTGAGTTGTTGCTTGTCCACTCTCCAACAAGTGCCTTGTGAGAGAACTTCTTGTAGTCTTGAGCTTTGCCTTTGCCTTTTCTCTTGTCCTTGATGAAGTATCCCTTCTTCTTGTGCTTGGCCTTGGGATCTTCTTCTTCTTCTTCTTCACCTGAATCTTGTGACTTGAATGCTTCTTTCTTGGGCTTTGGACACTCTCGCACAAAGTGATTCTTTGAGCCACAATTGAAGCACTTGCCCCTTGACTTGGAAGCAAACTTATTCTTGAAGTTCTTCATCTTCCTCATGAGAAGAGCCAAGTCCTCGGTCAAGTAACCCTCATCATCATCTTCTTCATCATCATCCTCAATGATCACCTTCTTCTTGTTCTTCCTGCTCTTGCTAGACTCTTGCTTGTCGGCCGGTAGAGCAAGATTGGATGGTTAAGGATCATCCAACCCCAATTGGTAGCTCTCGAAGGTGGTGATTTTGCCAACTACATCCTTCATGGTCTTGGTCTTGAGGTCACCTTGCAAGATGAAGGTGATGATGGACCCATACTTGGGGTCTTTGAATAGCCTCAAGAATCTTCTTATCACCTCGACGGGCTTCATCTTGAAATCATCCCCAAGTGCATTGATCTCCTCCACTAGTACATGAAAACGAGAATGAACAGTGTTAGCTCTCTGATGTGGCAACCTAGTGAAGTTATCATACTTGTTCTTCAGCACATGGTATCTTTCCTCTTTGACATCACTGGTGCCCTCATAGAGCGCCTAAATCTCAGTCCAGATACCATGTGCTGTGGAACTAGCATCTAGCTGAGCAAAAACATCCTTAGAGATGCAAGCAAACAAAGCATTCTTGGCCTTAGCATTTGATGTGGACAAGGGTTCCCGATCTTCCGAAAGGTTCTTGGTAAGTTGATTTGGTCGGAGGCGACACACAAATCGATCCGGCTTCAGAACAGCACGTTCTAAACCCCGCAATCGCAGCACGACGTCTCCTCTGGTTATCAACCGTCCAAAAGACGATTGACCTCGCCGAGAAGGCTAATCCCTGCCTGCGAATCAAGAACACAAGCAAGAACAACGAAGAATGCAACACAATTGCAGATGTATGATTAAACTCTCAAAGTTGGGGTCTCACAAACCGATGAACGGCGAAACTGTTTATGAACAGAATTGATCTAAGCAAAACCCGAACCCTGATGGTGCGGCGGTGGCTGTATATAAAGACCCTAGGGTCGTGCAAGACCCTCTGGACGCGCCCCGAATTGGGCTCAACTAGATACAAGGCCCAAAGACAAAAAATAAGCGACGCAGCACCGACACAGATTCTGGATTCTCTCTTGTTTTGACGATTCCCGATGACTCCGGATGAATTTTGACATGAGGCCGGCGGCATTGGAAAGGTCTTCTCCTTATCTTTCTGTGCATATGTAGAACGTCCAAATCCGAGTCCGTATGCGTCCTGGGCGACCGTTTTAGTACAGACTGGTCCTGGGCCCCGAAACAGACTCGAAGTCGGTTTTGATTGGGCCTCCACTTTGGCTTCCAAGCCCTTGCTGGCCCTCCACGTTTCCAAATCCTTCTCCCATCATCTCCTGGTCCTCTCCATGGTTTCTAATCACAAAATAATCATTAGGTAGCAAACCATTCTCAAAAGTAACATATAGCAAAGAACGTAGGAACGAGCTCACCTCTAAATTTAGTTGTCGTGCACGAGCTCTAGTCATTGGACCTTGCAAGTCCAGATTTGGAGGAGTGTTGTGTGTATCCATAGGAGTGATGTCCTCATCATCCTCCCCCTCTTGAAGTGGAGTCGTCCTCGACTCAAGCTCATCCTCTTCTCCCAAGTATGGTTTCAAATCTGAAATGTTGAAAATAGGACTAACCCCGAACTCGGGAGGCAACTCAAGTTTGTATGCATTATCATTAATCTTCTCTATTATTTTGAATGGACCATCAGCTCTAGGCATTAGTTTAGACTTTCTCAATTCTGGAAATCTATCCTTCCTTAAGTGTAACCACACTAAATATCCTACATCAAGCTTTACTTCCTTTCTTCCCTTACTACCAGCAATTTTATACTTTTCATTCATCTTTTCAATGCTAAGTCTAGTGGTCTCATGTATTTGCAAAATAAATTCAGCACGCTCCTTAGCATCAATATGAACTCTCTCATTAATAGGTAGAGGAAGTATATCAAGTGGAGTACGGGGATCAAAACCATACACTACCTTGAATGGACTTACCTTGGTAGTAGAATGTGTTGCCCGATTATAAGCAAACTCAACATGAGGTAAGCATTCTTCCCATTGCTTCAAATTTTTCTTCAAAACAGCTCGCAACATAGTACCCAAAGTGCGGTTCACAACCTCAGTTTGTCCATCAGTTTGTGGATGACAAGTTGTAGAAAATAACAACTTTGTACCCAACTTATTCCAAAGCGTGCGCCAAAAATGACTCAAGAATTTTGCATCACGATCTGAAACAATAGTAGAAGGCATACCATGCAAACGTACAATTTCTTTGAAAAAAAGATCAGCAATATAACTAGCATCATCAGTTTTATGACATGATATAAAGTGTGCCATCTTGGAAAAACGATCCACGACAACAAAAATGCTATCGCTCCCCCTCTTAGTCCTAGGCAGTCCTAAAATAAAGTCCATAGAAATATCCGCCCAAGGAATAGAAGGAACAGGAAGTGGCATGTATAAACCATGTGGATTCAATCGAGACTTAGCTTTTTGACATGTAGTGCAGGGAGCAACAAAACGCTCAACATCTTTCCTCATCCTTGGCCAAAAGAAGTGTGTGGCCAAAATATCCTCTGTCTTCTTAGCACCAAAATGACCCATCAATCCACCTCCATGCGCCTCCTGCAACAACAAAAGACGAACGGAACCAACTGGAATGCATAGGCGGTTAGCTCTAAACAAGAATCCATCATTCAACACAAATTTGTGCCAAGCACGACCTTCTTTACAGTGCAGCAATACATCTTTAAAATTGACATCAGCAACATATTGTTCTTTAATTGCCTCAAGTCCAAAAATTCTACAATCAAATTGAGACAACAAAGTATATCGCCTCGATAAAGCATCAGCAATCACATTATCCTTCCCTTTCTTATGTTTAATAATATAAGGAAAAGACTCAATAAACTCAACCCATTTAGCATGTCTACGGTTCAAATTGCCTTGAGAACGAATATACTTAAGTGATTCATGATCAGAATGAATAACAAATTCTTTGGGCAACAAATAATGACGCCACGTTTCTAAAGAACGTACAAGTGCATATAGTTCCTTATCATACGTGGAATAATTCAAAACAGGCCCAGTAATTTTCTCACTAAAGTATGCAACAGGTTTACCATCTTGCATCAGAACACCACCAATGCCTATACCACTAGCATCACATTCAAGCTCAAAAGTCTTATCAAAATTGGGTAATTGCAGCAATGGTGCATGTGTAAGTTTGTCCTTCAAAGCATCAAAAGACTCATGATGTACCTTACCAAAATGGAAGTCAACCCCCTTCTTTGTCAACTCATGCAATGGTGCAGCAATGGTGCTGAAATCTTTGACAAAGCGGCGGTAGAAACCTGCAAGACCAAGAAAACTCCTCACCTGTGTGATAGTTTTTGGTACAGGCCAGCTCTTTATGGCTTCAATCTTCGCCTCATCCACCTCAATTCCCTGTGGAGTCACAACATAGCCAAGAAAAGAGACTCGATCCGTGCAAAAGGTGCACTTCTCAAGGTTACCAAATAAACGTGCAACTCGCAAAGCATCAAAAACAGCACGCAAATGAATCATATGATCATCCGTGGATTTGCTATAAATCAAGATATCATCAAAGTAAACAACCACAAATTTGCCAATAAAAGGTCTTAAAACCTCATTCATCAAACACATGAAAGTACTGGGTGCATTAGTTAACCCAAAAGGCATTACTAACCACTCATACAACCCGAATTTGGTTTTGAAAGCTGTTTTCCATTCATCTCCAAGTTTCATTCTAATTTGATGGTAGCCACTACGCAAATCAATTTTAGTGAAAATTATAGCACCACATAACTCATCAAGCATGTCGTCTAGCCTAGGAATAGGATGACGATACCTAATAGTAATGTTATTAATGGCTCTACAATCTACACACATACGCCAAGAACCATCTTTCTTAGGAACCAAAAGTACAGGAACAGCACAAGGACTAAGTGATTGACGAACATACCCACGATCCAAAAGGTCTTGGACTTGTCATTGTATCTCCTTAGTCTCCTCAGGGTTGGTCCTATAAGCAGCACGGTTTGGTAAAGTAGCACCAGGAATCAAATCAATTTGATGCTCAATCCCTCTCAAAGGTGGCAATCCCGGGGGTATCTCAGCTGGGAAAACATCCTCATACTCCTGCAAAAGGTTAGTGACAGCAGGAGGCAAAGCACTAGAAGCAATATCACCAAGCAAAAACAAGGCTTGTTTGCATATCAAAGCATAGCAAATATCATCAGTAGAAATTTCAGCAAGCTCAGATTTTGTGGCAAGACATGAACGACCTTGTAATTTAATTGCAGCACCCTTAGAACATGAAGAATCATTAACATTACTTGGTGTAGAAGCAGAATTAACAGGTTGCTGAATTTCAGGGCGTTTATTTCTCAAACTAGCAGCTCGTTCTAAATCAGCTTGTACAATTTCAGCAGGGGTCATTGGTAACAAAGTAATTTTAGTTCCTTTATGCATAAAAGTGTACTTATTACTTTTACCATGGTGTACAGCATCATTATCAAATTCCCAAGGTCTACCCAATAAAAGTGAACAAGCTTGCATGGGTAGAACATCACAATCAACAGAATCCACATAGGAACCAATGGAAAAAGGAACTCTGCAAGTTTGTGTTACCTTAGCTTTTCCAGAGTCATTTAACCACTGTGGATGTGGGCGTGTGGTCAAATCAAGCTTCTTAACCACATCAGAACTCACCAAATTGTTGCAGCTTCCTCCATCAATGATGACACGTGCCCGACGGTTCTTGATGACGAAGAAAATCTGGAACAAGTTATGTCGCTGCATCATCTCGGGCTGCTGGACTTGTGTGCTAAGCACACGCTGCACAATAATATTCATATAGCCCGTGGTATCTCCGCCTCCAAGGACGAGATCACTGCTGGTGGCAGCGACATCCTCCTCCTCATCCTCCACATCGGAGGTGCTCATGTAACCGCCATCATCTGTCGCCACATATGCCCGCCTACTTGGGCAATCTTTCTGCACATGGCCAAGACCATGGCAGCGGTGGCACTGAATCCCTGTAGTGCGTCCCGTCGAAGCAACAGAGGAGGCACTACTAGCCGGTACCTGCACAGAATTTTTACCTGAGCGCGTAGAAGGGGCAGGGGCTGATCTTGGTGCTGCAGAAACAACACTAGCTGGTGGGGGCGGCCGGAAAGATGGCTTGGGCAGCCCCGAAGTCCCCGTCGGCCGTGGTGGGTAGAAATTCCTGGACTTGCTGTACTCCTCAAAAGCCTGGAAAAGTCCCTATGATTCTTTCTCTACAAGCATAGCATACTGGAAACACTGGTTGAGGGTATAAAATTCTTTATAATCAAGGATGTCCTGAATTTCTTTTCTCAAACCAGAATAAAAGCGGCAAATCTGATCCTCTACTTTTTCAACCACAGCACAACGAATCAAACCCTTCTGAAGCTCACTAAAATACTCCTGAACAGTTTTATCTCCTTGATCTAAACGCTGCAGTTTATTACGAATTTCTCTATAAAAAGAAGGAGGAACAAAACGATCACGCATTTCTACCTTAAGTTCTTCCCAAGTAGTAGGCAAATCGGTTTCAGCAGCTAGACCACTCCACCAAACAATAGCAAAGTCCTTAAACTCACTAGTGGCTTGTCTAACTCTATGTTGTTCAGGAACAAGGTGGGCATTAAATTTTTGTTCTACCGTCATTTCCCAATCAAGGTAAGCATCACCATCGTATTGACCCGAAAACGAAGGAATTGAAAACTTAATTTTAGCATACGGATCATCTGGATCATAGTTACCTTGTGTGCGACGGGTGTGGTTGTGGAAACCACCCATACCATGAGGGTTACATTGCAAACGGCGTCGTAACCTTGCGGTCCTTGTAGCTGACCTATCGACGGTGCCATCAGCCTTATACACCGTTGCTTCATCATGATCGCCTTCAACGTCGTTGTTGGTGTTGTTGTTGGTGTTGGTGTTGTTGTTGTTGTTGTTGTTGTTGTTGGTCTTGTGAGCGGTCTCCAATTCGACAACCTGATCGGTTAACTTAGAGACTCTCTTATCCAACCGCTCAATGCTTTCTCCCAGGTGAAGCTTGGTGACGGCGTCGGTGACGGCCCTGGTGATCGTTTCTGCCAAATCACTCTGAACCGCCTGCAAAGCCTTCTGTAACTGATTTTGGCTCACGCACTCATCCAATTTTGAGGGTGAAGCACCCTCCCCGTCGCTTCCTGACATCAGAAACACCAAAACAGGAAACAAAAAAGTGAAGGTTATCCCTACAAAACTACTAAGCAGTGGTGCCTCTCAACACAGCAAAAGTAAGCTTCTTGCAAAGCTCTTACAAAGTTCTGAAAACAACAAAGTGAAGGATACCAGGGAGAAGTGTTCCACGATTGCAAGGGTTACCAAATAACCTATGTGTTGTCTAGAAGAAGTATGTAGAGCTAGGAAGGCCAAATATATATATATGAGTGGCACACAAATCAAAAACAGATAGTAAAGCTGAATAAGTGCCCAAGTAACTTGTCCCTAGTTGATGGTCTAACTATGTCCTAGAATAGTAGTGATAGCAAAGAAGAAACAAGGAGACAAAGGGACACAGCCGATAACAGGGGGCTTAGTGTAAAACAGCCAAACTCAGAAATTTCAGGGGGCTAGATGGAGCACTAGTAGGAATCCCAAATTTCTTTTTTTTTGATTTTATTTTTTTGATATTTTTTTTCCAACTGACTAGCAAACAGGGAGAAACCACAAAAAATTTCAGCTCAAACCGAGCTAGGACGTGGCCTACAAAAAATCTTGAAGTTTCAGAAAACGTCGGGTTTCAACTTGAATGAATTTTTTCTTTATCTTCCCGATTTTTTTTGAATTTTTTGATGAGGGCACACAGGGCGTAGCCAAGTGTGGGTATGCTCAACTTTTCGTCTAGAATCTCCTGTAAAAATTTCAGCCAAAACGGACAACCGAGCGAAAAGTTATGGCTGTTTTACCGAAGGGGTGTCGGAATCGGTTTTGAAGAACCCGGTGGTTTCAGTGAAATCCGAGTCGGGCTTGGGGTCGGATAGGGATTTTTTTTTTTTAGCGAGGTGGATGCAGCGGAAAGTGGAATTTGTGAAAATTGGTCCGAGGTGGTGAGGGTAGGTTTAGGGTGGGACTAGGGTGGGCGTGTTGATCAATCAACCCTAGCACACAAAGCCGACAAAACCGAGGATGGTGAGGGGGATGGCGGCTAGGGTTGCAAGGGAAACACTACTGACGATAAAAACACAAACTAAACCAGCGACTAAATAAGAACTAGGGCACAAACTCAACACTACGGACTCTGAAATTGAAATATGCAAAGGCTAAACACGTGGTTATGGGCGGGGAAAAAATTTTTTTGGTATTTTCAGTGGACGATAGGAAGAACACGAAAACAAAACTAAAGGGTAGTATGAACCTGACGGTGCACCTGAAGCTCTGATTACCACTTGATGTGGACAAGGGTTCCCGATCTTCCGAAAGGTTCTTGGTAAGTTGATTTGGTCGGAGGCGACACACAAATCGATCCGGCTTCAGAACAGCACGTTCTAAACCCCGCAATCGCAGCACGACGTCTCCTCTGGTTATCAACCATCCAAAAGACGATTGACCTCACCGAGAAGGCTAATCCCTGCCTGCGAATCAAGAACACAAGCAAGAACAACGAAGAATGCAACACAATTGCAGATGTATGATTAAACTCTCGAAGTTGGGGTCTCACAAACCGATGAACGGCGAAACTGTTTATGAACAAAATTGATCTAAGCAAAACCCGAACCCTAATGGTGCGACGGTGGCTGTATATAAAGACCCTAGGGTCGTGCAAGACCCTCTGGATGCGCCCTGAATTGGGCTCAACTAGATACAAGGCCCAAAGACAAAAAAAAAGCGACGCAGCACCGATACAGATTCTGCACTCTCTCTTGTTTTGACGATTCCCGATGACTCCAGATGAATTTTGACATGAGGCCGGCGGCATTGGAAAGTTCTTCTCCTTATCTTTCCGTGCATATGTAGAACGTCCAAATCCGAGTCCGTATGCGTCCTGGGCGACCGTTTTAGTACAGACTGGTCCTGGGCCCCGAAACAGACTCGAAGTCGGTTTTGATTGGGCCTCCACTTTGGCTTCCAAGCCCTTGCTGGCCCTCCACGTTTCCAAATCCTTCTCCCATCATCTCCTGATCCTCTCCATGGTTTCTAATCATAAAATAATCATTAGGTAGCAAACCATTCTCAAAAGTAACATATAGCGAAGAACGTAGGAACGAGCTCACCTCTAAATTTAGTTGTCGTGCACGAGCTCTAGTCATTGGACCTTGCAAGTCCAGATTTGGAGGAGTGTTGTGTGTATCCATAGGAGTGATGTCCTCATCAGCATTACACTTAACATAATCAGGCTCAAGTAGGTTCACATCCGCATCGGACTCGTGAGTGACCGACCATATCTCTGGATCAAGGGACTGAAGGTAGGCTTGCATGCGAGCCTTCTAATATGCATAGTCCTCACCATTGAATATGGGAACACTCCCCGCCGGTCTCGGCATCCTTACTCAAGGCGGTGAAGCCTCAAAGATGAGCACTTGGCTCTGATACCACTTGTAAGGACCGAAGGCATACCGAGAGGGGGGTGAATTGGTAAGCCGCTCATGAATCCAAATACTTCAATTCCGCTACTTAAGTCTAACAAGATAAGCAACTTAAACAAATCGAATAGGCCAAGACCCTACACATGCTAGTGTTCATGATAAGATAAAGTGTGGAAGCCAATCACACTAGCCTATGCAAGCCACAAGTCACCCTACTCACTAGAGCACACAAATGCGGAATAGTAAAGAGAGGGTCAAGAAATGCTCATGATTTTTTCCCGAGGTCTTGGAAGGATGGCGCCTTCCCTTAATCCTTGTTGGACCACTCCCACCAGAGTCCCGGTCCCTCCCGCCACCAAGTGGAGTTCTCGCCCACGAGCCTGCAATCACTCCTCGAGTGAACACATGGTGTGCGTCACCGCTGCACAAAGCACAAGCTCGCCTCCCTCAAAAACTTGCTGGACTCCCCGAGCCGGCACGGGCACTCACTAGCGATGCCCCTTCCAACGGCGGGCTCAAACCGTGTACAAACATGTGACGACCTTCACAACCGATCATGATAGGCTCGATCACTGACACCTAACCGGTCTAGGTCTCACCATAGACCAAGAGTAACAATCTAAATCATACCATCAAGGACCACCCTAGCCTTAGATGTGCAAGATGCTCAAGCTACTCTTCTCTAGCACTCTCAAGATATGCAATATCTCCTCCTAGTGCTCTCCTCTTTTCCTCTTGGACCTTACCAAATGCTCTCAGGTATTCCACAGGCCAAGAGAGGTCTCCAAGACCCCAGCAATGAAGTTATATAGGCTCCTAACCTCAAACTAGCCATTGCTCCACGAAATCAACTTCCTAGGCACACTGACCGGATAGTCCGGTCACTGCCTGACCGGACAGTCTGGTCACTGCAACTCTGTGCACAAATGGCTCTATCCCTGCTGATTTCCCAACTGACCGGACAGTCCGGACCGTTTTTCTCCAGTCCAGAAACATTCTGGCGTTACGCTTCATCTGTCTCCCTTGCACTCCTACTGACCGGAATGTCCAATCAGCAAACCGGACCGTCCGGTCTATATGGAGTCTCCTACTGGCAGACTTCTTGCTCCTCGCGCTAAGTCTTGGACAACTTTCATAGTGATCGTACAGTCCGGTCTCTACAGACCCCTCTATCCGGTCTCTTTGTTCTCCGAACAGCTCCTTGGCTTCTTCACTGTCACCTAGTGCTTGTGATTTCACCGAGCAACCTGGCACATCACCAACTAGACATGACCTAAGAGAATGACCTAGACCCCCTTAATAGTCCGGTTTTTCTTATGGACTCAAAGCCCTAACAACTACTCAAGTGTTCTAAACACTTATACCATAGCTTGTTCTCCACTTTGATCCATCTTCATCAACCCTTGGACTCCATCAAGTTCACAAGCCTTGATGCTTGCGGTCCTTGTCTTCAATCGCCAAGGCAACCATCATCCATATGATTTGTAATACAGATAAGAGATGATTCCTACAAAGACAACATACGTGTAGATGTTAGCCCACAATTTCATAGTTCTCATCTATCACCAAAACATCCATACCTCGGGGATCCAATCATCAATGGTCATGAAGCTTACAACAGCGAGATGTTTTGTAGTGACTTTGCAGACGGGGGCCACGCCCCCCTCTATGGGCGCGTCACGCCACCCGCTCTACCCGAGGTCTGAGCCATAGAAGTCACAGAAGCCATAGCGCCCTTGCAAATCACATCCGATAAATAAAGCCAAAGAACAAGTCCATACAGACTCCTCCTCTGGCTTGGGGGCTACACCCGATGGGTGCGCTCGTGTGCACCTCTCTTTACTATTCCACACCCTAAAGAACCTACTGCAGCTGCATCTAGTCGAGGCACAAGTTTCGTTAAAAACTCGCCCCCCCCCCCCCCTCCCCGGCTCGCACGCACCCCGAACGGATCAAGCAACCTCGCCTACTCTAGCTTGCGTCGGCAAATTCCTCGAACGACTCTCCGACTCACTCGGGGGCACAGGGGCTACAGGTACGGGTTCACCCCAAACCAGTATAACCCCTTGTGTCCTATTGTTAAGCCATTACCGAGTCCAAAGCACGCACCCCTAGAACAAATTCTACTAGCCGGTGATCAGAACACCGACAATTGGCACACCAGGTAGGGGATTTGCGTTCTTTGCTTCACCACTTTCTGGTTCAGATGGCCACTCTCCCCCCTTTCTGGGCTTCCGGCAACAGCGTGTTCTTTGGGAGCCTCGAATTTATCACCACTGGCGACCAGAAGCTGCTATGCGTCAGCATTTCGGCGTCCCTACCACCATCGGCCCTGGTGCCCGCCAACAAGGCAGCATGCCCATGGTGGCTGGAGGACTTAGATGGCACTATACTTAGGGATCACGGATGACGGGACGTTGAGGCTCGTCGATGAGCCGGTCCCGGACCCCATCGCGATAGCCATCGCCATCGCCACCGAGGCAATGTGCGCGGTTCAGCTTGAGCTCGCCAGGCCGCGCATCACCGACCGCCGTGCGGTGTTACCCGGTCATGGTGACCAACTGTGGCTCCACCTGGAGTGCAACCTGGGCCCTACACCCAGCCACGATGACCTCCGCCACTTCACCTTCGCGTTGGCAAGTGTCCACAGGCAGCTCCTCGACGGAGAGCCTCTTCATCCGAGTCGTCTTATCGGACACCCCGTGGAGGGCTACCCGAGCAGCCTCCAGAACACCGCGGGGTGTTTTCAAGACTTAGCTCTTGGGCCCGCAGCCTCTGCCCTCATGGATCAGGGCTTCGTTGGGGTACTCGACCACCCCGACGACTCCCTCTTCGACCTCCTCAACGTCGGATGGCTAGAGGATTGCGACTCCGGCTCCGAGAGCTCTGAGGGGAGCTGTGACCTCCCACGCGGATGCCACAAGGTACAGCTCGTGCCCGCGATGGTAGCGGGGGACCCCGGCACCTTAGCCGCCAGAGCCTAGGCGAACCCCAGGACACCCGCAACCGTAAACCCGATGATGGGTGCGGCGGTGGGAGAGGCGCTCGTTAACATTCCCGTCACCAATGCCGGCATACCTCAACCGGCAGACCACCACAAGGACATCCAGCAGTGGTTGAAGGCTTGACGAATAGAGCTGGAGGAGACCTAACGCCAGCTGGAGCACGCGAAAGCGGAAATAGATTGTGAGCTGGCCCGTACCACCATGGGCAGATGGGCTCGCGCTATGGCTTGCGACATCCAGCTGTGCATCATAGGTGATGACCAGGAATCCCCTGCATTCACCCACGGGGGGCAAAACATAGCAGCGGTTGTCACGCTACTCAAGACTCCTCTCGAGCCCGCTACGCCAGAGGCTCGGCAGGCCCAATGCGAAGTTGCGGCGCTCTTGGCCAACACCGCTGAGCTCCAGGCTGAGAGCTCGTTAAGGCGAGCCGCCCAATCCAGTCAGCAGGTCTCGGCGTCCGGACGCACCGGAGACGCTAGCATCACCAGATCACGGTAGAAGTCGGTCCGGCAACCGGCTTCCGCATGGGGCACACCCAATAAAGCCTCGGTCCACAACCAGGTCTGGCCGAAGTGTTACGCATGCCACACCCTCAGGGCGTACAAACGGGAGAAGGAGCGACTCCATAAGGTAAGGGCTGCGAAGGCCGATACGATGACACCGTCGAGGAGCAAAGCTGGAGTCCGAGTCCTCCCGGGCCATGGGTCTTTAGTTAGTGCGTCCGCAGTGCTGAGTTCCCCCTGCGTTTCCGGGCCCCTGCGACCGTCAGCAAATATGCGTGGGAGACGGACCCTGGTCTCTGCCATGAGGACTACCGCCTCGCATGCCAGGCGAGGGGAGCCATCGACAACCTCACCATCATCCTCAACCTCCCCCTGTACCTTGCAGACTCGGCCCATACCTGGCTCGAGCACCTCCCCGAGGGTCAGATATATGACTGGGGTGATTTAAGGGACGTTTTTGTCGGCAACTTCCAGGGGACGTACGTCCATCCGGGCAACCCTTGGGACCTCAAGAACTGTCGACAGAAGGTCGGCGAGTCCCTCAGGGACTACATCTGGTGTTTCAGCAAGAAGTGCAACAAACTTCCCAACGTGGGTGACATGGACATCATCGGGGCCTTCATCTCCGGCACCACATCAGAGCAAATCATCCACGAGCTAGGACGGAAGGGCCCATGCACGGCTCACGAGCTCCTGGAATTCGCCATGAGCTTCACCTCTGACGAGGAGTGTGTTGGAGTGGTCCTCCAGCGTGCGCTAGAGGGGAAGGGAAAAGACAAGCGCGAAGAGGCGGCCACCGATGGCACGCCTAACCACCCCAAGAAAAAGAAGAACAAGTCGTGCACCAACCACAAACCGCCAAGACCCGCTGTGGGGGAGACTCCGAACCACTTTGAGAAGAAGTGGAACGGTTCGTGCCCCAACCACGGGTTCCCCATCAAGCACCTCCTCAAGGACTGCTCCATGATGAAGAAATTTCTCCAAGAGGAAGCCAAGAAAGGAGATGTGGGGAATGCCAGGACCCGAGGTGCGGGACCTCACACGCGATGACGATGATGACGAGCAAGGGAAGCCGGTTTTTCTTAACCCTAAGGCCTACCACACGGGGCCCGAGTCCTAGGGAAGCCACCTCACGTCGAAGATCGAGCGGCGTGTGATGTTTGCGGCAGAGCCCGCCACTCCGGCCTTCCTCAAATGGCCGGCCTCACCAATCACCTTCGACCGGTCAGACCACCCTCAATAGGTGCCACGACCGGGTCGATACCCGCTCGTGGTTGACCCCATCATCGTGGAGGTTCGACTCTCCAAGGTGATGATGGACGGTGGGAGCTGCATCAATATCATGTATGGTGACACGCTTGATCTGCTCAGCATCGACCAATCATGCCTCCAGCCACCGGGCGCGCCTTTCCATGGGATTGTCCTAGGGCGGCAGGCCATGCCCCTCGGGTGGATCAACCTCCCTGTTACCTTCGGGACTCCATCCAACTTCTGGACCGAGACCCTCGTCTTCAAGGTCATCGACTTCCCGGGGGTGTATCATGCCCTCTTGGGACGTCGGTGCTATGCCAAGTTCATGGCCGTCCCCAACTACACCTACCTCAAGCTCAAGATGTCAGGCCCCAAAGGGGTCATCACCGTCAGCGTGTCCCTCCAGCGCGCCTTCTAGTGCAAGAACACAACAAGGAGGTGCAGGTTGGCCCCAACAGCGACAAGGACAAGACGGTGAGAGTGGGGACTTCCCTCACCCCCAAATAGGAAGACGCGCTCGTCGACTTCCTCAGCGCCAATGTTGATGTCTTCGCGTGGAGACCCTCAGACATGCCTAACATACCGAGGGAAGTCATCGAGCACTTCTTGAACATCAGGTCGGGCTCCAGACCGGTGAAGCAACGTCTAGGCCGCTTCGACGAGGAGAAGCGCAGAGCAATCAACGAGGGGATCGTGAAGCTAAAGGCTACCAGTTTCATCAAGGAGGTGTATCACCCCGAATGGTTAGCTAATCCTGTCCTTGTAAGAAAGAAGAATGGGAAATGGTGAATGTGTGTTGACTATACAAGCCTGAATAAGGCATGTCTGAAGGATCCTTTTCCTTTGCCACGCATAGACCAGATAGTTGACTCGACGACGGGGTGCGAAACCCTCTGTTTCCTCGATGCGTACTCCAGATACCATCAAATCATGATGAAAGAATCCGACCAGCTCGTGACAGCTTTCATCACACCGTTTGGCTCTTACTGTTATGTAACGATGCCCTTCGGGCTCAAAAATACCGCTGCGACTTTCCAACGCTGTATGCAATGGTATTTCGATCACTTGATCAGCCACACCATCGAAGCCTATGTAGATGGCATCATTGTCAAGTCTACGAAGGCCGACACTCTCGTAGCCCACCTCCAGCGCGTGTTCGCCAACCTACACGCGAATAGCATAAAACTCAACCCTGAGAAATACGTTTTCAGGGTCCCTAGGGGGATGCTCCTCGGGTTCATCATCTCTGAATAGGGCACCAAGGCCAATCCTGAAAAGATCTCCGTGATCGAGCGGATGGGCCCGGTTCAAAACCTTAAGGGGTTGCAACGTCTCATAGGTTGCCTGGTAGCACTCAGTCATTTTATCTCTCGCCCTGGCGTGAGAGTGCTTCCGTTGTACAGGCTCCTGAAGAAGTCTGACCACTTCGAATGGACTCCTGAGGCACAGTCCACTCTCAACGACATCAAGCGTATCCTGAGCAACACCCCGGTGCTGACACCTCCGACCCTGGGTGAGACGTTGCTGCTATAGATAGCAGCGACGACCCAAGTTGTGAGCTCGGCGCTTGTGGTCGAGTGAGAAAGGGAAGGTCATGTTCTTAAAGTTTAGCACCCCTTCTGCTACGTTAGTGAAGTCCAATTAGACTCAAAGACCCGATACCCCCAAATCCTCAAGATCCTCTATGCGGTCATGGTGGCAAGGCGCAAGCTCTGGCATTATTTCGACTCCCATCCGATACACATTATGAGTTCCTTTCCCCTCCGAGAAATTATACAGAACAGGGACTCGGCGGGCAAGGTTGCCAAGTGGGCACTCGAGCTGATGGGGCACGATGTCACGTACCAACCTCAAGTGGCTATCAAAACCAAGGTGCTCGTCGACTTCATGGCGGAGTGGACCGAAGCGCAACTCCCACCGCTCCTATCGATCAAGATTACTGGGTCATGTATTTCAACAGATCACTTGATGTGGACAAGGGTTCCCGATCTTCCAAAAGGCTCTGGATATGTTGATTTGGTCGGAGGCGACACACAAATCGATCCGGCTTTAGAACAGCAAGTTCTAAACCCCGCAATCGCAGCACGACGTCTCCTCTGGTTATCAACCGTCCTAAAATGATTGACCTCACCGAGAAGGCTAACCCCTGCCTGAGAATCAAGAACACAAGCAAGAACAAAGAAGAAGGCAACACAATTGCAGATGTATTATGAATCTCACGAAGTTGGGGTCTCACAAACCGTGATGACAGCGAAACTGTTATGAACAGAATAATCTAAGCAAAACCCAAACCCTAATGGTGCGGTGGCAGCTGTATATGAAGACCCTAGGGTTGTGCAAGACCCTCTGGATGCACCCCTAATTGGGCTCAACTAGATACAAAGCCCAAAGGCCAAAAACAGGTGACGCAGCACCAAAACAGATTCTGGACCCTCTCTTGTTTCAACGATTCCCAATGACTCCGGATGAATTTTGATATGAGATCGGCGGCATTGGAAAGGTCTTCTTCTTATCTTTCTGGGCATATGTAGAACGTCCAAATCCGAGTCCGTATATGTCCTGGGCATCCGTTTTAGTACAGACTGGTCCTGAATCCCAAAACGGACTCGAAGCCGATTTTGGTTGGGCCTCCACCTTGGCTTCCACGTCCTTGCTGGTCCTCCACGTCTCCAAGTCCTTCTCCCATCATCTCCTGGTCCTCTTCATGGTTCCTAATTACAATATAATCATTAGGTAGCAAACCATTCTCAAAAGTGACATATAATGAAGAACGTAGGAACGAGCTCACCTCTAAATTTAGTCGTCGTGCACGAGCTCTAGTCATTGGACCTTGCAAGTCCAGAATTGGAGGAGTGTTGCATGTATCCTTAGGAGTGATGTCCTCATCATCCTCCCCCTCTTGACGTGGAGTCGTCCTCGACTCAAGCTCATTTTCTTCTCCCAAATATAGTTTCAAATCTGAAATGTTAAAAGTAGGACTAACCCCGAACTCGGGAGGCAACTCAAGTTTGTATGCATTATCATTAATCTTCTCAATTATTTTGAAAGGACCATCAGCTTTAGGCATTAATTTAGACTTTCTCAAATCTGGAAATCTATCTTTTCTCAAGTGTAACCATACTAAATCTCCTACATCAAGTTTTACTTCTTTTCTACCTTTACTACCAGTAATTTTATACTTGTCATTCATCTTTTTAATGCTAAGTCTAGTGGTCTCATGCATTTTCAAAATAAATTCAGCATGTTCCTTAGCATCAACATGAACTCTCTCATGAATAGGTAGAGGAAGTATATCAAGTGGAGTATGGGGATCAAAACCATACACTACCTTGAAAGGACTTACCTTGGTAGTAGAATGTGTTGCCCGATTATATGCAAACTCAACATGAGGCAAACATTCTTCCCATTGCTTCAAATTTTTCTTCAAAATAGCTCCCAACATAGTACCCAAAGTGCGGTTCACCACCTCAATTTGTCCATCAGTTTGTGGGTGACAAGTTGTAGAAAACAATAACTTTGTACCCAACTTATTCTAAAGCGTGCGCCAAAAGTGACTCAAGAATTTTGCATCACGATCTGAAACAATAGTAGAAGGCATACCATGCAAATGTATAATTTCTTTGAAAAAGAGATCAGCAATATAACTAGCATCATCAGTCTTATGACATGATATAAAGTGTGCCATCTTAGAAAATCTATCCATAACAACAAAAATACTATCACTCTCCCTCTTAGTCCTAGGCAGTCCTAAAACAAAGTCCATAGAAATATCCGCCCAAGGAATAGAAGGAACAGGAAGTGGCATGTATAAACCATGTGGATTTAAGCGAGACTTAGCTTTTTGACATGTAGTGCAGCGAGCAACAAAGCGCTCAACATCTTTCCTCATCCTTGGCCAAAACAAGTGTGTGGCCAAAATATCCTCCGTCTTCTTGGCACCAAAATAACCCATCAATCCACCTCCATGCGCCTCCTATAACAACAAAAGACGAACGGAACCAACTGGAATACATAGGCTCTGATACTACTTGATGTGGACAAGGGTTCCCGATCTTCCGAAAGGTTCTGGATACGTTAATTTGGTCGGAGGCAACACACAAATTGATCCAGCTTCAGAATAGCACGTTCTAAACCCCGCAATCGCAGCACGACGTCTCCTCTGGTTATCAACCGTCCTAAAATGATTGACCTCACCGAGAAGGCTAATCCCTGCCTGCGAATCAAGAACACAAGCAAGAACAAAGAAGAAGGCAACACAATTGCAGATGTATTATGAATCTCACGAAGTTGGGGTCTCACAAACCATGATGACGGCAAAACTGTTATGAACAGAATAATCTAAGCAAAACCCAAACCCAAATGGTGCGGTGGTGGCTGTATATGAAGACCCTAGGATCGTGCAAGACCCTCTAGACGCACCCCTAATTGAGCTCAACTAGATATAAAGCCCAAAGGCCAAAAATAGGTGACGCAGCACCGAAATAGATTCTGGACCCTCTCTTGTTTCGACGATTCCTGATGACTCCGGATGAATTTTGATATGAGACTGGCGGCATTGGAAAGGTCTTCTTCTTATCTTTCCGGGCATATGTAGAACGTCCAAATCCGAGTCCGTATACGTCTTGGGTATCCGTTTTAGTGCAGACTGGTCCTGAACCCCGAAACGGACTCAAAGTCGATTTTGGTTGGGCCTCCACCTTGGCTTCCACGTCCTTGATGGTCCTCCATGTCTCCAAGTCCTTCTCATATCATCTCCTGGTTCTCTCCATGGTTCCTAATTACAATATAATCATTAGGTAGCAAACCATTCTCAAAAGTGACATATAATAAAGAACGTAGGAACGAGCTCACCTCTAAATTTAGTCGTCGTGCACGAGCTCTAGTTATTGGACCTTGCAAGTTCAGAATTGGAGGAGTGTTGCATGTATCCTTAGGAGTGATGTCCTCATCATCGCTCATGCGTACAGGAGCAGGGATCGGCCTCATCTTTGTCTCTCCACTCGGGATACGTATACAATACGCCATTCGTTTACATTTCCCTGCTTCAAACAATGTTGCTGAGTACGAAGCGCTCATCAACGGGCTCAAGATCACCGTTGAGCCGGGTATCCGACGGCTAGAGATCCGGATTGACTCCCAACTCGTGGTCGACCAGATCATGAAAGAGTCCAGTTGTCGGACAGACACCATGGCATGCTTCTGTGAGGAGGTTCGCAAGCTCGAGGGCCTGTACGATAGGCTAGAGCTAAAGCACATCCCACGACGCCTCAATGAGGCAGCTGATGCGCTCGCCAAGATGGCATCCAGTCAAGGGCAGATCCCACCTAGTGTCTTCGCGAATGACCAACACCACCCCTCGGTCCAACCTAGGGAGCCCACGTCGCCTCAAGAGGGGTCAATCAGCCCTGAAGAGCTCGGACGGACGACCAAAGAGTCGCTCCCAGAGGCTCCGCCACTCACGGATTTAATGGAGATCGACAGGCCCGACGACTCGCACGAGTCGGATAACTCGGGGGTCGAGCGAATCGATCCCTAGGTCGAGCAAGATGCGCCTCCTCACGACTGGCAAATCCTGTGCATTGAGTTCCTGGCTCACGGCACACTTCCCGCCAACAGGACCGAAGCTAAACGGATCTTTCGTCGTGCCAAGTCGTTCACTCTGATCGATGGAGAACTTTACAAGCACAGCATCACCAAAGTCATGCAAGGATGTATTCCCATCGACGAGGGCATTTAGCTTCTCATCGATATCCATCGGGGAGGGGGGGTCTGCGGTCATCACGTGACACCTTGAACCCTCGTGGGCAACGCCTTCCGCCAGGGTTTCTACTGGCCGACTGTTGTGGGCGACGCAACCCGCATAATCAAAACCTACAAGGGTTGCCAGTATAACGCCTGCCAAACACACCTCCCAGCCCAAGCCCTTCAAATGATCTCCCTCACATGGCCCTTCGCGCTCTAGGGCTTAGTTCTAGTAGGACCACTCAAGAAAGCGCCCGGGGGCTACACCCACTTGCTTGTTGCGGTCGACAAGTTCACCAAGTGGATCAAAGCACGCCCATTGGTGAAGATCCGGTCTAAAGAGGCGGTCGAGTTCTTCCTCGACATCATTCATTGATTTGGGTCGGTTGAGAGCCTACAGGCGGAGTGCCCCCCCCCCCCCTTGGTTTTTAGGGAGTGCCACATGGCATCCTGATATTTGCCCTCGATAGTGGCGGTACAGGACGATCGATGGACGGCGATGATGATTGCCCACCCGCATAACATAACAGCGCCCATGATGCATCGCGCCACGCCCTGTGGAGCATGCCATCCACAGTGACGGGAAGGACGCGGCCCAACGACGGAAGATGAGGGCAAGCCCGTAGCGCAGCATCATCTTCGGCCACAGAGATTGTGTGATGGGATGGTCAAGATTGAAGACCTCGCCACCGACCAGGGGCTTCGCCTTCTCTAGCACGTCTTCAACAACTACGCACGTGTAGATCTCTCTCTCTCTCTCTCTCTCTCTCTCTCTCTCTCTCTCTCTCTCTCTCTCTCTCTCTCTGTAATTGGGCCCGTCCCCTCGGAATATAAAGGAGACCCCTTCTTCTTCTTCTTTATCTGAAACTCAAAAACTCGGCACATCACACTCACTCGCACCCAAGACTTGGAGCGCCCCTCCTCTCTCGCCACCATTGTATTCAACTCCGGAACAAGTAACACGAGCAGGGCTAAGAACTAGACGTAGGGGTTCATCCCGAACCTCAGAACACAGGACGTAGCGTTGTTATCCTTTGCGAGACCCGAACCTATCTAAACCTTGCGTCTTGTGTGTGCATCAACTCTCGGTCTCGCGTATGCCTTTATCGATAAGCAGGGATCATGGGTAGCCCTATGATCCACTGCCGATATTAGTATCGACAGTTGGCCGCACCAGGAAGGGGCCGCGCGATGATCGTTTGTCGAGTTTGATGGCCAAGCTTTGCATCAATCTTCAATCAACAAGATCAAGATTTGACCACGCAAACCAGTGTCAAGGCGAGGATCCTGTTGCATGGGAGCGTCAGCGTTTTCATCGAGATCATCCAGCATAGTTCATGGCAATATCCTGGCTAGCCATCGCGTTTGCTTTGTCACGTGTGGAGGCGAGATTTCGTTTTCGCTGACTCGGCAAGGTAATCAGACAGACAGACACCGATCCCAGGAGAGTATGATTTTGAGTTGTGCAAAATAGGGAAAGTCCTTTTCCTTCTTTAATCTTTTGTATTATTTTATTTCTTTATTTTAAACACTAATCGATTGTTGAATCTGATCATGACGATTCATGCTTTTGGGCAAGGACGTGAGTGTGGCATGACGGCTAGCTCTTTCCTTCTTGAATATTTCTGCCTTATTTTATTTCTAGTAGACTATGATAACTATTTTGGTTAGCCAAGTACTAATCGCGTGATGACTCTTTGCATGTACGAATTATTATCTACATATGCTGTTTGAGCTCGTGTCCATGAATATCATTGTGACTCATCCATCTGGGCGATGAGACGGCTACTAAACTTCTCAGCCATCTGACTTGATGACTCGGCGGCACAACGACCAGATGACACAGCAGCTAGGCGTGGAAGTCCCGACATGAAGAGCGTCATCGCGAGGCCACATGCACTACAACGTTGTTGGATCATGCATAATTGGTGGCCATGATGATCAGTACACGATGCCGGCGATGCTGCCGCGATCTCGTTGAAGGACTACGAGACACATGCTGCAGCATACATTGGCCCTAAAACAACCGATGCAGCATGGCACCTGTTGTCCTGTACGCGTCGGACAACAAGGGAAGCTTCGGTCTTTTTTGTTCTCTCGTTATTTTATCTCATACTATTTATTAATCAATCCGATTAGTTCATATGTTGAATACTCATTATGTGACATCTCTTTTGCATGTATGAGTTGAATTTTGACACACTATCGATTGGTTGCATGGTGTTCGGGTCGTGCCCATGCATGTCATCTCGGCTACTCAACATATAACTCTCGGCAACTCGGTGCTTTCAGTGACTCGGTCATGTCACCAGTCGGCTTCTTCAATCACGGCTGCATGATCACATGGCGGCTGCATGTGGAGACAACATCAGATCATATGCAATACACAGTTTAAAAAAAGATCGGATTCTTCTGGATATAAGAAGAAGCATAAGATAAATTGCTAGGCAACAAAAAGATCACATGGCCGAGCAAGTCAACGAGTTCGTCGCCCCGTCGATTCAATCAGGCATCGATCCTGGTTTCTTCGAGTAGGAGTCCAAGTTGAGGGGAGTTTCTTTCCTTATTTTTTTCTTTCCATATTATTTTATTCTATAATAGATTTGATTAATTGAATCAATTCACGTTTTCTACTCTCATCTTTTTTGGACGTGAGTGGCATGGACTCCTGTAGATCAGGTGGTGTCCGAGACTATAGGGCCGACTCGGGAGACTTGGGCCACTTCATCTACACCTCGATTCAATCGTGTGGTCCCCACAGTGGCGCAGGCAGTCAGACTTCGATCGTGGCGATGCACGTGGCAACGCAATCAATTTGCTGTATGGGCAAGACTCGTGACTTTGCTGCATGGAGACCAAAGCCAGGTCAGCGGTGGCAGAAACGAGATGCTCAAGATTACATGCTGAAGCCGTAACATGTGTTCGACGTCGAAACCAGTAGCAGACCTGTCCGGTTGATCGAAAACCGATTGAGAATTTGAACCGACTACGAGTTGGAGTCTCGGTCATGTTTTGAGTCGGCAAGTTCATCTTCCAAGATGATCAAGGAGTCGCCAAGTTTAACTTGTGCGACAGGCTAAGTCCGAGTCGTGAATTACCTGAATAAGGGAAGTTTTTATTTTTATCCTTACTTTGTCTCGTATACTACTCCTATACCAGTCGTATCAGTGGAATCTCATCGCATACGCTGTGTCTTTTGCATGGACGTAAGGCCAGGTTGTCGGTGCATGATCACCATCGTGGCCGGCTTTGCATGTCTATATGCATGCTGCTGATTGCATCACAAAGCTACAAGAAGACAATAGGTTCACTTGGCGAGTTGATCCATGAAGATTAAGATCGGCGAATTCATGAGTTCTAGTCGTATATAGTCAGGCCTACTCGATCGCAACTTTTCACAAGCAAGTCCGAGTCTCAAGCTTGCATGTGCCGTAACAGACATGGATTGCTACACCGTACCAACGCATGCACTTGGAAAAGGATGAGTCGGTCATTGAAATGACTCGTGGCTATAACATATGTGGAGATCGGCCAATCTGCCAACCACTCTCGGTGTTTCATTGTTTTTGTTATTTGGCTACTTCATAGCATCCTTGACTACATGATGACTTGATGACATAATCGATCACTCGGGGAGGCAACTTGGCGATCCAGCTGCACAAGTCGACATCAAACGACATGTTAGGGGCTCGTTTACAATCCATTGGCTATTACAAAGCTAAGTTACTTTTATAGTTTTTTTTCATACAAACTCAATTTGAAGGCCGTAGATTCTTAGACTTATGGTGATGGTTTTGAATTTCTTTTGCCCCTAACATTTTGCATCTATGAGTTGATCATTTACATTGTAGTTAGATGTATAGCATTTTGTCAGATTAAATCATGTGCTTGATGCCGTGAGAAGGCTGATGATAAAGATGGCGAGCCAAGTCATCACTAGGCCGATGGCTCGGCAATTTGATGATGTAATAGTTTGTCTACACAGCCAGTGGCTCAAGCAATTCGGTGATGCAACACGTCATTCAATTGGAAGATAACTAGCATCGACCTGATTTCGTGGTTCGGAGTCTGAAGTGTTCATGTGTCTACTGCCACGGATTTTTTTTCCAACATTGATCTTCTGTATTATTTTATTCTATATATTATACTTATCAGTATATTAATTGGTCAAATCTCATCATGTTTGTTGGTTTCTTTTGCATGGACGTGTGTTACATGTATGAGTCCAACTAACAAAAGCAATAGTGCTGTGCAACAACGGATCGGCTTCGTTGAGTTGATCAAGAGAAGGTCATGATTCAGAGATGTTATTTTGCCTACCAGGGAAAATACTCAAAGAGTTGGTGAATCCTTCGATGAAATACATAATCTTATACGGAAGTTATAACCGAGTGGAATACTTAGTTTTGTTGAAGCAAATTGTTCACGTGCCTATAGGGAAGTTTATTTCGATTTTGTTCTTTCCACATTACATTATATACTCCTTGAGTTATGTGGTGATTAATTCAATTACTGGATTACTCATTCATGTAATGTCTTCCCATATTTTGTATGTACGATTCATACTAGCACTAGAACAGTCATGTGCAAGGTTTCTCGATCCTTCTTTCACTCGGCGAGCTGATCATCTATAACATGATCAATTGTATGGTGTTCATTAGAGTGAACTGGGTGTTTGTTGCTGCACAAAGACTCATGATAAAGATGATGAGTCTAGTCGTCCACTTTGCTAATGGTTTAGCTAATCGATGACACAGTGAATCACTCGGGCACTCGAAACCACTCGGTGACTCGATAAATCATTCGGCAATATGACTGTTGGCTTGATGATCTAGGAGCATGCCCAGGAGCTCGTTTTTGACTCGTCGACTATTTAAGAGCTAAGTTACTCTTTTATGTTTCATTATTTATATATTCACTTTAGGTGTTGATATGTATTTGCGTATTTGCATGCACCTCTGTTTAATTGGTTTTCCCAGTTTTGTATAGATTTTATGGATTATCTTTGGAATATCTTTGGAATATATTGGGATTTTTGGTGTTTTGATCCCTCAGACTTTTTTGAGCTGTTATCTCGGGGGCTCGTCTTTGGCTCGCTGGATATTAAGTAGCTAAGTATTTTTATAATTTTATTTTTATTCATCTAGTGAAAGACCGTAGGTTCTTTAACTTAGGGATGATTTATTTTTGCATAATCTTGATGCATTAGATTCTCGGTATTACCTTAACTCGCATATGCTTGACCGAGTGAGTTCTTAGTCTCCATGGTTCATGTCGTTTATTGATGACTGAGGCGGCTTTTAATCTTGACTCACATATTCATCCGAGTGAGTTCTTAGTCTCCATGCTTCATGTTGAACGTTAAGGAAGTCGTTTAGTAGTATTGGTACCTGATATTTACTGGTCGTGAGAGTTAGACTCGAGTTCATATAGTACTTAATCACCCAATACAACCCAAGCATCTATTACATTTCTGGTAATGGATTAAGTTTGTTTTATATGTATTACTTATTGAGTACATTTTGTTTTATCAATGTATCAGCTATTGAATGTATTATTTTGCTTTATCAATGTATTATCTATTGAATACATTGTTTGTTTTAAATATGTATTACTTATTGAATACATTATTTGCTTTATCAATGTATTATCTATTGAATATATTGTTTGTTTTAAATATGTATTACTTATTATCTATGTTGTCAATGTATTACATTTTGAATACATTAGTTTCATTGAAATATATTGGCTATATCACTTGGAGCCATTTCATTTTAAAATCACTTGGTTATTTTATCTCGAGTTATTGGATCATCCAGCTTCATTATTAGATCACTCGGCCTTCTTGTCCTGAGTCGATATATCATTCGGCTATATTATTGGATTACTCGGCCTTCTTATCCCGAGTCAATATATCATTCGGCTATATTATTAGATCACTCGGTCATTATTGATTACTTATGATTTTACTCAATATTGGAGAGCCCTACATGAGTTGCTACTTTTTCACTCGGATCATGCCCAGGGGCTGCTATACTTGTTATATTTAATCCAGTATTGCTTGGATATTTTTGATGGCTCTTATATTTGTTATATTAGATCAAGTATCACCAGGATATTTTGATGACTGCTATGCTTGATATATTTGGTCAAGTATCACTCGGATTCAATTGTACCAATGGTTCTTTTTGTTAGTTGGTAGGAGTGGTAGAACCAATCTTGGGGGCTACATATTAAAACTCCTCATCGAATCAGTCAGAGAAAGTGATAGATCCAGATTTATATACGGTGTTATTATTTTTGACTCACAAGATATTCTATGATCTAAATACCTTATGAATAGGGGGCTATACCTACACCTAGTAGGTGGGTTTTTTCCCCGCATATGGATTATTTGGCGCATAATCCTTTTTGAAGATTCTTGGAGACCTTTACAAGTTTGTGGTTGTACATGAAAAAGTTAATCATATTCATGGCGATTTATTAGTCAATCAATTGAAGATCAACAACTAACTTGCAAATCTCTCGAGGGCTACTGTTGGATATATATACCAGGGATACCTCACCACTTGGATATATTGCCGAGTGGGCCGGGGTCCAATAAAGATAAAGCCCATTAAGATAACTACTCGGATTATTACTTGGAGTACACGACAAGTCAATACTAGAGATAAAAAGTTAGAGATATAATCCTAGTCAGAAATTATGTTGTAACCGACTAGGACACTTGCCATGTAACCCTGCCCTCTGGATATATAAGGAGGGGCAGGGGCTCTCTCATAAAGAACGACACAATACACCACAGAACACATGATGTAGGATTGTTATCCTTCGGGAGGCCCGAACCTGTCTAAACCTTACGTCTTGTGTGTCTATCGACTCTCGATCTCGCGCATGCCTTTATCGATAAACAAGGATCATGGGTAGCCCTATGATCCATTGCCGATATTAGTATCGACAAGTATAACCCCCCCCCCCCCCCCGTGTCCTCTTGTTAAGCCATTACTGAGCCTAAAGCACGCATCCCTAGAACAAATTCTACTAGCTGATGATCGGAACACCAACACTACAACTATCGAGAACTTACACGTTACCTCCCTCATAAGTAGATATGACGTTGAGGTCAATGTCACTTGTGGTGGACTTCACATAATTTTCATGAAAGCGCTCGGTCCACCACCACCACCATCTAGGTCTTGTTCTTGGGCACCCACTTGTACATAGCCGATCTCTCAAGATTAACAAAACACTTAGGAACCCATATACTCTTGACCTTTCTCTTCTTGTTTGGTGGTCCCAAAGCCTTGGCTTTCACCTTGCCATCCTTGTTCCTAAAAAGCTTAAAATATGTGTTTTCATGGAACAAGTTAGTGTTAGATAAAGCAATGGAACTTTGGTGGGGGGCAGGCACTTGTGGGGTCGGGTCACCGTCATCCACGTCAAGTCGCCAACACCGGTGTCTTCCTCCCATGTCCTCCTTCGGTGGAGCTCACGGTGGCCCCTCCTCCGTCGTCGGCTCTGCCTGAGCTCGTGGCAGCCCCTCCTGCACCGTGGAGGCCAGGCAGGCACGGAAGCGGACGCGGCGGTCGGCGCGGATGCGAAGCAGGTGGCTAGTAAAGTGAAGCGGCGGCGCGGCTAGGGCAAGACCCAACACCGGTCGCATGTACATGACCGGTGGGCCCTCCTAGCCTATTTTGGTAGTAGTGTTTGGGTTATGGTGTCGGCGACGGTACCTAGACCCGCACTGACGCCTTTTCTTTATGGTTGTGCCACATGTGTCAGTAGCGGGCATCAGCCCGCTACTATCTATGTCATTAAGTAGTGACAGAGCCTCAGTGGCATTTTAGTGTTCCGCCACTCAAGCCCCTTTTGGCCCGCCGCTGTAGAGCTTTATTCTAGTAGTGACTAATCGGACTGTCTGGTCACTGCCTGACCGAACTATCCAGTCACTGCAGATCCAGCTCCAATGACTCTGCCCACTGCTAAACCCTGTACTGACCGAAGCATCCGGTCCATTTCTCACTCTATTACAGAGACATTTCCAAGCATTGTGAAAGGACCAAGTGACCGAGAGGGGGGGGGGGGGGGGGAGTGAATCAGGAACTGACACTATATACTAAATTCGCCAATTTTCTAAACCGACTACTCAATCAACTCCTATAACAATTCTAGTGGTGATTACATTACCAAGATAAAAAGTCCTATCTATATCAATCTATTATCACCATCTAGCTACAGTAACCCGTCGCTTTGCTGTAGATCATTAGATTTTGATGCGATGTCTCAGGTATAACCCGTCTCAACGTAAAAAAACCGGCGCCGACAGGTGGGACCCATGACGCTTGCATGCCCGTGGCCCGCCAGGCCGTCCGCCCGCCCGCCCGCCTGCTCGCCTCCCCTCCCCTCCCCTAACCTCCGTCTCCTCTCCCCTCGCTGCTCCTCCTCCCCCGAGCCCCGAGCAGCAGCAACAGCCGTTGCGCGCTCTCCTCCCCCTCCTCGATGTGCCATGCTCTCTGCCCCCCTCCTCACCCTCCACCTTCAGATCCGGCCACTCCCCCCTTGCCTCGCCGCCAGTCCCGGGATGCGAGCTCCCCAACCCTAATCCATCTCCACTCCTCGCTCCTCTTTGTGAGAGGTGCCAGTGGTGGAGTGGGGCGAGCGGGGGCAGGGGAATTGGGTGCTCTAGATGCTACGGGTGCAGCTGTGGTGGGAGGAGGCGGCGGACCGCGGAGACAACCCGTGGTGGCGGCGGGGATTAGTAACCGGAACCCGAGCGGGAGACATTGAGGAGTGCGCTTCCTTCAGCGATGAAGAGGGCTGCACCGTCGGGTACGATGAGGATGAGGTGTTTGACCGTGCGTCGTTCTCGCGGCTGCTGAAGAAAGTGCCGCTCGCTGAGGTCAAGGGGTACTCCAAGATTTCTCAGATTCAGGTAGGATCATCGGAGCTGCTGTAGGTTCTTTTGGTTCACGCATCAATTGCACTTCTCGTGAAGTTGAGCCATACGAAGTAACTTACTTTTTCATTCTTTTGTTTCAACAGGCTACAGATCAGTTCGTTACGAACATTGCAAAGGGCAGAGGCTACTCATGTGGGAGGTAGATGGAATTCTTCTTGGGTAGCAACCATATGAAATATTGTTTTCTACAGCATTCCTCCCTAGCCATTTTGTACTATTCTTGACCTCATTACTGCAAGCAATGGATTGCTCGCTCTTCCAGTTGATAAAGGATCGGTGAATGGTCTTGTGTGTTCTTGAATGGTAATGTTGTCTAAACTTAGAACAGAGGATATTTTTGGGTTGATGAGGACATATGATTTGGTTGGCTCATGCGATTGGTCGTGAATAGGAATAATACTGAGTTTATTTCTTTTTGTTTTTCATCAAAGCAGACAATATTCATTGAACAGTTGTGAAGCCAGTTTCTTCTTCCTTCACATCACAAATGTTCAGGTTGTTGTTTGTTTTTGACCTCTATTGGTAGACGTACCAGTTTAAGATTCGAAGGCAATGAGCTACAACCACTATAACAAATAAATTATGTCGCATTCGACATGCTTTTTCTTTATGGACCATATACTTCGTCTAAAGTATCACTTGACACTCACAACGACCATGTAAGCTGTAGTTGCATCCTCAAATCATCCATGCTTCTTTATTTCTTTTTGTTTTTCATCAAAGCAGACAATATTCATTGAACAGTTGTGAAGCCAGTTTCTTCTTCCTTCACATCACAAATGTTCAGGTTGTTCTTTGTTTTTGACCTCTATTGGTAGACGTACCAGTTTAAGATTCGAAGGCAATGAGCTACAACCACTATAACAAATAAATTATGTCGCATTCGACATACTTTTTCTTTATGGACCATATACTTCGTCTAAAGTATCACTTGACACTCACAACGACCATGTAAGCTGTAGTTGCATCCTCAAATCATCCATGCTTCTGCAGTCGCACCTTTTTCTATTAACTGCACTGCTATGATTTTTTTTTTCAGCAAGGTCGGACATGCATACAGTTGTATGCCTTACAGAGTAACATTCCTTTGTGCTGGCTCTAAAAAGTTGTTGCCATAGTTTTATTTTGAAAGCTAAGAGCTGAGTTAGATCTAATTGACGGCAGTGGTTGGTTATAGGTAAGCATTGGCTCGTCGGTTAGGAATGTTTTGGTCGTTATAACTTTAGTGCACATGCTTTCAAAACATCTGAAATTTTAGTATTTTTGTGGCATATTTTCTCTTTTTTTCACATATATGGTATTGACATAACAAAAGTTTTGCTGGGTGTGTGAATTGCATTTGACATTTCAGCTGAGATGAACATATACTCCAAGATTGGGACGTTGCATAGTCCTTGGATTTCTTTTTTCCACTTGCATATACTCTATTTTTTACTACATCTGCATTCAGTTGCATGTCTGCAGTGTTCACAATATTGGATTGCATGGGCATTGGGCTTCTTAATTAGTTGGTTATCCAAGTTTGATTGGTAAAGATCAGTACTAGATTCAAAGCGTCTACAATACTATAATTTTAGTCTATTTATGTAACTTAGTAGCTGTCTGTTGGCACAGTATTTTGGTGAGCATAATCTTCTTAATTTTCACCATGCAAAAAATACTGTGCTGCCTTGTTACAAGTCATATTATCCTTCTACAATAATCGCTTTAATTTCTCACTTATGTATTATTGTTGTACAAGTTCTGAATTACTATACAACTTTGTTACAAGACCTATTATAGTTATCTAAGTATTTCTTTGGAAACCAGTATTTCCTGTGGTGTTCATATATTCCTCCAATACTTAGTATCAAATTTCTTGTGCTGGAGTAGTCTTGAAAATGGCTCAGACTATAAAGGATGGTTATGTGAAAGGACAAAGATATAATGTCGATTCATGTTGTAAAGAAGCGTGAGACTATGATTATACCAGCAAGGGAGCTTGTCTGACTTCTTGCCAAGGTATTTTACACCATCTTTGTTTTCAGTTTATCGGGTGCATCTGCTCTGTTATGGGTTGAATTGACAGTATCATGAATTAGCATCCTATTTTCTTATGAACCATCAATATATTGTACCTCTGTTATCCTCATTAAGACGATGTAGCACTTGGTGATGATGAGCTGCCCAAATGTCATGGTTATCAAAGGAACTAATTGCTGATTAATTCTGCTACTCCTATTTCACACACTCATTTTCCTGAAGAAAGAGAATTAAGCTTGGGCACCAGATGGATATTCGGCCTCAAACTATAAAAATTACAGCAGAAAAGGGAATAGGTACTGTTATACTGAAAATTTAAGAAAAGAGAGTTGCTTTTTTAGAAACAAAATACTATAGTGTTTTCTAGGTCAATTGAGCGGTCAACATAGTTTTTTATGCCTATTGCTTATTAGCTTCTGTTAATCTTCTCCATATAACATGCCCTTTAAACTCAAAGCAGCAATTCAGCCGATGGCCTGTCTTTCGAAACCAAAACTAAGATAGTGACTTTACTAGGATCCACTTTTGTTGTTTGCCACTAGAAAAGGTGTCTCACCTGATTCCTTGCCCTGGGTTTTTTTGTTCGAGCAGGCTGCTGTTCGGCTACGCGATGCCGGTGTTCGAGTGCTTCAAGATGGTGGAGATGCGCCCCAACGACGCGCACATGCTCCGCTTCTGGTGCCAGTACTGGTCAGTTCCTCCCTCTCGCAGTCAACCATTTGCTCACGCGTTTAATTTCCTGTTCATATCTTCTTACTTGTTTAGTAGTATTATGTTCATATCTTCTCCAAAATTGCAAATCATTTGGAGGTCCCTAGCTATTTTATTTGAAATTACCATTGACCAGGGACCTTTTTGTTAAGATCTTAAAAGTTCAGGGGGCGTAGTGTAAGATCTTCTTCCTTCTCCATTGGGCTGGCGCAGCACTGTTTTTCCCATGCCGACGCCAGCGCCTCTGCTCGCCTCTCCTCCACACGCCACCGTCTACCTTGGGACTTCACGCCGCTACAGGGCCGCCTGCACACCTCTGCCCCTCTGTCCTGTCCCGTCTCTCACCTTGACCACGCGTCGCGCCCAACGATCTTCTTCCTCTCCTCTGCACGCCATCGACATGGCCACCTACCAGAACTTCAATTCCGCCCCCTCTTCCTGCTCTCGAATCTCAACCACCCTGCTGACCCTTGCACGGTATCAAAGCGCACCCAAGAGCCTCACCAACACACTCCACGACCAGCCGCTGCTCTCTGCTCTCCCTATTTTCTCCTCTTTGCACTTTGCTCCTCCCCGCCATTACCGAACAAATTTAGAGCTCGAGTGTAGCCACTCTAGCACCTCCTTCCCCAACTCAAGGGCATGTCCGAGTGCGTCTCACTCTCCTACGCCTTTCCCTACTCCCGCTAGCTCAAACCCGCACGCGCATTGGCCAAATGGAAGAAAATTCCGAGTCAAGCGCCCCAGACGATCTTCCCCGCCATCGGCCAAAATTGGCTATCCTTGGTGAGCCTCGTTCCCTTGTTCCGCGTCAATCGTGTGCGCGATTTCTTCTTGACCCCGCCTAACTCTTTTCCCCTTGATTCCATGCGCGACGCCTTTAGCATTTTGATTTTTCCCCGGCTGATCCCCTCTACAGTTGGAAACCGAAGCCGCCTCCACGGCAAGCTCCACCCTCCGCTCCTCCTCGATGCAGTCCGACTCGACGCCGCCCTTCTGCAGACTCCCGTGAAGCTGTAGGAGCAAACGAAGATCGTTTTGGTGCTTTCTACTCTCGAGAAACCATCACCGAACCTTCGACCTTCACCGCGTCTTGACGCCGACACCCCTCCGGTGAGAATCCCACCTCGCAACCCCCGCCTACCTTTCTGCCTCGATGTACACCTCACGTTACCGACCCCACGATGAGCTTTCGCCAGCGGTAATCACCAGCGGCGAGCCCTCCGGCCGGCTCTGCCTCCTCCGGTGGTGCTGACTGGCATCTGACATGGCGCCAACGTGTCCGCTTATGTGTAGCCTACGTGTCGCCTGCGTGGCACCACCTAAACTAGGAAAACCAAAAAAATCTCAGAAAAATGCTAGAACCTTTGAAAAACCATAGTAAATCGAATATAAACCCAATGTGGCCCAAATAAATTTTTGTTAGGATCATCTTGAAGTGCTCTATTTTAGTAAAATTATAAACCAAAGTTTGTGTACATGTATATTTATTAACTCATTTAATTGTCAAAACACTAAATAATACACCAGAAATTCTAGGAGTGAAATTAAATCCTGATTTTTGGCATGCTCAGTAAACCCATGATTATCTACCACCACAAAATTTGCCTTGGTAAAATATGAATTATTTTAGGCTCTGGACTTTATTTAGTGTGTTTGCTTAGATTAATCCTAGTAAATAATATATAAATAATTTATCTTTGAGACTTGGCATAAAAATCACTCATATAAGCCTCTATCCACAGTAAATCACACATGTCTAGAAATATAAATTTATTCTACTAATTAATTTAATTACTCATGTCACTCATATACTCTATTTAATTGCATAAAGGATATATATACCTAAAATTTTAAATATCAACTTCACTTCTCTGAAGAATATGGCTTTGAGAACATAATAATAATTTTGATTGAAATCAAAACACAATGTGCTTGCATGTATCATACCATTGCATTAAACGGTGTTCTGACAATACCGTTAATTCGATTCCATCATATAGGTAACGACAACTAGGAGCAAGAAGAGGATTATCAGAAGGATCATCTAAGAAAGCTGGCTTCTCAGCATCAAGATGAGGACCATAAATATCAGAAAACCACCACGGCTGCTCTCCCTCCTCATGAAACTGAACTGTCACACAATGGGGATGAACTAGGTCACGGGAGAGAAACGATCCTCACGTCAAGCAACTAGAATTCCTCCACATATCCCTTGTGCCGGAAGAAATACAAACAATCTAAAGTCCAGACCGAGAATGGTAAGAACGTCCCGGTCACAGATGTAGGCCAATTTGGTTTCTTGCAAGCATACAATCGTCGGTTGACATGCTTGCACTACTCGGTTCACCACATCCCTACGCTCGCTCGTTAAGGCCTCGCACATTCCAAAACAGCAAGTTAGCAACGGCCATTGATTAAGAGAACAAAAACAAGACCCTGGTACACACAACGTGTTTAGACAGCGCTTTCTACAACTCACACCTCTGCCTCAGGAGGAGCGTCCCACCCAAACAAGGCAGCTAATGCTTTAATATGTAGCCGACTAAGAGGCTGATCGAAAACCCTTGCATACTGCTCCAAAGAATCCCTGGACACTTTATCTTCAGCACTCACAAAGCCCAGTTGCCTACAAACTGATGCAGCTGCTTGATGATTAGATTCTGGTGAGAGATTTGCTCAAATGTCTGTCCGGGTGATGAAGGCCGCTCGATTGTCATAGTTGGAGTATTTTTAGGAACTACCACAACCGGGCCTAGAGCACTGGAGTCTTGGGCTTCAGAAATTTCATGCCTTGGTGCAGGGGAGAGGTCCAGAGGGGTCAAACGGTCAACTGCTGCTTCAATAGACCCCTGAACCATCCCACCAGCACCTGGGATTTGAAGTTCGAACTCAAGGTCCATCAAAACCCTTTCGGATTCCTCTATGGTAGCCCCCGAGGAGGGGCTAATAACCATAGCCGCCAAATCATCAATGAGGGGAATCATAACTGAGGTAGACTATGCCACTTCCCCTTCCCCAAATCCAAACATCAAAGAGTCTACCACGTGTGGTTCCTTCACGGAATGTGGGCCCAACCTTGCATGCACCGAAAGACGAGGAGCCTTGCCGCATACTAGAGACCCGTCCCTTGAATCTCGGGAGGTGGACGGCGGTGAGCAGGACCTGCACCGCCGCCGTTGACATCCGCGACCTTCATCATTAGATGGTGGCGGCGGTGGAGAGCCCTGAACTGTCGGTGGTTGCACAGTGCTAGGGGCCGACATCACCACAATGTCAATGGCGTACTCCAGGGCTTTCTTGACCGGCAGATTTTCTTCACACATCATCGGCGGTTCCACTATGACGAGATAAATGGCCGCCAGGATGTGCTCTGGCTCCATGCACCAAGTCGTTAGCCAGAACACCGAATAGTCTTTCCTGGACACCGTGTCCAGAAGGAGCTCACGCACCCAACACCATTCATCGAGTAAGTGCTCTATTGTTTCTAGCTCCCAGGTGTGTGCTGGAATGCCACGTAGCTCGAAGGAGACGAGATGAGGCAAGACCACCCCGGTGGCTTTGGCCAGACGTGACCACTGCTGCAAATGCAGCATACAGGACGCTAACTGGATGGGTGCTCCTTCGTTGTAGGCTCTGATCGCTGTTGTTTCATCACTTAGGACCATTAGGTAGTCCGTAGGGCATAGCCGATGGACCTTGAACGATCTGTCCGGGAGTTCATAGCGACGCGAGAGCTCGGCTGCTAGAACATCGACCAAAACAGTCGTGACATCGCCCACGAGCCAGACTACCAGAGCACACCGCAGATCTTCCTCCACCTATGCCATCTTGGCAGAGCGATCAATCACCCGGTGCGGTCGAGCCGGCTCAACGCGAGCAACTTCCGTTGTGTCGACAGCCTCCTCCGGGATGGGACTTGTGTGTTGACCATCTTCCCCTTGTTGATCTTGATCCCTCATGCCTTGGGCGGTTGAGCATTGCCGTCTGTTTCGACGCCGACGCCTTGGTCTGGCCTCGGTGGTGCGTTGCACCCCCGGATCACCACCGGGCCCTGCTGGCGTCTGCTTGTCCATAACAACCAACATGGTCGGCCCCGGGAGAGCAGCCGCCATGTCTTTCCTCCGGCAGGCGAGCTTAGCCGGGGGGTCACACCCGTGCTCACCACGCCCTGCCCGTGTATGACCGATGCCCCAGTGCCCTGCACGTGAAACAACGCGTCCGCATACGACAGGACACCGCCCGACAGTAGGCACATGACAACAAGGGGGCCTTGCCGCTTTGATCTGCTCCTTCCTTGCATGACGACTCTCCACTTGTTGCCAGCCGTGTTTGTCCACCACCTCTGGGGTAGGCGGCAGTTGTGGTTGGGTCTTGTGGATGATGCGCGGCCGCGCCGGAGTCGTGACCTGGCTCACCACCGGCGGGATGGTAGCCGCCTTGCTGGAGGCCGCCACGTCTTAGAAGGAAGGGGGCGTGAAAGGACCGAGTGACCGAGGGGGGGGGGGGGGGGGGGAGTGAATCGGGAACTCGCACTATGTACCAAATTCACCAATTCCTACAACCGACCACTCATAACAACTCCTACACAATCCTAGTGGTGATCACACTAGCAAGATAATGAACCTATGAAAGGAACAACAACCTAAGCATACTCGTGGATCACACAAACTCAATACAACTCCTATGCAAGCTAGTTACCAAAGATACGCGGAAGCAAACAACTAGCTAGCAAGGAGTTCTACTCAAGAAAAGCTACTAGATCAACAAGCATATAGAAAGCATACATGTATGAGTAGAACAATACATACTAAGGTGATCAATCAAGTCAAGCAACTCCTATACATGCTAGTGATCAAGTATGAAGGCCAAGCACTACTAGCAAGTAAAGAAGCCCATTCATGTAAGTCTACAAGGTAGTCAATTAGAGTAAGGTAAGCACACAAGCATGAATAGCACGGTATGTACATACGAAAAGTAAAGCATCAAAGTAAGGAGTAGAGTAAGAGATGGCTCATGATTTTTTCTCGAGGTCTCGAAGGATGGCGCCTTCCCCTACTCCTCATTGGACCACTCCCGCTAGAGTTCCGGTCCCTCGCGCCACCAAGTGGAGTTCTCGCCCATGAGCCCACAATCACTCCTCGAGTGAAGACACGGTGTGCGTTACCGCTGCACAAAGCACAAGCTCGCCTCCCTTGAGAACTTGCCAAACTGCCTGAGCCGGCACGGGCGCTCACTATTGATGCCCCTTCCAACGACGGGCTTAAACTGTATACAAACTTCTGACGGCCTTCACAACCAATCACGATAGGCTCGATCACCGACACCTAACCGGTCTAGGTCTCACCATAGACCAAGAGTAACAACCTAGATCACACCCTCAAGGATACCCTAGCCTTAGATGTGCAAGGTAGATCCTTGTTACTCTCACTTGCACTCTCCAGATATCCAATATCCTCTCCTAGTGCTCTCCTCTTTTCCTCTTGGATCTTATCAAATGCTCTAAGGTATTCCATTGGCCAAGAGAGGTCTCCAAGACCCCAGCAACAAAGTAATATAGGCTCACAACCTCAAACTAGCCATTGCTCCACGAAATCAGCTTTCTAGGCCTCCAGAACGGACTGTCTGGTCACTGCCTGACCAGACCGTCCGGTCACTACAAACTGAGCTCCAACGGCTCTCTGCCCTATGCTGAACTCCTGGTGACCGGACTATCCGGTCACTAGACCAGACCGCCCGGTCCACTTTCCCTCTCCATTCCAGGAAGGTCCACAAATTGCAAACTCTCTGTCGTCCCTGCACTCCTGCGGACCGGACTGTCCGGTCCACTTTCTCTCTCCATTTCAGGAAGGTTCGCAAATTGCAACCTCACTGTCGTCCCTGCACTCCTACTGACCGGACCGTCCGGTCAGCAGACCGGACCGTCCAGTTTGTATGGAGTCTCCTGCAGTCAGAGTCCTTGCTCCTCACGCTAAGTCCTGGAAAACTCTACATAGTGACCGTACAGTCCGGTCACCTCTGATCCCTCTGTCCGGTCACTACGTCTAGAAGCTAAAACTTGTTATCCTCTCTTGACTTGGTTTTCTGGCTTCTCCGAACAGCTCCTTGGCTTCTCCACTGTCACCTAGTGCCTGTGATTTCACCGAGCAATCTTGCACATCACCGACTAGACATGACCTAAGAGAATGATCTAGACCCTCTTGATAGTCCGGTTTTTCCTATGGACTCAAAACCCTAACAACTAAAGTGTTCCAAACACTTGCACCATAGCTTGTCCTCTGCTTTGATCCATCTCCATCAACCCTTGGACTCCATCAAGTTCACAAGCCTTCATGCTTGCGATCATTGTCATCAATCGCCAAGGACGCCGTAGACAATCATCATAAGATAGAAAGGGTTTCCTACACGAACAACACTCGTGTAGATATTAGTCACATTTCATGTTTGTCATGCATCACCAAAACATCATACCTTGGGGTGACCTCAATGGTCATGATCCTTATAGGGCGTCGCCCGTTGCCCCACTATAGAGCCGCCAGAGGAGGAAGCCGGGCTTCCGTCACTCCAGCTCTCCTGCTTGGAACGACCCTTGGAGAGGGCTGGTGCCGCGATAGATGGAACGGAGGGGAAAACTACCGACGCCTGTTGGGTAGGGGAGGGGGTGGGGGAGTCCATCAAGGAAACGACGGTTTGGGTGGCCGCCGGCACATGGACAGTGTTGGCATTTCTTAACGTCATATCAAGAATATCGCTATCCCTAGTACGACGCCAGAAATGATTTGATGTTTGTTATGCTTTAAGGGTGAACCAATCCGCAAGTGCACGGAACATCTATTGTAGCATTTCACCCGGGAGTATTCCAAGGTATTGTATTTATTTTCCGCAGGGAAGCTAGGCATAAGAGTATCTTGGTTAAACAAAGATATAACTATAAGAATTATACCAACTGACCAAAGACGAGGGTAAGGATGTTCAATAATAATAGTTGGGGCAGTAGTGATACAGGAGAAATCCGCACTAAGATAGATAAAGAGATCGGTTAAGCTAGCCGGGAGGACAGTGAGTCTAAGTCTAGAATTCCTAAGATTATATCTTCCTATTATATCTAAGTCAAGTGTCAAAAATCCTAGTTACTCGGGTTGAGTGCTTACACCAAATTCATGGTACAACCTCGAGTCTTTCACCAATAAGCTTACTTCAGGGCACGACAACGATCCACTAATAGGGTCGGTAACTAACCTCATACACTAGTGGGCACGTTACCGCTAGACAACCCTGCTTGAGACTTCCCAAACGTGGTGGAATACTAAATGGACGGACAGGGCTGTCACCACCTGCCGCCTACCACACAGCTCGTGGGGATGAATGTAAAACCAGCTAGTGTGAACTTAGGCACCGCGCCTATGTTTTCACTAGATATTCTTCCGTTGGCCTAGCAGAAGAATAGCTAGGGAATAACCAAATCTAAGTTCTATTCAAGAACTAAACTTAATTAAATTCTAGCCGGAATCCCGTAAACTATGCTTCAAAGTTCTTTCCTGATAATTATAACTTAAGGAAATTGACAAAGTAAGGATAAATACTTGACAAGATATAAAGGAAAAGATAATTATATTGATAAGGGATAAGTTTTACAAAAAGAGAAAAGATACAAGAGAGCTCATACCAAGACTCTGAGACGACTTTCGGAATCCCGAGCGATGCTCTCGACTAGACTCTAACTCCCGACTAACTAACCTACTCTACTAAGTAGCACAAGTAGTGGGAAATAGATTCCAATGTGTTTCACTTGTTTGATGTCTTGTTTTTGCCGAATTCCCCATCTATTTATAGGTGGCGGAGACTTGGCGGGTACTTCAAGGTGGAGAGTCGGTGGGCAAAATTTGCCCTGTCGGGCGGTCACGTGTGTCAGGCGGCCGGGCATGCCAAGCGGCATGCACCGCCGGGCTGCAGGTCAGGCTGGGCGGCCGCTAGATTTGGTCGGTTTCCAACCGACTTGCTTTGGACGGCTTAGATTTTGGTCCGGATGACGGTTCCTTGGTCGGTTCCCACCGAATTCTCCATTTTGGGGTTGGTAAGCCTCATGGGCCTCATGGGCTGGCAACCTTGGGTGGCCAACCCAGGCCGGGCGGCAGGCCAGGCCGGGTGGCAAGCTAGGCCGGGCAGCTGCCTGGGTCGGGTGCCGACCCCTTCGGGTCGCCCCGTGGTTTCTCCCGGTTAGGCCATTTTGTAAACCTTTTTCCTTAGCCATATTCCATAGCTTTTTGTTCGGGGGGAGAAAACAGCTTCATGGTGGAGTGTTTTGCAAAGTCGGTCGGGTCGGATGATCAGCCTCATGATAACTTGTTTTGACCCACCGGGTGGCTATTTTTTACCTGATATGTTCCTATCGGCTGGGTTTTGATTTCAGTCATCACGACCCTGCCGGGCGCTGATTTCAGCCACATATGACCCTGTCAACCTGCTGTTTAAGGCAGAATCGGCCGATGGGGCATTTCTTCATGTTTTTACATAATTTTAGCCTTTTTGACCCTTCAAACATATATTTCACCAAAACTTGTGGAACTTTATTAGTTTAAACAAATATTCAAGAAACTTTGGTCTTTACCTTGCATTTTCCGATCGGTTGGTGGCTGATATTGGGTTTCAAGGGCCACCAACACCTCCCTAAGCTTAAACCTTTGCTCGCCCCGAGCAAATTAAAACTTGGAAGTGATGGATCAGGAGTTGCTTTAATATTAGAGCCCTGCAAGGATCAAGTGTACAAACACATACTCCTACAACATAGGGGTAGTGGTAAACCTGCACAAGTTGATCGCTAAGTCTTTCTTATTGTAAGTGGGGCTCTTAGGCATTTTATGACCTTGTCATGAGCGGTTGGAACTCAGAACAATTAGTTTAGATTTTGTCATTTAACCTCCTACATGATCATGAGTCCAAAGTTTTTGTAATGCTGCATAAGATTGAAAATTTTCCCTCTTGGAGCAATTTTTCACTATGACTCTCATCTCTCAAAAATTGTATTTCCTCACCAAGTGCGCATCATATTCTTTGAAATTTGACTTTATATGTGGAGCTTGGTAAGATGGCACATCTAGTATGCATATTTTGTTAAGTTAAGAGATGGTCCTAGCGAAAAGACTTTGCACTTTCTCATTCCAACCATTTGGAAATAATGTCCAGGGGAGAGGGAGAGAATGGACTCACGTGAAGGAGTGGACTAGCACAATAGCAAAAATCTTTAACAAAGACGGGATTTTTGTGCTAGAGTGAAAGGATGGTCCTTTATTTTACTCAAAGAATGAACCTTGAAACTTGGCATTTGTACATCTATGAGAGCTGATTTTTTTTTCAGCTCTCATAGTGTAGGGAAGCTAGTTCAAATATTTTTGCAAACTTTTTCTGAGCATTTATTTTGGGAGGACCAAAATCTTTCTTGTAGGATCGACGTTTTTGCAAAGGAGAGATTTTTGGCTGACATGCTTGGTGAAGTGGATGCTTGAATCTAATGTGAAAACCGCATAACCAAGCATGATTGTTTGAGAACTCAAAGATAGCGTGAAGGAAAATGATTGGCGTCTACCATTACCCACCAAAATTTTTATAGTTTTCCTTGAAAGCGATTTTTTTTTTAGGTTTTCTTAAGTTTTATTGAACTGATTTTTTTTATAAAAGAAATAAAACAAGTTAACTAGAAACAGTGGGTGAGAGGGTAGGACAAATGGCGTACCTTGGATACGTACCACCCTAAGCTTAGGTCTTTGCAAGACTTAAGCTCGGATGGCGTTCACTGTTGCGGTTGATAATTAATGTTGAAGTGGCCAAACAGTTGATTCATCATGGAGAGGTTTGTCTGAAATTGTTCCGACATTTGTTCTTGCTATTGTTGCCTATCCCTTATGGCTGCTTGTATTTGTTGGGTTCTCATGTTTGTCTCATAAGCGTTTGCTGCCAGGTATTGCATGTCACCATCCAGCTCCGGGAACTTGTATGATGTGAATCGGGCAGAACGTGAAGTTCCTATGCCTCCATAAGGTTGATGATAACTTCCCATCCTATAGGGATTGGATGGTTCATACTCTTCATGGGATGAACTAGTGAAGTGTGCTGATGAGCTAGTAAATCCAACGTACTGTGGTTGCTCCCAATGGTACTGGGAGCTTCTAGAAGTGCCCGTTCGAGGTGCTCTAGTTCCTGGCCTATCCCCTGAAACACTGTGTCATGCACATTGCACGGGAGCTTTGCCAATTGTATAGAAAGTTCTTTCTATCGATGATGGTGAGCTCGGGGTTAGGCAATTCTATCTCTGCGTTTTGCGCTGGATAAAGCATGTAGAACCTATTGTTCTCCTCCTCCAAAAGGTGGGCTTGCCAAAAGTGATCTTTCCCTAGCAAAGAAGCACTAGGGAGGCGATCTGTTCTAGCTCTATGAAGAGCGCCAACCATTCTTGCAATTCTAGTGACAAAAGGTGTGAAAGTGATAGGTCCATGTTGCTTGAATGCTAGAGTGAGCCAATGGTTGATGAGGAAGAAAGTGGGGTTCATTTTAGTTTTCTTTATCACAACATAAAGATAGGCTTTGTCCAAACTATTCACTGATTGTACATCACCCCGAGGGGTGAGGTAGTGAGTGATAAAGCGGTGAATTACACGGAGCGAAGGGTTATGGATGTCGCTAGTGCACTTCTGCCCCGTGACAGGATTTCCTATCTTAGTCCAAACCTTTCAGTTTATTAATGTCTACAGCGGGCTTACGATCAAAACCAAGGTAGGTACTAATTTGTTTTAAAGACCGTTCATAGGTTTCACCAAAAAGACGAAATGTATAGAGAGTGCCTAATTTGTCGGACGGAGTGGTGAGGAATTTTAAGGTGCAAAGGAATTCAATGGTAAGCCATTTAGAACCGTAATCATCAAGATGGTAGAAATCATACCATCCAGCTAAGTTGAGCGCTACTTGAAATTGGCGAGGATGCCAATTTGCTTAAGGAAGTTGTGGTCGAACTTGCGCACGGACGTGAATTCCCGATCCCGAATAGCGGTGAACTTGCTTCGCTTGTCATAGTCATTGAACATCATATTGTCTTCACTCTCCATGAACTTGTCAAACTCTTCAACTTGCATACTTTGCTCCGTTGGAGCTTCAGATATGGACATTGAGTCCGAGGTATAACTCGGAGCATGCCCATATGAAGCTCCGGAGTGTCTAGCTTCTGAGTGCTCACTTGGTGTGCGCCTCCCCCGGCTTGAGCTGCTGCTGCTGTTGCTGAACTTGGTGTAGAGGCCTCTCCAAATACTTGCCATTCCTACAAAAGGGTTACTTGGACACAATACCCAAAGGACAATATGATGATAATGGTCAGTGGTTAGTCATGCAGTTAGTAGTCCAAGTGTTAGTCATTCAAACGTGCAAGGGTGACAACAAGACTCTCTCTAGTTGTTTTTATTGTAGCACACTTTTATTGCTAAGTGCAAGGTGCACTTACTAGAGGGAGCTAGTTGAGTGAGAAAAGAAGTGCAAAGGGAGAGAGTTTGTGAGGGAGAGAGGAAGTTTTCTGCCGAATGCTTTGAGTGGAGAAGCAAAGGAGAGTGAGCCCTCTATTTATAGGCTCAAGAGGAGCCTTGGGGGGCAATGTGGCTAGGCCGTCCGACAGCCTATGCCGGGTGGTGACCCATGCCGGCCGGCAGGTCTTTTCCTCCCACTTGGGTGCATTATTGGTGACCACTTTTTTGGTATAGGTGCCAGTGAACTGCATGCCTCCATTATTCCGAAAAAGGAGAGAGGACAGGGGGCAAGGAAGGATTGATGGGATGACCAAAGTTAGAATTTTGCAATGAGTATTCTGCCCTCTAAAAGCCTAGGTGAATAGAGTGGCAGGTGAGAGTGGATGATCAAGAGATGGAATAATTTGTGTGGCTCTCATTCACTTGTATTTTTGCATATAGGGCTCTAGGTGAAAAAAAATATCACATGTGAAAAGGTGGCCACTCCTCATCCACTCATGGCCATCATTCTTGCGTAAAAAGGGCCAGGAATCCGAAGAAATATTGTGTCGGGTGGCATGGCTTGCCAGGCGGCAAAAATGACCCAGCCGGGGGTCGTTTTTCATGAAAAATGACCTCCCGGATGCTGAAATTTAACTGGGTTATTTTAGGCTGGGTTAAAGCCCTGAATCAGCACCCGGATGGTCGTTTTGACACAAAAACGACCTCCCGGCCAGGAAACATGGCTGAATTATCACCAAAATTTTTCAATTTTTTTTATAACCTAATTTAATGGTTAAAGATGAGAATAAAAACAACCTAATCTAATGGTATATAAGAGGGAATGGGGGAAAAATATCGGTTACCTTCTGACGAGGGTTCGAATTTTACGTCTCGAACAAGAGGTCCTCCATGCTTAATTCTTCGTGGTGCTCGTCGTGGATGGAGAATTTTCAACGATCGGTGCAGCTTCTTTCTTCCGTCATACTTGTTTGATTTTCTTTGGCTTGGCGGTGACCTTTTTCTTCATTTCTTGTGGCTCGTTCTCCTTGGGCGGTGGTGGTATGCTCTTAACTTTAACCGCTGGCGCACCCATTTTTGGTGGAATTGGATACACCTCAATTTTCTACACCGTGTTAGGATTTTTGCCATAAAAGATGCGTACCTGATTGCATTGTTCCGTTCGGGGCTTGAAGGCGAACTTTTCGTCGTGCCCATTAATGTTATGGTGGATTTCTCTAGCACCAACATCAATGTTGGCATTTGCAGTGCCAAGGAATGGTCTTCCTTGTCTAAGAGGTGTCTTTGCATCGGCCTCCATATCCAGCACCACAAGGTCGATGGGAACTAGGGAGTTCCTTATCCTTACGGGTACGTCCTCCGCAATGCCCGCCTGGTAGCGGACTGATTGGTCGATGAGCTGCAAGCACATTACCGTAGGGGATAATGAATTGACATCGAGTTTGTCATACACTACCTTTGGCATGACGCTCACGCTCGCTCCCAAGTCACAGAGGGCGTTGTTGAATTGTTGCATCCCGATGGATCATGGGATGGTTGGGCATTCCGGATCTCGCTTCTTTTCTGGGAGGGAGTTCAAGATAGCAGCGCTGCACTCTTCTGTTAATTTGACAACCTCCGTGGACGGCATTGGGCGTTTGTTGTTGAGGATGTCCTTTAGGTACTTGGAGTATGTAGGAACCTACATAGCATCAAGTAGTGGTATGTTGATATATAATTTCTTTATTACCTCTACAAACTTCCTAAATTATTCGTCCACTGTTGACTTCCTTTGTCGAGGGGAAAATGGCAACACCAGGGTATCATAGAACTCCTGTGGCACCTTCTTGAGAGGTGCCTTTGCCTCCTCAACTTCAGTTTCTTCCTCCCCTTCTGACTCGTCATCGGGTTCCCAAGTTTTCCCTGCAATGTTAGGATTTGGCGGATCTTGTGTGGATTTTCCGCCTCTAGTTGTGACCGCACTAACATTTTCTTTGGGACAAGCTTCCGGCTGACCGGGGAGCTTGCCCAAGTTAGGCTTAACAATAGAAGCGGCCAGCTGAGCAATTAGTGTTTCTAACATTTTATTATGACTAAGCTGGTTTTGCAGGGAGGTATTAAAGGTTTCCATATGGGAATCTATACTTTCTAGGATTTTATCAGTAGCAATAAATTTTCTATTAATGCTTTCATTGATTTTAGATTGTGCTAGAACAAGATCACGAAGAAAGATTCATTACGAGTAAAGTTTCCAGAGTTACCCATGTTCTTGTGGCTTGGACTCCCATTCGAAGTTGTTCGTACGGGGCCTAAACCCGTTGTTGTTGTTGCTGTTGTTGAGGTAGTTCACTTCTTCTTCTTGAGTTTCTTGGCAGTGGCTTCCCATGTGTCCGAAGTTTCCACAGACTTCACAAGTCATGCGAGAGTCCAAGGATTGGAGAGTCTAAGGTACGTCCATTTTCTTCAAAAGTTGATCCATCTTGATTGCTAGCATGTCAATACCATCAACTTGGTGGACTCCTCTCATCTTGGGTTGCGGCTGGTTCTGTCTCATCATAGCCACTGTAGTTGGCGACCATCTTTTCTATGAGAGTTTGAGCTTCTTTGACCTTCAGAGAGAAGAAGGAACCTCCAGCAACTGCATCTAGGTGCTCATGAGTGGGGTGGTTGAGCCCATGGTAAAAGCTTTGAATCAGCAACCAATCTTGCATTCCATGATGTGGGCATGCCATAGTGTATTCTTGGAAATGTTCCCATGCCTCAGGAATGCTCTCATCGGTTAGCTGTTGGAAACATGAAATCTTGTTCCGCAGGGCATTGGTTTTGTCTAGCGGGAAGAACTTAGCAAGGAAAGCGTTGGACCACTTGTCCCATGTGGTGAGCTCTTCTTGATTGCTATAGAACCACTGCTTCGCCTTCCACAAGAGTGAAAATGGGAAAAGACGAATGCAAATGGCCTCAAGGGTCACATCCCTCATGGTGAAAGTGCTGCACACCACCAAAAACTGTTGGAGGTGGGCATTTGCGTCTTCTGATGCCTTGCCATAGAAAGGACTCGACAGAACGATGTTGATTAAGGCCGGTTTCATCTCATAGCCTCCATTCCCCATGTTCGGGTTTGGACCGGTGTGGATGTTGTTTGTAGACGGGGCGGAGTAGTCGCAGATCGTCTTTTTAGCCATGGTTGGTTGAGCGGACGGAGAAGGGACTCACAACTGAGATTGAGTGATCGAAGGTGCTGCAAGAGCAAGTACAGGCCGAGGAGGGGTGAGTCTTTGACGCACTCTCCTCAACAAAGCCTTCGGATCGTCGTGGTAGTTGTCTGGTAGGTCGAAACCAGTCATAAAACGTCCTGTTTACACCACAATTAAACAGAACAAGGGTAAGCCCGCTAAAGAAAGCGGTAACTCCTTAGTAGAAATATCAATGTTGAATTTCTGATATCTTAGCCTATTGGTTCTCCGACAACGGCGCCAAAAATGTTTGTTGGCATTTCTTAACATCGTATCAAGAATATCGCTATCCCTGGTACAACGCCAGAAATGATTTGATGTTTGTTATGCTTTAAGAGTGACCAGTCCGCAAGCGCACGGAACATCTATTGTAGCATTTCACCCGGGAGTATTCCAAGGTATCGTATTTATTTTCCACAGGGAAGCTAGGCATAAAAGTATCTTGGTTTGACAAAGATATATCTATAAGAATTATACCAGCTGACCAAAGACGGGGGTAAGGATGTTCGATAATAATAATTGGGGCAGCAGTGATATAGGAGAAATCCACACTAAGATAGATAAAGAGATCGGTTAAGCTAGCCGGGGGGACAACGAGTCTAAGTCTATAATTCCTAAGATTATATCTTCCTATTATATCTAAGTCAAGTGTCAAAAATCCTAGTTACTCGGGTTGAGTGCTTACACCAAATTCATGGTACAACCTCGAGTTTTCAATAATAAGATTACGTCGGGGCACGACAACGATCCACTAATAGGGTCGGTAACTAACATTGTACACTAGTGGGCACATTACCGCTAGACAACCCTTCTTGAGACTTCCCGAACGTGGTGGAATACTAAATGGACGGACAGGGCTGTCACCACCTGCCACCTACCACACAGCCCGTGGGGACGAATGCAAAACCAGCTAGTGTTAACTTAGGCACCACGCCTACGTTTTCACTACATATTCTTCCGTTGGCCTAGCGGAAGAATAGCCGGGGAATAACCAAGTCTAAGTTCTATTCAAGAACTAAACTTAATTAAATCCTAGCCGGAAATCCCGTAAACTATGCTTCAAAGTTCTTTCCCGATAATTGTAACTTGAGGAAATTCACTAAGGATAAATACTTGATAAGATATAAAGGAAAAGATAATTATATTGATAAGGGATAAGTCTTACAAAAAGAGAAAAGATACAAGAGAGCTCATACCAAGATTCCGAGATGACTTCCGGAATCCCGAGCGATGGTCTCGACTAGACTCTAACTCCCGACTAACTAACCGACTCTACTATGTAGCACAAATAGTGGGAAATGAATTCCAATGCGTTTCACTTTCTTGATGTCTTGTTTCTGCCAAATTCCCCCTCTATTTATAGGTGGCGGAGACTTGGCGGGTACTTCAAGGTGGAGGAGAGTCGGTGGGCAAAACTTGCCCCGTCGGGCGGCCACGTGTGCCGGGCGGCATGCACCGCCGGGCGGCAGGCCAGGCCGTGCGGCCACTGGATTTGGTCGGTTTCTAACTGACTTGCTTTGGATGGCTCAGATTTTGGTCCGGATGGCATAAAAGTGGGTTTACAATTAATATCTTGCCTTGGTAGGAATTTTTCTATCATAGGAAAGACATACATCGAGTAGGGGGGGTTTTATTGTAGCATGGTTTTGAAAGAAATTATTAGACTCTAATCATGAGGAGATCATAGACTTATCCAAAACATGTTATATCATGAATCCCAACAACTAGACTTGGTCTTTATTAGCCATTTTTCACCCACTAAAACATAGAGAGGCTAGCGTTATCATCATGCCGGTCTACCATTACCCACCAAAATGAAGAGTAGAGGTTGTATACTTGAGACTCACAGGGAGCTAGCAGAGCAACTATTCATCATTTCCATAAGTAGAGACTAAGCTCTCAAATTTTATTTGAAACTGGAAATGTTTTTGTTCTTTTTGGTTTTGCAAATTTTTATGGTTTTCCTTGAAAGCGAAAAATTATTTTTTTTAGGTTTTCTTAAGTTTTATTGAAACTGAATTTTTTTTATAAAGGAAATAAAACAACTTAACTAGAAACAGAGGGTGAGAGGGTAGGACAAATGGCGTACCTTGGATACGTACCTCCCCAAGCTTAGGTCTTTGCAAGACTTAAGCTTGGATGGTGTTCACTGCTACGATTGATAATTAATGTTGAAGTGACCAAACAGTTGATCCATCATGGAGAGGTTTGTCTGAAGTTGTTCCGACGTTTGTTCTTGCTATTGTTGCCTATCCCTTATGGCTGCTTGTATTTCTTGGGTTCTCATGTTTGTCTCATAAGCGTTTGCAGCCAAGTATTGCATGTCACCTTCTAGCTCCGGGAAGTTGTATGATGTGAATCGGGCAGAACGTGAAGTTTCTATGCCTCCATAAGGTTGATGATAGCTTCCCATCCCATAGGGATTGGATGGTTCATACTCTTTATGGGATGAACTAGTGAAGTGTGTTGATGAGCTAGTAAATCCAGGGTACTGTGGTTGCTCCCAATGGTATTGGGAGCTTCCAGAAGCGCCCGTTCGAGGTGCTCTAGTTCCTGGACCGGTGCGGCTAGCCAGAACCATGTAGATTAAGGCCGGTTTCATCTCATAGCCTCCATTCCCCATATTCGGGTTTGGACCGGTGCGGATGTTGTCTGCAGATAGGGCGGAGTAGTCGTGGATCATCTTTTCAGCCATGGTTGGTTGAGCGGACGGAGACGGGACTCCCTGCTAGCTTGAGTGATCGGAGGTCCTGCAAGAGCAAGTACAGGCCAAGGAGGGGTGAGTCTTTGACGCACTCTCCTCAACAAAGCCTTCGGATCGTTGTGGTAGTTGTCTCGTTGGTCGAAACCAGTTATAAAGCATCCTGTTTACACCATAATTAAATAGAACATGGGTAAGCCCGCTGAGGAAAGCGGTAACTCCTTAGTAGAAATATCAATGTTAAATTTCCGATGTCTTAGCCTATTGCTTCCCCGGCAACGGCACCAGAAATGCTTGTTGGCATTTCTTAACATCATATTAATAATATCGCTATCCCTGGTACGACACCAGAAATGATTAGATGTTTATTATGCTATAAGAGTGAACCAATCCACAAGCGCACGGAACATCTATTGTAGCATTTCTCCCGGGAGTATTCCAAGGTATCGTATTTATTTTCCGCAGGAAAGCTAGACGTAAGAGTATCTTGGTTTAACAAAGATATAACTATAAGAATTATACCAACTGACCAAAGACGGGGGTAAGGATGTTCGATAATAATAGTTGGGGCAGTAGTGATACAGGAGAAATCTGCACTAAGATAGATAAAGAGATCGTTTAAGCTAGTCGGGAGGACAGCGAGTCTAAGTCTAGAATTCCTAAGATTATATCTTCCTATTATATCTAAGTCAAGTATAAAAAATCCTAGTTACTCGGGTTGAGTGCTTACACCAAATTCATGGTACAGCCTTGAGTCTTTCACCAATAAGCTTACTTCGGGGAACGACAACGATCCACTAATAGGGTCGGTAACTAACCTCGTATACTAGTGGGCACGTTACCGCTAGACAACCTTGCTTGAGACTTCCCAAACGTGGTGGAATACTAAATGGATGGACAGGGCTGTCACCATCTGCCGCCTACCACACAGCCCATAGGAACGAATGCAAAACTAGCTAGTGTTAACTTTGCACCGCGCCTACATTGTCACTAGATATTCTTCTATTGGCCTAGCGGGAGAATAGCCGGGGAATAACCAAGTCTAAGTTCTATTCAAGAACTAAACTTAATTAAATCTTAGTCGGGAATCCCGTAAACTATGCTTCAAAGTTCTTTCCCGATAATTATAACTTGAGGAAATTGACTAAGTAAGGATAAATACTTGACAAGATATAAAGGAAAAGATAATTATATTGATAAGGGATATGTCTTACAAAAAGAGAAAAGATACAAGAGAGCTCATACCAAGACTCCGAGACGACTTCCGGAATCCCGAGTGATGCTCTCGACTAGACTCTAACTGCCGACTAACTAACCTACTCTACTAAGTAGCACAAGTAGTGGGAAATGGATTCCAATGTGTTTCACTTGCTTGATGTCTTGTTTCTGCCGAATTCCCCCTCTATTTATAGATGGCGGAGACTTGACGGGTACTTCAAAGTGTAGGAGAGTCGGTGGGCAAAATTTGCCCCGCCGGGCGACGGGCCATGTCGGGCGGCGACTTGTGCCGGGCGACATGCACCACCGGGCAGCAGGCCAGGCCGGGTGGCAAGCCAAGCCGGGCGGCAGGCCAGGCCGGGTGGCAAGCCAGGCTGGGCGGTAGCCTGGGTCGGGTGCCGACCCCTCCAGGTCGCCCCGTGGCTTCTCCCGGTTAGGCCATTTTGTATACCTTTTTCCTTAGCCATATTCCATAGTTTTTTGTCCGGGGGGAGAAAACAGCTTCATGGTGGAGTGTTTTACAAAGTCGACCGGGTCGGATGATCAGCCTCATGATGACTTGTCTTGACCCGCCGGGTGGCTGTTTTTAGCCTGATATGACCCTGTCGGCTGGGTTCTGATTTCAGTCGTCACGACCCTGTCGGGCCCTGATTTCAGCCTCATATGACCTTGTCGGCCTGCTGTTTAAGGCAGAATCAGCCGACGGGGCATTTCTTCATGTTTTTACATAATTTTAGCCTTTTTGACCCTGCAAACACATATTTCACCAAAACTTGTGGAACTTTATTAGTTTAAACAAATATTTAAGAAACTTGGGTCTTTATTTTGCATTTCCCGACCGGTTGGTGGCCGATATTGGGTTTTAAGGGCCACCAACAGACAGCCGCCGGTGTGGGGTTTGGGGAAGCTGGGGCATCGGGGGGGGGGGGGGGGGGGGGAGCGGGGTGGGAGTAGAAAGGTCCGCCATTCTTCAAATGCCTCCTCCAAAAAAACATTTCAGAGAGTTGTAATCATCATTACTAGAGTAATTAATAGCAAATCATTATACATGGTTTAAATCACCCTTATCATGCTAACTTAACGGGACCAGTACACAACACTTTGACATAATTAAGAGCAAAAACATTCCATGTGACTATTGCTACTTCTAAGATAACAATGCAAGATCACTTCTGCATGGCCTGGCCGTGAGGTCCTCCCTTCATTGATTACTCTCACCATAGAACTGTTATTTAGTCTGAGAATGAGACCCTGTTACAGAATAAAAATGATATGAAGCCCATATGAAACTTGAGTACTGAATTACTGATCAGAAAACCTAAATGGGCAATGTCGTACTTGCATGGAGCAAACAGATCATATGTTGAAACTAAAATTGTCTAAACTCTAAACACCAAAATTGACTGCTCCATGAAGGTGTGGTGCTAAATATAATCTGCCAGTTATCAAGGTTTTCTAAGATCCCACTGCTAACATCACAAATTACAGTTCAAAAAGTAGCCACAATAGGAGATTAAAACCAAAATCTGGAACAAAAATAAGAGAAGCTAATGCAGATTGAGTCTTTTAAATTTTACCAAAAATTCCTGCTAAGAGGAAGAATACATCATGAGGCTCGAGCATGGGAGTTTGTTTTACACAATACCACTAAAATTATTAGTATAGTGCAAGGGAAAACTGCAAATCTTAGATTCTCGATAACAGGAACTACCAATAAGCATTACTGTAACCAAGAAAGAGCTGTTTTATATTGTTTGTGATTGTGTCCACCAGCATGGTCATGTGAACTACAAATATCCAAGTACTCGAGAAAGAAAAATACCAACAGATGATATAGGCCAACAAAATGGGAGTATGGGACATCAGAAACATGAATTTGAGATGTTTTTAGCCCCTGCTGTGCTGTAGAGAGAGAGAGAGAGAGAGAGAGAGAGAGAGATTCGTAAATTTATTTCAGTAGCGAGAGTTTTTTCGGTCAGTCCAAAGAGAGACTTAGACAAATACTAATATGTAAATGCAGTGATCAAATTTTAAGAATGTAGAAAAAGTGAGTAAGCGTGCATTCCAGTTCAAGTGCATACAGGAAAGAAACAACACTATTAGTAGCTTCCAGAAAGAGAAGAAGTGAAATGCAATTGCATAACCGAACACTGTAGGGCATGATTTTGTAGTTTGGCTCAGATCCTAACATTTTCTTTCTATTTTAGTAACCAGGCATTCAGTTTTCTAATAAAGCTGGGTATACATCTTTAAAAAGATAAATGTTTACGTTAGCACAGTATGCAGTGGAGAGAACAACTGAAATAGATGCATTATGCCAGATTTTGCTAGTTCAAGCATGGATAACTAAAAAGGAAATGCTGCATACAAATTCTAGATGATGACTTTAAAAACCTGAGTATGTATTGCTTTATACTGGTCTGGCCTCTGCCTGCAATTTTCTCCATATCCAAGGTTGTCCATCCTGCAATCAAAAGGGTAGCAATGCAAGGGCCAAGCAATGATCTGTAATAGGGTTGATTGAAAGACTATTAGAACTCCAACATGGTGTTGTCTTTGTCAATTGCAAAACGGAGGAAGTGTAACTATTTATTAAAATTGACTCTGCACAAGCAGATACGTGTTCCTTGATTGCACAGGACCATCCTTGTACAAAAATGCGTATTTATTTTTCATTATTTTCATACTAATTGTGGATACAGAGTGAACTTGCAAGGATAATAATATTTACATATTATATAGGAAACATGGCTTGATTAACCACATGAAAGAATGAGCTATATGATATTTCAAATTAGTGTTGGTTGCTATAATGTAGTTGCTACAATTTGTACAAAACGAGATTAAGTGCTGATTATGTTATGTAGAGGAAGGAAATAATTGCAATATATCAGGTATCAATTAAGTGCTGATTTTCATAGTTTCAAACAAAACAACACCACACACTCAACTTAAGATAGTAAGTGGTAGCTATATTCTATGCTTTTCAGATAAACACACACATAAAGAAAAAAATGAGTCACAACTATAAGTTTAGCTACATTCTAAGCTTCAAATAGTCTAGATCCAGCGAATCAGCAATAAAGACTATAATAAAATTTCTTAAAGAGTAGGATGTTCATAAAGGCATCATCAATTAAACCAGATTCAATATGATCGCAAGTTGAGTCAAAATAAGTATGCTAGAGTTCATATGGCATCATGCTCAAAATCCCTATGGTCTTGTAAAACCCAGACTAAAGTAGCTTGGTTAATTCAGTGCTCAGATATGAACAGCTCCTAATAGTACTTTTATAAGATTTGAGCCATAGTTTCAGTGCCATATAGGATGAAGTATTAGAAGTGTGAACCATAGTTTCAGTGTCATATAGGATAATGTATCAAAGCAAAGATAAATAGCACTATTGATAACCTTACAATTAACAGAAGCATAATGAAGTTGAAGGATAATAATGTGAGGGAATCAACTCACGAGAGCTTTGAAGCATGCGACCACTCCTAGAAAAAATCACTAAAAATGTGGAAGGTTGTCAGTTTGTTCCACAATACAGGCACATGTTGGCACTTCTTAATGTCACACTAAAATATTATCTGGTAACAATGCTCAAAGTGTTGATTGATGTTTGTTATGCTTTAAGAGAAGAGTGAACCAATCCGCAAGCACATGGAACATCTATTGTAGCATTTCATCCTGGAGTATTCCAAGGTATCGTATTTCTTTTCCTCAGGGAAGCTTGGCGTAAGAGTATCTTGGTTTAACAAAGATACGACTATAAGAGTTATACCAACTGACCAAATACGGGGGTAAAGATATTCAATGATAAACAAGGGAGCAGTTGTTAGGGAATAGGTAGGCTACGATAGCATATAATAATTTCTACCATTCAGCCAGGAAACCTTGCAAGAGGGGATCATGGATCGTTACCACTAGACGCGTAGGCGGAGCGGAAGTGAAGGTTAGAGCAGCTCATCCAACATAGTCGCGTGTTGGTGTAGAGGAGGTAGTCGATCATGTCAATCGTCTCCTCCTAGTCCAGCCATCCAGCACCGTAGCAATAGCAGTGCCTCCTCGCAGTATCCACAAGTACGGGGTTGGAGCACCGTGTGTGGCGTGCTAGCACTGGCAGCACAGTTAGGGTTCTGTGGACGAGAGAGAGGAGTGCGGCGGCTAGGGTTGTGAACTGGTGCGGTCATGTACCCCTTGCCTCGCCTCCACTTATATAGACTTCTAATGGGCCTCGACAAGTTGGCCCATTAGTGGACTAATCCCTCACGGATCAATATCCGTATGACCCTCACATACGGATCAAATCTGTAATATCTCTTGGACATATCTCCAACAATCTCCCACTTGCACTAGAGACAATCACATAGGCAAGCAATGTTCCAACCCGTTAAGTGTGTAACCCGTTAGGTTCACATGTACACGACAATGATGTGAAAACCCCTTTTCAAATCATAAATCAATAGCGCAGCACATACTGATTCTCGTGTACACATAAAGATCATATCGGCTCAAATATTCACCACCACGATCAGATTGTAGGAGTTTAATAGTCTTACCCAATTGATTTTGTACTTCATTTTGAAATTCTTTAAACTTTTCAAAGGATTTGGACTTATGCCTCATTAAGTAGATGTAACCATATCTACTAAAGTCGTCGATAAAAGTTATGAAGTACTAAAAACCACCTGTGGCCGTGCAACTCATTGGTCCACATACATCCGTATGTACAAGTTCCAATAGTTCACTCACCCTCTCACTATTTTCTGTGAAAGACGACTTAGTCATTTTGCCAAGTAAACAAGACTCACATGTATCAATTGATTCAAAATCAAAAGAACGTAGAAGACCATCTGTACGGAGCTTCTTTATGCACTTCTCATTTATATGACCTAAACGACAATGCCAAGTATATGTGGGATTCAAATCATTAGGCTTGAACCTTTTCGCATCAATGTTATAAATAGGCTTATTCTCAAGATCTAAGTAATATAATCCATTCACCAATGTGCAATTACCATAGAGAATATCATTCAAATAAATGGAACAACACTTGTTCCTTATTATGACCTCATAACCATCATGTTCCTCCAAACACTTTGAAGAAATAATGTTTTTGCCTAAGGCGGGAATGTAATAACAAATATTCAACTCCAAAACTAATCCTGATGGTAATGAAAGTGGATAAGTTCCGACAACCAACGCAGCAACCTTTGCACCATTACCGACGCAAGCATCCACCTCACCCTTTGCACATTTCCTTGCTTCTTTAAGCCCATGCAACGATTTGCAAGTATGAATCATTGATCCGGTATCAAATATCCATGAATCATAAGGACGTGTAGCAAAATTATTAATTTCAATAACATTGATACCTGAATTAGAAGTGTCTCCATGCTTCTTCTTCTTCAGCTTGATGGAGTCCAAGGGTTGATGAAGGTGGATCAAGGCTAAGGACAAGCTATAGAGCAAGTGTTGGGTACTCTTGCCTAGTTGTTAGGGCTTTGAGTCCATAGGAAAAACGGGACTATCAAGGGGGTCTAGGTCATTCTCTTAGGTCATGTTTAGTCAGTGATGTGCAAGGTTGCTCGGTGAAATCATAGGCACTAGTTGCCAGTAGAGAAGCTGGGAAACAAAGTCAAGCGAGGATGAGGAGTTTCAGCTTTAGGATGAAGTGACCGGATGGAGGGGTCAGTGGTGACCAAACTGTACGGTCACTCAGAGGTTTTGTCTGAAGGCTATAGCGAGCATCGAGAAAACTGCCAAGTCTGGGAAGTCCTAGTGACCGAACGGTCCGGTCTAGTGACCGGACAGTCCGGTCAGTAGGAGAAGATTTGGGTAGCGAGGAAGCAAGCGTCAAGATGGTTTTGGATTAGAGAGAGAAACGGACTAGATCGCACTAAGAGAGGATATTGGATATCTTGGGAGTGCTTGTGAGAGTAACAAGGAGCAATCTTGCACATCTAAGGTTAGGGTGTCCTTGAGGGTGTGATTAGGTTGTTACTCTTGGTCTATGATGAGACCTAGACCGGTTAGGTGTCGGTGATTGAGCCTATCGTGATTGGTTGTGAAAGCTGTCACACGTTTGTATACGGTTTGAGCCCGCTGGTGAAAGGGGCATCAATAGTGAGTGCCCATGTCGGCTCGGAGAGTCCAGCAAGTTCTCGAGGGAGGCGAGCTTGTGCCTTCGTGGCAGCGGTGACACACACCATGTCTTCACTCGGGGAGTGATTGTGGGCTCATGGGCGAGAACTCTACTTAGTGGCGAGTGGGACTGGAACTCCAGCGGGAGTGGTCCAACGAGGAGTAGGGGGAAGGCATCGTCCTTCTAAGACCTCGAAAAAAATCATGAACCATCTCTTACTCTAATCCAACGAGGAGTAGGGGGAAGGCATCGTCCTTCATAGGGCTTTTTTCTTGCTAGTGTGATCACCACTAGAATTGTCATAGGAGTTGATTGAGTGGTCGATTTTGGAAATTAGCGAATTTGTTACGTAGCGTGAGTTCCCGATTCACCCCCTCTCGGTCACTCGGTCCTTTCAACCATGGACAGTCTTCTCTCTTTTGATCGCCCTTTGAACTATCAAGATTTTATTGCTTTCAAAGAGATGCTCTCCGCTGAAGAGAAAGAAGCTTTAGATCAAGACTATTTTTTGACAATTCACAGAGCAATATTATATAGTGAACATAATATTTAGTTACATAGTATTGTTGTAGAAGTTGGAGAAGGACAAGATCAACAGCCTGACATTGCCGATTGACACGGAGCCCAACCAAGAGTACTAACTACATGGGAAACTTTCAGGAAAATCGTATTCATAAAGAGTCTCCAATTTAGGGATGCAAGTGTTTCTATTGCAGGAAAGATCATCAGAGGCATGTGGAGAATTTTATGAATAGTGATCCTAAATTCATCCCTGGAAACTTTATGAGTGATGATGGATTTCCCGTTGTTGTTGGGTGGAAATTACCATGTGAGCTTAATGATGAGATCCTCTGACGTATCAGAAGTTCACGAAAAGTTGAGGAGCACGAGAGAAAAACTTGGAGGAGCTTTGTGCACTTATCAACAAGACTGACAAGGATGTCGATCGACAGGATGCAGGTGCCAATCGGCACGACCTAAAGATGGTGGATTTTGGGAACACTTGTCTAGTTGTTAGGACTTTGAGTCCATAGTAAAAAATGGACTATCAAGGGGGTCTTGGTCATTTCTCTTAGGTCGTGTCTAGTCGGTGATGTGCAAGGGTGCTCAGTGAATTCACAGGCACTAGGTGACAGTGGAGAAGCCAATGAGCTGTTCAGAGAAGCCGGGAAACAAAGTCAAGCGAGGACGAGAAGTTTCAGCTTCTGGACATAGTGACGGGACAAAGGGGTCAGTGGTGACCAGACTGTATGGTCACTAGGAGAAGTTGTCTAGGACTGTATGGTCACTAGGAATCTGTCTGTGCTGAGAGCTATAGTGACCGAACAGTCTGGTTTGCAGGTCGGACGGTCCGGTCTATATGGTTTTGCACGGGGCAGAGAGGAAGCTACGCCGAAATGTTTTTGGACTGGAGAAAGAGAAACGGACCGACCGAGTACATTTTCTATATACAAAAAGGGGTTAAGCTTAAAGATAAGATTGAGACAAAGAAAAAGCAGAGTATTGAAGTACCTTGCTAGCTTCTTGATGTTGGTGCATAATTTCCACGTCCTCCACTTCGGGCCGACCGAGTACATTTGCAGACAATGTTGCCTTACCTTTGTCAAGAGATGAAGGGACGACGACTGGAGCATGTTGGGGTGCAGGCGCCGGAATGGAGGCAGGAATTGCCTTGTTAGATAGCTTATCCACCTCGGTCGGCATGTTTGATGACTTGCCGATCGACTTGGGCAGATCAGTCGGACGAGGACGAGGTCCTGACCGAGTGGCTTCGGACTCTTGGGCAATCTGAGAATCACTCGTCCGACTACCATCAAAACAAAGATGGAAGAGATTAAAATGTGTTATGGATGACAATAAGAGACAAGGAGAATATGGTTAAAGGATTAACCTGGGAGACTTCTTGAGCTTGATTCGGCACAACCTCTTCTTCAAAGAAGTCAACTGAGAATTAGTCTCCTTCCTCTTCTTGGCAGATGTTCCTACCTTGTCGGTCTGATCCACCACCCCAGCATCACTCTGAGTTTGGCTTGGGGGCTTCGACTGGCTTGAAGGTCGGTCGGGGGGAGTAGGGGTGGGTTGATCGGTATCAACAGATGGCAATTCTTCATCATCACCCTGATCCCCAATATATTGTCGTTGGTGCCTAACAATCTGCTTCACTAGTCGACTGGGGAGAGGCAGGGTGATGACTGGATCAGCACGAGCGCCTACAGAAGAGCTTGAGCCTCCAGTGCCGGTCTGCTGCGGCTTCTCGACATAATCCGGTCCCTCGGTGTCGGTCGGAGGGAGCGGAAGATGGGATATATAAGTATCCAGAAGCTGTGCAAGAATCAAAATATCAAGTAGGACATCAAGACAAGAAAATAAGGGATTGCTCAAAGCAGACTAAGGCTTACTCGGGCACGCATAGTGCCCTTGTTATACGCCTTCATGATCAACGAGTCATCCTGAAGGATATCCCCTTCAAACTTTTTCGATAGGCATTTCTTACGAAGTTCACCATTCGGTGGGTCGGGCACCTCCCTGGTTTCGTCAGTATTAACATAGTTCCACGCCGGGTGACTCTGAAGCTTCAGGGGCTGCACTCTGCGTACTACAAAGCTTTTGGCAACAGTAATTCCGTCAATGCCTTCAGCCTTCAAGTCAGCTATCTTCTTTAACAGAGCGACCATCTGAGAGTCAGTCGGATCGGGCTTCTCCGTGCATTGCACCGGAGGAATTGCCTTGGCACCGGTGAAATTAGCAAGAACAGGAGGAGGGTTGTCACAGTAGAACCACTCATCCTTCTAGTTCTTGTTTCCGGTCTTCAAAGGCACATTGATGTAGGCCTCCTTCTTGCGCAACTGGAAGCCAACACCGCCTATGGCCACTTGATTGTCCTTGGTCGGCAGCGGTCAGAGGACGAGCAGATGGCGAAATAGATTGAACTGGGGGAGAATGCCCAGAAATGCTTCGCACATATGCACGAAGATGGTGATATGAAAAATGGAGTTGGGATTGAGGTTGACAAGCTCAATCTCATAGAAGAATAGGAGCCCGCGCAAGAAGCTGCAGCAGGGGACTCCAAAGTCATGCTCGAAGAACGAGCGGAATACAACAATTTGTTTATGAATGGGGATGGGGCAAGATTCGCGGGTTCCGTCCAGTCGATCCGCACTTGCTCTAGAAGGATGCCGTCGACCACCATCTGGTTCATATCGACTTGGGAGAGGTTGCACTTCAAGAACTCCCGAAGCTGCTCCGGGATGTCGATCTCCGACGAGGAGGACGCGGAAGCGGTGGTGGAAGTTGCAGGAATTAAGGTGGAAACCTTCTTGCGACCCATGGCAATAGTTGTTTTGGGCGCTGCGGATCAAGTACTGAACCCTAGCAGAAGCTTGGGGGCTAAGTGCGGTGAGATCTGCGGCGGTCGGAAGCAAAGGCGCTAATCGTAGCTGGAAAGCGGAGGAGTCGCTGAAAGCAGAGGAGGCGCGAGGGAGACAAAGAGTTCATGCACAAATGAGGCGTGGACTGAGGGTCAACTTGACGCTACCCTTTTATACTCCCGCTTTTTGACCTAAGGGTCCCAAGGGCCCGGATGGGTCGTACAGTGACACTGTTTTTTGATTAATCAGAAGATTAATTAAGGGCTTTAAACCTGTTTAGGGTCTAAAATCTTGAGAAGTAAAACTCAGGGGCTTCTTTGATGAGAAGCATTTGAAAAATATTTAACCATATCTATATGATTTGATGATCATGTAGCAAAGGACTTGATGGTCGTATGGATATAAGTTCAAAGGTTATGGTATTGATTGAAGTCAATAACCAAATTGCCAAAATTGGACTCATGAATAGATAGAGTGACTAATTATTAGGGAAAGGCTATATTATGATTGATGTCATTTAGCTTAATACCATTATATGATTGATGTCATATTGGTTCACATGAATTGAATATGATTGATATCATAAAATTCAGACCGACCAGTCACTCGGACATAGTATATATCACTCGGCCTTTTTTGATAAGCGACCGGCAAGGTTGAAACCTTGCAAAGTGAGCCACTGGTTTAATGACCAGAGGTCTATTAGACTCAGACTTGATGGTTTGAGTAAAATACCTACAAAATAATAAGAGCTAATATGATTAGACTCTTGCATTATTTGTGAGTCTCCAAATTATACAAGAGTCGGGGGCTACACCTGATCAGGTGCACCTGACCAGTGCACCAGATCTGTCAGGAACTCCGATAAAGAGGTCTTCCTAATTTATGATCTACATTGAAGATCACTCTGAGAATCAAAGCTCAAAATCAGGAAGCACTCGGGGGCTACTGTCGGTAGCCGACCGGATACTTGCTTTACAGGTATCTTCATACAAGACTAAGTCGGTAGCCGACCGGGTACTTCATCAACAAGGAAGCCGACCGACTCGGCTTGGAGCGCAAGGCATATAGAGATAGACTTTATATGTAAATCCTAAAGGGTTATGACTAGAACTCTTCATGTACCCCCCTACCGACCGGATATATAAGGCGGCAGGGTACCCCCATCGAGGGAGAGACGACACTAGTTTCACAACATCAATACAATACACAAAACACAAGATGTAGGGTTTTTACTCTCATCAAGAGGGCCCGAACCTGTATAACTTGGTGTCTTGTGTTACCATCGTAGTTCTTAGTCTCGACGTAGCCCGATATATTTACTGCCGATCTCAAGCTTTGACAGAATGTTTCGTCCAAATCCGATATTAAGTCGGAGGAGAGCCAACTTTTGACCACCACATCATCAATGTAAGCTTCGACGTTTCTCCCTATCTGGCTGTCCAGGCATCGTTGCATGGTTCGCTGGTAGGTGGCGCCAACATTTTTCAAACCGAAGGGCATTGTTGTGTAACAAAAAGCCCCGAATGGCGTGATGAACGAAGTTTTGAGCTGGTTGGATTGATTTAAGGGAATATGATAGTACCCCGAGTAGGCATCTAGGAAGCACAACAAAGCGCATTCAACCGTTGAATCGACCACCTGATCAATGCGTGGGAGGGTGAATGGATCTTTGGGGCAGGCTTGGTTAAGGCCAGTATAATCCACGCACATCCTCCACTCCTTATTATTCTTTCTCACCAGGACTGGGTTGGCTAACCAGTTGAAGTGAAAAACTTCTTTGATAAAATAGGCTGCCAATAGTCAGCCGATTTCTTTTCTAATCGCATCCTTTCGGTCCTACGAAAATCGTCTAAGTCGCTGCCTTATGGGCCTGGCGTTGTCTCAAACGTGAAGTTTGTGCTTAGCCTTTTCCCTTGGAACACCCGGCATATCAGAGGGTTTCCATGCAAATATGTCTTTATTATTTCTAATAAAAAGGATGAGCAAGCTTTCCTATTTGTCATCTAAATGGACCCTAATATTGGTGGTCTTGGATACATCATTATTGTGGCGCCCCTTCCCAGAGGATCAAGGTCTCGACGGTGCTGATAATGCAGACACTTGATAATACAACATTGGTTCAAATTTAAGTTGAATATTACATCATTAAGTCATCAGAGTGCAGCGGAATATTACAAGTTCATAATGTTTTTGAAAACACCGCGGAAGCAAATAATGATAAGGAGCTACGAGCTCGACGATACAGCATAGTAATGGTTCCTGCCCGAAGAACCATCACTCTAGCAACACACATCAATACTGCGGCGGCGAATCGGACTCCCAGTGGGCAGTCCAACCCTTAGGGACTTGCATGTCCCAGGGCAACATATTCTCAGGCAACTCTACCTCTTCATTACCTAAAACCAACAGTGGCACAAAGCCTGAGTACTAATTACTCAGCAAGACTTACCCGTCGGACATCTAGACATGCAATGGCTCTAATAGGTGGCTTGTTTGAAAAGACTCGCACTAAGAAACCTATTAGTTCTATCAAGTTTTTTTCATCAAGTTAGTCGGGTATAGCAGAAATGTAACTTTAGTTGCAACAATAAGATGATAAAGCAATGCATAAGTAAGTGCAACATAAGAGCGATAATAGTAACATCAATAATAAGCATCATGATCAACTTCCAAGTACCAGGTTCAACTACGTGATGATTCAGTGACCAAGTGGTACTCATTACTGCGAGGGACATCAATTGCAATTGATTTACACCAGCTGGGATAACCCGAGATACACGACACATACGCACCAGTTAAGGTCGTATATGGCAACCTTTCACAAGGACGAAAAACAACTTGGTCCAGGTCCAGTCTCAGTGAGTGGACATGCCATTCTGCCAACAGTACTTCACGGTATGAACCGCACACTCCAGCAGCAGAAGGGTCAAGGACCACTGTACTAGGTACCGTCCTCATTGCCGCGTCAATGCTACATCAGTTTACTAGTGCTCATAGTCTAGTATACATTCGGTACTGTTCAATACTTGACCAAGGGGCCGACCACGGACGGGTCCTAGGTTCGACAAGGCAGGGCTACCACAGTCAACACCCATGTATTGCTGCAAACCTACACATGCATCATCCCTGCCTGGTCATGACATCAAAATAAACTTCTTTTATAAGTCCCGTTCCAGTGGTCAAGTTCATTCTTAGTAATGATATCTATCGTGCCTAGTAATTACTAAGCGTAGAGACACAGTACCAATACTACCAAGGTTCTAATGACAGTGGTATAGGTCATTTGGGTATCATGCAAGTGGGTTCCAATCAACTCCTATGACCTAATGCAATTGTAATCATACACACTAGTAATATTGATAACTAGCAACTTTATAAATTGGCGAATGAAAACTGGGGCTTGCCTAGATCGATGTTAGTACTAGCAACTACCACGTCTTGCTCTGGGGAATCATGGTCCTTCTGAATGTCCTCCTCTTCCTGCTCTTGGTTGTCGTTGCCTATATGATAGAATTGAATTAACGGCATATCAAAATACCGTTGAATGCAACGATATGATGCACAACGCTTTTTTAAAAGTCGATAAAATTATTGTTATGTTCTTGAAGCCATATGCTTCAAAGAAACAATTTAATGTTTCATCATTTTATGTGTGTTATTCATTTATTTAGGGTTGTTATAGTTTTTCAGAAGAATCAAGCAATTAAAATAGTAACCCATTGATTCTAGACTTGAGTGATTTATCATAAATAGAGACATAGGTGAATTGCATATTTACCAATTTACAGCCTCTGGATATTATTATTCTAATTACTAGCATTTATTAAAGTAAAATAGTGATATGAGCAAATCAATTTAGTTAATTAAGTAAATTTAGGTTTCTGGACTTGTGTGTTTTACTTGGTACAGGGGCTTCTAAGAGTGATTTTTGTGCCAAGAGGCAAGGGCCAATTAATTACAGAATAATTACTAAAATTAATTTAAGAAAACACACTAAATAAATTCCAGAGCTTAAAATAATTCATATTTTGCCATACCAAAATTTGTGGTAATAGATAATTATGTGTTTACTAAGCATGCCAAAAATAAGAGCTAAATTTGATTCCTAGAATTTCTGGTGAATTAAATATTATTTGGTCAGTTTAATATATATATAAAAATATATGAATAGAGGCAGTGATATATTATTTTACTAAAATAGAGCAATTCAAAAAGAACCTAACAAATTTTGTTTGAGCTTCATTGGAGTTAAATTTGATTTACTAGGAGTTTTCAAAGTTTCATGCATTTTCTGGAATATCCTGGGTATTTTCAGGGTTTAAATGGGGCCACGTAGGCACCACGCAAGCGACACGTAGGCAACACATTAGCAGCCAGTAGAACTGCCAGTCGGCGTTCCGGAACAGAGGCTGACCTCAAATATTTTCTGGAATATTTGACGCGCATGACGAGGTGGAGGGAATGGTGGTGTTCGCGAGGTGGGGTTCCCACCGGAAAGCCGTCAGCAGCGAGAGGCAATGGAGGGACAACATTCGGCGAGGTCGCGAAAATGGCTCAGTGCACCAAATCGGGCGCGGTCTTCTCTTACAGCTTTACGGAGCCGAGGCAGCGGTCGGCATCTTGTCGGAATCGGACGAGGGGGGCTGGAGGTAGGGGCTCGTCGTGGGGGCGGCTCAGTTCCGTCGAAGCAGAGTTGGCGGCCGGGGATTAGCAACTATGCCTAGAGTTGGCGGCCGGGGATTAGCAACTATGCCGTCGATCTCGTGAAAGAAACACGGAGCAAAAGGGTCAGGGAAGTGAGTCAGATGGGTGCGCATGAGAGAGGGAAAAGAATAAGTGACAGGGCTCACCGGGAGCAGTCAATTTCGACCGGCGGCACAGAAACTCACCGGAGGGGGTTGCCTCTGATTTTCTTGCGATTCAACCGATGTGCGAGAGGAATCGTCCAAGCAGGGGCATGGGAAGGGAGGAGAGGTCTATGCGCAGTGATTTGAGGCGTAGCTTGCAAGGGAGTGGCAGTGGCGGTCGAGCAGCTAGCTTGGAGCTTAAGTTTTGGCAATGGTAGAGTGATGGAGTGAGAGTGGAAGCGAGAGAGAGAGAGGAGAGGGCAGAGAGCGAGAGAGAGTGAGTTTGGGAGCGCTTTGCTATCGCGTGGAGGGAAAGAAGCAAGTGGGGAAGCGAGAGCGGGAGAATCGGCGGGCATTGAATGCTTGCCGTGCGGCTCGGTGGAGTGCAGAGAGGAGAAGAGGGAAGCAGAGGCCGTTGGGCGGGCGTACGGCTGAGAGGACAGGGCGGAGGAGCAGGGGGATGGCAGGCGGCGCGGTTGCGCGCGCTGGGTTCCTAGGCGGAGGGGTGAAGGCGGGCCGGATGGTGCGCCGGTGTCGGCAGGGGGGGGCTCTGTGCCAGTGAGGAGGAAGGAGAAAAAGATTTTGCGCTGCACCCTTTGGAGTTTTAGATTTCTTACAAATAGGTCCTTGGTCAACGTTGGTTTTTAATAAATCAAAATAAAATATCTAGGGATTTCCTAAAATGGTGAAATTTGGTGGACTGACTATATAAATGGTGGAGAACACTCTAGTGAAATTTATTTGAAATTTTCATAAACATATTTTTAGAATTTATTAAATGTATTAATTAGTTACTTAAGAATCAATTAATTAATTAAGGGTCTTGCCAAATAGATAAAATCCCAATAAATTCATAAAATTCTAATTTATTATCACCAAACTGATTATGAATTTATTTGACATGAGTTGCATTGAAATATTTGAATTGCTTCAATAACATGGTTACAGGGTTTTTATTTGCCTAGGATTAAATTAATAGATGGGCTCTATCATTTTATGCTATATTAACCATGATTAGTGCTCCTCATATTTGTTAAATTAAGGTGAGACACATGGGGTGTCACAGCCCTCCCTCCTTAAAGAAATCTTGTCCCGAGATTATGAACAAGGTAAACTAGACGGAAGTGCAGTGGTCAAAACATACCCGTGTATGATGAGCAAAACTTCGGGTAGTGAGTACTCAGAAATTCTTCAGATTCCCAAGTAGACTCATCCTCTGAGTGGTTACTCCATTGAACTTTGTAGAATTTGAGGGTTCTATTACGGGTTGTGCGCTCTTTCTCATCAAGGATCTTTATGGGTTGTTCGGAGTATGTGAGATCGGGTTGGAGTTGGTCATATTCTTCCAAAATTTTGTCGATGGGTGGCTTGAGACATCGCTTAAGCTGAGAGACATGGAAGGTGTGATGAACTCCAGATAGATTAGCGGGTAACTCCAGCTTATAGGCCACGTTTCCACATCGCTCCAGAATTTGGAATGGTCCAATATAACGGGGAGCTAACTTTCCTTTGACTCCAAACCGTTGGATACCCTTCATAGGCGACACCCTGAGATAGACGTAATCACCCTTGTTGAAGTACAGTGGCCTACGTCGTCTGTTTGCATACTTCTCTTATCAGCATTTAGTGGCTTTAAGATTGGCTTGAATGATATGAACCTTTTCTTGAGCATCCTTGACAAAGTCGGGACCAAAGGTTACCCTTTTTCCAGATTCAGACCAATTTAGCGGTGTTCTACAACTACGACCATAAAGTGCTTCAAATGGCGACATTTTTAAACTCTCCTGGTAACTATTATTGTATGAGAATTCCGCATAAGGCAAATACTCATCCCAATTACCACCATGTGTTGAAACACATGCTCTAAGCATATCTTCCAAAATCTGGTTGACACGCTCTGTTTGCTCGTCAGTGGTGGCATGGTAAGCGGAACTCCGAATCAGCTTGGTACCTAGAGATGCATATAGTTGTTCCCAAAAACGAGCGACAAACTGCGAGCCACGATCTGTAACAATGATCTTGGGTACTCCATGAAGACATAGAATTCTTGCCATGTATTGTTCTGCATATTGCTTTATCTTGTAGGTGTTATTGATCATTAGGAAATGGGCAGATTTCGTGAGTCGGTCCACAATGACCCAAATCAAATCATGCTTCCGGGAGGTGAGAGGGAGACCAACAATAAAATCCATGCTGATGTCTTCCCGTTTCCACGCAGGAATACTCAATGGTTGAAGTAATCCGGCTTGTTTTAAATGATCAGCCTTAACTCTCTGACAGGTATCGCATTCTACGACATACCGAGCAACTTCTCGCTTCATCCTTGTCCACCAGAAATTCTTCTTCAAGTCTTGGTACATTTTATTACTACCCGGATGGATGGAGTACTTGGAGTGATGCACTTCATCCAAGATTTTCCGTCGAAGTTCAAAGTCTTTTGGTACTACTAAATGGTTATCGAACCATAGAGTATCGTCCGAGTCTTGGGTAAAGCATTTTGCTTTACCATCTTTAATGTTTTGACGGATATGATTCATACCAATGTCATTTTTCTATGTAGAAATGATTTCTTCATGAATAGTAGAATGCACACTTAGGTTGCTAATCACTACAGCAGGTAAAACATGAAGGTTGGGTTCTGAATTAGTTTCACGATCATTTCTGTCCTGAACTTCCAGCTCCAAGTTGTTGCAGTGGACCTTTCTGCTTAATGGATTGGTGACTACATTAGCCTTGCCTGGATGATAATGAATCTCCAGGTTATAATCCTTAATCAGTTCTAGCCACCGATGCTGTCTCATGTTCAGATCAGTCTGGGTGAAGATATATTTCAAGCTCTTATGGTCTGTGTAAATGTGCACTAAGTTGCCGAGCAAATAATGCCTCCATAATTTTAGTGCAAGTATAACTGCAGCTAGCTCCAAATCATGAGTTGGATAGTGCTCTTCATGCTTCCTTAGCTGTCGAGATGCATAGGCTATGACACGACCTTCTTGCATGACTACACATCCAAGTCCTGTCCCAGACGCATCACAGTATACGTCGAATGGCTTGGTGATGTCGGGTTGAGCCAGTACTGGGGCAGTTGTCAATAATTTCTTCAAGGCTTGAAATGCTTCTTCACAATTGTTGTTCCAATCAAACTTTTTCTCCTTTTTCAGCAGCTCCGTGATGGGTTTGGTCAGCCGAGAAAAATTTGGTATGAACCTACGATAATATCTGTCTAGCCCGAGGAAACTATGTACTTGGTGAACTGTCTTTGGTGGCTTCCAATCTAGCACATCTTGAACCTTGCTAGGGTCTACCGAGATTCCTTCTGCAGAGACTATGTGACCAAGCAATGGCACACGGTCCAACCAAAATTCACACTTGCTGAATTTTGCATACGACTTGTGATCTCGGAGACGTTGAAGAACAATGCGAAGATGTTCAGCATGTTCTTCCTTGGACTTAGAATAGACGAGGATGTCATCAATGAATACTACCATAAATTTGTCCAATTCTGGCATGAATACCGAATTCATGAGATACATGAAATGAGCTGGAGCCTTTGTCAATCTGAATGACATTACTAGATACTCGAATAATCCGTATCTAGTAGATAAGGTGGTCTTTGGAATATCTTCTGCTCTGATTTTGATTTGATGATAACCCGAACGGAGGTCAATTTTTGAAAATACCTTAGCTTGTTTTTCGACCTCAGAAAGTCGAAGTGCAGAATGGAACACATCCAAATACGACACAAGTTTGTGCACAAAGCGAAAGTGGACAAACCATAATACTCTATTATGGGTAGCATAGGATCATGGTGGCGATGGTTTGGGTCAAAGATGAAATCCACATGCCTCATCCACTCGAAGTCTGTCACATCATTAATGGGTAGCAAGGCGACGGGTGTTCCAGCAACATCATGCTTGTGGTCTTCACAGAACCGAGTAAGTGCCTTGAATACAACAACATTCCAGGTGGAAGGCAGATCTGTCCCGATGATGCTAAGGGTCCCAGATTCCCATACGGGGATGACCGAGTAATTGGCGGGAACCGCCACATGGATGACACATGAGGGGACTCCATGCTCCTGGAATTCCTTGCCAACATAGGTGGGAGGAATGGAATATCCGAATCTCTGGAGAACTCTCCAAAATAGGTGAATCATCCCTTTGAACTCCAGGCCATCGGTAATTTCCCAACCATGTGGTGGTTGTTCTTTGTTTTTAGCCATCTACAAAGAAAGTACTTCGATTGAGTCAATGAGCACGATTAAACTTTGTTGCAACAACAATAGCTACAAAGGGTACAACCAATGCATAACGTAAGTCATCATAGTCTCAGTACATGACACGGAATATGTGGCCATCGAGTTACCAAAGCATCTCACGCATCAACCCCAAAATACAACAACCTCGCGTGGATCGACAATAGTTACCTACCCAACTGATCCTGACTACCGAGACTAATCTAGTCTACCACTATCCTCCTAGGTCCTACCTCCAGCTGGTGCCTTGTAGTCTATGTTAGACTCCTCGTCCATATCCTCCTGCGGCTCCTCCTCCTCCGGTGCTGTCGGTGGTGCAAGGGCCGCCTCAAGCTACTGCTGCAGGCCCTGGTTTTCCTGAGCCAGGGCCAATAAATCCTCTCCCATAAGCTCCATCTCATGCTGTGCAACCGTCAACTGATGTTGTAGGTGCTTGTAGTGGTTGGCGCGCTGCTGCATAATCACACCACGTCCATCAACTTCCTACGCGTGGGTGTCGCGCTGTCCAGTCACCTCAGTAACACGAGTCTCACTTGCCTCAAGAGCAGCGGTCAGCCGCTGAATCTCTCTCTGTTGTGCGTCGGCCTGTGTCTGTAGGTCATTCCTCTGCTCCCAGACCTGCTCAGCCTCAGCCAGTATGATCCTGCTGTGGCTGCTAGCCACCTCATCCAGGTTGAGGAGGTAATCGGAGTAGTAGGACACACGGTGGTACCCTGCGTGGTACGTTGGGTAGTCGTCACGGCCGATACGCCTCACGCGCCTCTGCCAGACCGGGTTGGCCTGGTGCCAGATGGGGATCATCTCAAACGGAGTCCCAGAGAGTGCTGCTGTGTGGCGCCCGTAGAAGTGGGTGAGAGCCCTGTGGGTGACTCTCTCCAAGCCCTCACGGAGGCTCCCACAAGTCGCCGTGCTCTCCATACCCGCCATGTCAAGGTTGCGAGGGTGAGTGGGCACGCTGATGTGCACCTCCGCAAGAGTCACGCCGTGGCAACGGATCTCGCGGCCCTTGTAGGAGGGCGGCTCGTCGTAGCCTAGCAAACGTAGAAGATCCCACAAAAGTGTAGGAAAGCCACGGTGGTGGAGACCGGTGGTATAGCGCCACCCGTCGTGCGAAAGCTCCTCAAAACCGTGGTCACCCATCTGGAACATAAACCCAATGGCGAGTACAATGTTCCATGAGTAACAATGCATTTGATATATAGTGCTATGAAATATGGAAACAAAGTTTTAGTTCACATTTTCCAGCCTCAAGGGGCAATAATATGGTAATGGGTTTTAAAATGGATTCTGTCTTGACTGTACCACGGTCAGAAAAGTGGATATTTTGAATCAGAAAACAAAGTCTCAAAATTTTGGGCTTGGATCCATGTTACAGTACACATTCACAGCTTTCCAGATTGTATTTATACTCTTAGAAATCCCAAGTAAATCTGGACTTATGAATTTTGCAAATTCAGGTTGGCAGATTCTGTTTCAGATTGACAGAGGCTTAATGTTTTGGCTCTACTGGACAGAGGAAAACTGGTAAAATGGTGAAACCTATTGGAGACGAAAATAGACTTTAAGGGCTTTCCAGATTGGGTTCAAACACCTAAAAATCCGAAGTATAACTTTAGTTATGAATTTTCTAAGTTCAGGTCCATGCTGGATACAGTGAGTTGACAGATTGCACTTGTCCACTGTTTCTGTGGTGGTTACTTTTGTGATCGAAATTCCGTCTCAATTTTTGGTGACAGGGAATGTTGAGACCTTTCTAAAGTGTGTTTATTTGCCTTATTTGGTTGAGTATTTCAATAGATATGAATTTTTGAAGTTGATAGCTAAATTCAGGACAGATTCTTATTATCTTGACAATTTGGACTTGTATTTCGAATTTTTATGTTGAACAAGTCTAGAGATTTAGTATCCAGAGGTTGGTGAGCAAGACGATAACATATTTTAGTTTAGTTAAAAAGGGATGCATGATGCAAAAAGTGCCATTTTATTAACCTATCGTTCCTCACAACTCAACACGTAATTTGCCGAGACTTAGCGGCACGAATATTTGGTGACGACCCGCACTTAACACGTAAGTCATTCTAAATGTTATACTAACGGCGTTAGCGTACCTGCAGAAGATCCATTGTCGAAACAATACATCAAATTCAAAAAAAAACTACGAAAAGAAGCACAGTTTTACTAGTAATGATCCATGGAAAAGGATCGCCCCGTGATAAGTCACGAGCCAACAGTGTCTCGTATCCGCCTGCGAGCACAGACACCGATATCATGTGTGTCGGTTAAGCACGCACGTACCTTCGTTTGAAGAAGCCGTAGAAACAATAATGTAAATAAACATAACCCAAGTTAGCTTTGTCACCACCCTATTATCTACTAGGGGCAATACTAACGTATCCTCACTCGTAACATCGTGGTTTTCGAAAATATGATTTATTTGTTGTATTATCATGGACCACGACTCTGATACCAGCTATGGCGCCCCTTCCCGGAGGATCGAGGTCCGGACGGTGCTGATAACGCAGACACTTTATAATACAACATTGGTTCGAATTTAAGTTGAATATTACATCATTAAGTCATCAGAGTGCAGCGGAATATTACAAGTTCATAATGTTTTTGAAAACACAGCGGAAGCAAATAACAATAAGGAGCTACGAGCTCGACAATACAGCATAGTAATGGTTCCTGCCCGAAGAACCATCACTCTAGCAACACACATCAATACTGCGGCGGCGAGTCGGACTCCCAGTGGGCAGTCCAACCCTTAGGGACTTGCATGTCCTAGGGCAGCACATTCTTAGGCAACTCTACCTCTTCATTACCTAAAAACAACAGTGGTACAAAGCCTGAGTACTAATTACTTAGCAAGACTTACCTGTCGGACATCTAGACATGCAATGGCTCTAATAGGTGGCTTGTTTGAAAAGACTCATACTAAGCAACCTATTAGTTCTATCAAGTTTTATTCATCAAGTTAATCGGGTATAGCAGAAATGTAACTTTAGTTGCAACAATAAGATGATAAAGCAATGCATAAGTAAGTGCAACATAAGAGCGATAATAGTAACATCAACAATAAGCATCATGATCAACTTCCAAGTACCAGGTTCAACTACGTGACGACTCAACGACCAAGTGGTACTCATTACTACGAGGGACAGCAATTGCAATTGATTTACACCAGCTGGGATAACCCGAGATACATGACACATATGCACCAGTTAAGATCGTATATGGCAACCTTTCGCAAGGACGAAAAACAACTTGGTCCGGGTCCAGTCTCAGCGAGTGGGCATGCCGTTCTGCCATAAGTACTTTGCGGTATGAACCGCCCACTCCAGCAGCAGAAGGGTCAACGACCACTGTACTAGGTACTGTCCTCATTGCCGCGTCAATGCTACATCAGTTTACTAGTGCCCATAGACTAGCATGCATTCGGTACTGTTCAATACTTGACCAAGGGGCCGACCACGGACGGGTCCTAGGTTCGACAAGGCAGAGCTACCGCAGTCAACACCCATGTATTGCTGCAAACCTACACATGCATCATCCCTGCCCGGTCATGATATTAAAATAGACTTCTTTTATAAGTCCCGTTCTAGTGGTCAAGTTCATTCTTAGTAATGATATCTATCGCGCCTAGTAATTAATAAGCATAGCGACACAGTACCGATACTACCAAGGTTCTAATGATAGTGGTATAGGTCATTTGGGTATCATGCAAGTGGGTTCCAATCAACTCCTATGACCTAATGCAACAATAATCATAGACACTAGTAATATTGATAACTAGCAACTTTATAAATTGGTGAATGAAAACCAGGGCTTGCCTGGATCGATGTTAGTATTAGCAACTACCACATCTTGCTTTAGGGAATCAAGGTCCTTCTGAATGTCCTCCTCTTCCTCCTCTTGGTTGTCGTTGCCTATATGATAGAATTGAATTAACGGCATATTGAAATACCGTTGAATGCAATGATATGATGCACACGTTTTTTTAAAAGTCAATAAAAAATATTGTTATGTTCTTGAAGCCATATGCTTCAAAGAAATAATTTAAAGTTTCATTATTTTATGTGTGTTATTCATTTATTTAGGGTTGTTATAGTTTTTCAGAACAATCAAGCAATTAAAATAGTAACCAATTGATTCTGGACTTGAGTGATTTATCATGAATAGAGACATAGGTGAATTGCACATTAACCAATTTACAGCCTCTGGATATTATTATTCTAATTACTAGCATTTATTAAAGTAAAATAGTAATATGAGCAAATCAATTTAGTTAATTAAGTAAATTTAGGTTTTTGGACTTGTGTGTTTTACTGGGTATAGGGCTTCTAAGAGTGATTTTTGTGCCAAGAGGCAAGGGCCAATTAATTACAGAATAATTACTAGAATTAATTTAAGCAAACACACTAAATAAATTCCAGAACTTAAAATAATTCATATTTTGCCAAACCAAAATTTGTGGTGATAGATAATTATGTGTTTACTAAGCATGCCAAAAATCAGAGCTAAATTTGATTCCAAGAGGCAAGGGAGTGGCAGCGGCGGTCGAGCAGCAAGCTTGGAGCTCGAGTTCTGGCAATGGCAGAGTGATGGAGTGAGAGCGGAAGCGAGAGAGAGCAGAGGGCAGAGAGCGAGAGAGAGTGAGTTTGGGAGCGCTTTGCTATCGCGCGGAGGGAAAGAAGCAAGTGGGAAAGCGAGAGCGGGAGAATCGACGAGCATTGAACGCTTGTCGTGCGGCTCGGTGGAGTGCAGAGAGGAGAAGAGGGAAGCGGAGGCCGTTGGGCGGGCGCGCGGCTGAGAGGATAGGGCGGAGGAGCAGGGGGATGGCAGGTGGCACTGTTGCGCGTGCTTGGTTCCAAGGTGGAGGGGTGAAGGCGGGCCGAATGGTGCACCGGCATCGGCAGGGGGGGGGGGGGGGCTCTGCACCAGTGAGGAGGAAGGAGAAGAAGATTTTGCGCTGCACCCCCTGGAGTTTTAGATTTCTTACAAACAGGTCCTTGGTCAACATTGGTTTTTAATAAATCAAAATAAAATAGCTAGGGATTTCCTAAAATGGTGAAATTTGTTGGACTGACTATTTAAATGGTAGAGAACACTCTGGTAAAATTTATTTGAAATTTTCAGAAACATATTTTTAGTTTATTAAATGCATTAATTAGTTAATTAAGAATCAATCAATTAATTAAGGGTCTTGCCAAATAGATAAAATGCCCAATAAATTCATAACATTCTAATTTATTATTACCAAACTGATTATGAATTTATTTGACATGAGTTGTATTGAAATTTTTGAATTGCTTCAATAAATTGGTTGCAGGGTTTTTATTTGCCTAGGATTAAATCAATAGATGGGCTCTATCATTTTATGCTATATTAACCATGATTAGAGCTCCTCATATTTTTAAATTAAGGTGAGACACCTGGGGTGTCACAATTATCATCTAAGTGAATCTTCTTAGAGTCCACGGCATCTGCCTGTACCGTGGCCTTCAGCGTCTTCTTTGGGGGGAGTCGAGCATGGCCTCCTCCATCGTTACGATTACTGCCTTCAGCTCGGCCAGCTCTGATGCCGCCACCTTCATCTCTGTCAGCTCACAACTGCCGTTGTCATAGTCATATGGTGTCTGAACATCCGAGCGAAGTGAAATGACTCCATTCGGTCCTGGTAACTTCATCATCATATACGGGTAATGAGGTATGGCCATAAACTTGGCTATGGCTGGCCGCCCTATGATGGCATGGTATGTAGAATCCAGGTCCGCAAGCTTGAAGGTAATGCGCTCCATCCCGTAGTTCTCCCGAGTGCCGAAAGTCACTGGCAAAGTGATTTGCCCCAAGTGAACTGTCTGCATGCCAGGGATTACGACGTGAAACGGCGATCGGCTTGGCTTGAGGTCGGTCAAAGGTATGCCGAGTTCCTTAAAGGTTTTCACGACGAGGATGTTCAAACTGCTGCCGCCATCCACCAATACCCTATTTAGCCAAACTCAATTAACAGTTGGCTTCAGTACTAAGAGATACTTCCTGGGTCTGGGGATGTAATCCGGATGGTCCGACCAATCAGAAGTGATCGGGATCTCAGACCAGCGTAAGTAATGAGGTACCGCTGGTGAGACCGAGTAGGCCTCTTTGTATAGGATCTTCTGCTGGCGCTTTGAGTCTACTATGGACCTACCATAGATGTAGTTGACCACATGTTCGTGATCTTGGAATTCCTCCTTGTCCTCGTCTTGATTGTCCTTATCCGTATCTTTTCTGCCACCCTTGGGAATCCATGGACAGTCTTTGCAGACTTTCAAAACATTATGCGTAAAGTTCTTTAGCTTAAAGCATTCCCTGGCTTTGGGGCATCGTCATGTAACAAACAAGGACCGTCAAGCATTTTGTCGAAGTCATCCTGACTGACCTGTTTCTTCCTGTTGGGACGCTCCATGTTGGCCATTGTTCAATCTTGCTTACGCTTCTTGTCACCATCCTTGTTGTAGTTGGACGGACCCGACTGATTATGGTTCTGAGGTGCCTCATCTTTGTACTGGCGAACTTAGAACAGAGCCGAGTTGCCAGCCACGTATTTGTCAGCCATGGTGAAGAGTTCCTTGGCCGACAACCCTCCAGCGGCATCTAGCCTTCCAATCTTTTTGATCAAGTCACCGCCACGGAGTTCGCCCTGAAAGGCGGCCACGACTTGAGTGTCCGAGATGTTGGAGATGGTATTCTTCACTCGGCAGAAGCGCTGGATGTATTCTCACAAGGGCTCCCGGTCCCGTTCCTTGATCTGGGCAAGTTCCCAATGATTCCCCGACCTATCAAAGGTAGCTTAAAAGTTGGCGGTAAACTATTGGCAAAGCTCTGCCCAAGAACTGATGGAATTGTCAGCTAGATTGGTAAGCCAAGTTTTGGCTGCTGGGGCCAGACATACATGCAGATAATTGGCCATGACAAAGCTATCACCACCGAGTGCTCGTATGGAAGTGGCATAGACGTGAAGCCAGTCGTGTGGGTCTGTCTTGCCATCATACTTCTCGATGCCGACTGGTTTGAAGCTGGCCGGCCAACTGATGGTTTGTAAGTCCCGAGTGAAGGCCCGAATGCCGGCCTCGTCATTGTAGTCTTCAAGGGCGGGAGTTCACTCCCACTCGCGACCAGCTTCTCAGCGAGATCTGTCCTTGTGCCAACCCTCGTCTCGTCGATCATGTTGTCGATCGTCTCTAGGCGGCTCTCTCCTATTGTTACCCTCGTAGTATCTGTCGTCAATGAAACCTCGATGGCGTCATTCATCTTCGTATTCTCGGCGAGCCGCGTCATCTCGGTCTTGGTATCTATTGTCCAGCCGAACCCAGGCATCGCGTGGCGGTATGCCATTGCGTTGGTCGGCATCTAGATGCCGATCATGGTAGTACGCAATGGGCCTTCGTCGTGGTACGGTCGACGGTGTTGCCTTCCGATCGGTACGTTGACGATCTCTTCTGTCCTGGCTGGGTACCGAACTGGCGGCCCCAGATACTGACTTGCTTGGTGCTGGCCGTGCCATGTGCATCTACAGTACAGCCGCAGCCTTGATGTCTGCCTTTAATTTGTTGACCTCAGGTGTCAACTATGGGGTGACTTGGAGCATGGGCTCTAATGAGCTCAGAAGGGCCGCCGCAGCCGTGATGTTATACTGTGGGGTTTTGAAGACGTCTTCACCATCAAATTTTAAGGTGACGTCACCCATGTCTCGATTCTGCACGACTCGGGATCCCTACTGAGCATCCGGTCATTGGAGTGGAGGAGTGGCGGCGTCTGGGTCGTCATCCTCAGGATCAATTTCCTATCCATCCTGGTGTTGCATGTTTGCTCGTGCGGTGGCTGTCGCCAATGTTTCGCCATCGGTGCCTCCTTGGGCGGCTTGTGCCACCATGAACACCTTGTGATAATCTGATGAGCAACTTTCTGAATCACTCGACCCTTCAATCAAGTCCAAAACTGACTCATTTTCAAGGCTGATCGTTGCTACTAATCTTGATTCATAGAAAAAATTGGGATCTTCATCTGACTGATCCATATGAAAAGCTGGGAGATCGACTGTAGTTGGGTCCGAGTCAGCCAAGGTTGCCGATCGGTTTGTTGTGGGCAACACTGAGCTGGAGCCCAGAAGGGTTTCCATCTGAAGGATTGCCGCCATGTTATTGAGGCCAAGTGGGAACCGACCGGCCGAATTAATCCGATCGGTTGTCAGGGCTCTGCTGATGCCGGGATCTGAAGGCGCGGTGACCACCGGAAGGGTCACCTGATCTTGCTTGACGAGGCTCCCACCTAGATCGGCCACGAAGCTGATGGTGCCAAAACGGATCTTGTCTCTCGGGTGGAACTTGATGTCGACAAAAGCCATCGATTTCGACGGAGCTGGACTCAATGCTGCCCCTTCCAGGCGCGCCAACTGTCAAGAGATATTCTTGATAGTAGATTCAGGTATGCGTATGAGTGTAAAAGATCGATGGACACAGGACACAGGGTTTATACAGGTTTGGGCCTCCCGGAGGATAACAACCCTATGTCCTGTTTGGTGTTTCTGTATTTCTAGGGTTCGCACTGGAATTAGGGTTCCAATATGAGTCTCTCTCCTTGCTGAAGACCCCTGCCCTCCTTATATATCCGAAGGGCAGCGGCTTACATGGTAATCATTTATTTGGTTACAACAGATCTTATCTATCCAGCTAACCTAACTTGCTGCTTACTCAAACAAATATCTAAGTAAATATCTCCTGGGCCAAATGCGTCATAACCAAGCCCCCGGTCCACTCAGCCATATAGCCGAGTGATTAGTTATCCCAGGTACATATGTCCCACAAAAGCCCACTCAAAAATGAGATCAAAAATCTCCACGAAAATAGCTCCAAAAATAGAGAAAAAGAGAAATTCGGGATTTAAGGAGAGAGGAAGATCTTGTGCACGAAAATATTTCTCATATCATGGAAACATGCTTAGAAGATCCAAGGATACAAGGCTAGGAAGCCACCCTTTTCCTCCCACTATTTGGAAGAGCAAGAGATGTCTCTCACACACACTCTCCTCTCCTCTAAAACATGAAGACCTCTCCTACCACTTTGAATGAAGATCTAAGACAAGGCTAAGGGAAAGAGAGGCTACTCTTCCACCAGCCCTATCTCTTCTTGTATAGGCCTAGGGTCTATTGTCCACATGACCACTCTACCCTTGACCTACATAACACACCCACCTACCACCGGGGGTATAACCGTACATCTTTCTCCTTGTCGCCCGAATGCCATCGAACCCTTCACAACTTTGCTTGGCCTCGATGCAAGCTCCGCAATGGTGCCACGTGCACCTCCAATCGCTGCCACCGGTTTTGAGCCCAAAACCGGGAAACCGCTTTGCATGCTTCTCAAAGCACGACTTCTCAATATTGACACGTGTCACCTTGTCCCTCGATCCTGACCACCAGTAAGTCTCTCCCGGTCCCTGTCCATCAGGCCCCCTTATCACTTGCACTGGCATCCCGCTCGCCTTGACTTGGTCAACACAGCGTCTTCATTACCACCACGGTTTTGAGGCTCAACCGCAAAACCGTCTGTGTGTCTTGCCTCTCCATGTGTACGGTGTGGATCACCCTTGACTTCACCCGGCATCCCGATCGTCCGGCCCCAAGTCCCCTACTTGTGCACGATCCTCTCGTCATTGACCACCAAGTTGACTCAAGTGACCTACACATCATGAGACAAGCAAACATATTTCCCATCTCCTGCAACTCACCAATACTTCCACCAACTCCAGTTAGTCAAAACCATGACATGCACAAACTCATGCAATTCCAAGATTCCCGCATTTCAACTTAAACACTAAATCCACTCAAGTCAATTACTCATCACATATATTGCAAACCATGGCACATATCCACATGGTTTCTCACATCCATCACCAAAAAGGGGGAGATTGTAAGGTTCATGACCATTGAGGTCACCCCAAGGTATGATGTTTTGGTGATGAATGACAAACATGAAATATGACTAATGTCTACACGAGTGTTGTCTAGGCAGGAATCATCTCTAAACCCTATTATAAATCATATGGATGATGATTGTCTTGGTAATTGATGACAATGACCACAAGCATGGAGGCTTGATGAGCTTGATGGAGTCCAAAGGTTGATGAAGGTGGATCAAGGCTAAGGACAATCTATGGAGCAAGTGTTGGGTACTTTTGCCTAGTTGTTAGGGCTTTGAGTCCATAGGAAAAACTGGACTATCAAGGGGGTCTAGGTCATTCTCTTAGGTCATGTTTAGTCGGTGATGTGCAAGGTTGGTCGGTGAAATCATAGGCACTAGTTGCCAGTGGAGAAGCCGGGAAACAAAGTCAAGCCAGGACGAGGAGTTTCAGCTTCAGGATGAAGTGACCGGATGGAGGGGTCAATGGTGACCAAACTGTATGGTCACTCAGAGGTTTTGTCCGAAGGCTATAGCGAGCATCGAGAAAACTGCCAAGTCTAGGAAGTCCTAGTGACCGAACGGTCCGGTCTAGTGACCGGACAGTCCGGTCAGTAGGAGAAGATTTGGGCAGCGAGGAAGCAAGCGTTGAGATGTTTTTGGATTAGAGAGAGAAACGGACTAGATCATACGGTCAGCTGACTGTACGGTCCAGTCAGCAGGAGTCAGCAGAGGGGTCAGAGCCATTGGAGCTCGGAGTTGCAGTGACCAGACTGTCCGGTCAGGCAGTGATCGGACAGTCTAGTCAGTAGGCCCAGAAAGCTGATTTCATGGAGCAATGGCTAGTTTGAGGTTGGGAGCCTATATAACTTCATTGCTGGGGTCTTTGTGACCTCTCTTGGCCAATTGAATACCTAAGAGCATTTGGTAAGGTCCAAGAGGAAAAGAGGAGAACACCAGAAGAGGATATTGGATATCTTGGGAGTGCTTGTGAGAGTAACAAGGAGCGATCTTGCACATCTAAGGTTAGGGTGTCCTTGAGGGTGTGATTAGGTTGTTACTTTTGGTCCATGATGAGACCTAGACCGGTTAGGTGTCGGTGATTGAGCCTATCGTGATTGGTTGTGAAGGTCGTCACACATTTGTACACGGTTTGAGCCCGCTGATGGAAGGGGCATCAATAGTGAGCGCCCATGTCGGCTCGGAGAGTCCAGCAAGTTCTTGAGGGAGGCGAGCTTGTGCCTTGGTGGCAGCGGTGACGCACACCATGTCTTCACTCGGGGAGTGATTGTGGGCTCATGGGCGAGAACTCCACTTAGTGGCGGGTGGGACTGGAACTCCAGCGGGAGTGGTCCAACGAGGAGTAGGGGGAAGGCATCGTCCTTCTAAGACCTCGAAAAAAATCATGAACCATCTCTTACTCTACTCCTTACTTTGATGCATTACTTTCCACATTTACATACTATGCTATTCATGCTTGTGTGTTTGCCTTGCTCTAGTTGATCTCCTTGTAGGCTTGCATGAATAGGCTTCTTTACTTGCTAGTTGTGTTGACTCTCATTTGATCACTAGCATGTGTAGGAGTTGCATTGGCTTGATTGCTTACCCTTGTATGCGTTGTTCTACTTATGCTTGTTTGCACTAGTTTCTTTCCTTGTAGAGTTGCATGAGTAGGCTCCTTTGCTAGCTTGTGATGTGCTTCCACGTTGCTTTATTACTAGCTTGCATAGGAGTTGTATTGCCTTGAGTGATCCACTAGTATGCTTAGGGTGTTGTTCCTTTCATAGGGCTTTTATCTTGCTAGTGTGATCACCACTAGAATTGTCATAGGAGTTGATTGAGTGGTCGATTTTGGAAATTAGTGAATTTGGTACGTAGTGTGAGTTCCCGATTCACCCCCTCTCGATCACTCGGTCCTTTCAACCATGGACAGTCTTCTCTCTTATGATCGCCCTTTCAACTATCAAGATTTTATTGCTTTCGAAGAGATGCTCTCCGCTGAAGAGAAAGAAGCTTTAGATCAAGACTATTTTTTGACAATTCACAAAGCAATATTATACAGTGAACATAATATTTAGTTACATAGTATTGTTGTAGAAGTTGGAGAAGGACAAGATCAACAGCCTGACATTGCCGGTTGACACGGAGCCCAACCAAGAGTACTAACTACATGGGAAAATTTCAGGAAAATCGTATTCATAAAGAGTCTCCAATTTAGGGATGCAAGTGTTTCTATTGCAGGAAAGATCATCAGAGGCATGTGGAGAATTTTATGAATAGTGATCCCAAATTCATCCCTGGAAACTTTATGAGTGATGATGGATTTCTCGTTGTTGTTGGGTGGAAATTATCATGTGAGCTTAATGATGAGATCCTCTGACATATCAAAAGTTCACGAAAAGTTGAGGAGCACGAGAGAAAAACTTGGAGGAGCTTTGTGCACTTATCAACAAGACAGGATGCAGGTGCCGATCGGCACGACCTAAAGATGGTGGATTTTGTGGATCTAGCTAATTGTTCTGATGAAGAGCCTGCTACAAACAGATACAAAGATTTTGTCATTTGTCGATTTGTTTGCCTCTCTGCTAAACCAAGGAGATGGTATTCTGACTGGGGTAGTGACATTTCTGAATCTCTGTACTGCTTAGAAACTCTTTTGAATATTGAAGCACAGGTAGCAGTTAGCAAATCTGATATTAAGGAAGAGGAAACAAAAACTGAAGAAGAAGAGCAAATGGAGGAAGTCCAAATTAAGGACGATGAGGAAGAGAAGCCAATGGAAGTAGTTCAGATGGAAGAAGTGGATGAGGATGATTCTGATGAAACCAAGAAGGATGTGGATTAGAACATCAGTATAGTAGAGGGTTATGAGGCTGATCAAGATCTGTGCCAATCAGCACCGAATGTGTGCCGACCGTCACAAGAGACAAATATAGCTTCTTCCTCTCATTTTACGAGTCATGGTCCTCCTGCCCCATCCAGTTGTTATAGATGTTGCCACAACATTGATGATATTCATCGACAACTACAAGACATGGAGATTATGATTGAGTCTGATCACACTTTTCTCAACCGAAATAATAGGAAAATCTTCCACATATTGAGAAGGAATGGCATGCAAGTTTAGTAAGTCAGATTAGGTGTTTGTTTTCTATAATTAGGACATTGTAGATTTTGAGTGTGGGGGAGGATCACCTATCCTTTAGAGTACTCTCGAGTCTTGTGAGTTGTGAGTCCTAGTTTATTATGGTGTGAGAGTTTATTTAGCAAGTGCTTAGTTAAATCATGGAGTCAAGATTTATGATGTTTTAAATAAAGTGAGTGTAACTTGTCAAATCAACGTAAAAACCCCATGCTTTATATCTTGTTTTGATGATTGTTTCACTTAAATTGCTTGAGTTGTTGAATGTCGCTTGGCTCACTATTTGATTTTTTGAAAACCCCTTCTTTCATAAGAGTTGATGCATTGAATCAAGATTACTATATTTACCTATTATACTTAGCCAAGTGAGTTAGAGATTGTATAATATATGAACTTTTTGATAAGAAGTATCTTTATGAACCTTGTGTTCATGATTACGATTAAGCTAGAAGGGAGATTCTATTTTGTTCATCATAAATTCTTTCTAGCCATCCACAATTGTTCCTTTTCTACCCAGAAACACAAATATCTCTATTTTCTATAACACCCTAGGTTCATGACCATTGAGGTCACCCCAAGGTATGAATGTTTTGGTGATGAATGACAAACATGAAATGTGACTAATGTCTACACGAGTGTTGTCTGTGTAGAAAAGATTTTCTACCTTATGATGATTGTTGACGGTGGCCTTGGCGACTAATGACAATGACCACAAGCATGGAGGCTTGATGAGCTTGATGGAGTCCAAGGGTTGTTGAAGATGGATCAAGGCTAAGGACAAGGTATGGAGCAAGTGTTGGGAACACTTGTCTAGTTGTTAGGACTTTGAGTCCATAGGAAAAAATGGACTATCAAGGGGGTCTTGGTCATTTCTCTTAGGTCATGTCTAATCAGTGATGTGCAAGGGTGCTCAGTGAATTCACGGGCACTAGGTGACAGTGGAGAAGCCAAGGAGCTGTTCAGAGAAGCTGGAAAACAAAGTCAAGCGAGGATGAGAAGTTTCAGCTTCTGGACATAGTGACTGGACTGTATGGTCACTAGGAGAAGTTGTCTGGGAATTTCAACAAGGAGCGAGGAATCTGTCTGTGCTGAGAGCTATAGTGACTGAACGGTATGGTTTGTAGGCCAGACGGTCCGGTCTGTATGGTTTTGCACGGGGCAGAGAGGAAGCTGCGCCGAAATGTTTTTGGACTGGAGAAAGAGAAACGGACCGGATGGTCCGGTAAGCTGACCGTATGGTCCGGTCAGTTGAAGTTAGCTAAGGGGCAGAGCCATTGGAGCTGAAGACTGCAGTGACCGGACGATCCGGTTAGGCAGTGATTGGACAGTCCGGTCAGTTGGCCTAGAAAGCTGATTTCATGGAGCAACAGCTAGTTGAAGGTTGGATGCCTATATAACTTTGTTGCCGGGGTCTTGGAGACCTCTCTTGGCCAGTGGAATACCTAAGAGCAATTGATAATGTCCAAGAGAAAAAGAGGAGAGCACTAGGAGGAGATATTGGATATCTTGAGAGTGCTAGTGAGAGTAACTAGAGCATCTTGCACATCTAAGGCTAGGCTAGGGTGTCCTTGAGGGTGTGATCTAGGTTGTTACTCTTGGTCTATGGCGAGACCTAGACCTATTAGGTGTCGATGATTGAGTCTATCATGATTGGTTGTGAAGCCCGTCACACGTTTGTACACAGTTTGAGCTCGCGCGGTGAAAGGGGCATCAATAGTGAGCGCCTGTGTCGGCTCGGGGAGTCCGACAAGTTCTCGAGGGAGGCGAGCTTGTGCCTTGGTGGCCGCGATGATGTGCATTGTGTCTTCACTCTGGGAGTGATTGCGGGATCGTGGGCAAGAACTCCACATTGGTGGCGGGAGGGACCGGGGCTCCGGCGGGAGTGGTCCAACAAGGAGTAGGGGAAGGCGCCATTGTTTTGAGACCTCGGGAAAAAATCATGAGCATCTCTTACTCTACTCCTTACTTTGATGCATTACTTTCCGTATTTACATACCATAATATTCATGCTTGTGTGCTTATCTTGCTTTTGTTGATTATCTCGTAGAATTGCATGAATAGGCTTCCTACTTGCTAGTAGTGCATTAGCTTCCGCTTTTGACCACTAGCATGTGTAAGAGTTGCATTGGCTTGATTGCTCACCCTTGTATGTGTTGTGCTACTCATGCATGTTCGCTCTAGTTCTCTATCATGTAGCTTTGCATGAGTAGGCTCATTTGCTAGCTTGTTGTGTGCTTCCATGTTGCTTTGTTACTAGCTTGCATACGAATTGTATTGCCTTGTGTGATCCACTAGTATGCTTAGGTTGTTGTTTCTTTCATAGGACTTTTGTCTTGCTAGTGTGATCACCAATAGAATTGTTGTAGAAGTCGTTTGAGTGGTCGGTTTTGGAAATTGGTGAATTTGGTACATAGTACGAGTTACCGATTCAACCCCCCCCCCCCCCCCCTCTCGGTAACTCGGTCCTTTCACCCCAACTACAAGCAAAAGTGCAATCATCTGATGTCAAGAAGAAGACCTTTTAAAGAAAATAAAAGAAAAAAGAAGAGAAAAACAAAGAGCTGTGTCAACCGGCACTTTCCATGTCGATCAGCACACCCAGAAAAAGAAAAGGAGAAGAGTTAAAGAAAAAGATAAGGTCAAAGGAGAAAATTCTTACATTCAAATGGACAAGTTCAGATCCAGATTGTACAACTTTACTTGATTCTATTCTCTGTTCTTTATTTCTTAGTTCTTCTATCTATTCCATCAATCCTCCACCTTGTTATCATCTCGTTAGTCTCTCCCTTTTAGAAGGCATGTTTGAGCACATTTTTGACATAGATTATTTTCTGATTCAATTGGTTATTAACCCTCCGAGATCCACAAATGAGCTTATTTATTAAATAAAGAGGGAAGGATACACATTTGAGCGAAAGAGTGAAATCTTGAGATTCATGCATTTTTTATTTGAATGATATGAAGGGAAAATAAAATTTTGTTCCATCATTGATGATTTGATTGATTCAAGTGCTGAAGTGAGACTTGAGAGAAACTCTTTGTGGAGGGATACAAGTTGATGCAATGACCAACACCTGTTGAACCAAAATCATTGTGAATTTTTAGTTTCATGTTTTGATTGAGGTGGTGATTGGGTTGTAGAAATGATTACTCGAGGACTAGCAATGATTTGAGTGTGGGGGAGTAGTTGTTGCAATCTAGATACACATTATTGGGTGATTGGTTGTAGAAGTGATTGCTCGAGGACTAAGGTGGTTTACTCTATTTTATTTGGTTTACTAACAATTACCCCCAAATATTGCATATATCTATGTTTTTCTATCTTTTTGTGCTTTATGAAGGAAATAGGTGAGAGAAGAGGAATTTTGGGTCAAGAGCTACTAATTTGGGCCAAGATGTGGAAATTGGAAGATAGTGTCGACCGACACACATAGGGCAAGCCCGAATTGAGATGGATTCTGCAGGACCGAGGCCTAGCATTGAGTTAGGGTCAGAATGAGCGCAATTGGACCTTGAGCATGACTATATAAAGAAAAGGAATCATCTGATGAGGGGGATCGAGCGTGAAAAACTCCCAACCTAGGGTTTGTGGGACATATGTACCCGGGATACTTAACCACTCGGCTAAGCAGCCGAGTGGGCTGGGGGCTCGGATATGGTGTATTCGGCCCTGAAGATATTTATTGAGGTACTTGTTTGAGTAAGCGGCAAGTTAGGTTAGCAGATATGTTGGATAGATAGAATCTGTTATAACCGACTAAAAGCTTACCATCTAAATTCCTCCCTTCGGTAGGGGGCCTTTGGAACAGGACAGACCCGTATTGGAACCCTAATTCCAGTGCGAACCCTAGCAATACAGAAACACCAAACAGGATGTAGGGTTATTATCCTTCGGGAGGCCTTAACCTGTATAACCCTTGTGTCCTGTGTCCATTGATCTTTCATACTCATACGCACACCTAGATCTACTATCGAGAATATCACTCAACAGACTGGTGATTGATGAGCTTTTGCAAAAGAAATTTATAGAGGGTGATGAAAACCTTCGATGGTCCCTTGTAGCCTCGTCATTAGGTCTCGACATCGAGGTGGTTTTTCTTCAGGATATATGTATTGGGCAACCACCTCTGCATCCTTCTAAAGAGCTGCAAGAGACCATCGAAGGTTTTCATGACCCTCTATAAATTTCTTCTGCAAAAGCTCATAGGACCTCTTTGATCCTACAAGAGTACAATAATCATATATGTCCAGTACAATGAACTTCAAATATCAAGGTATTAGTTGAATAAACACTTACCTCTCAGGCGTTTCTCGGCTTCTACCTTCTCAGCCTCAAGGGTGGTAACTTTTTCCTTATACTCTTCTTTTAGCTTTTCAACTTCTTTGAATGCTTTTTGGAATTGGTTTAGCTCATCCACAGCCTTTTTGAAGATCTTTTCAGCTTTGATTACTTCAGTTTCTAGCTTTATGTTTCTTTCTTTTTGGCTTTTTATTGTTTTCTCAGTGCCTGTCAGTTACGAATATTTTAGTACATATATATATTTTTGTATGTATAAGTATATTCATTTTTACCTTCAGCCCTTTTCTTCCATGAATTTTGTTTTTCTTGCATTGTCTTGAGGTCGTCTTTTAGCTTTTCAAACTTTGTCTTGATCTCTACCAAGTCCTGGATCTGCTTCTTTAATCCTTGATTCTCGGATTTCAAAGTTTCAAAAGCTTGGGCAGACGACTCCAGTTCTTTTATACGGCCTTCGAGACTTGCAATTTGAGCGGTCGCCTGGGCATCTTGTTTTTGTTTCAATTCCAGCAACCGCGATGCCTCTGTATGGACAAGGATGAATGTTCATATTACACAGATAGAATGTGAGGTATAGACTTTATTGGTCTCATACCTTGTAGCTCGAATTGAAATTCATCAACTTGAGATGAACGGGCTCTTAGCGCAACTGATAAGCGCCCGACTTTCAGTCTCTCTTTGGCAAGCTGATCTTCTAAATCCACGGCTTTAGCATAATGCCTTTCGACAAGTTGCAGAAGCTTACTCTTGTTAGCCATATTGGTTTTCAGAGCCTGCAATGATGGCGAATTATATGTTTGAAACTTCACAGCCAGGAACAGTGATTATTATTGACAAGAAGGAAAGAATACCTGGAAGGAATGATAGGTTTTTTCAGTATGTTCTTCAAAATTTTTCAATTCTGCTTGCTCTGCCGACTCATCAAATCCGGTTATGGCAAATCGGCTAATATGATATACTGATCTAGTCGACGTTGGTTGTTCTAAGGCACCTTCTCTTACCACTCGGTGAATAGGAGTCGGCGTGATGTTTTCCTCCGGGCCGATTGGATATTCATATGTTGGTTCTGGCATAGATTCAAAAACCAGTGATGGCTCTTCGGGCTCGGTGGAGGTAGGAGTATCAGCACCCGTTGCCATCTCAGATTTATTTAGGTCCGGGATATTGGGTGATTTAGCTTGGTTATCTTCTGGCTGAGTGGATTCGGGTGCACTCTTTAAATCACTCAGTTTCTTTGCCGAGTGGTCTGGGATATCATCTCTGGATGACCCGGCATGTGGTGTCTCCTGGTCTTTTTCAAGAACTGGACTTTGTGCCGGGACTACTTCAAAAGACGACCGCCCGGACGACCTGCCAATTAGACAAAGAATTACATATTTAATTCAAATGGATAGTTAAGCTTCAAGTTACATTGATTTGTTTACCTTGAGCGGTATTTGAATTTTATGCCTGACACTCTTGGTGGGGGGCTGGTTGGCCTTGGAGCACCTGTCGTGTCTGGCGCCATTTCATGGGTGCCTGCCTTGCTTGGTTCACTCGAACAATTTTGTCTTTTATCATCCATGGCCTACCGAGTGGTGGAGACATATGTACCCGGGATACTTAATCACTCGACTAATCGGCCGAGTGGGCCGGGGGCTCAGATATGGTGTATTCAGCCCAGAAGATATTTATTGAGGTACTTGTTTGAGTAAGCGGCAAGTTAGGTTAGCAGATATGTTGGATACATAGAATCTGTTGTGACCGACTAAAAGATTACCATGTAAATCCCTACCCTTCGGATATATAAGGAGGGCAGGGGGCCTTTGGAACTGAACAGACCCGTATTAGAACCCTAATTCCAGTGCGAACCCTAGCAATACAGAAACACCAAACAAGACGTAGGGTTATTATCCTTCGGGAGGCCTGAACAGGACAAACTCTTGTGTCCTGTGTCCATCAATCTTTTATACTCATACACACACCTAGATCTACTATCGAGAATATCACTCGACAGGGTTTGAGGAGTTGTGGCGGCGACATAGGCCATCACCAATCATCACCGCCGAGAAGGAAGATCATGCCGACCAGCACCCTGCCGCACCCATTGGCACTTATGGATCCCAGGTCGTATTCTCTCTTCTACCAACCCATGTCAATGGATCTCAGTAAAATAAGTGAGTAGTCTTTATATTCTCTCCCGTGTGGAAGGAACCCTAGCTATGTAAACTCTCAACTCTTATGAATCTGTTGGTGTGTTTAGTCTATGTGTGATGAGCTTATTCATTATGACATATGCACAATCTCATTTATGAATCATTTAGTAATTGTTAGACGTATGGCTTTACTATGACGATCACATAGTGCAAGAAACCAGTAGAGAACGATTTCCGATAGGGTCAGAGTGAGCAGAACTATCATGTGTTGTGTAAGAAACCAGTGGTGTATTTCACTCTTAAATAATACTGTCTCTAACAAGAAACCTCCATCCACTTGATTTTGCATCACTCGATTTGAATAATAAGTGTTCTTCATTTTCTAAAGTATGTTGAAAACAGGAACTTAAATTTCAATAACTGTGTAGACATTTTTGAGATTGGTCCAAGAAATATCTTCTTGTATAGCTGGTCCTACTGAAGTTTACGCTTACAAAAGGGAAACCATTAGATATTTTTGTAACTCAAACATTAGGCATTAGCACATCATTGTGCCATCTCGATCCACATGTGGCGATTTGTTTGATAATCAATTTTAGCAGATTTCAAGACAAAAAGAAAAGAAAAAAAAACAATCTTAGCATTCCGGGTCTACACGCGATGCAGCCAGCAGGCTGTCTGGGCCGGTCGTCCACTCCGGTGCGGCCCAACCCTAGCCCAAGCCCGAGCATCGCTCAGGCCAAGTCGCCAAGCAAGCAGCAGCGGTGGCGGCAGTTCCAACAAAGCAAGAAACACCTTCTTTCTTCCTCCGCACTCCACCATCCCCGTCGGCCATGGACGTCGACCTCGTGCAGCGCTGCCTCGAGGCCGGCGGCCGCAACCTCCTCCACCACCACCACCACCCCTCCTCCTCCTCCCCGCCCTCCCCCACCTCTGCTGCCGTGTCCTCTTCCTCCTCCATCCTCCAGTCCCTCCCCCTACACGTGGTAATTCCTCTACTCCTGCTCCCCCTCCACCACCGTCACCTCCTCTATCTCTCGCGCTAATCCACTTTTTTCCCGAAGCCTTTCGATCGCGGATACTACCTACTCGTGAAGGCGATCCAGGAGCTGTGCAAGCGCAAGGATGGCCTCGTCGTCACTGTCGGCATCGGCGGTCCCACCGGCTCCGGCAAGACCAGGTATAGAGGTGGCGCCTGTGTCCCCCTCGATCGCGTCAGTTCGCTAAAAGGATTACTGATTCCTTCGCACTTCTGCTACTGCTGGTGTCCGGCTTTGCAGCTTGGCGGAGAAGGTGGCGTTAGTACTAGGGTGCGTCGTGATCGTCTCCATGGAGAACTACCGCACGGGGGCCGGAGGCGACGAAGGCAGCGATGTGAACGCCATCGACTTCGACGCCCTCGCGCGCAACCTCCAGGTCCGTCTTGGTCTCTCGAACCGTTAAAATTTTGGGTGGGATAGGTTCGTTGCGCACGACCTGCTTGCTTAAATGATGGGCCAGAATGTGACATGAAATGGTGGCTTTGAATGTGCTTGTCTATCCTACCATTTGGTGGGAATACACTAATGGCTGTTGTCGAGGGGGGATCTAATTGATGATGTGACCATGATGTACATGGTGTTCTTTTCAGAAAGAGAAATGTCCGGCTCTCCTTTCTGGTGTCATTCTGTTCCAGTCCTCTGTAAATGCGAAAAGTAGAACAGAGTCCACACATACATATACTCCTTAAATTTGAGCCAAAAGATTTGAAAACTGGTTGGGATTTGGGAATGTGATGACTTGCTGCTGATGGTATTAATGTATCAATTTGTATAATCGTTTAGTCTCAGTTAGTGTTGTTGTGTGCGGGAAGGTGTAGGTTATGTCGGATTTGGCATTGCTAACTATCTTTAGGAGATATCTGGCTTGTACGGTCATCATGTCGTGGGTGGACCTTAATATGCTCAATGTTACAACAACAACAACAACAAAGCCTTTTTATCCCAAGCAAGTTGGGGTAGGCTAGAGATGAAACCCATGGGAACCCAAAAAAGAAGAGACAAAGAAACAAAAGCCAAAAAAAAAAGGACAAAAACAAAAAGAACAAAAGCCAAAAACGAGTAAGCAAGAAGGAAGGAAAAAATATCACGGTTCCGGCACGTCTATTGCTAGTCTCCAAGCGCTCCTATCCATAGCTAGCTCCTTAGGGATATCCCACGCCTTCAGGTCTCTCTTAACCGACTCGTCCCAAGTCAAGTTAGGTCGGCCTCTACCTCTCTTAACATTAGCATCTCTCTTTAGAACCCTACTACGTACCGGCGCCTCCGGAGGTCTCCGTTGGACATGTCCGAACCATCTCAACTGATGTTGAACCAATTTCTCCTCGATAGGTGTCACTCCTATCCTACCCCGGATATCTTCATTCCGTATTCGGTCTCTTTTGTATGCCTGCAAAACCAACACAACATACGCATCTCTGCTACACTTAGTTGTTGAACATGTCGTCTTTTCGTAGGCCAGCACTCAGCACCGTATAACATCGCCGGACGAATTGCTGTCCTATAGAATTTACCTTTTAGCTTTTTTGGCACCCTCTTGTCGCATAAGACGCCGGATGCTTGATGCCATTTCAACCAGCCGGCTGAAATTCTATGCCTAACATCTTCATCGATGTCACCGTCCTTTTGCAACATCGATCCTAAATAACGAAATGTATCCTTCTTGGCCACCAATTGTCCATCAAGGCTAACGTCTCCATCCTCATGTCTAGTCGCGCTAAACTCACACATCATATACTCGGTCTCAGCCCTACTAAGTCTGAAACCCTTGCACTCTAATGTGTGCCTCCACAGCTCCAACTTCCTATTAACCCCATCCCTACTCTCGTCAACTAACACCACATCATCAGCAAAGAGCATACACCAAGGGACATCACTCTGTATTTCTCGTGTGACCTCGTCCATCACCAAAGCAAATAAATAAGGGCTCAATGCTGATCCTTGGTGTAGTCCTATTTTAATTGGAAAGTCATTGGTGTCGCCATCACATGTCCGAACACACGTCCTCGCGTCCCTGTACATATCGGCAGAGCAAGCGGAATTAAAAAATTTTGAAGAGCAAACTGAAAAAGCCTATCATTCCTTTCAGGTATTCCGTCCTTTTTGTCAATAATAATCACCGTTCCTGGTTATGAAATTTCAAACATATAACTTGCCATTATTACAGGCTCTAAAAACTCATATGGCCAACAAGAGCAAGCTTCTGCAACTTGTCGAGAGGCATTGTGCGAAAGCCGTCGATTTAGAAGACCAACTTGCCAAAGAGAGACTGGAAGTAGGACACTTATCAGTAGCGCTAAAAGCCCGTTCATCTCAAGTTGATGAACTTCAATTCGAGCTACAATGTATGAGACCAATATAGCTTATACCTCACACGTTATCTATGTGACATGAACATTTAACCTCGTCCATACAGAGGCGTCACGGTCACTGGAACTGAAACAAAAACAAGATGCCCAGGCAACCACACAAATTGCAAATCTTGAAGGCCGCATAAGAGAACTAGAGTCATCTGCCTAAGCTCTTGAAACTTTGAAGGCCGAAAATCAAGAATTACAAAAGCAGATCTAGGACTCGGCAGAGATCAAGAGGAATTTTAAAAAGCTTAAAGACGATCTCAAAACAATGCAACAAAAACAAAATTCATGGAAGGAAAGAGCAGAAGGTAAAAATGAATTTACCTATATGTACAGGAGTATATTTATGCACTAAATTGGTTGTTACTAACAGGCGCTGAAGAAATAATAAAAAGCCAGAAAGAAGGAACATAAAGCTGGAAACCGAAGTTATCAAAGCTGAGAAGATTTTCAAAAAGGCTGTGGATGAGCTAAACCAATTCCAAAAAGCCTTCAATAAAATTGAAAAGCAAAAAGAAGAGTATAAGGAAAAAGTCGCCACCCTAGAGGCTGAAAAAATAAAGCCGAGAAATGCCTAAGAGGTAAATATTTATTCAACTAATACCTTGATATTGAATTCCATTGTGCTGGACATATATGATTATTGTGCTCCTGTAGGATCAAAGATGTCCTATGAGCTATTGTAGAAGAAATTTATAGAGGGTGATGAAAACCTTCGATGGTCTCTTGCAGCTCTTCAGAAGGATGCAGAAGTGGTTGCCCAATACATATTTCCTGAAGAAAAACCACCTCGATGTTGGGACCTGTTGACGAGGCTACAAGGAGCACCCGGCCGACTGAAAGAACATGCTCGACATGTTGCAGAACTAGCCGGCACACAGGTTCTGGCAATTGCAAAGTCCCACATCCCCAACATAGAGTTAGATGTGGTAGCCGAAGGCTTTCATGAAGATTTCTCTGATGAGCAATGTGAAGCTCTCGTGGCTGAGGCGCAAAAAACAGCTCACATATTAGCCGACCAGATAGAGCTAGATCCTTTACCTAAATTGTAAAAAATCATGGAGCTTAAAATACTATGTTACAGCTCTGATATCGTAATATAATCAATGTTCGATAGACCGCTAAGGTCTAGATTCATTACCAGTATTGTAATGAATTCTTGGTTCGTGCTGCTTTGTATATGTATTGTATGAACTCGTGTTAGACACTCACAATGAATACACAACTCATGTCAGCCCTCTAAACAATGCTCCCAATAGTCGATATGAACCATGGAGACTAAGAACTCACTCGGTCAAGCATATACGAATTAGGAGAATTGCCTTGGTTCCTAACAGACGGCATGAACCCTAGGGACTAAGTAACCCGCTTGGTCGACACGCACGAGTTAGAGTGATACCAAGTATCAGAATTTGAGTCATGATGTAAATAACAACAATTATTCACCGAATTCATAAATTGCAAAATCAAATGTCATGACTATTGTGTATATATATTTAATAATAGAAATCAATAAATTATAATTACTAAGTATAAAAATGACGTAGCTGTGAAACATTCTAGGAACTTTGAAGGTCCGATCCGTCTTCATTCATCAATCGATAGGCGCCTGGCCGAGTGATTTCCTTTATAATAAAAGGTCCTTCCCATGGAGGCGACAGCTTATGCTTGCCGACCTTAGACTGAACTTGCTTCAAAACAAGGTCGCCGACAGAAAAACCCCGTGTATCAACGTTTTTGTCGTGATAACATCGCAAACTTTGCTGGTACTTTGCCGACTGAATTATAGTGGCATCTCGCTGTTCCTCCAACAATAACAAGTCATCACACCTATAGTCGGTTGAGGTTTTTTCGTCATACGCTACCACACGAGGGGAGACAAAAAGAATCTTAGTGGGTAACATGGCTTCTGAGCCATAAACCAGAGAAAATGGAGAGTGTTCGGTGGCACGACTTACGTTGGTTCTAAGCCCCCATATCACAGATGGTAATTCTCGAACCCATCGTTGAGCGTACTTTTCCAATCGATCAAATATACGAGGCTTAATTCTAGAAAGCAGGAGGCCATTTTCTCTCTCAACCTGACCATTGCTCTGTGGATGGGCGGCCGAGGCATAACCAATCTTAAAACTGACTCGGCCTGCAAACTCTTTAAACTCCTCTGCTGTGAATTGAGTACAGTTGTCAGTGATTATCTTGTGAGGGGCACCAAATCGAGTGACTATTTCAGTCATAAACTCGATGACCTTCTTTGTCGAAATCTTACCGACTGGCTTTGCTTCGATCCATTTAGAAAACTTGTCCACTGCTACAAAAAGGTGAGTAAAACCCCCTTGAGCTTTCATGAAAGGTTCAACAATGTCTAAACCCCACACTGAAAACGGCCAAGTTATTGGTATATTTTGAAGCTCTGTAGCAGGTACGTGCATCTGACGAGCAAAGAACTGACAACCTTCACACTTTCGGACAATTTCCTTGGCATCAGCGCCGGTGGTCGGCCAATAAAACCCTTGCCTCCTTGCCTTGGCCGCAATTGTGGATGGGCTTGCGTGATTCCCACAAATGCCAGCGTGGATGTTTGCTAATATAGCTATGCCTTCAAACTGAGACAAGCACATCAATACTCCATGTGGGCTTTGCTTGTACAGGTAATGGTCAACTATATGATATGAACGTGACTTGCGAATAATCCGGAGGGCTTCATCCTTGTCGGTCGGTAATGTATCACGATCTAGATAATCAATAAAGGGAGTTCGCCAATCTACCTCAATGACAGCTACATACGGTGCTATCCGCCTTTAGTGCCGACTGCTCCATAGTTTACTGGGTTAGTACAGATGGCTTATGCAAATCATCAAGGAATACTCCGTCGGGTATTTTAGATCTGCTAGACCCAAGTTTGGCTAGTTCGTCTGCCTCTTCGTTGTACTTTCGCAGGACGTGTTTATACTCAATGCCATCAAACTTGTCTTCAAGCTTCCGAACTTCGGTGCAGTAGCTTGTCATGCTTTTGTGGGAACAACACCACTCCTTCGTTACTTGATTTATAACTAGCGCCGAGTCGCCAGAGACGCTTATCCTTTGGATGCCGAGTGAGATAGCTGTCCGAAGTCCATGTAGCAGCGCCTCATACTCTGAAGCATTGTTAGAGGCACGAAAGTGCATTTAGAGAACGTACCGCAACTTGGCTCCGTCAGGAGATTCCAGTATGACCCCTGCTCTGGTGCTTTCCAGTTGCAAGGAGCCGTCAAACGTCATCTTCCAATAGCATAATTCTTGTGAGTCAGGAGGTAACTTACATTCTATCCACTCGGCAACAAAGTCCGACAAAGCTTGACCTTTTATCGAATCACGTGACTTAAAGGTGATATCATATGATCCAAGCTCAACAGCCCATTTGGCGATTTTCCCAGTGGCCTCTCTATTGTGAAGCAATTCGCCTAGGCCGAACGACGTGTGGATCTCAATTGGATGATCCTTAAAGTAATGCTTCAACTTCCTAAATGTCATCAATAATGCATAAATTAACTGATGTAAATATGGCCCGATCTTCCGAGAGGTAAGGGGATAAGCTCGAATTTGGGGAACTCGGCGTCGACGACTCGGCTTGAATCAGACAAGATTCAACCCCGCAACCGTTACACCAAGCACAACTTGATTGTTCCTGCAAGTGAAATCGAGAACACAAGCAAGAGAGGATAAACACGCAATCTGAAATTGCAAATATGGATGAAGCGAATCTCAAGAAAAGGTTCAAGCTCTGAACACAAAAGGACTAATCGCCACAGTGGTGTAGAACAAGAACAGGGGCCCCGGATTACTGTAAAAGGACTTGTCGCCACAGTTACAATAATTCGATCAAGTTTCTCTCTGGAAAACTAAACTAAACAAAACCCAAAACTAAAAGACGGTGGCTACTGAGTTTATGTAGGAAACAAAGACGTCCTAGGGTTGGGGGCGACCAGGGGGGGCGCCCACAACATGGGCTTAAGGCCCGACATGATACATGGCCAAGTTGGCCCAAAATAGGTGGCACAACACCTTGTCATGGTCACATATTATGACTCACGACCGTTCTGGAGCTAGGATCAGCACCAAAACGACGGCGTCGTTGTCCCCTTTCCAACGCATCAAAGAACACCTCGTTTGGACGTCGGATGTGGGAGATATCATCAAAACCGTGAAGGGGTGTATCCGGCTGAATCCGGGACGAACGCGGCGACCAAGTTGGTGACGACTTGTAACTTGGGGAAGGCCATGATATGCGCGTATCCAGCATGGTGATGTCCTCATCATTAACTTCTAAAGCTGGAAGTACCATACCTTGGATTCTGATAAGACTTCACTGACGAAATATACTGGTCGTTGCACCTTTTGAGCCTTGCCATCTTCTGCCCGCTCCACTGCCAGCACAGTACTGACAACGTGTTTGGTTGCGGAAATGTACAGCTGCAAAAGTTCCTTTGGCTCTGGGGGAGTTAAGACTGGAGGAGAACTAATATAAGCCTTAAAATCATCCAAAGCTTTCTATGCGTCGTCATTCCAGATGAATGATCCTTGCTTCATGAGTAATCGAAAGAAAGGTAAACCTCAGACGCCGAGCTAAGATACAAACCGACTGAGCGAAGCCATCCAACCGGTGAGCTTTTGAATGTCCTTTTGCAAGTGTGGAGGTCCCATTCATAATATGGCATTTACCTTTTCTGGATTAGCTTCAATCCCTCTGTGTGATACCAAAAAACCAAGTAATTTTCCTGATAGGACCCCAAAGACGCATTTTTCCAAATTTAACTTTATGTTGTATTTTCGAAGGTTGCCGAATGTTTCATCTAGGTCGGATATTAAGTCGGCGGAGAGCCGAGTCTTGACTACCACGTCATCAACGTAAGCCTTGACATTCCTTTCTATCTGATTGTGCAAACATCGCTGCATAGTCCGCTGGTAGGTGGCGCTAGCGTTTTTCAGGCCAAAGGGCATTGTTGTATAACAGAAGGCTCCGAACGGCGTAATAAACGAGGTTTTAAGCTGGTCGGATTGGTTTAAAGGAATCTGATGGTACCCTAAATAGACATCTAAGAAGCACAACAAAGCGCATCCAGCCGTCAAATCGACCACTTGATCAATTCGTGGGAGAGTGAACGGATCCTTTGAACAAGCTTGGTTAAGGCCGGTGTAGTCCACACACATCCGCCACTCCTTATTCTTCTTCTGCACCAGAACTGGGTTAGCCAACCAGTCGGGGTGAAAAACTTCTTTAATGAAACCGGCTGCCAGCAATCGGCCAATTTCTTTCCTAATCGCATCCTTTCGGTCTTGCGAGAATCGTCTAAGCCGTTGCCTTACTGGCTTGGCGTTTTCGCGAACGTGAAGTTTGTGCTCAGCCTTTTTCCTTGGAACACCTGGCATGTTAGAAGGTTTCCATGCAAATATCTCATTATTATTTCTAAGAAAAAGGATGAGCATGCTTTCCTATTTATCCCCTAAATTGACCCCAATATTGGTGGTCTTAGATACATCATTGTCATCTAGGCTAATCTTCTTGGACTCCATGGCGTCCGCCTGTACCGCAGTCTTCATCGTTTTCTTCGGAGCAGGGTCAAGCGTGGCCTCCTCCGCTGTTGCAATTGCTTCCTTCAGCTCGGCCAGCTCCGATGCTGCTACCATCTTCTCTGTCAACTCACAACTATCATTGTTGCAGTCGTATGAAGTCCGGACATCCGAGTGGATTGATATGACACCGTTTGGTCCTGGCAGCTTCATCATCATATAAGGATAATAAGGTACCGCCATGAATTTAGCGATTGCTGGCCGTCCAATAATGGCATGATACGTAGAGTCGAGGTCGGCGACCTCGAAGGTAACTCGCTCCGTCCTGTAGTTTTCTCGAGTGCCGAAAGTCACGGGCAAAGTGATTTGTCCTAGAGGGACAGTTTGCATGCCCGAGGTCACACCATGAAACGGCGATCGTCTCGGCTTGAGGTCCGTCAATGGTATGCCAAGCTCCTTGAAGGTTTTCACAAAAAGGCTGTCCGCACTGCTACCACCATCTACCAGTACCCGATTTAGCCGGACTCGGTTAACAGTTGGCGTTAGCACTAAGGGATATTTCCCAGGCCTTGGGATGTGATCCGGATGGTCGGACCGATCAAAAGTAATTGGAACCTCTGACCATCGCAGATATTGAGGTACCATTGGTGAGACCGAGTGGACCACTCTATAGAGGACCTTCTACTAACGCTTCGAGTCGGCCGTAGACCGGCCATGGATGTAATTGACCTCGCGTTCGGTGTCTTGGAAGTCCTCCTTGTCCTTGTCTTGGTTGTCCTTGTCTGAATCCTTTTTGCCACCCTTGGGGATCCAGGGACATTCTTTGTAGACCTTCGAGGCGTGATGGGCAAAATTTTTCAGCTTGAAACATTCCCTGGCTTTATGAGCTCCATCATGTAGCAGGCAAGGGCCATCGAGCATCTTATCGAAGTCATCTTGAGTGACTGCTTTCCTCCTGGTCGTGCGCTTGGTGGTGGCCACCGTTCGGTCTTGCTTGCGCTTCCTATCACCGTCTTTGTTGTAATAGGATGGACCGACTGGTTCCTCGGGGTCGCCTCCTTGTATTGGCAAACCTGAAATAGTGCTGAATTGCCAGCCCCATATTTGTTGGCCATAGTGAATAATTCCTTGGCTGACAGTCTACCGACAACATCCAACCTTCCAATCTTCTTTATTAGGTCGTCGTCGCGGAGTCCTCCCTGGAAGGCGGCGACAACCTAAGCATCCGAGATGTTGGGGATGGTATTTTTCACTCGGTAGAAGCGTTGGATGTACTCTCGAAGAGGCTCCCGATCTCGCTGCTTGATCCGGCCGAGTTCCCAGTGATTCCCTGGTCTGTCGAAGGTGGCTTGAAAATTTGCCACGAACTGCCGACAAAGATCTACCCAGGAGGTGATATATCGGGCATATTAGTGAGCCAAGTTCTTGCTGCTGGGGCTAAGCACACGTGCAGGTAGTTGGCCATGACAAAGCTATCGCTGCTGAGAGCTCGTATGGCTGTCGAATAGAAGTGAAGCCAGTCGCATGGGTCCGTCTTGCCGTCATACTTCTCAATGCCGGCTGGCTTGAAGCTGACCGGTCAGCTGACGGTTCAAAGTTCCCGAGTGAAGGCTCGGATGCCAGCCTCCTTGTCATAATCATCAGCGGCCGGAGTATGTTCTCGTTCCCGGCCGGACTCTCGGTAATATCTATCATCGTGGCGGCCCTCGTCCCGTCGATCATGGTAATGATCTGCTAAATGTGGCTGCCGTCTGTTGTCGCGCTCATGGTCGACATAACCACACCGACGCCGTTCATCTTCATATTCTCGGCGGGCCGCATCGTCACGCTCCCGGTATCTGTTGTCCAACCGAACCCACGCATCACGTGGTGGAATGCCGTTGCGCAGGTTGGCGCTCAGATGTCGATCATGGTACTCTGCAATGGGCCTACGCCGGGGAACAGTAGGCTGGGTTGCCTCCCAGTCGGTCTCTTCTATCCTCCCTGGGCATAGAACTAGCAGCTCCAGAGACTGATTTAGTCAGCGATGACCGTGCCGCATGCATCCCCAGTACAGCCGCGGCCCTAATATGCGCTTTCAATTGGTTGACCTGAGGTGTCAGCTCCGGGGAGACTTGGAGCAGGGGCTTTATTGTTTGTAGGAGAGTTGCCAAAACCATAATGTTGTGTTGTGGGGTCTTGAAAACGTCCTCACCATCAAGTTTTAAGCTGAGGTCTCCCATATCTATGTTTTGCACGACTCGGGGTCTCTGCTGAGCGTCCGATCTTCGAAGCGAGGGGGTGGCGGCGTCTGGATCACCGTCTTTGAGGTCGGTTTCATGTCCGTCTACACGCGGTGCAGTACCGCGCGTGGTAGCATCCGCCGATGTTTTGCCGTCTACTTGCCCCTGAGCGGCAGGTGCTACCATGAATACCTCATGGAAATCAGAGGAACAACTCTCCAAATCACTCGGCTCTTCAATCAAGTCCAGGAGTGACTCACTTTCGAGACCGATTGCTGCGATGAATCTTGATTCATCAAAAAATTTAGGATCTTCGTCTGACTGGTCCGTGTGACGAGCCGGGAGATCAACCGTAGTGTAACCCGAATCGGCTAAGGTTGCCAATCGGGGTATTGCGGACAACGTTGAGTTGCCGCCCGGAAGGGTTTCCGCCTGGAAAGCTGTTGCCGCATTGTTGAGGGCGAGCGGGAGTCGGCCAGCCGGATTGCTCTGGTCAGTCGAGGCAGCGTCCGAGTGGGCCGCGCCCTCACGCTTGATGTCGATGATGAGGCTAACAGTGCCAAAGCAGATCTTGTCTCCCGGGTGAAACTTGATGTCGACGAAAGCCATCGATTTCGGCAAAGCTACACTCAACGCTGCCCCTACCTGGCGCGCCAACTATCGAGAGATATTCTCGATAGTAGATCTAGGTATGCGTATGAGTATGAAAGATTGATGGACACACAAGACGCAAGGTTTAGACAGGTTCGGGCCTCCCGAAGGATAACAACCCTACGTCCTGTGTTCTGGAGTGTATTATTCGGGATGGATCTCTCCAAAAGAGCCCCTGTCCCTCCTTATATATCCGGGGGGTAGGGTTACATGGTAAGTGTCTTAGTCGGTTACAACATGATCTCCGACTATGACTCTATCTCTAACTTTCTATCTCTAATATTGACTTGTCGTGTACTCCAAGTAACAATCTGAATAGTTATCTTCATGGGTCTTCATCTTTATTGGACCCTAACCCACTCGGCAATATATCCGAATGGCGAGGTATCCCTGGTATATACATACCACAAGAACATTGAGTTCTCCCTTAGCTTGTTGTAGGTCTTCTCATCGAGTGGCTTGGTGAAGATATCCGCCAATTCTTCATGAGTTTGCACACTCACCAACTCAATATCCTTCTTCTCAATATTATCCCTTATGAAGTGATGCATCACTTGAATGTGCTTTGCATGACCATGATCTCCAGTTTTGAGAGCCATCTTGATTGCCGCCTCACTATCACAATATAGTGTAGTTGAGGCCATAATTCGAGAGTGTTTGCCTCATGTAGAGAAGTTGGGCACAACACGCTCCCGTGCCATGTATTCCGCTTCGGCTGTAGATAGAGTCACAGAGTTTTGCTTCTTTGAGCTCCAAGATACTAGAGATCTTCCAAGAAATTTTCAACCTCCCGATGTACTCTTCCTATTCACTTTGCAACTCGCAAAGTCCAAATCCGAATACCCAAGTAACTCAAAGCTTGTTCCTCTAGGATACCATAAGCCCATGGTAGGTGTGTACTTGAGGTATCTCATTATCCTCTTCACGGCCTTCAAGTGTGATTCTTTTGGATTTTCTTGGTAGAGTGCACACAAGCACACACTAAACATGATGTCCGGTCTTGAAGTGGTAAGATAGAGCAAAGAACCAATCATAGATCTATGGAGCTTGGGGTTCACCGGTTTCCCTTTAACATCATCATCCAAGGGTTTGCTTATTGCCATAGGTGTGTGCAAAGGTTTGCAATTCTCCATGTTGAATCTCTTGAGAAGGTCCTTGGTATATTTTTCTTGATAGATAAAGTTTCCTTATCTAAATTGCTTGATTTGAAAACCAAGGAATACGTGCAACTCTCCAATCATTGACATTTGGAATTCCCTAGCCATCATCTCTCGAAACTCCTCATTGAACTTCTCATTGGTTGACACATAGATGATATCATCCATATAGATTTGACACACAAAAAGATTCTTCCCAACATGCCTTCTAAACAAGGTGCTATCAATGCTTCCAATGGTGAATCCATTCTTGAGTAGGAAGTTCCTCAAGTGTTCGTACCATGCCCTAGGAGCTTGCTTGAGGCTATAGAGAGCTTTCTTCAACTTGTACACATGTCTTGGATGCTTAGGATCCTCAAACCCTAGAGGTTGTTCCACATAGACTTTCTCATTGATATCTCCATTCAAGAAGGCATTTTTCACATCCATTTGATAGAGCTTGAAGCTGTTATGTGATGCTTAAGCAAGCAAGGTCTGTATTGCCTCAAGTCGAGCCATAGGAGCAAATGTTTCTTCAAAGTCAATGCCAGCCACTTGAGAGTATCTCTTTGCCACTAGACGAGCCTTGTTCTTGACAATGGCCCCTTTCTCACCTTGTTTATTCTTGAATACCCACTTGGTGCCAACCACATTATGATTCTTGGGCCTTTCCACTAACTTTCACACTTTGCATCTTTGAAAGTTGTTCAATTCTTCTTACATGGAAATGACCCACTTGTGATCATTCATTGCCTCTTCCATTGTTGTGGGTTCAATCATGGAGACAAAAGAAAGTTCTCAATAGCAACATTTGCCTCCTCATCATTTCCTTCATCATTTTATTCATTCACATAGTTGGGCTTGTATTGATTTCTCCTTGTCCTCACTCCTTGAGATGGGCTCCCAATGATCAAGTCACGAGAATGATCCTTATTTTTGGCTTTGGGTCTAGGATAATGTTCTTGTTGAGTGGGAGGAGGTCTAGGTGATGTATCTTGTGCATCATGGGTTGCTTGCTCTCTTGATATATGAGTATCTTGGATTCTAGGAGAGATGGGAGAGTCACTCTTATGCTTTCTTGTTTTGGACTTAGAGCTTGAGGTGGATGGGAGGGTATCTTGTGAAGAGCTAGGAGAAGTGGCTTGTGATGAAGTATGTTGGGAGTCTTGTGGCTCACATGGGTTTCCTCATCATTTGGTGGGTGGACTCTCAATGAATCTTGGGAGGAGCTAGTGGGTGTATTTGTGACATTTTGGGTTGGTTCTTGCACCTTGGAGGAAGCGGTTGGTTGAGGTGGTGGAGTAGAGGGCTCATCAATATCACCATGATTGGCCCCGTGGGGTAAAACCTCGCCCACGGGCATGTTCCTCAAAGCTTCCCTCATAGGCTCATCCTCAATGTTCACTTCATGAAATTCATCTTCCTTTTGAGAATAATTTGACTCATCAAATTGCACATCATAGGATTATTCCACACAACCTGTGGCTGAGTTGTAGACCCTATATGCGTTAGAAATTCCCGAATACCCAACAGGAATGCCTTTATCAGTTCTGCTCCCAAACTTCCCGGACTTTCTCCTCTTCTTGAGAATGTAACACTTGCAGCTAAACACTCGGAAATATGAAACATTGGGTTTCCGTCCCACCAATAGCTCATATGGTGTCTTCTTCAACAACAGATGGAGATAGACACGGTTGGAGGTATAACAAGTTGTGTTGATTGCCTCGGCCCAAAACCTCTTATGAGTTCCATACTCATCCAACATGGCATGAGCAAGAGTGATGAGGGTCTTGTTCTTCCTATCCACTACTCCATTTTGCTCGGGAGTATATGTAGTAGAGAATTCATGCTTGATCCCTTTCTTGTCACAATATTCCTCCACTGTTGTGTTCTTGAACTCTGTCCCATTGTCACTTTGTATCTTTATAATGCTAGCCTTGAATTCATTCTTTGCCCTTCTAGCAAACTTTCTGAAGATATCACTGACTTGAGATTTGTCCACAAGAAAGAAGGTCCAAGTGTATCTCGTGAGGTCATCAACAATCACCAAGCAATAGAGATTGCCTCCCAGACTCTTTTAGTGTGTTGGCCCGAACAAGTCCATGTGCAAGAGCGCTAGAGGTTGAGATGTGGACATGAAAGACTTGGTGGGATGTGAAGATGCAACTTGCTTTCTAGCCTGTCACACCTCAAAATTTCTAAGTTTGGTTTGTGACCCAATTTCACTAAATTTCAACATTTTTATAATAGATTAATATTTTATTATAAATTAATTATAGGATTCATATTTAATTTAGGCAAAAGAAATATTTTCTACATTAAATAAATCAATTTATGTTTTAATTATTTTATGTGTTGCATTCATGTTGGTTAAGTATGTTAGGTTTTTACTGTGTAAAAAAGAATTATTTAAAAATCTGATTTGAATCGATTTTATTTGGATTTAGAAATTTAGGAAAGAAAGAATTAGAGAGGAAAAGAGGAAGCAGGCCACTTTGGGCCAAAACCAGCCAATCTGGCCCACCCGGACTCCTTCCCCTTTCTCTCCCCGCTCGGCCCATGAACCAGCCCACGAGGCCACCAACCCGCTAGCCCACCCTGTGCAGTTGGCGCATTTTCAAATCCCACGAACACCTCCCCTCTCTCCTCTCACTGACAGCGGGCCCACCCTATCATCCCCTTCCACCCACCTTTCACGCCCCCCTTTCCTTCCCTGCCTCTTCAGTTTGAATCCCGCCCGTATGCGCTCACCCCGTGACTCCCGACAGCCCGGGCGTGATCTCCGCTCACCCCGTGATCCCCTGGCCCCCTTTCCCCTAATTCTCCAGCGTCGTCGACGGTGAATTTTTGGAAGCGCAAAATTATCGGCCCTTGTTCCCTGCTGCAACCCGAGCCAACCCTAGCGCCTCCCTTCCCCTATAAAACCGAACCCGAGGACCCCCAGCCCCCTTTCCTCGCCCTCGGGCTCGCTCCGGAACCCTGCCTCGCTCCAGCGCCACCGCGCTTGCATTCGCCTCCGCCGACTGTGAGTTCCACCGCCGTTGCTAATTCCTCCCCTCCGACGCGTCTAGGCCCCAGTTAACCTGCCGACGACCTTCACACGTGATCAAGGACCTCCCCGAGCTGCTCCTGGTCGCCTTCCACCGATGTAGGCCCTTGCCCCGCCGATCGCCGACATCCCGAGCCACCGATCGTCGATGAAGACCCCTTCCCGGCCTCCAATCCTTGCACGCGACACCCTAGGTGAGTTCCCCGTTCCCCCCTCTCTCTCCCAAACTCCATCGCTTCAAGCACCAGCCGCCAAAGCGCCGTTCCGGCAAACTCTGGCAAGTTCCTGCCACGGCGCCGCCGCCATGATGGCCGCCGGCGACATCCTCCCCCGCCCATTGTTCTCTGGCCATTAGATCTGAATCCAAGGGCCCAGATTACATACCCCTTCAGGGTGTGTAACGGGTCCACCGTGGACCAGTGGACCAAGGGTGAACAGAATGATGGACTCGGTCCATGGTATTTTTGAATTATTTTAATTCATTTAAATCCGGGTTAATGTGATGATTTTTGCACGTAGGCCCTTGGACTCCGTAGGAATTAGAATTTGGTCCTGTTTTTTTATAGAAACCCTAAAAAAAATATAATTAGACCCCTGAGTTTTTTTATAATTATTTTTAGCACTGTATTTTTATAGAAAAGCCCCTGTACCTTTCTAAATTAATATTTTAACCCTACACTTTTGTAGAAACACCCCTGCACTTATTTTTAATTATATTTTAGTCCTGTCTTTTTACACTTTAGTCCTTAAGCTTCTTTAGAAATTAGACCTTGATTATTTGCAGAAGCTCTGAAAAATTTTATTTAAGCCCATGAACATCTTCAAAATTATTTTTCCATGGTATATTTTGGCAGAAAAGCCCCTGGACCCTTCCTGAATATTATTTTGGCCCTATAATTTTATAGAAACACCCCTAGACTTCACCAAAATTACATTTTAGTCCCTAAACTTCTCATAAACTATATTTTCACCCTGTTATTTTACAATTAAGTCCATGTACTTTTCTAAAATTACTTTTAGGTCCCTAAACCTATTTGTTTTTACTGTTTTAGCCCTAAAGCTTCAAACCGTCCTAACCTTTCAAACGTAACCCGAACTTAAGTAATTCCTACACCAACGTGACCGTAGTGATTAATATTATTTATTTATATTGTCTTACAGTAATTTGCTAATTTTACTATTTTAACCCTATACCTTCAATCCTTCATAACTTTTTACTTGTAACTCCGATTTAGATGATTCTTGCGCTCACGCGATCTTAGCAATGCATACTATCTTTTGAGTTTGATTTTAAAGTATTTTATAATTGTTTGTGTACTGTTTCTTAGTTTGTTTATATGATTGTGTGCATGTCGTGCCTACGTGACGTTAATTAGAGAACGTGTTGTTCTTGGAATCGCAAGAGCATGACTTGAAGACCTGAGCAGCAACACCTATTTCCAGGCAAGTGTCCTTGATGCATCTTGTACCTATTATAACATTTATTGTAGAAATGCATGCTTGTGTCAATTGAATAGGTACCTATTGCTAGGGTTTCCCTAGTATTGCTTTATCCTTTTCCTTGTCGCCTTGAACTATTTGATTGGTTGATTGTGGATAGATAATGCTTAGGTTGCTCATGCGTTGTTGGGTTAATATTAACCTTGATTAGTGAACTATGTCACTTCATGGGTGGAATGATAATTTATGTTAGCAACATGGACTTAGGGATCTATGCAAGCTAGATGGAATGGATGTGGTGCCGTGGGCACATGGTTGGTGGTGGTAGGCTTGTTGTAGATCCTAAGAACTAGTTCTTGGAGCGATGACCTAGGACAACAGTGCCATCACAAGGCTGCTATGTAATAGCTTGGCTGATTAATTAGGAGTTCTGCCAGTGTCGGTGCAGCATTTGGTGGAGCGGGGAATGGAAGTCGAGAGGACTGTCCTTGTATTCGAAAGGCTCAAGAGGGGGCTCCTGGGGTAATGAGCTACTTAGTGATGGGCTATCACTTATGGACGGGAGTGGAACCTTAGTGGCTAGCATGTACTGGGAGACCCTTTGTAAAAGCCTCCTAGTGATCTCCTGGCCGCACACCTAAGGAAGTGTGCTAGTGCTTGGCTGGCTTGGCAACATGGAGACTCTAGTCCACCTGGCAACAGGGGATGAAATCATGACTTGTGGGTAAAGTGGTACAAACTCTACAAAGTATCAAATTGTCATGACAGCCGTGCTCACGGTCAAGAGCGGCCTGGAATCCTCATAAGATTAGTTGGGTATGGATTGGTTTGGTTGGGATGGTTGGATGGATTGGACTTGGTTTGGATAGTGCCCTATGGACTAATGGTTGGGATGACCTCACTTAGTAATTAGGATGCCTAGGAATTAAAAGCTCATACAATGAAACTCCTATAAGCCTTCCTTGTCTTTAGCCCCACATCATCTTTTCCCCCACTTGTTGAGTACGACATGTACTCGCCCTTGCGCTATACCATCTTGCTGCTCAGCTACAGGGGAATGAAGGTACAACTATGAAGACGATGAAGGAGTCTAGGCATGTGGTCTTCCAGTCGACTTCCTGTGGGAGCTGAAGGACGCCAACGCTTAGTTTATTCCGCTGCAATGTAATCTTTTACTTTTGACCTACGAGTCACCTTTGTAATAATGTTATCAATTCAATAAAGATATTGTTCTTTTATCACAGTAATTGTCCTGTGTGCATGAAAACTTATTCCTGGGCACGCATACAGATGCAATCGGTTTCGGTCGTTGGAACCGGGTGTGACACAGTCTGACAAGCACTGCACAGTCTGTCCTTCTCAAAGGTCACATCCTTGATTCCTTCAACTAGATTCCTCTTGACAATCTTCTTGAGCTGATTCATTCCAACATGTGCCAGTCTCCTATGCCACAACCATCCCTTGGATGCCTTCGTGAATAGGCAAGTGCTTGGTGGCATATTGCTTGATTTGAAGTCCATGACATACAAGTTCCCATGCCTCAATCCATGAAACACTAGCCCTTTCTTAGCATTCTCAATCGTTGCACCATCCTCATCAAATGTGCACTTGAATCCCAAGTCATAGAGTTGACCAATAGACAGGAGGTTGAAGTTGAGGGTTTCCACAAGAAAGACCTTAGATAGATGGAGGTCATTAGTGATGGCCACCTTGCCCGAGCCTCTAACTCTCCCCTTTGAGTTATCCCCGAAAGTCACCTTCTCACTGTCTTCATCTCCATCAATGGTGGTGAATATGGTCGTCTTCCCGATCATGTGTTGAGTACACCCACTGTCAAGAATCCAATGAGTACCTCCACACTTGTAATTGACCCTGGTGGTAGCCATAAGACAAGCACAAGAGGAAGAAGGGTTAGTATCCAAAGCATTACTACATTCATTTTTTATAACACAAGAAGAGTTTAGAGCTCCACTTCACAAGACTTTAGCACTGCCAAAGTGCTTAGAAAATAGGGAAAGAGTGAGGGAGAGTTCGGGGAAGCACCGGGCTTGTCGGTGATCTTCCCCACGCTTGTACCTCGACGGATACTTTCCTTTTTAAGTAAGTATTCATGTTTCCTCTTTGGTATTTAAGTTTCCTATTTAAGTAAGTTCTTTATTTATTGCTTATGGGATCATTGCTCTATTTAATTAGAGTATCTTAGTCTTCTATAAGCGTGGATCCGAGACTAGGATAGTAATTGATAGCGTAGACGTGGTGTCTAGGCTAGAGGTTACCTTTGTTTGCCGTGTGCCCCACGGTTTGTTAGAGGTAGCCGGTAGGTGGTGACAACCCTATCCGGCTTTAGTAATCCTCCTTGTTCGGGTACATCGTAGAGCTCTTAGCTAGAGTCGCCTGTGGATGCAGGGATAAGCCGGTGCCCGAAGTAAGTAGTAATGGATCGAACCTATCTTATTATAGGATCCTTGACAATAGGAATCCTCTCTACCCTCTGCCTACCATATTCTTGTTGTCCTTGGATGAACTAGCTTAGAAGATTATTACACACACGTTCCCTGTGATTCGATAACCTAGAATACGCCTAGGTGAAGTGCTACATTGGTATCCATGCGCTTGCAGATTTATCTGTGATCCTAAGAAATACCAACAAGCATTTTTAGCACCATTGTCGGGGAACGGTTGTTGTATCATCTTCGAACCTTGTTCGTCCTCGTATCTTTTCTTTTTTTTCTTTTCCTTTTATTTGTTTTCTTTTTCCACCATGGAGCAACCTTCTATCCTATCCATTTCTGCTCCGAAGGGCGAGTTCTTTGAGCCACCGCCATCTGCAGACCCAATTCGCACATCTGGCTATGAACTCTGCCCTGGCTTTATAGCCATGGTTTAGGAGCAATCCTTCTCTGGTCTGGATTTTGAAAATCCTTACCATCATTTGTGAGAATTTGAGTATTTGTGTTCATGTCTGTTCATTGACTGTATGACACATGAAACATTAAAGTAGAAATTGTTTTCCTTCTCCCTCATAGGGAAGGCGAAACAGTGGTACACTCATACTATTGGGAGTGTACACGGTGACTGGGAGAAGTTGCGAGATAAATTTTGTCTTGAGTTCTTCTCACAATCCCGTATTGTCTCCCTTCGTATGGAAATTGTCCCCTTCTACCAGAATGAGAAGGAATCTATTGGAGCAGCATGGGCCAGGGTCTCTTTGCTACTGCAATCTGGCCCAGACTTGTCGATGCCCAATGAAATGTTGCTTCAACACTTTTACTCAGGTCTATACAAGGAGTCTGTCCAATTCCTCGACATTGCCTCCGGAGGATCATTTGCGCATAGGACTATGTTGGAAGGAAGGGAAATCCTTGAGCGAATATTAGAAAACACATCCTTCTTAGCCGACCCTAGTGAGCCCCTCCAGGAGGAAGCTACGTCGAGCCGCAAGGACCCCTCAATAGCCAAATCCGAGCCCATACCTTGCCTATCCCCATATTTGACTTTTAAGTCGTCCACTGAACCTCAAACACTGGAGGAAGAAAGAATTCAACCTCCAGATTTGTCTTTTGAATTCAAGGAAGGTCTTTTACTAAACTTTGGGAGCACCTTGAATTATTGTTCCAACTAGCCGAGTGCCCACGCGTTGCAGCGGGCATTCATAATAATAATAACAATATATATATTTTATACATATATATATATGTAACTTTTTTACCAAGTATTTTAACAATAGTTATCAGTCAGAAATTTTTATGTAATATGAAACAAACGAACATGACAGTTTGCATGTGAGTTACGGAACATTGCATGTCTTCTACTGTCTCTTTTCTCTTGTTTTCCTCCTCTGCTCATCTATGCATTATTTGGCACATGAGAGCATGTAAAATTTGGACGACACCATGGGATAATGAATATACAGATGAGTAATTATCTCAACATGACATCTTTCTTAGCTACTGATCTCATACTGTTGGTGATTGATGGACACAATAAAATGTGTTCCAGATTAGCATCAAAACTCAATGCAGGACTCTATAGCTGGAACAAGTTCCAATAAAAAATATGATCCTTCCTTCGTTTTTAGTTAGATGGCAAATACTAAGTTCGAAGAAATCAGTTCAAGATGTGACATGATATAGACGTGTTCTCGACCTCTTATGGAGCTCTGTGATTTTCTTTTCTCTACATTTAACACTTATGCTTAGAACTTCATACTACTACAAATAACCTTCATATATAATATCAAATCATATCATATCATATAACAGAACAATATTATTTGAGCAAAGTAAAAACTATGCTCAATTTTCACTTGCAAAACATTTCTTCTTTTTTTTTTTCAAAAACACAGGAGAGCTACGCTTCTTTGTATTAGAGAGAAAAAGAAAGGCCCGTCACATCACCTTAATCTCATTCGGGGGCCAAATATGAGAGGTGTAGACATAGCACTTGTACTAAAGAAAAACACCCACACAAGAACCTGACCAAACACAGAGCTACCAACTAACCCAAGGTGCCCCCTCCAAGGCCCAATGCCAGCAGCTTCTTTGCGCCGGCCATGCACCAAAGGCTCTGTTCATCCTTGACCTCCCTCAAGATAGTATGCACTGAAGGACCAGCGCCCTCAAATACACAAGCATTCCGATGGTACCACATGATCCAGGCTCCTAAAATGATTAGGGAGTTCACACCTTTCCTGTCTTCCTTCTTGACCTTCTTCATTATCTTGCGCCACCAATTTCCAAGGCTAAGCTCCCGATGCCTAAGAGCTGAGGATGCTAGGCCGAGAGGCTGCAACAATTTATACCAGACCTCCCGTGCTACCACACATGTCATGAGCAGATGCTGAATCATTTCCTCTTCTTGATCGCAAAGAGGACACTTTTCTGGGTGATCAAGTTCCCTATTAGCGAGTCTGTCGGCCGTCCAGCACCTGTTCCTGATGGCCAACCAAAGAAAGAGCTTACACTTAGCAGGTGCCATGTTTTCCACAGTCCCTTCCATGGCTCAAAACTGACGGAACCATTGAAATATGCTTTGTATGCTGATCTTGATGAATAGTGGCCAGAAGCATCCAAGTTCCACACATGTCGGTCCTCCTGATCAGTCAGCGCAAAATTCTCCAAATAGTCGCATAATCTCAAAAGCTCCCTGATGCCAATCCATGACAAACCACCCTGTATATCCAAGATCCATTGATCATCCTCCAGGGCCTCAGCTACTGTCTGGTTATTACGTATCCTTGTTGGTACGGCCTTGAATACCGATGGCGCCAAGTTCTGAACTGAACAACCATGAATTCAGCGATCCTTCCAAAACATCGTGTTGTTGCCATTTCCAATGTCAGTGATTACCACAATAGCAAAAAGTGCAACAGAATTAGGGTGTGCCGGCAACTCAAGATCAGTCCAGGGCCTGTCTAGTCTTGTTTTTCTAAACCACAACCATCTCATTTGTAAAGCCCAAGCTATGACTTCCAAGTTAGGAATGCCCAGTCCACCGAGGTCCAGAGGCCGGGTTACTTTTTCCCATGCCATCAAACAGCAGCTCCCATTGGCCTTTTCCTTTCCCTGCCAAAGAAACCCCCTTCTGCTCTTGTCTATGGCCTTCACAAACCATTTCAGCACCCCAATTGCAATCATGAGATAGATTGGCATAGCAGATAGAACAAAACGTACCAAAGCGGCGCGTCCCACTCTATTTATTAGTGCTGCTTTCCACCCTGGTAATTTATTGGCCAACCTCTCCACCCAAGGCATGAGATCTCTCTTCAAAAGTTTCTTGTTTGAAAGTGGCAGTCCTAAGTAAGTGCAAGGAAATTCTGCCAATTGGCAAGGCAAAATATCACTGATTGTGGCAGTAGGGACATTGTCACATCGAATTGGTATGATGCTGCTCTTGTTAAAGTTTGTTTCCAACCCTGAGGCGTTCCCAAACAAGCTGAGTATTTCTTTTGTGATCTGCAGCTCCTCCTCAATTGGCTTAATGAAAAGTGTGACATCATCTGCATAAATAGAAAGCCGCTGTCCAGAAACCCCCGGTTAGAAAGCTGCTGTAGAAGTCCCTCTTCACCGTCCTTCACAAAGAGGCTATTAAGAACATCCATGGTGATGATAAACAACATTGGGGACAGGGGGTCCCCCTATCTAAGGCCGCGCTGATGTAGTATATAATCCCCCGGTTCACCATTAAGAAGAATATGTGTTGATGAAGTGGACAGTAGGTTTGCCACCAGGTTACACCACACTGTCCCATAGCCTATATGCCGTAATACTTCCAGCAAAAAGACCAGGAGACTGAGTCAAATGCTTTTGTGATATCAAGTTTTAGAAACAAGCTAGCAACCTTCTGCCGGTAAAGAACTTTCACTGTTTGCTGGACCAAAATGAAGTTATCGTGTATGCAACGACCATGGATGAAAGCACTCTGATTTGCAGCTATCATAGAGTTCAAGTAAGGAGCTAGTCGGTTAGCAAGAATCTTGGTGACAAGTTTTGCAAAACTGTGCACCAGGCTAATAGGGAGAAAATCCTTAGCACGCATGGCATCCATTTTCTTTGGTATCAAGGTGATGTAAGCTGCATTGAGGAGACCTAAACCTCTTGCATTCCCTTGCTGCAAGGTTATGATTGCTGCCATGAAATCGGCTTGGATTATTGGCCAACAAGTCTTATAGAATCTGCCCGTGTACCCGTCTGGTCCCAGCACTTTATCAGCCGGTAGAGTTTTGATTGTCTCCTAGACTTCGTCATCAGTTATTGGCTCATCCAGGTTGGATAAATCTAGCCCGGCCCTGTGACAGAACTCCAAATCAAAAGTCATCTCCCAGTTAATTGCCTTGCCGATCAGTCCTTCAAAGAAATCAAACAGGATTTTGTGTTTTTCCTCTTGTGCTGTGATAATCCGCTCCTCATCATGAAGTAGTTTTGGGGTAAAATTTTTCCTCTTCCGATATGCTGCTTGCTTATGGAAATAAGAAGTATTAGCATCTCCATCTTTGAGGTGTTTGACTCTGGATCGAAGTCGTGCTATGGCACGTTCTAGTGAGGCCAACCGTAAGCAACTTTTCTTTAGTTCCTTACGAAGCCACTCCTCATCTGATGTAAGTGCTCTCTGGTCCTGTGCCATCTCCAGCTTATGCAACACTTCTCACACCAAAGTAAGTTGCGACTTAACATGTCCCACTCTTTTTGCACTCCACGACTGCAGATAACGAGTGAGTCATTTAAGTTTTAGCGAGATACGTTCAAGGGGACAAGACTGCCGCACCGGCGCCTCCCAAGAACTCGCTACTACATCCAGAAACCTAGGAAGCCAAGGTCAAAAGCTTTCAAAATGAAATCTCCTTTTACCTTGTATACCATCTCTGAGTCCAAGAATATGTGGACAGTGATCAGACATCTCTGTTGCATGGCTTTGCAAAACAGACTCCGGGTATAAGTCCTCCCAATCCATCGTGCACAACACTCTGTCCAACTTAACCAATGTCGGGGATTCCCTCTCGTTGGACAAAGTGTAACGCCGCCCAATGAGAGGAATTTCCTTTAGCTCCATTTCATTTATGAAATGATGAAAGCGACCCATAGAAGCCCAGTTCACATTGTCATTATTCTTGTCTTTGGTGCTGTAAATCAGGTTGAAGTCACCTGCTAACATCCATGGACCAGCACACAAACTCCACACTTCTCTGAGTTCATCTAAGAAAGCTGACTTCTCAGCATCAAGATGAGGACCATAAATACCAGAAAACCACCACGGCTGCTCTCCCTCCTCCTGAAACTGAACTGTCACACAATGGGGATGAACTAGGTCACGACAGAGAAATGATCCTCACGCCAAGCAACCAGAATTCATCCACGTATCCCTTGTGCCGGAAGAAATACAAACAATCTAAAGTCCGGACCGAGAATGGTAAGAACGTCCCGGTCACAGATGTAGGCCAATTTGGTTTCTTGCAAGCATACAATCGCCGGTTGACATGCTTGCACTACTCGGTTCACCACATCCCTACGCTCGCTCGTTAAGGCCTCGCACATTCCAAAACAGCAAGTTAGCAACGGCCATTGATTAAGAGAACAAAAACAAGACCCTGGTACACACAGCGTGTTTAGACAGCGCTTTCTACAGCTCACACCTCTGCCTCAGGAGGAGCGTCCCACCCAAACAAGGCAGCTAATGCTTTAATATGTAGCCGACTAAGAGGCTGATCGAAAACCCTTGCATACTACTCCAAAGAATCCTTGGACACTTTATCTTCAGCACTCACAAAGCCCAGTTGCCTACAAACTGATGCAGCTGCTTGATGATTAGATTCTGGTGACAGATTTGCCACCCGACGACTGCGCCTTGGCTTGAAACCTGCTGGCATTATTTTCTTCCTTCTCTTGGGGACTGGTGGCGTAGGCAAATTATTGTCAATGACTTTTGTTGCTTTGCCGATGAAGACCATCTTTGGTGAAACCGGTGTCAGCAGAGCCTGGGTTTTAGTGGTAGATGTAGCTTGTTTGATCGCCACGAGCGGAAGTTCAGCCATATCATCTGCAGGTTCAAGGCCAACCTGGGTCGATTGCAGAAGCATGATCGTCCCATCGGTGCTCACAGCGACGGCCATCTCCTCAAGTTGCCCAAGCGGAGAGAGGAACGCGACATCAACACAAACCAAGCCCATCTGGCACGGTTGCGGAGACGTGTTTATCTCATCAACACTCGTGGCATCCATAGTCCTGCTCTATAGTGCCTCGTGATCTGCTTCCTTGGAAAGTTCTTGCACTGGAGACAGAATCGTCCCTTGGACTTGCTTACACCGACGCGAGTAACATTTGAGTGAGTTGTGCGACGGAGGGGTGACATTTAGGACCGCCATGACTGGGGCGGTAAGAGAGATTCGCTCAAATGTCTGTCCGGGTGATGAAGGCCGCTCGATTGTCATAGTTGGAGTATTTTTAGGAACTGCCACAACCGGGCCTAGAGCACTGGAGTCTTGGGCTTCAGAAATTTCATGCCTTGGTGCAGGGGAGAGGTCCAGAGGGGTCAAATGGTCAAGTGTTGCTTCAATAGACCCCTGAACCATCCCACCAGCACCTGGGATTTGAAGTTCGAACTCAAGGTCCATCAAAACCCTTTCGGATTCCTCTATGGTAGCCCCCGAGGAGGGGCTAATAACCATAGCCGCCAAATCATCAATGAGGGGAATCATAACTGAGGCAGACTATGCCACTTCCCCTTCCTCGAATCAAAACATCAAAGAGTCTACCATGTGTGGTTCCTTCACGGAATGTGGGCCCAACCTTGCATGCACCAAAAGACGAGGAGCCTTGCCGCATACTAGAGACCCGTCCCTTGAATCTCGGGAGGTGGACGGCGGTGAGCAGGACCTGCACCGCCGTCGTTGACATCCGCAGCCTTCATCATTAGATGGTGGCAGTGGTGGAGAGCCATGAACTATCGGCGGCTGCACAGTGATAGGGGCCCAGATCACCACAATGTCAATGGCGTACTCCAGGGCTCTCTTGACCGGCAGATTTTCTTCACACATCATCGGCGGTTCCACTATGACGAGATAAATGGCCGCTAGGATGTGCTCTAGCTCCATGCACCAAGCCGTTAGCCAGAACACCGAATAGTCTTTCCTGGACACCATGTCCAGAAGGAGCTCACACACCCAACACCATTCATCGAGTAAGTGCTCTACTGTTTCTAGCTCCCAGGTGTGTGCTGGAATGCCATGTAGCTCGAAGGAGACGAGATGAGGCAAGACCACCCCGGTGGCTTTGGCCAGACGTGACCACTGCTGCAAATACATCATACAGGACGCTAACTGGATGGGTGCTCCTTCGTTGTAGGCTCTGATCGCCGTTGCTTCATCACTTAGGACCATTAGGTAGTCCGTAGGGCATAGCCGATGGACCTTGAATGATCTGTCCGGGAGTTCATAGCGACGCGAGAGCTCGGCCGCTAAAACATCGACCAAAACAGTCGTGACATCGCCCATGAGCCAGACTACCAGAGCACACCGCAGATCTTCCTCCACCTATGCCATCTTGGCAGAGCGATCAATCACCCGGTGCAGTCGAGCCGGCTCAACGCGAGCAACTTCCGCTGTGTCGACAGCCTCCTCCGAGACGGGACTTGTGTGTTGACCATCTTCCCCTTGTTGATCTTGATCCCTCATGCCCTGGGTGGTTGAGTGTCGGCGTCTGGTTCGACACCGACACCTTGGTCTGGCCTCGCCGGTGCGTTGCACCCCCGGATCACCACCGGGCCCTGCTGGCGTCTGCTTGTCCACAGCAGCCAACATGGTCGGCCCTGGGAGAGCAGCCACCACGTCTTTCCTCCGCCAGGCGAGCTTAGCCGGGGGCTCACACCCATGCTCACCACGCCCCGGGCAGGTGTACGACCGATGCCCCAGTGCCCTACACATGAAACAGCGCGTCCGCATACGACAGGACACCCCCCGATGAGCCGATGAGAAACAGTTGAAGTAAAGCCATCTCAAATCAGTAGGCACACGACAACAAGGGGGCCTTGCCGCTTTGATCTGCTCCTTCCTTGCATGATGACTCTCCACTTGTTGCCAGCCGTGTTTGTCCACCACCTCTGGGGTAGGCGGCGGTCGCGGCTGGGTCTTGAGGATGATGCACAGCCGCGCCGGAGTCGTGACCTGGCTCACCACCGGTGGGATGGTAGCCGCCTTGCTGGAGGCCACCACATCTTAGAAGGAAGGGGGCGTGAAAGGACCGAGTGACCGAGGGGGGGGTGAATCGGGAACTCGCACTATGTACCAAATTCGCCAATTCCTACAACCGACCACTCAAAACAACTCCTACACAATCCTAGTGGTGATCACACTAGCAAGATAATGAACCTATGAAAGGAACAACAACCTAAGCATACTTGTGGATCACACAAACTCAACACAACTCCTATGCAAGCTAGTTACCAAAGATACGTGGAAGCAAACAACTAGCTAGCAAGGAGTTCTACTCAAGAAAAGCTTCTAAATCAACAAGCATATAGAAAGCATACATGTATGAGTAGAACAATACATACTAAGGTGATCAATCAAGCCAAGCAACTCCTATACATGCTAGTGATCAAGTATGAAGGCCAAGCACTACTAGCAAGTAAAGAAGCCCATTCATGCAAGTCTACAAGGTAGTCAACTAGAGTAAGGTAAGCACACAAGTATGAATAGCACGGTATGTAAATACGAAAAGTAAAGCATCAAAGTAAGGAGTAGAGTAAGAGATGGCTCATGATTTTTTCCCGAGGTCTCGGAAGGATGGTGCCTTCCCCTACTCCTCATTGGACCACTCCCACCAGAGTCCAGGTCCCTCGCGCCACCCAGTGGAGTTCTCGCCCATGAGCCCACAATCACTCCTCGAGTGAAGACACGGTGTGCATCACCGCTGCACAAAGCACAAGCTCACCTCCCTTGAGAACTTGCCAAACTGCCCGAGCCGGCACGGGCGCTCACTATTGATGCCCCTTCCAACGGCGGGCTTAAACCGTATACAAACTTCTGACGGCCTTCACAACCAATCACGATATGCTCGATCACCGACACCTAACCGGTCTAGGTCTCACCATAGACCAAGAGTAACAACCTAGATCACACCCTCAAGGATACCCTAGCCTTAGATGTGCAAGGTAGATCCTTGTTACTCTCACTAGCACTCTCAAGATATCCAATATCCTCTCCTAGTGCTCTCCTCTTTTCCTCTTGGATCTTACCAAATGCTCTAAGGTATTCCACTGGCCAAGAGAGGTCTCCAGGACCCCAGCAACGAAGTTATATAGGCTCACAACCTCAAACTAGCCATTGCTCCACGAAATCAGCTTACTAGGCCTCTAGACCGGACTATCCGGTCACTGGACCAGACCGTCCGGTCCACTTTCCCTCTCCATTCCAGGAAGGTCCACAAATTGCAACCTCTCTGTCGTCCCTGCACTCCTGCTGACCGGACTGTCCGGTCCACTTTCTCTCTCCATTCCAGGAAGGTCCGCAAATTGCAACCTCTCTATCGTCCCTGCACTCCTACTGACCGAACCGTCTGGTCAGCAGACCGGACCGTCCAGTCTGTATGGAGTCTCTTGCAGTCAGAGTCCTTGCTCCTCACGCTAAGTCCTGGAAAACTCCATATAGTGACCGTACAGTCCGGTCACCTCTGACCCCTCTGTCCGATCACTACGTCTAGAAGCTAAAACTAGTTATCCTCTCTTGACTTGGTTTCCCGGCTTCTCCGAACAACTCCTTGGCTTCTCCACTGTCACCTAGTGCTTGTGATTTCACTGAGCAATCTTGCACATCACCGACTAGACATGACCTAAGAGAATGACCTAGACCCTCTTGATAGTCCGGTTTTTCCTATGGACTCAAAGTCCTAACAACTACTCAAGTGTTCCAAACACTTGCACCATAGCTTGTCCTCTGCTTTGATCCATCTCTATCAACCCTTGGACTCCATCAAGTTCACAAGCCTTCATGCTTGCGGTCATTGTCATCAATCACCAAGGACGTCGTAGACAATCATCATAAGATAGAAAGGGTTTCCTACACGAACAACACTCGTGTAGATATTAGTCACATTTCATGTTTCTCATGCATCACCAAAACATCATACCTTGGGGTGATCTCAATGGTCATGATCCTTACAGCGCGCCACCCACTGCCCCACTACAGAGCCATCAGAGGAGGAAGTCGGGCTTCCGTCACTCCAGCTCTCCTGCTTGGAACGGCCCTTGGAGAGGGCTGGTGCCGCGATAGATGGAACGGAGGGGAAAACTACCGACGCCTGTTGGGTGGGGGAGGGGGTGGGGGAGTCCATCAAGGAAACGACGGTTTGGGTGGCCGCCGGCTCATGGACAGTGTTGGCATTTCTTAACATCATATCAAGAATATCGCTATCCCTAGTACGACGCCAGAAATGATTTGATGTTTGTTATGCTTTAAGGGTGAACCAATCCGCAAGTGCACGGAACATCCATTGTAGCATTTCACCCGGGAGTATTCCAAGGTATCGTATTTATTTTCCGCAGGGAAGCTAGGCATAAGAGTATCTTGGTTTAACAAAGATATAACTATAAGAATTATACCAACTGACCAAAGACAGGGGTAAGGATGTTCGATAATAATAGTTGGGGCAGTAGTGATACAGGAGAAATCCGCACTAAGATAGATAAAGAGATCGGTTAAGCTAGCTGGGAGGACAGTGAGTCTAAGTCTAGAATTCCTAAGATTATATCTTCCTATTATATCTAAGTCAAGTGTCAAAAATCCTAGTTACTCGGGTTGAGTGCTTACACCAAATTCATGGTACAACCTCGAGTCTTTCACCAATAAGCTTACTTCAGGGCACGACAACGATCCACTAATAGGGTCGGTAACTAACCTCATACACTAGTGGGCACGTTACCGCTAGACAACCCTGCTTGAGACTTCCCGAACATGGTGGATTACTAAATGGACGGACAGGGCTGTCACCACCTGTCGCCTACCACACAGCACGTAGGGATGAATGCAAAACCAGCTAGTGTTAACTTAGGCACCGCGCCTATGTTTTCACTAGATATTCTTCCGTTGGCCTAGCAGAAGAATAGCCGAGGAATAACCAAGTCTAAGTTCTATTCAAGAACTAAACTTAATTAAATCCTAGCCGGAATCCCGTAAACTATGCTTCAAAGTTCTTTCCTGATATTTAGAACTTGAGGAAATTGACAAAGTAAGGATAAATACTTGACAAGATATAAAGGAAAAGATAATTATATTGATAAGGGATAAGTTTTACAAAAGAGAAAAGATACGAGAGAGCTCATACCAAGACTACGAGACGACTTCCGGAATCCCGAGCGATGCTCTCGACTAGACTCTAAGTCCCGACTAACTAACCTACTCTACTAAGTAGCACAAGTAGTGGGAAATGGATTCCAATGTGTTTCACTTGCTTGATGTCTTGTTTTTGCCGAATTCCCCATCTATTTATAGGTGGCGGAGACTTGGCGGGTACTTCAAGATGGAGGAGAGTCGGTTGGCAAAATTTGCCCTGTCGGGCGGCCACGTGTGTCGGGCGGCCGGGCATGCCAGGCGGCATGCACCGCCAGGCTACAGGTTAGGCCGGGCGGCCGCTGGATTTGGTCGGTTTCCAACCGACTTGCTTTGGATGGCTTAGATTTTGGTCCGGATGGCGGTTCCTTGGTTGGTTCCCACCGAATTCTCCATTTTGGGGGTGGTAAGCCTCATGGGCTGGCAACCTTGGGTGGCCAACCCAGGCCGGGCGGCAGGCCAGGCCGGGTGGCAAGCTAGGCCGGGCAGCAGCCTGGGTCGGGTGCCGACCCCTTCGGGTCGCCCCGTGGTTTCTCCCGGTTAGGCCATTTTGTAAACCTTTTTCCATAGCCATATTCCATAGCTTTTTGTTTGGGGGGAGAAAACAGCTTCATGGTGGAGTGTTTTGCAAAGTCGGCCGGGTCGGATGATCAGCCTCATGATGACTTGTCTTGACCCACCGGGTGGCTGTTTTTTGCCTGATATGACCCTATCGGCTGGGTTTTGATTTCAGTCATCACGACCCTGCCTTGCCCTGATTTCAGCCACATATGACCCTGTCAGCCTGCTGTTTAAGGCAGAATCGACCGATGGGGCATTTCTTCATGTTTTTACATAATTTTAGCCTTTTTGACCTGCAAACACATATTTCACCAAAACTCGTGGAACTTTATTAGTTTAAACAAATATTTAAGAAACTTTAGTCTTTACCTTGCATTTCCCGATCGGTTGGTGGCTGATATTGTGTTTCAAGGGCCACCAACACCTCCCTAAGCTTAAACCTTTGCTCGCCCCGAGCAAATTAAAACTTGGAAGTGATGGATCAGGAGTTGCTTCAATATTAGAGCCCTGCAAGGATCAAGTGTACAAACACATACTCCTACAACATAGGGGTAGTGGTAAACCTGCACAAGTTGATCGCTAAGTCTTTCTTATTGTAAGTGGGGCTCTTAGGCATTTTATGACCTTGTCATAAGCGGTTGGAACTCAGAACAATTAGTTTAGATTTTATCATTTAACCTCCTACAGGATCATGAGTCCAAAGTTTTTGTAATGCTGCATAAGATTGAAAATTTTCCCTCTTGGAGCAATTTTTCACTATGACTCTCATCTCACAAAAATTGTATTTCCTCACCAAGTGCTCATCATATTCTTTGAAATTTGGCTTTATATGTGGAGCTTGGTAAGATGGCACATCTAGTATGCATATTTTGTTAAGTTAAGAGATGGTCCTAGCGAAAAGACTTTGCACTTTCTCATTCCAACCATTTGGAAATAATGTCCAGGGGAGAGGGAGAGAATGGACTCACGTGAAGGAGTGGACTAGCACAATAGCAAAAATCTTTAACAAAGACGGGATTTTTGTGCTAGAGTGAAAGGATGGTCCTTTATTTTGCTCAAAGAATGAACCTTGAAATTTGGCATTTGTACATCTATGGGAGTTGATTTTTTTTCAGCTCTCATAGTTTAGGGAAGCTAGTTCAAATATTTTTGCAAACTTTTTCTGAGCATTTATTTTGGGAGGACCAAAATCTTTCTTGTAGGATCGACGTTTTTGCAAAGGAGAGATTTTTGGCTGACATGCTTGGTGAAGTGGATGCTTGAATCCAATGTGGAAACCGCATAACAAAGCATGATTATTTGAGAACTCAAAGATAGCGCGAAGGAAAATGATTGGCATTGAAAGTGCAAGTCCCTCATAAGGATCAACCAAACTCAATGCGTACATGGATGGCATAAAAGTGGGTTCACAATTAATATCTAGCCTTGGTAGGAATTTTTCTATCATAGGAAAGAACTACACCAAGTAGGGGGGGTCTTTATTGCAGCATGGTTTTGAAAGAAATCATTAGACTCTAATCATGAGGAGATCATAGACTTATCCAAAACATGCTATATCATGAATCCCAACAACTAGACTTGGTCTTTATTAGCCATTTTGCACCCACTAAAACATAGAGAGACTAGCGTTATCATCATGCCGGTCTACCATTACCCACCAAAATGAAGAGTAGAGGTTGTATACTTGAGACTCACATGGAGCTAGCAGAGCAACTATTCATCATTTCCATAGGCAAGGTAGAGACTAAGCTCTCAAATTTTATTTGAAACTGGAAATCTTTTTGTTCTTTTTGGTTTTGCAAATTTTTATAGTTTTCCTAGAAAGCGAAAAAATAATTTTTTTAGGTTTTCTTAAGTTTTATTGAACTGAATTTTTTTTATAAAGGAAATAAAACAAGTTAACTAGAAACAGTGGGTGAGAGGGTAGGACAAATGGCGTACCTTGGATACGTACCTCCCCAAGCTTAGGTCTTTGCAAGACTTAAGCTCGGATGGCGTTCACTGTTGCGGTTGATAATTAATGTTGAAGTGGCCAAACAGTTGATCCATCATGGAGAGGTTTGTCTGAAGTTGTTCCGACGTTTGTTCTTGCTATTGTTGCCTATCCCTTATGGCTGCTTGTATTTGTTGGGTTCTCATGTTTGTCTCAAAAGCGTTTGCTGCCAGGTATTGCATGTCACCATCCAGCTCCGAGAACTTGTATGATGTGAATCGGGCAGAACGTGAAGCTCCTATGCCTCCATAAGATTGATGATAACTTCCCATCCCACAGGGATTGGATGGTTCATACTCTTCATGGGATGAACTAGTGAAGTGTGTTGATGAGCTAGTAAATCCAGCGTACTGTGGTTGCTCCGAGTGGTATTGGGAGCTTCCAGAAGTGCCTGTTCGAGGTGCTCTAGTTCCTCGCCTATCCCCTGAAACACTATGTCGTGCACGTTGCACAGGAGCTTACCAATTGTATAGAAAGTTCTTTCTACCAATGATGATGAGCTCGGGGTTAGGCAATTCTACCTCTGCGTTTTGCGCTGGATAAAGCATGTAGAACCTATTGTTCTCCTCCTCCAAAAGGTTGGCTTGCCAAAAGTGATCTTTCCCTAGCAAAGAAGCACTAGGGAGGCGGTCTGTTCTAGCTCTATGAAGAGCGCCAACCATTCTTGCAATTCTAGTGACAAAAGGTGTGAAAGTGATAGGTCCATGTTGCTTGAATGCTAGAGTGAGCCAATGGTTGATGAGGAAGAAAGTGGGGTTCATTTTAATTTTCTTTATGACAACATAAAGATAGGCTTTGTCCAAACTATTCACTGATTGTACATCACCCCGAGGGGTGAGGTAGTGAGTGATAAAGCGGTGAATTACACGGAGCGAAGGGTTATGAATGTCGCTAGTGCGCTCCAGCCCCGTGACAGGATTTCCTATCTTAGTCCAAAGTCCTTGAGGGGTGAAACCTTTTAGTTTATTAATGTCTACAGCGGCCTTACAATCAAAACCAAGGTAGGTACTAATTTGTTTTAAAGACCATTCATAGGTTTCACCAAAAAGACGAAATGTATAGAGAGTGCCTAATTTGTCGGACGGAGTGGTGAGGAATTTTAAGGTGCAAAGGAATTCAATGGTAAGCCATTTAGAACCGTAATCATCAAGATGGTAGAAATCATACCATCCAGCTAAGTTGAGCGCTACTTGAAATTGGCGAGGATGCCAATTTGCTTGAGGAAGTTGTGGTCGAACTTGCGCACGGACGTGAATTCCTGATCCCGAATAGCGGTGAACTTGCTTCGCTTGTCATAGTCATTGAACACCATATTGTCTTTACTCTCCATGAACTTGTCAAACTCTTCAACTTCCATACTTTGCTTCATTGGAGCTTCAGATATGGACATTGAGTCCGAGGTATAACTCGGAGCATGCCCATATGAAGCTCCGGAGTGTCTCGCTTCTGAGTGCTCACTTGGTGTGCGCCTCCCCCGGCTTGAGCTGCTGCTGCTGTTGCTGAACTTGGTGTAGAGGCCTCTCCAAATACTTGCCATTCCTGCAAAAGGGTTACTTGGACACAATACCCAAAGGACAATATGATGATAATGGTCAGTGGTTAGTCACACAGTTAGTAGTCCAAGTGTTAGTCGTTCAAACGTGCAAGGGTGACAACAAGACTCTCTCTAGTTGTTTTTATTGTAGCACACTTTTATTGCTAAGTGCAAGGTGCACTTACTAGAGGGAGCTAGTTGAGTGAGAAAAGAAGTGCAAAGGGAGAGAGTTTGTGAGGGAGAGAGGAAGTTTTCTGTCGAATGCTTTGAGTGGAGAAGCAAAGGAGAGTGAGCCCTCTATTTATAGGCTCAAGAGGAGGCTTGGGGGGCAATGTGGCTAGGCCGTCCGACAGCCTATGCCGGGCGGTGACCCATGCCGGCTGGCAGGTCTTTTCCTCCCACTTGGGTGCATTATTGGTGACCACTTTTTTGGCATAGGTGCCATGTGAACTGCATGCCTCCATTATTCCAAAAAAGGAGAGAGGACAGGGGGCAAGGAAGGATTGATGGGATGGCCAAAGTTAGAATTTTGCAATGAGTGTTCTGCCCTCTAAAAGCCTAGGTGAATAGAGTGGCAGGTGAGAGTGGATGATCAAGAGATGGAATAATTTGTGTGGCTCTCATTCACTTGTATTTTTGCATATAGGGCTCTAGGTGAAAAAAAATATCACATGTGAAAAGGTGGCCACTCCTCATCCACTCATGGCCATCATTCTTGCGTAAAAAGGGCCAGGAATCTGAAGAAACATTGTGTCGGACGGCATGGCTTGCCAGGCGGCAAAAATGACCTAGCCGGGGGGTCGTTTTTCATGAAAAATGACCTCCCGGATGCTAAAATTTGACTGGGTTATTTTAGACTGGGTTAAAGCCCTGAATCAGCACCCGGATGGTCGTTTTGACACGAAAACGACTTCCCGGCCAGGAAACATGGCCATCAAAATAATAAGAGCTAATATGATTAGACTCTTGCATTATTTGTGAGTCTCCAAATTATACAAGAGTCGGGGGCTACACCTGATCAGGTGCACCTGACCAGTGTACCAGATCTGTCAGGAACTCCGATAAAGAGGTCTTCCTAATTTATGATCTACATTGAAGATCACTCTGAGAATCAAAGCTCAAAATCAGGAAGCACTCGGGGGCTGCTGTCGGTAGACGACCGGATACTTGCTTTACAGGTATCTTCATACAAGACTAAGTCGGTAGCCGACCGGGTACTTCATCAACAAGGAAGCCGACCAACTCGGCTTGGAGCGCAAGGCATGTAGAGATAGACTTTATATGTAAATCCTAAAGGGTTATGACTAGGACTCTTTATGTACCCCCCTACCGACCGGATATATAAGGCGGCAGGGTACCCCCATCGAGGGAGAGACGACACTAGTTTCACAACAACAATACAATACACAAAACACAAGATGTAGGGTTTTTACTCTCATCGAGAGGGCCCGAACCTGTATAACTCGGTGTCTTGTGTTACCATTGTAGTTCTTAGTCTCGACGTAGCCCTATATATTTACTGCCGATCTCAAGCTTTGACAGAATGTTTTGTCCAAATCCGATATTAAGTCGGAGGAGAGCCAACTTTTGACCACCACATCATCAATGTAAGCTTCGACGTTTCTCCCTATCTGGCTGTCCAGGCATCGTTGCATTGTTCGCTGGTAGGTGGCGCCAACATTTATCAAACCGAAGGGCATTGTTGTGTAACAAAAAGCCCCGAATAGCGTGATGAACGAAGTTTTGAGCTGGTTGGATTGATTTAAGGGAATATGATAGTACCCCGAGTAGGCATCTAGGAAGCATAATAAAGCGCATCCAGCCGTTGAATCGACCACCTGATCAATGCGTGGGAGGGTGAATGGATCTTTGGGGCAGGCTTGGTTAAGGCCAGTATAATCCACGCACATCCTCCACTCCTTATTCTTCTTTCTCACTAGGACCGGGTTGGCTAACCAGTCGAAGTGAAAAACTTCTTTGATAAAACAGGCTGCCAATAGTCAGCCGATTTCTTTTCTAATCGCATCCTTTCGGTCCTGCGAAAATCATCTAAGTCGCTGCCTTACGGGCCTGGCGTTGTCTCAAACGTGAAGTTTGTGCTCAGCCTTTTCCCTTGGAGCACCCGGCATATTAGAGGGTTTCCATGCAAATATGTCTTTATTATTTCTAACAAAAAGGATGAGCACGCTTTCCTATTTGTCACCTAAATGGACCCTAATATTGGTGGTCTTGGATACATCATTATTGTGGCGCCCCTTCCCAGATGATCAAGGTCTCGACGGTGCTGATAATGCAGACACTTGATAATACAACATTGGTTCAAACTTAAGTTGAATATTACATCATTAAGTCATCAGAGTGCAGCGGAATATTACAAGATCATAATGTTTTTGAAAACACCGCGGAAGCAACTAATGGTAAGGAGCTACGAGCTCGACGATACAGCATAGTAATGATACCTGCCCGAAGAACCATCACACTAGCAACACACATCAATACTACGGTGGCGAATCGGACTCCCAGTGGGTAGTCCAACACTCAGGGACTTGCATGTCCCAGGGCAGCATATTCTCAGGCAACTCTACCTCTTCATTACCTAAAAACAACAGTGGCACAAAGCCTGAGAACTAATTACTCAGCAAGACTTACCCGTCGGACATCTACACATGCAATGGCTCTAATAGGTGGCTTGTTTGAAAAGACTCGCACTAAGAAACCTATTAGTTCTATCAAGTTTTATTCATCAAGTTAATCGGGTATAGCAGAAATGTAACTTTAGTTGCAACAATAAGATGATAAAGCAATGCATAAGTAAGTGCAACATAAGAGCGATAATAGTAACATCAATAATAAGCATCATGATCAACTTCCAAGTACCAGGTTCAACTACGTGATGATTCAGTGACCAAGTGGTACTCATTACTGCGAGGGACATCAATTGCAATTGATTTACACCAGCTGGGATAACCCGAGATACACGACACATACGCACCAGTTAAGGTCGTATATGGCAACCTTTCGCAAGGACGAAAAACAACTTGGTCCGGGTCCAGTCTCAGCGAGTGGGCATGCCGTTCTGCCAACAATACTTCACGGTATGAACCACCCACTCCAGCAGCAGAAGGGTCCACGACCACTGTACTAGGTACCGTCCTCATTGCCGCGTCAATGCTACATCAGTTTACTAGTGCCCATAGACTAGTATGCATTCGGTATTGTTCAATACTTGACCAAGGGGCCGACCACGGACGGGTCCTAGGTTCGACAAGGCAGGGCTACCGCAGTCAACACCCATGTATTGCTGCAAACCTACACATGCATCATCCCTGCCTGGTCATGACATCAAAAATAACTTCTTTTATAAGTCCCATTCCAGTGGTCAAGTTCATTCTTAGTAATGATATCTATGGTGCCTAGTAATTACTAAGCGTAGCGACATAGTACCGATACTACCAAGGTTCTAATGACAGTGGTATAGGTCATTTGGGTATCATGCAAGTGGGTTCCAATCAACTCCTATGACCTAATGCAATAATAATCATAGACACTAGTAATATTGATAACTAGCAACTTTATAAATTGGCGAATGAAAACCGGGGCTTGCCTAGATCGATGTTAGTACAAGCAACTACCACGTCTTGCTCTGGGGAATCAAGGTCCTTCTGAATGTCCTCCTCTTCCTGCTCTTGGTTGTCGTTGCCTATATGATAGAATTGAATTAACGGCATATCGAAATACCGTTGAATGCAATGTTATGATGCACAACGCTTTTTTAAAAGTCGATAAAATTATTGCTATGTTCTTGAAGCCATATGCTTCAAAGAAACAATTTAAAGTTTCATCATTTTATGTGTGTTATTCATTTATTTAGGGTTGTTATAGTTTTTTAGAACAATCAAGCAATTAAAATAGTAACCAATTGATTCTAGACTTGAGTAATTTATCATGAACAGAGAAATAGGTGAATTGCATATTTACCAATTTATAGCCTCTGGATATTATTATTCTAATTACTAGCATTTATTAAAGTAAAATAGTGATATGAGCAAATCAATTTAGGTAATTCAGTAAATTTAGGTTTCTAGACTTGTGTGTTTTACTTGGTACAGGGGCTTCTAAGAGTGATTTTTGTGCCAAGAGGCAAGGGCCAATTAATTACAGAATAATTACTAAAATTAATTTAAGCAAACACACTAAATAAATTCCAGAGCTTAAAATAATTCATATTTTGCCATACCAATATTTGCGGTGATAGATAATTATGTGTTTACTAAGCATGCCGAAAATAAGAGCTAAATTTGAGTCCTAGAATTTCTGGTGAATTAAATATTATTTGGTCAGTTTAATATATATATAAAAATATATGAATAGAGGCAGTGATATATTATTTTACTAAAATAGAGCAATTCAAAAAGAACCTAACAAATTTTGTTTGAGCTTCATTGGAGTTAAATTCGATTTACTAGGAGTTTTCAAAGTTTCATGCATTTTCTGGAATATCCTGGATATTTTCAGGGTTTAAATGGGGCCACGTAGGCACCACGCAAGTGACACGTAGGCAACACGTTAGCAGCTAGTAGAACTGCCAGTCAGCGCGTCGGAACAGAGGCTGGCCGCTACGCGGGGAAAAAGCTCGTCATGGGAGCAAATATTTGACGCGCATGACGAGGTGGAGGGAATGGTGGGGTTCGCGAGGTGGGGTTCTCACCGGAAAGCCGTCAGCAGCGAGAGGCGATGGAGGGACAACGTTCGGCGAGTTCGCGAAAATGGCTCAGTGCACCAAATCGGGCGCGGTCTTCTCTTACAGCTTTACGGAGACGAGGCAGCGGTTGGGATCTTGTCGGAATCGGACGAGGGGGGCTGGAGGTAGGGGCTCGTCATGGGGGCGGCTCAGTACCGTCGGAGCAGAGGAGGCGGTCGGGGATTAGCAACTATGCCGGGGATCTCGTGAAAGAAACACGGAGCAAAAGGGTCAGGGAAGTGAGTCAGACGGGTGCACATGAGAGAGGAAAAAGAATAGGTGACGGGGCTCACCGGGAGCAGTCAATTTCGGCCAGTGGCGCAGAAACTCACTGGAGGGGGTTGCCTCTGATTTTCTTGCGATTCAACCGATGTGCGAGAGGAATCGTCCAAGCAGGGGCATGGGAAGGGAGGAGAGGTCTATACGTAGTGATTTGAGGCGTAGCTTGCAAAGGAGTGGCAGTGGCGGTCGAGCAGCTAGCTTGGAGCTCGAGTTTTGGCAATGGTAGAGTGATGGAGTGAGAGTGGAAGTGAGAGAGAGAGAGAGCAGAGGACAGAGAGCGAGAGAGAGTGAGTTTGGGAGCGCTTTGCTATCGCGTGGAGGGAAAGAAGCAAGTGGGGAAGCGAGAGCGGGAGAATCAGCGGGCATTGAATGCTTGCCATGCGGCTCGGTGGAGTGCAGAGAGGAGAAGAGGGAAGCGGAGGCCGTTGGGCGGGCGCGCGGCTGAGAGGATAGGGCGAAGGAGCAGGGGGATGGCAGGCGGCACTGTTGCGCGCGCTGGATTCCCAGGTGGAGGGGTGAAGGCGGGCTGGATGGTGCGCCGACGTCGGCAGGGGGGGCTCTGCGCCAGTGAGGAGGAAGGAGAAGAAGATTTTGCGCTGCACCCCTTGGAGTTTTAGATTTCTTACAAACAGGTCCTTGGTCAACATTGGTTTTTAAATCGAAATAAAATAGCTAGGGATCCTAAAATGGTGAAATTTGGTGGACTGACTATTTCAATGGTGGAGAACACTCTAGTGAAATTTATTTGAAATTTTCATAAACATATTTTTAGAATTTATTAAATGCATTAATTAGTTACTTAAGAATCAATTAATTAATTAAGGGTCTTGCCAAATAGATCAAATGCCCAATAAATTCATAAAATTCTAATTTATTATCACCAAACTGATTATGAATTTATTTGACATGAGTTGTATTGAAATATTTGAATTGCTTCAATAACATGGTTACATGGTTTTTATTTTCCTAGGATTAAATCAATAGATGGGCTCTATCATTTTATGCTATATTAACCATGATTAGTGCTCCTCATATTTGTTAAATTAAGGTGAAGACACCTGGGGTGTCACAGCCCTCCCTCCTTAAAGAAATATCGTCCCGAGATTATGAACAAGGTAAACTAGAGGAAAGTGCGGTGGTCAAAACATACCCGTGTATGATGACCAAAACTTCGGGTAGTGAGTACTCAGAAATTCTTCAGATTCCCAAGTAGACTCATCCTCTGAGTGGTTACTCCATTGAACTTTGTAGAATTTGAGGGTTCTATTACGGGTTGTGCTCTCTTTCTCGTCGAGGATCTTTATGGGTTGTTCGGAGTATGTGAGATCGGGTTGGAGTTGGTCATATTCTACCAAAATCTTGTCGATGGGTGGCTTGAGACATCGCTTAAGCTGAGAGACATGGAAGGTGTGATGAACTCCGGATAGATTAGCGGGTAACTCTAGCTTATAGGCCATGTTTCCACATCGCTCTAGAATTTGGAATGGTCCAATATAATGGGGAGCTAACTTTCCTTTGACTCCAAACCGTTGGATACCCTTCATAGACGACACCCTGAGATAGACGTAATCACCCTTGTTGAAGTACAGTAGCCTACGTCGTCTGTTTGCATACTTCTCTTGTCAGCATTTAGCGGCTTTAAGATTGGCTTGAATGATATGAACCTTTTCTTGAGCATCCTTGATAAGGTCGGGACAAAAGGTTACCCTTTTTTCAGATTCAGACCAATTTAGCGGTGTTCTACAACTGCGACCATAAAGTGCTTCAAATGGCGACATTTTTAAACTCTCCTGGTAACTATTATTGTATGAGAATTCCGCATAAGGCAAATACTCATCCCAATTACCACCATGTGTTGAAACACAAGCTCTAAGCATATCTTCCAAAATCTGGTTGACACGCTCTGTTTGTCCATCAGTGGTGGCATGGTAAGCGGAACTCCGAATCAGCTTGGTACCCAGAGATGCATATAGTTGTTCCCAAAAACGAGCGACAAATTGCGAGCCACGATCTGTAACAATGATCTTGGGTACTCCATGAAGACATAGAATTCTTGCCATGTATAGTTCTGCATATTGCTTTATCTTGTAGGTGTTATTGATCATTAGGAAATGGGCAGATTTCGTGAGTCGGTCCACAATGACCCAAATCGAATCATGCTTCCGAGAGATGAGAGGGAGACCAACAATAAAATCCATGCTGATGTCTTCCCATTTCCACGCGGGAAAACTCAATGGTTGAAGTAATCCGGCTTGTTTCAAATAATCAACCTTAACTCTCTGACAGGTATCGCAATCTACGACATACCAAGCAACTTCTCGCTTCATCCTTGTCCACCAGAAATTCTTCTTCAAGTCTTGGTACATTTTATTACTACCCGGATGGATGGAGTACTTGGAGTGATGCGCTTCATCCAAGATTTTCCGTCGAAGTTCAAAGTCTTTTGGTACTACAAAATGGTTATCGAACCATAGAGTACCGCCCGAGTCTTGGGTAAAGCATTTTGCTTTACCATCTTTAATGTTTTGACGGATATGATTCATACCAACGTCATTTTTCTATGTAGAAATGATTTCTTCATGAATAGTAGAATGCACACTTAGGTTGCTAATCACTACAGCAGGTAAAACATGAAGGCTGGGTTCTGAATTAGTTTCACGGTCATTTTTGTCCTGAACTTCCAGCTCCAAGTTGTTGTAGTGGACCTTTCTGCTTAATGCATCGGCGACTACATTAGCCTTGCCTGGATGATAATGAATCTCCAGGTTATAATCCTTAATCAGTTCTAGCCACCGATGTTGTCTCATGATCAGATCAGTCTGGGTGAAGATATATTTCAAGCTCTTATGGTCTGTGTAAATGTGCACTAAGTTGCCGAGCAAATAATGCCTCCATAATTTTAGTGCAAGTATAACTGCAGCTAGCTCCAAATCATGAGTTGGATAGTGCTCTTCATGCTTCCTTAGCTGTCGAGATGCATAGGCTATGACATGACCTTCTTGCATGAGTACACATCCAAGTCCTGTCCCAGATGCATCACAATATATGTCGAATGGCTTGGTGATGTCAGGTTGAGCCAGTACTAGGGCAGTTGTCAATAATTTCTTCAAGGCTTGAAATGCTTCTTCACAATTGTTGTTCCAATTAAACTTTTTCTCCTTTTTCAGCAGCTCCGTGATGGGTTTGGTCAGCCGAGAAAAATTTGGTATGAACCAACGATAATATCCGGCTAGCCCGAGGAAACTGCATACTTGGTGAACTGTCTTTGGTGGCTTCCAATCTAGCACATCTTGAACCTTGCTAGGGTCTATCGAGATTCCTTCTGTAGAGACTATGTGACCAAGGAATGGCACACGGTCCAACCAAAAGTCACACTTGCTGAATTTTGCATACGACTTGTGATCTCGGAGACGTTGAAGAACAATACGAAGATGTTCAGCATATTCTTCCTTGGACTTAGAATAGACGAGGATGTCATCAATGAATACTACCATAAATTTGTCCAATTCTGGCATGAATACCAAATTCATGAGATACATGAAATGAGCTGGAGCCTTTGTCAATCTGAATGACATTACTAGATACTCGAATAATCCATATCTAGTAGATAAGGTGGTCTTCGGAATATCTTCTGCTCTGATTTTGATTTGATGATAACCCGAACGGAGGTCAATTTTTGAAAATACATTAGCTTATTTTTCGACCTCAGAAAGTCAAAGTGCAGAATGGAACACATCCAAATACCGGCACAAGTTTGTGCACAAAGCAAAAGTGGACAAACCATAATACTCTATTATGGGTAGCATAGGATCATGGTGGCGATGGTTTGGGTCAAAGATGAAATCCACATGCCTCATCCACTCGAAGTCTGTCACATCATTAATGGGTAGCAAGGTGACGGGTGTTCCAGCAACATCATGCTTGTGGTCTTCACAGAACCAAGTAAGTGCCTTGAATACAGCAACATTCCAGGTGGAAGGCAGATCTGTCCCAATGACGCTAAGGGTCCAAGATTCCCATGCGGGGATGACCGAGTAATTGGCGGGAACCGCCACATGGATGACACATGAGGGGACTCCATGCTCCTGGAATTCCTTGCCAACATAGGTGGGAGGAATGGAATATCCGAATCTCTGGAGAACTCTCCAAAATAGGTGAATCATCCCTGTGAACTCCAGGCCATCGGTAATTTCCCAACCATGTGGTGGTTGTTCTTTGTTTTCAGCCATCTACAAAGAAAGTACTTCGATTGAGTCAATGAGCATGATTAAACTTTGTTGCAACAACAATAGCTACAAAGGGTACAACCAATGCATAACGTAAGTCATCATAGTCTCAGTACATGACTCGGAATATGTGGCCATCGAGTTACCAAAGCATCTCACGCATCAACCCCAAAATACAACAACCTCGCGTGGATCGACAACAGTTACCTACCCAACTGATCCTGACTACCGAGACTAATCTAGTCTACCACTATCCTCCTAGGTCCTTTGATGTGCAGCCGTCATTTGATGTTGTAGGAGGATAGTGGTAGACTAGATTAGTCTCGGTAGTCAGGATCAGTTGGGTAGGTAACTATTGTCGATCCACGCGAGGTTGTTGTATTTTAGGGTTGATGCGTGAGATGCTTTGGTAACTCGATGGCCACATATTCCGAGTCATGTACTGAGACTATGATGACTTACGTTATGCATTGGTTGTACCCTTTGTATCTATTGTTATTGCAACAATGTTTAATCGTGCTCATTGACTCAATCGAAGTACTTTCTTTGTAGATGGCTGAAAACAAAGAACAACCACCACATGGTTGGGAAATTACCGATGGCCTAGAGTTCACAGGGATGATTCACCTATTTTGGAGAGTTTTCTAGAGATTCGGATATTCCATTCCTCCCACCTATGTTGGCAAGGAATTCCAGGAGCATGGAGTCCACTCATGTGTCATCCATGTGGCGGTTCCTGCCAATTACTCGGTCATCCCCGCATAGGAATCTTGGACCCTTAGCGTCATCAAGACAGATTTGCCTTTCACCTGGAATGTAGCTGCATTCAAGGCACTTACTCGGTTCTGTGATTTTTGTGCCAAGAGGCAAGGTCCAATTAATTACAGAATAATTACTAGAATTAATTTAAGCAAACACACTAAATAAATTCTAGAGCTTAAAATAATTCATATTTTGCCAAACCAAAATTTGTGGTGATAGATAATTATGTGTTTACTAAGCATGCCAAAAATCAGAGCTAAATTTGATTCCAAGAGGCAAGGGAGTGGCAGCGGCGGTCGAGCAGCAAGCTTGGAGCTCAAGTTCTGGCAATGGCAGAGTGATGGAGTGAGAGCGGAAGCGAGAGAGAGCAGAGGGCAGAGAGCGAGAGAGAGTGAGTTTGGGAGCGCTTTGCTATCGCGCGGACGGAAAGAAGCAAGTGGGGAAGTGAGAGCGGGAGAATCGGCGGGCATTGAACGCTTGTCGTGCGGCTCGGTGGAGTGCAGAGAGGAGAAGAGGGAAGCGGAGGCCGTTGGGCGGGCGCGCGGCTGAGAGGACAGGGCAGTGGAGCAGGGGGATGGTAGGCGGCACTGTTGCGCGCGCTGGGTTCCATGGTGGAGGGGTGAAGGCGGGCCGGACGGTGCGCCGGCATCGGCAGGGGGGGGGGGGGGCTCTGCGCCAGTGAGGAGGAAGGAGAAGAAGATTTTGCGCTGCACCCCCTGGAGTTTTAGATTTCTTACAAACAGGTCCTTGGTCAACATTGGTTTTTAATAAATCAAAATAAAATAGCTAGGGATTTCCTAAAATGGTGAAATTTGTTGGACTGACTATTTAAATGGTGGAGAACACTCTGGTAAAATTTATTTGAAATTTTCAGAAACATATTTTTAGAATTTATTAAATGCATTAATTAGTTACTTAAGAATCAATTAATTAATTAAGGGTCTTGCCAAAGAGATAAAAGGCCCAATAAATTCATAACATTCTAATTTATTATTACCAAACTGATCATGAATTTATTTGACATGAGTTGTATTGAAATTTTTGAATTGCTTCAATAACTTTGTTGCAGGGTTTTTATTTGCCTAGGATTAAATCAATAGATGGGCTCTATCATTTTATGCTATATTAACCATGATTAGTGCTCCTCATATTTTTTTAAATTAAGGTGAGACAACTGGGGTGTCACAATTATCATCTAAGTGAATCTTCTTAGAGTCCACGGCATCTGCCTGTACCGTGGCCTTCAGCGTCTTCTTTGGGGGGAGTCGAGCATGGCCTCCTCCATCGTTGCGATTACTGCCTTCAGCTCGGCCAGCTCTGATGCCGCCACCTTCTTCTCTGTCAGCTCACAACTGCCGTTGTCGTAGTCGTATGGTGTCCGAACATCCGAGCGAAGTGAAATGACTCCATTCGGTCCTGGTAACTTCATCATCATATACAGGTAATGAGGTATGGCCATAAACTTGGCTATGGCTGGCCGCCCTATGATGGTATGGTATGTAGAATCCAGGTCCGCAACCTTGAAGCTAATGTGCTCCATCCCGTAGTTCTCCGAGTGCCGAAAGTCACTAGCAGAGTGATTTGCCCCAAGTGAACTGTCTGCATGCCAGGGATTACGACGCGAAACGGCGATCGGCTTGGCTTGAGGTCGGTCAAAGGTATGTCGAGTTCCTTAAAGGTTTTCACGAAGAGGATGTCCAAACTGCTGCCGCCATCCACCAATACCCTATTTAGCCAAACTCGATTAACAGTTGGCGTCAGTACTAAGAGATACTTTCTGGGCCTGGGAATGTAATCCGGATGGTCTGACCGATCAGAAATGATCGAGATCTCAGACCAGCGTAAGTAGTGAGGTACCGCTGGTGAGACCGAGTAGGCCTCTTTGTATAGGATCTTCTGCTGGCGCTTTGAGTCTACTGCGGACCTACCACAGATGTAGTTGACCTCATGTTCGAGATCTTGGAATTCCTCCTTGTCCTCGTCTTGATTGTCCTTATCCGCATCTTTTCTGCCACCCTTGGGAATCCATGGACGGTCTTTGCAGACTTTCAAAGCATTATGCGCAAAATTCTTTAGCTTAAAGCATTCCCTGGCTTTGGGGCATCATCATGTAACGAACAAGGACCGTCAAGCATTTTGTCAAAGTCATCCTAAGTGACCTGTTTCTTCCTGTTGGGGCGCTCCATGTTGGCCATTGTTCAATATTGCTTACGCTTCCTGTCACCATCCTTGTTGTAGTTGGGTGACCACCTCTGCATCCTTCTAAAGAGCTGCAAGAGACCATCGAAGGTTTTCATCACCCTCTATAAATTTCTTCTGCAAAAGCTTATAGGACCTCTTTGATCCTACAGGAGTACAATAATCATATATGTCCAGTACAATGAACTTCAAATATCAAGGTATTAGTTGAATAAACACTTACCTCTCAGGCGTTTCTCGGCTTCTACCTTCTCAGCCTCAAGGGTGGTAACTTTTTCCTTATACTCTTCGTTTAGCTTTTCAACTTCTTTGAATGCTTTTTGGAATTGGTTTAGCTCATCCACAGCCTTTTTGAAGATCTTTTCAGCTTTGATTACTTCAGTTTCTAGCTTTATGTTTCTTTCTTTTTGGCTTTTTATTGTTTTCTCAACGCCTGTCAGTTACGAATATTTTAGTACATATATATATTTTTGTATGTATAAGTATATTCATTTTTACCTTTAGCCCTTTTCTTCCATGAATTTTGTTTTTCTTGCATTGTCTTGAGGTCGTCTTTTAGCTTTTCAAACTTTTTCTTGATCTCTACCGAGTCCTGGATCTGCTTCTTTAATCCTTGATTCTCGGATTTCAAAGTTTCAGAAGCTTGGGCTGACAACTCCAGTTCTTTTATACGGCCTTCGAGACTTGCAATTTGAGCGATCGCCTGGGCATCTTATTTTTGTTTCAATTCCAGCAACCGCGATGCCTCTGTATGGACGAGGATGAATGTTCATATTACACAGATAGAATGTGAGGTATAGACTTTATTGGTCTCATACCTTGTAGCTCGAATTGAAGTTCATCAACTTGAGATGAACGGGCTCTTAGCGCAACTGATAAGCGCCCGACTTTTAGTCTCTCTTTGGCAAGTTGATCTTCTAAATCGACGGCTTTAGCATAATGCCTTTCGACAAGTTGCAGAAGCTTACTCTTGTTGACCATATGGGTTTTCAGAGCCTGCAATGATGGCGAATTATATGTTTGAGACTTCACAACCAGGAACAGTGATTATTATTGACAAGAAGGAAAGAATACCTGGAAGGAATGATAGGTTTTTTCAGTATGTTCTTCAAAATTTTTCAATTCTGCTTGCTCTGCCGACTCATCAAATCCGGTTATGGCAAATCGGCTAATATGATATACTGATCTAGTCGACGTTGGTTGTTCTGAGGCACCTTCTCTTACCACTCGGTGAATCGGAGTCGGCGTGATGTTTTTCTCCGGGCCGATTGGATATTCATATGTTGGTTCTGGCATAGATTCAAAAACCAGTGATGGCTCTTCGGGCTCGGTGGAGGTAGGAGTATCAGCACCCGTTGCCATCTCAGATTTATTTAGGTCCGGGATATTGGGTGATTTAGCTTGGTTATCTTCTGGCTGAGTGGATTCGGGTGCACTCTTTAAATCACTTAGTTTCTTTGCCGAGTGGTCTGGGACATCATCTCTGGATGACCCGGCATGTGGTGTCTCCTGGTCTTTTTCAGGAACTGGACTTTGTGCCGGGACTTCTTCAAAAGACGACCGCCCGGACAACCTACCAATTAGACAAAGAATTACATATTTAATTCAAATGGATAGTTAAGCTTCAAGTTACATTGATTTGTTTACCTTGAGCGGCGTTTGAATTTTATGCCTGACACTCTTGGTAGGGGGCTGGTTGGCCTTGGGGCACCTGTCGTGTCTGGTGCCGTCTCATGGGTGCCTGCCTTGCTTGGTTCACTCGAACGATTTTGTCCTTTATCATCCATGGCCTACCGAGTGGTGGAGACATATGTACCCGGGATACTTAATCACTCGACTAATCGGTCGAGTGGGCCGGGGGCTCAGATATGGTGTATTCAGCCCAGAAGATATTTATTGAGGTACTTGTTTGAGTAAGCGGCAAGTTAGGTTAGCAGATATGTTGGATAGATAGAATCTGTTATAACCGACTAAAAGATTACCATGTAAATCCCTACCCTTCAGATATATAAGGAGGGCAGGGGGCCTTTGGAACTGAACAGATCCGTATTAGAACCCTAATTCCAGTGCGAACCCTAGCAATACAGAAACACCAAAACGTAGGGTTATTATCCTTCGGGAGGCCTGAACAGGACAAACTCTTGTGTCCTGTGTCCATTGATCTTTTATACTCACACTCACACCTAGATCTACTATCGAGAATATCACTCGACAGGGTTTGAGGAGTTGTGGCGACGACATAGGCCATCACCAATCATCACCGCCGAGAAGGAAGATCGTGCCGACCAGCACCCTGCCGCGCCCATTGGCACTTGTGGATCCCAGGTCGTATTCTCTCTTCTACCAACCCATGTCAATGGATCTCAGTAAAATAAGTGAGTAGTCTTTATATTCTCTCCCGTGTGGAAGGAACCCTAGCTATGTAAACTCTCAACTCTTATGAATCTGTTGGTGTGTTTAGTCTATGTGTGATGAGCTTATTCATTATGACATATGCACAATCTCATTTATGAATCATTTAGTAACTGTTAGACGTATGGCTTTACTATGATGATTACATAGTGCAAGAAACCAGTAGAGAACGATTAGTTTCCGACAGGGTCAGAGTGAGCGGAACTATCATGTGTTGTGTAAGAAACCAGTGGTGTATTTCACTCTTAAATAATACTGTCTCTAACATGAAACCTCCATCCACTTGATTTTGCATCATTCGACTTGAAAAATAAGTGTTCTTCATTTTCTAAAGTACGTTGAAAACAGGAACTTAAATTTCAATAACTGTGTAGACATTTTTTAGATTGGTCCAAGAAATATCTTCTTCTATAGCTGGTCCTACTGAAGTTTACGCTTACAAAAGGGAAACCATTAGATATTTTTGTAACTCAAACATTAGGCATTAGCACATCATTGTGCCATCTCGATCCACATGTGGCGATTTGTTTGATAATCAATTTTAGCAGATTTCGAGACAAAAAGAAAAGAAAAAAAAACAATCTTAGCATTCCGGGTCTACGCGCGATGCAGCCAGCAGGCTGTCTGGGCCGGTCGTCCACTCCGGTGCGGCCCAACCCTGGCCCAGGCCCGAGCATCGCTCAGGCCAAGTCGCCAAGCAAGCAGCAGCGGCGGCGGCAGTTCCAACAAAGCAAGAAACACCTTTCTTCCTCCGCACTCCACCATCCCCGTCGGCCATGGACGCCGACCTCGTGCAGCGCTGCCTCGAGGCCGGCGGCCGCGACCTCCTCCTCCACCACCACCACCCCTCCTCCTCCTCCCCGCCCTCCCCCACCTCTGCCGCCGCGTCCTCTTCCTCCTCCATCCTCCAGTCCCTCCCCCTACACGTGGTAATTCCTCTACTCCTGCTCCCCCTCCACCACCGTCACCTCCTCTATCTCTCGCGCTAATCCACTTTTTTTCCGAAGCCTTTCGATCGCGGATACTACCTACTCGTGAAGGCGATCCAGGAGCTGCGCGAGCGCAAGGATGGCCTCGTCGTCACTGTCGGCATCGGCGGTCCCACCGGCTCCGGCAAGACCAGGTACAGAGGTGGCGCCTGTGTCCCCCTCGATCGCGCCAGTTCGCTGAAAGGATTACTGATTCCTTCGCGCTTCTGCTGCTGCTGGTGTCCGGCTTCGCAGCTTGGCGGAGAAGGTGGCGTCAGTACTAGGGTGCGTCGTGATCGTCTCCATGGAGGACTACCGCACGGGGGCCGGAGGCGACGAAGGCAGCGATGTGGACGCCATCGACTTCGACGCCCTCGCGTGCAACCTCCAGGTCCGTCTTGGTCTCTCGAACCGTTAAAATTTTGGGTGAGATAGGTTCGTTGCGCACGACCTGCTTGCTTAAATGATGGGCCAGAATGTGACACGAAATGGTGGCTTTGAATGCGCTTGTCTATCCTACCATTTGGTAGGAATACACTAATGGCTGTTGTCGAGGGGGGATCTAATTGATGATGTGACCATGATGTACATGGTGTTCTTTTCAGAAAGAGAAATGTCCGGCTCTCCTTTCTGGTGTCATTCTGTTCCAGTCCTCTGTAAATGCGAAAAGTAGAACAGAGTCCACACATGCATATACTCCTTAAATTTGAGCCAAAAGATTTGAAAACTGGTTGGGATTTGGGAATGTGATGACTTGCTGTTGATGGTATTAATCTATCAATTTGTATAATCGTTTAGTCTCAGTTAGTGTTGTTGTGTGCGGGAAGGTGTAGGTTATGCCGGATTTGGCATTGCTAACTATCTTTAGGAGATATCTGGCTTGTACGGTCATCATGTCGTGGGTGGACCTTAATATGCTCAATGTTACAACAACAACAACAACAAAGCCTTTTTATCCCACGCAAGTTGGGGTAGGCTAGAGATGAAACCCATGGGAACCCAAAAAAGAAGAGACAAAGAAACAAAAGCCAAAAAAAAAAGGACAAAAACAAAAAGAACAAAAGCCAAAAACGAGTAAGCAAGAAGGAAGGAAAAAAGATCACGGTTCCGGCACGTCTATTGCTAGTCTCCAAGCGCTCCTATCCATAGCTAGCTCCTTAGGGATATCCCACGCCTTCAGGTCTCTCTTAACCGACTCGTCCCAAGTCAAGTTAGGTCGGCCTCTACCTCTCTTAACATTAGCATCTCTCTTTAGAACCCTACTACGTACCGGCGCCTCCGGAGGTCTCCGTTGGACATGTCCGAACCATCTCAACTGATGTTGAACCAATTTCTCCTCGATAGGTGTCACTCCTATCCTGTCCCGGATATCTCCATTCCGTATTCGGTCTCTTCTTGTATGCCCGTAAAACCAACGCAACATACGCATCTCTGCTACACTTAGTTGTTGAACATGTCGTCTTTTCGTAGGCCAGCACTCAGCACCGTATAACATCGCCGGACGAATTGCCGTCCTATAGAATTTACCTTTTAGCTTTTGTGGCACCCTCTTGTCGCATAAGACGCCGGATGCTTGACGCCATTTCAACCAGCCGGCTGAAATTCTATGCCTAACATCTTCATCGATGTCACCGTCCTTTTGCAACATCGATCCTAAATAACGAAATGTATCCTTCTTGGCCACTAATTGTCCATCAAGGCTAACGTCTCCATCCTCATGTCTAGTCGCGCTAAACTCACACATCATATACTCGGTCTTGGCCCTACTAAGTCTGAAACCCTTGCACTCTAATGTGTGCCTCCACAGCTCCAACTTCCTATTAACCCCATCCCTACTCTCGTCAACTAACACCACATCATCAGCAAAGAGTATACACCAAGGGACATCACTCTGTATTTCTCGTGTGACCTCGTCCATCACTAAAACAAATAAATAAGGGCTCAATGCTGATCCTTGGTGTAGTCCTATTTTAATCGGAAAGTCATTGGTATCGCCATCACATGTCCGAACACGCGTCCTCGCGTCCCTGTACATATCCTTGATGAGGGTAATGTACTTAGTTGGGACTTTGTGCTTCTTCAAGGCCCACCACATGACACTTCTTGGCACTTTGTCATATGCCTTCTTGAGGTCAATAAAGACCATGTGTAAGTCCTTCTTTTGCTCCTGATATCTCTCCATCAATTGTCGCATTAAGAAAATCGCCTCCATGGTCGATCTTCCAGGCATGAACCCAAACTGGTTTTGCGTCACACTTGTCACTCTTCTTAGGCGATGCTCGATGACTCTCTCCTAGAGCTTCATCGTATGGCTCATCAACTTAATCCCACGATAGTTAGTATAACTTTGAACATCTCCCTTGTTCTTGAAGATCGGTACTACTATACTCCTCCTCCATTCTTCCAGCATCTTGTTTGACTGAAAGATGAGGTTAAAAAGCTTAGTTAACCATACTATGGCTCTGGCACCTAAGCATCTGCATACTTCGATGGGGATACCATCAGGGCCCATCGCTTTACCACTCTTCATCCTCTTCAAAGCTTCCTCTATCTCTGTCTCCTGAATTCTCCTCACAAAGCGTCTGTTGTTATCATCAAATGAGTCATCCAACTCAAGTATAGGACATTCCTCCTCTTCGTTAAACAACTTATCAAAGTACTCTCGCCATCTATCCTTGATCTCCTCATCTCTCACCAGGAGTCGGTCTACCCCATTCTTGATACATTTGATTTGGTTGATGTCCCTCGTCTTCTGCTCACGGATCCTAGCCATCCGATAGATGTCCTTCTCCCCTTCCTTCGTGCCTAGTCGCTGATAAAGGTTATCATATGCCTAAACCTTTGCTACACTCACTGCTCGCTTTGCAGCCCTCTTGGCTATTTTATAGCCTTCTATGTTGGTTGCACTCTTGTCAAGATGTAGGCGCTTGAAACACTCCTTCTTCTCCTTGATAGCCCTTTGCACCTCATCATTCCACCACCAGGTGTCTTTTGCTTCTTGTTTGCCTCCTCTACTCACGTCAAACACTTCTGAAGCTACCTTCCGAACACATGTTGCCATTTTTAGCCACATGTCATCTGGTCCTTCTCCTTCCTCCCAGGGTCCCTCTCCTAGCATCCTCTCCTTAAAAGTTTGCGCCACCTCCCCTCTAAACTTCCACCACTTCGTTCTCACGGTCTTGGTACGTTTGTCCCTGTATACACGTACCCGAAAACGAAAATCCGCCACCACAAGCTTATGTTGAGTGACGACACACTTTCCAGGTATCACCCTACAGTCCAAGCAAGCACGCCTATCCTACCTCCTGGCAAAGATAAAGTCGATTTGACTCGAGTGTTGTGCACTTCTAAAGGTCACTAGATGGGATTCCCTCTTCCTAAATAGGGTATTCGCTACCAACAAGTCATAAGCTAGCGCCCAATTAAGTATATCCTCCCCATCCTGATTCCTACTACCATACCCGAACCCCCCATGGACCCGCTCGAACCCTACATTAGACGTCCCCACATGGTCGTTAAGGTCTCCTCCTATGAAAAGCTTCTCACTGATAGGTATGGCACTAACCATGCTATCTAGATCTTCCCAAAACTGACTCTTGATGCTCTCACTAAGACCTACCTGAGGAGCATATGCACTAATCACATTTAAAAGCCGAATCTCCAACTATCAGCCGAACAAGGATAATCCGGTCCCCGTGCCTCCTAACATCTACGACTCCATCCTTAAGGCTCCTGTCGATCAAGATACCTACACCATTTCTACCCGATGTTGTACCCGTGTACCAAAGCTTGTAGCCAGTATTCTCCACCTCCTTCGTCTTCTGGCCCTTCCATTTAGTCTCTTGAACGCATAGGATATTTACACGCCTCCTAGTTGACACATCGACTAGCTCTCGTAACTTGCCTATTAGGGACCTTACGTTCCAACTCCCTAGACGAATCCTAGTTGGCTCGGCTAACTTTCTTACCCTTCACACCCGTCGAGGAAAGTGCGAAGACCCTTGCTCATTTTTCACCACACCCAGGCGTAGATGTAGCGCGCCACTAAGGTTGCGACGACCCGACCCTTGCTCACTATTCATCGTACCCAAGTCACGATACGACGCGCCACTAAGGTTGTGACGACCCGGCCCTTGCCCATTTGACACCACACCCGGGTTCCGATGTAGCGCGTCGCTAAGAGGGTTACGCCCCAACGAATTTCTTATGGGTTTCATATCCATTTGAGTGGCTGGGTTTTTGACGTTGGTTTGCCAAACCTAACACAACCCTCCTCCTTTACCCAGGCTTGGGACTGGCTATATTGAGACTCAACATAGGCGGAGTTAATTCGTGAAAAAAAGGAATTTCAATGTTTTTAAAACTAAGTCTTGCACTTGTTATCAAGACATGATACACATGGTTCAATTAATCTTTCAGGCGTAGTTGTACAATTCTATTGTATTTTGTTTGCTTGCCATAGTGATAACTTTCTGCCTATTTTGGTGTACCCCAAGTCACTTTACAGTCATGTCTACTCAGCAGGATCTTGTAAAGGGTAAAGATACAATTGTGCCCCTGGTTGATTTTCAAGAGAAGAAACGCACAGGATGGAGGCAATTGAAGATTCCATCATCTGGAGTGGTGCGGTATCTCAGCAATATATGCTGTACTTTTATAAACCTTTAACTATCTTATGAGAAGATCTTATCCTTTTTTCTGATGCAAGCTTTCTTCTAGGTCATTGTTGATGGTGCTTATGCTCTTCATTCAACACTAAGATCATTACTTGATATCCGGGTTGCTGTGGTAAACATGTAGTTTCTTTACTTCTTTTAAATCCTTTTTGTTAGGACTTACAATCTTTACATAACAGTAATAATGTCCCTCAAGTAACCTTTCATGCATTTCAGGTTGGTGGTGTTCATTTTAGCTTGCTTTCTAAAGTTCAACATGACATTGGAGATTCTTGTTCATTGGACTATCTGATCGACAGCATATTTCCACTGTTCAGAAAGCATATTGAGCCAGATCTTCATCATGCACAAGTACACACCTTATTTATCCATAGCTATTGTTTTCTAACTATCATCTGGTTCGTTGCAATGATCTTTCCTAGTTGAATTGGTGGTGCAGATTAGGATCGATAACAGCTTTGTCTGCTCATTCCGGGAGCCTTACTACAAGCTAAAGTGCAAAAATGAGGTCAGAAGGATTGTTTTGATTCAATCTGCTTTTAGTACAATGTTTTTCTTATTACGTCATGTTTTGAGTGCCTCCATTTCTTTCTCTGCAATTATAGTTGTACTGGTCAGTTATTCAGGGAACACTACAGTTTCTCTTTAACTGAGCATCCTCTTTTGTTGGTCCCTGCATCTGTAGATTCTTATATAACTGCTTCATGGTTTGGACTTGGTACTGTTAATTGAGAAGCGATAGCACTAAGTCTATGACAGAAATCAAGGAAATATTAGGAATTTGCTTGGTTTCATTTCATGTATAAGATTATTGTCACGCCACTCCATGTGCCTTGCCATCTCCAGCCTCTGGAAGCTCTAGGCCACACCCTTCTGCCACCCATTTAGACTTCTTGCTCAGTTGCATGTCAGCCCATGAAAGGCGAGTCAAAGACTAGTAGCACTGAAGGATTCCATCTAACAGATCTGCTAACTGTAAATGTTGACCTTCAAGAGCATTGTCTTGTTTACTCAACATTTTTTTTTGAAAACGTAGGAGAGGTGTGCTTTTTTTTTATTAGAGAGTGAAAAATAGTCCCCTTACATCATCCTTATCTCATACGTGGACCAAATATGAGACTCTACAACAAAAAACTTTTAAAACCCCCTAAACAATGGCTAAAGAACGTGACCAAGGAGACCTAGCTTCTAACTCAGAATCCCTCCCACTAGGCCTAGACCTTGAAGCGTCCATCGTCCTCTTCACAGGCGGGACCTCTAGCAGCACCGGCGACTCAACGATGGATAAATCCATAATCGCCGGAATAAGCTCCGGATTCACACACCAAGGCGACAGCCGGAATACCGAGTAGTCCTGGCGGCCAAATGTATCCAGATGGAGTTCCCAGACCCATAACCCCACGAAGCTCGATGTCAACCAAGGGCGGTAGAGCAGCTCCGGTGGCTTAGTAGAAACGTGACCATCGACAGAACTGCAAGACGGTCGCTGGCAGCTGCAGGAGATGACCTTTGTTATAGACCCACTCAGCCACAACGGCGTCCTTGAACACTATCATGTAGTCTGTTGGGCAGAGCCGATGAACCTCGAATGAGCCGTCTGGGAGCTCATAGCGACGTGATAGTTCATTCGCTAGAACGTTGACCGAGACGAAAGTGAGATCGCCAACTACCAGCCTAATCAGCGCCCTTTGAAGCTCTTCTTCAACTCTTGCAATCTTTGACGAGCGATTGATGACATGTCGTGGCCGGCGTGTATGTTGGCGCTTGCTCCAGGGATCACCGCATCAGCCATCAGCTCCGGGGACTACCGCTGACTGGAGTTATCATCGGCGCCACGACTAGTGCCCCGCCGTCTACGCCTTCTGCACCATGTTCCACTCGCCTCCATAGGACCATTGCTGTTAGCCGCGACATCGTCGGAAGCAGCCGCAGGCTTGTCTCTCTCCATGGCTGTAGGCTCATTTGTTGGTGCGGGTTCCTTTTGCTGCCACACTAGTTCTCCCACAACCTAAGGACAACGGTAGGATTAATCGCCTAGGTTGCGGCACTTGAAGCACCGAGTGCATCTGGGACAGACGGCGGCGTGATGGGCAGGGGAGAAGCAGTTGAAGCAGCGTCTCCGGAGATCCACCGGAACCGGACTACAAGGATCACACAGGCTCCGGAGGCGATCCTTCTTGGTACGCCGACTCTCTACCTTCTGCCAACCCTACGCCTCTTGGGCAGGACGAGCGGGTGGTGGCTGCCGGGACTGGTTCTTGAGAATGATCTTGATAGGAGGAGGCAAAGATGGCTGGACTGCCCTCGGCCCAGTGCGAGGAGCTTACCAGGACGTCGTGAAAGGACGACACCGGCCCAGTGCCCGCTACCCGAGAGCCACCATAGGAACTTCCACCCGAGGAACCGGCAGGGCTCTCATCGGACCACCGCTACTCCTTCGACTGCCCTTTAGCAGACGGCGGCTCAAAGGAAGGGGGCAAGGAGGGGTAAAACAACGCTTTGGGGGGAGGGAAGGCCGCGTCCGCTGTGGAGACGGCCGTGGAGGTGGCTGCCGGACTTGGAGTAGGTGCCTGCGTGGGGTTGGTGGTAGGCAAGGCGTCGGAAACGGGAGGAGGCAGAGAGACGGAAGCCATAACAAGCAAGCAATCAATCTTGCCCCATAATCTACATATTATCAAATTAACACTTCTATTAACCATTAGTTATTTTGCAGTCTGTCGTGTATCATTTCGTATGAGCAGAAATGCAAACTGCAAAATGGATAAAGGTTGTCCTTAGAGAGCACAATGCTTGCATAAGGCTCTATCTGTGACAAATGTGCTATTAATATGATCTAGTAAATTTGAGTATCAGTTTGAACTTTCTGTTTGATGTGGGGTTTATGCATGATGGACATAAACCTATAATTTTCTTCATTTAAAACAGGCTGTTTTCTTATCCCATATTGCAGTATCTGATGAATGATCTTTGTGTCACTGTTGATGCAGGATAAACTCAAAATGTGCTTACTAATTGTTTTCTTTCTTTTTCCTACTCTTTTGACATACTCAATTTTTTAACCTCGCTTATTTTTATGTAGTCACCAGATGGCCAGAAATTCTATTGTTTTGATCCAAATCAAGCAGAAACTGAGAAGTGAGTGCATGTATCCTCTACACACCGCTTCTAACTCATGCACCCTATATGTATATATTCTTGGAACTAGAAAAATACCCGTGCGTTGCCACGGGTCTTTGTTAAAAACTTTTATGGTTAGAATGTTTTTTTGTAACTGTAAAAGGTTTTCAATTAATCAATTTTTTTGGCTTGAGCATTTGCTCTATTTTTTTTTTTGCTTTACCTTTTTGAGTTTTAAAAAGAATATTCATTCATTATAATAATTTTGGAGTGAGTTATTATTGGAATTCTTGTTATTAGTTTCCATCCAAAATATGATGTTAAAGTAATAGATAATTAATTGTTGTTAGTATGAAATATCGAATTGAAATTGGAGTCCAATTCAACAAAGGATTATAAAATGGTTCAAAAATGACTCAAATTGATTGGTGAATGTAGGATACAAACTGAATACGACAACGTTACGGACACATCTGGACACGGAAAAAGTGGTCTAGATGACCTCACCTCAATTAATAAATTGTAGAGATTGAAGTTAGTCAAGATTGTGATAAAGATCTTAGGATTGTGCTATTCCGCAGTTCTGTAGTGGAGCCATAACGTGGATTGGTTCGTGGATCAAAATTTCATAGGTTAATGGATGGTTCATTCTCAGGATTGGGTTTTAAAGTAATCCCGCATCTGTTCATACTTTCTTACTCTTAATATGAATCATGTTTGGTAGCATGTTTGAAAAGTGTTATTCCCTCTAGATTCTTTAATATCACTTAGGACGCTCAGCTTAGTCCAAAGTTTTACTAAGTTGAGTGTCCAAACATGATTCATATTAAAGTCTAAAAATAAACAAGAAGTATTACTAATTAAGCAATGTCTGTAAATTTTCTCTGGAAAAAGGGTGAACTCGGGGAACTTTTGGGTCATGCATCTATATTCCTGTATCTGACAACATTTGCTATACATGAGGCCACATAGCTTGTACGGCATTCTAAATTCAGTTTTGCAGAAAATTCATCGTCGACCACCCATATGTATTCAGAATGTATGGTATAGACTCTAAATGCAGACTTGATGTCCAACAAAATCCATGTCATAGTTCTAATTTTGAATATATGCGATTTTGTTAGGATAGTGATTGTACAATTTGAGCATGTCCTATTTGTGTAGATGGTTGTCCTGATCATGTTATAGAAGGGTTTGTTCTTCTACAAATCTTAAAAATCCCTTATACCTTGTTTCCATTTCAATTCATGATTATATCTTTCTCATCCATTTCAGCTTTATTGAGATGTACCTTAGGCCCCCTTTTGCTTCTGAAGAAATGAAAATTGATGATTGGATTAAAGTTAGGCAATGTGGAATAAGATACTACCTATCTCTTGGGGATCAGAGGATTGTTGACAAATATTTTATAATCCGTCCAAAAGCTGAGTTTGAGGTTGGACGTACAACTCTTGGAGGATTGTTGGCCTTGGGGTACAGTGTTGTTGTTAGCTTTAAACGTATGTGCACAACTGTCAATAGAGATCAATTACTGATAGCAGCAGAAACTATCGACACTCTAAATGAGACCTTTTTGGTGTTAAAGGGCCCAAGTAGGAAGGTATGCATTATTCCATATTGATTTTTACATGCCAATTACATATGATACTAGGTTTTTTCAGCATTTTTTTGCTGGAGTATTTTGTCTTGGAAATTCACAATTCTCATTTTCGGATTATGTTTTTCCTTTTTCCCATGGAAGCTGCTTGGTACCTTTGTGTTGCATGTGGTCTTATAACTGGTCAATTGTTCCTGTAAGGCTAATTGTTCAACTATTTAGAGTACAGAATCACACTTAGTCAGATTCTTGTGCTAGACCTGCTGATGCTATGAAATGTCAGTTACATACACAAGCTATTTACTCTACTTATTTACTCCTCCGTTTTTCTTTTGTTGTCACCGGCCAGTTTGGAGGACAACATTTTGTGAACGGACGAGTAGCTTCTAAGCAAGTTGCAAAATTGTAACCTTTCATGTACCTGGAGTTCACAACTTGTATTTCCGAAGTTAGGCTATACGATCTTGTCTGCTGTGAATTGATGAGGCAAAATTGAAACAATTGAATTTATTTATTGATACTGCACTGTCATAGTGCTAACTAAATTATTTTGTAAAAGAAAATGTTTTTATTACGAATTACAAATATATAAATGATCACATGCTTATCGCTGATACTGATAATGCGCATGTTGAAATCTTCAGTTTATTTCCATGTTCTATCAAACCTTTGTTAATTGAAAATGTAACTAACTTGCATAATTTAGATTGTTGCAGCAGAAGCTTCAAAGCTTGGCATAAAGGGACCATGGATAACAAAATCATACTTGGAAATGATATTGGAGAGCAAAGGTAGAGTAATCTTATATTCCGCCAGTTTCTAACGAAATCTGTATGCTAATAAATTTCTTGCTGATCTTAGGAGTTCCACGACTTAATACACCACCACCAGTCTCTAGAACGCTTCTAACTGAAAGTCAGGAAAAGAAAATTGCTGCACCTCAACCAATTCGTGTTTCTACTGATAACATTGCAAATCTTGATGATTTGGTGCAACCGTGGACAAGGTCTCCTCCCAAAAAGTTGGAGCAGGAACATGTTCTGGCGAAATGGCAGTTTATCCCAGGTTCCTATGTTTAACTTTGGATAGAAAATATGTTGCTTTCTCTGTAGGCTCTTTGCGTGGTAAAAAAAGTGACTTGAGATTACATCATCGTGTTATCTGTAACATATATCTTTTTCATGTTTCCAGATTCTTCTTCGAGAAGTAATATCCAGCTAGCTCCCCTGCCAGATTCTTATGACCTGGATAGGGGTCTTCTCCTTTCAGTTCAAGCAATTCAGGTTGATGAAGCGACATATGTTGTACCTGTTATTGATGCATATATGTATTCAAGAAATGTTCCATTGATTGCTGTGTTATGTTCTGTCAGGCATTGTTGGAGAACAAAGGGTTTCCAGTCATTGTTGGGATCGGTATTGCCTCTGTTTTCACTTTTCAACAACTTTTTTTTTCTTGCATTTACACTGAAACTGGAAGAGCAAGCTTTTCTGTCTCTTTGTATGTGAAAGCTAAAGGACAAATATTATATTAGATTACAGGTGACATAAAATTAATTCAATGGGCCTTGTACATCTGAGTATTTCTTTCAGCAATTTTGCATTCTCGTATTCACTTGTACGTCTGAAGTTCTTTACACTATAAGTTCCTCCTATTTGAGTGAATTAATATCTAGTGACGGTAAGCTTCTACGACATGCAACTGGAAACTCTAGATAGGGCTTGTGAGGACAAAATGTACCTGTTTCAAGTAATGTGTTGGTGGTGGTTTCTTAGAGCTTGCCAGAATCACATTTCATCATTGTATACCTTTGGTCATCTCTGATTGTTTAAGTGGTACAATCCTTGAAAGATGTTTTTTTGTAACTTTGTTTTGTGGCATATCATGCCGTTATAGTAATTTTTTTAAATATATACCCATTGCTTACATTTGGTTGCCATAACTGTTGTACAACAGGTTCAAATAAGTGATGACTAAACCATACTAAATGATCCTTTACTTTTATCTTCAAAAAAGAGAATGAAACAGATAAAACAAATTTCACAAAATTACATGTAGTTTGACTGTCACAAAACTATTGATTTGGTGTGCTTTTATATTAGAAAGCTACATATTTAAGAATTAAATTGCATCTCAAAGCTCAAAATTAGAGGACATGGATCATAAAACTACAAACTTCGTGAGCAATGTATCACAAAACTAATGGTTTAATGCATCAGTTTTTTTTTTATCAAAAACAGCAGGTTGGTAAGCTGTGAAAAGTCTGTAGTTTTGCAGTATTTTGCTCAACGAATCTGTAGTTTTGTGATACAACTCTCTTAACTATGTACTTTTGTGAAATTTACCAAAAATGTCTTCGAGAAAAAAAAAAGAAATTTACTAAAAAACATATTGCATTTACTTCCAAGGCATGAGTCAATAATTGTGTTTATACCATATCAAAAAGGAAAAACATAATGCTTCAGCCTAGATAGAGGCACAAATGTTTATATTCTCAGTGGTTTCAATGTTAAGGTACCTCATTAATTGTGTTCCTTATAATCTTTATGCTGTAATTGCATGGCAATGATGTCGCTGCACATTTTTTCTGCGAACTGCATCAATGGTTTTAATTTTCCCAATGTGATTTTTAGGCGGCCCTAGTGGTTCCGGGAAGACTAGTTTAGCTCAGAAGATGGCAAATATAATTGGCTGTGAAGTTGTAAGCTTGGAAAGTTATTATAAACCTGAGCAAGTAAGAGATTATAAGTATGATGATTATAGTTCATTGGATATCTCTTTGCTGACTAAGGTGATATATCCTCTTCCCTTTTCTTGTACTGACTTAAATTTCTGAAATGCATCAAAATCTCTTTCCTTGTTATGTTAGGCAATTCTTCTTTTTCTCGAATACGAGTGCTGCATATCTTTGTATTTTAGATAAGAAAAATTGGCCCCATACAAATTACACCACCTCATTCCGAGCAGAGCTATGATGGGTGATGTTACACTAGAAAGTAGTTACTCAGATAACACACAGAGAGGGTAGCAAGGCCAAACCCACCCCGCGTATAAGCTACACAGGATCACTCAAACGGCCCAGGCCCAGGTGGCTTAAACCCCGCACTCCTGCCATACACCGGAGATGGAGTTTGTCATCGAAAGCTTTAAGTAACAGCTGGTGTATCAATTCTCGTGTTAGGCAATTCTTGTGTTCTAATTGTTGCAAAATATTAACTTCATTCCCTTCTATTGTATATAGTATATTCAGAATTCGGTGTATCAACTGTTTATTATATGTTACTTTGAAGGTGTGTTTGAACTTGAGGAAATATAAAATTTAGCGAATCAAAAGATGAACCTAGTTGACCAGAACCAGATTAATAGGAATGCAAGGGCTCAGGGAAAAAGTCTAGTAGGCTCTATCTTTAAGCTCTGTATACCCGAAAATCTCTCTTGTGGTTTCTGAAGATGAACCTTTTAATGTTTTGGTGTAGCCTTCATAAAGAATCTACAAACCCAGACAGTTTATAAGTTCTTAGCTGAAGCTTTTGTATAATTTCCTAATGTCAATAACGGGAAAACAAAATCTGTACATAACATAATTAGAGTATTTGTAATAACTCCTTATAATCATTCTTGCTTTCATTCTGCACAGCTTAAGTAATAACCTCTCATTTGCTCTATAGAGCTTAAGTTATTGGAACAAGCATGCTCTTTACCTTTTATAACAGGGGCATCTTTTGTTGTAACACAGAACATTACGGAGATCAGAAAGAGTCATAAGGCAGAAGTTCCTTGCTTTGACTTTGAAAAATTCAACAGGAATGGGTTCAAGGAGATTCAAGTTTCTGAGGAAAGTGGAGTGGTAAAGTATATATCCATGAACCTCATCACCTGAATACATTTTATTATGATTCAACTTGATCTAATCCATATGTGCTTTTTTTCTCAATAATCATTTTGGGTGCATATAATCTCCAGATAATCAAATCCTCTGGTCCTTTGTAATTTGTAGTATGTTCAGAATACAGTATTCATTACTTGATATCTTTTTCTGAATCATTTTATGCTTGTTTGTTTTCATGATTTTGCTTGATATATGGGCATGGGCTGTACAACCCTGGAAAAGGAGTTACTAACAGTACAAAACAAATATAATATTGATGCAATGCACTGACAGAAAATGGAAATGTAGTATTTAAAATGAATATTAATATTGGGCATTTGTTACCTTCTCAGTGTTTGGACTTCATATGTATGTATTTACCCTTTCTTGACGTACATTTACCAGGTAATTTTTGAGGGTGTCTATACTTTACATCCTGCTATAAGGAAATTACTGGATTTTTGGATTGCAGTGGTATGTTTCTTCTTTCCAAATGCTTCAACAACTTTTATGCTACTTGTATTGTTTCTTATAGTCCTGCTTCATCATAAAGATCTATTTGAAGTGTAACATCCCTTGATCTAGGTTGGTGGAGTTCATTCACATCTTCTGGCAAGAATACAGAGAGACAAGAATCGTGCTGGCTTTTCTATTTCCCAGACTGAAGTCATGACCACTGTGTTTCCCCTATTTCAGCAGTACATTGAACCACATCTTGTCCATGCTCATGTTGGTACAAGAAACATAATTTTTTGCCTATATTTTCCTTGTATATGCATTAAGCAAGGTGTACTTATGTAATGTTCTATCTTTATTTATATGTCAGCTTAAGATTCAAAATGATTTTGATCCTGTGCTCTCTCCTGAAAGCTCACTTTTTGTGCTAAAAAGTAAAAAACAGGTAATATACAGTTTTATATGCCAGTCAAATTGTTCCCTAGACGGTGGGCAAATCAGCGCCTGGTACCTAATTAATTGTTTTTGCTTCTTTCAGGTTTCCTACCAAGACATACTGAATGTTCTAGATGCCACTAAGGTCTGCAGTTCTGTGCAGAACTTTACTGATGTGTATTTAAGGCTTCCTGATGTACCATTAAATGGAAAGTTGACAGAAGGCGATTGTATCCGGGTCAGAATTTGTGAAGGAAGATTTGCACTGTTAATTCGAGAGGTTTGTTTCCTTAACTTGGCATCATTTTACATTCTGTTTTCATGACCTGGGTTATGACTTGTTCTTGTTTCTCATCCTGTCAACTTTTGTTAGCCTATAAGGGAAGGTAATTTTATCATCCAGCCAAAGGTTGATTTCGATATTAGTGCCAGCACTGTTGCAGGGCTTCTTAAGCTTGGGTAAGTGATGCATTATTTTATGTTCCTATCTTCACATATAGTTTAAAGGACGGGCCTCGTGCAGTGTTAGTCTCTCCACTTGTGTCCTGTAGGTCATGTGTTTGCATCAGCCTCCTCCTGAAATAAGCAGGGGGAAGGCTGCCTAGAAATTCCCTTCCCAGATCCCACAATATGTGGGAGCTTTCAGCACTGGGGATGCCCTTTTTCTCTTTTCACGTGGTTTATGAAAAATGATGCACTGGCAATTTCTTCGCTCTGAGTGTAAGCATTGCCGGGTAATGTGCACTAAGTGCTCTTCAATGTTTTCAAGTCGTCTAGTCGACTCTAGTCACCATGGGACTGACCAGGCGACTAATTGTGATTAGTCGTCGACCAGACCGACTAGTCGAGCCTGGTGGATCATGGTCGTCTATATAATCGTCCACTATATTCCAGGATATATATTCCTATATATACCATATATCATAGACACAATATAGCAATTAGCAATGTCTACTAGTAAATAATATGCAATAACTTGCGGGTCAGGCATGATCACTTCCACATCAGCTGCACTTCGTTGTTCCACATCTGCACATGTACATGACACATCAGCAGCAGAAAGAGAGAACTGAGACCCAGCAGCAAGAGGATGTCGAAGGAAAGGAAGCACAGTAGGACAACATTGTCAGAGGACCTCATCTTTATGATCCCTTGGGTGCAGATTGCAGAGGAGCAACACCGGTGGCCGGCGGGTGAAGAGGAGCAGAGAAGAGGAGGCATGGGCAGGAAACTGCTTGGTGAAGAGGAGAAAGCAGGCAGCTGCCACGTGAAGAGAAAGGAGGCAAGCAGCCTGGGCGGCAGCATATTGCTAACCCTAGTTGCCCAACTTGGTAGCCCAATAGCTTACCTCAAAGCCCAGCTAAACAGACCCATCTGGACATCAACCTTAATCTGGCCGTCCACCCTCTAGTCGGACGACTAATCGTGATTAGTCGACAATTAGTTGGTTGACTAGATTTCTGGTCGAGCTAACCCAGTCGGCACCCCTAATCGAGCTCAAAGAATTGACCAGGACGATTAGTCGTGACTAATCGTGATTAGTCGGACGACTTGAAAACATTGGTGCTCTTTGTTTCGTTGCCACCTAAGCATATACATTGCAGGCTTAGTGATTGCCTAATATGTTTAATGTGATATGATGGTATTCCAAGTGGCCACCTGTTTTGACCACCAGTCCACCACAACTTTACATCATCTCACTATCAAATGGAACAATAAAAACCAACTCACGTTTTTTTCCGCCCCATAAGACCTAAATGATAACACCAGCCAAGTTTACATAGCTTAACAGTACTTTTTTGTCAAATCTTTTCAGTTTTTTATCTCCTTGATCTGTTTGGTGAGATGCTTTTATATGACACACATCATAATTCCATTATTTTTTGGATATTGTAAAAGTATCTGGATTGATTTCTAAATTATCTTCATGCCCAAAGTGTCATATGATTTTTCATTTCTTGTAGTTACCAAGCCGTTGCATATATTGAAGCTTCTGCAGTGATTTACCAAGACGGAAAGGTTCTTATTTTCTCTTAGAACTGTAGTTGTTATTATTGTTCGAAGACAAAATCCAAATGTCAGTTCAATTACGTTACCATCTGTGGTGGTTATTGCTTCCATTATAGTTTCTCGTGGATCTGTATCTATGTTCATGGTTATAGACAACTGTGAAGATGAACTGCATACCATACTGGTTTCTAGAACATATGGTACCCGAACATTCCTGTTCAACCAACACCCAGTGTAGATTAACATACGGATTAGCACGTTTCTTGCATTTTCTGCTTTGTAACTGCTTCACGCATTTACTTTTCTTCTAAAGCAGTGCCCATCAAGCTGTTATGTGTCATATCTATGTAGCATGATAACAACAACAGATTCACTGTGTGTTCCTTAAATTGCATTGCTATAACTGCCAGCATTTTCTGATTTTGTTTCTTTTACTTAATTGAAGATCCTAATAGAAGTTGACCACCTACAAGGCTTAACGACTCCATACCTTCAAATAAAAGGAACAAATAAGGAAATAGTTTCCTCCACTGGATCTGCACTCAGCTTGGATGGCTCATACACAACAAAGGTTTGCTTATGAATGGAGCATAGGCATCTACCACTTTCTGTGTATATAGTTTTGTTTGTCATGGTTCTTTGCTGCTATGCAGAGCTATCTTCAAATTATTCTAGAGAGCTTACCAGCTGCTGGTATGAACAACCAACAAGCTGCAAGGCTGCAAGAACTGGTTGAGTTCATCCAATCACAGGTATATTTTCTATTGAATCTCTAATATGTAAACTCATTTGCAGACCTGTTGCATACTTTTAGGAATGTCTTGATGACCTAATTGTGAAGGCAGTTCAGTCCAACAGTTTTTTATTGACAATATCTGCTTGCCAGTATTTAGCTTGCATTTTGTTGACCATTGTTGTTAGAAATCAAGAGCATTACTGTGTTCCTGTATCGCATAGATATATGATAAATGCAATATTTTTCTTTTTTTGAAATGTAAGGTTACTTCATGTTGGAACTTGTTATTATGCTTACATTCTGATGTTGTACCTTCTTAAAAATGCTGATATTCAATATGCATTTTCATGTTTAAGTTCATGTAGCATGTCTATCAAGTTATTCCTGCTGGATGTTCCAGAAAAGAATTATAATTTAGCTTGGGAACCAGCCCCACTGGTTGTGGTGGATATCTTAGGGAAGTCTTAATTGGAGGATAAATTCAACCATGATTCAGGTATAGCATGCATGGTTGATTTGATTAAGACATGTATTTTCTGCCAGTCCACTGATCCTGAAACCTTTAGTCTCAACTTTCAAACATGAGCATATATCAGATAAATAAGAGCAAAATGGGTTGCCTCAGTGGGCCTCTAACAATTCCAAGTCTGTTTGGACATATGGGCCTTTTACATGTACAGGGGTATATATAGACTCAACCTGGACAATAGTATTGGTAATACCAACAATCTTGAATTATATATGGTTTGGTTATCCAGATTCATTGGCTGTGGTGTTGCTGCCAGGTGGAATCTTTTGTTTCATGTGTAACAGAAATATGGTTGCGGATACATTTCATTTGTCTGGTAGAGTTATGGCTGTTGTTGTTATCAACTTATATGTTATAAATGTCACTGATGCAGGGAGGGAGCTTCAATTCGGATGTATCTTCACCTATGCGAGAAATTTCTTCTACAGATAGTGTGCTTGATGATATGCAGTCCAGGATAAGGAAACTTGAGCGATGGAATACAATAAATATGGTGATTTCTAACTTCAGTGCGAATGTTATATTTTAGAATTTGGCTCCATCTAGTTAGCTGACTTGGGTTTAGTCAATTACCATCAGTTTTGTGGCTGAAACAGTGGTTCAACTGCTGTTGAACCCATTTCTTGTGCAGGTTCTGTGGACTATATTGCTATCTGCTCTTGTTGGATATTCACTACATCAAAAAAGATGTCACTAAGTAACAAATGTTGCTGATCTCAACTGAAGCACAAGTGTTGACAGACAAATTCTGCTTTGATAAATGATCCTATGGTTTGAAAACGAACATCAGGTTTACAATTACTCCTTTCAGAAAATAGCATATTTGACGGTATTTTCTCCAAACTTTTCAGGCTTTCTCACAAAGGAGTAGTGATGTCCTGGTGATGATGATACCAATCCTGACAGTCTGACTGGTAGGCTATGACATAAATCATTCATGGTGTTAGCAGAATTGACAGACTCATGCACACCAGACACAATTTAGATGACTACAAAGATCAGCTTTTAGGGGAGTGACTGCCACTTATTTCAATGGAGAAAGAGGATTCTTTCCGAGTCATGTAGGTCTATGAATTTTGATTCTGCTCATGATTAGCTACCATTAGAAACAAACCTGAAAAGTGTGAGATGGCCATCCTACGTGCCGTCCCAAATGCCTTTTTTTTTTGCAATGTTTTCATTCCCCCATGCTTGGAAATAACAGATGGAGGTAAATATATCATGAAAAATATTTTACTTACCCTAGAGCTATTTAAGAGTGCTGTCTCTATCATTTCACGTACACTTGCGTAGTTTTTGGTCTTGTAAAAACCCATCATATGTTATCCACACTTCCATGGATTTTTTGTGAAATTATTGCATTCAAGTCATCGATAATGGGTCAACGACCAGAGTTATGGGCATGCATACGATTCACAGAGTCACCTTTTGGAATTTTAATATAATGTGAGGGTGGTTGTTGCAAGAGCTCTAAGTTTTGCTTCTGCACTTGAGTGGGAAACTGCACTTTGTCGTTTGTACTTCCATGTAATTGGAGAAGAGTGAAGAAAATGCATTAGTCGGTTATAGAACGGCGATCAACGCGATCACTTACCTAGCATCAGAATAAGCATGGAACTGAAGCTGACTTGATTTGGCATAAAACTACTGTTGTGATGCTGTCCCTAGCAGCTAGCATTACCCGGCAGATACCTCAAGTCCTCAAGACACAAAACAGAACAAAATAGTAAAGTAAGGTAGGTGCACTAACAAATTGGCTTAGAATATAAAAACCATAGGCAATATCATGTGTAGTGCCAGTGAGGTAGACAACGCTACCAAGCATATGATACCGAGATGGATCGGCAAGAAGAGTGTCATCTGTGGGCGCAGCTGGAGGTTCAACTCCAAGGGAGTAGCTGTGGTTCGAGTATCAGTAGTACCAGACAAGGCAAGCAAGTCTCGAACATAGTTTTGCTAAGAAATATAATAACCGTTAGTTGTGTGATAGTAATCCGAATGCCTAGAAAATAGCTCAGAGAGCCCAAATCTGACATCATAAACATATCTTTTTCTAGGCAATGTGTAAATAGCTCAGAGGGCCCAAATCTGACATCCGAATGCCTATCAGTAGTGAGCTTGCTCTTAACAAAGGCAATGTGTTAATTGTCATCTCCTGTGATTAACATATCATTCCCAAGTAAAAGAAATGATCATGACGATTAGCAGTAAAAGGAGTAGCTATAATAACAAAACTGAAACGCTTAAACCATGCTCAGGGGTGTTTGTTCGCACTACCACATAATAGGGATTTAGTGATGCGTGTTTAGAGACGACTAAAATAGTCATGTCACTAGATCACTTATAGTGTCGCGTTTCTAGAAATGCATCACTGCTATTTGGTTGAAGGAAGATTTAACGACGGTGTTAAAAATCCGTCTTTATAGGTTTAAGTAATAGAGACGGGATTTTAGTGTAGAGACGGGATTTTGAATACCCGTCACTAGTGTTTCAGTTTTTAGGGACGGGGATTTATAGTAGAGACGGGGATTTGAATCTCCGTCACTACTGTTTCACATTTTAGGGACGGATTTATATTTCCCATCCCTAGTATATAAAGAAATAGAGACGGGGTTCAATAGAGAAGACGAGTTGCACGCCGGTAAACATCCTCCTTTCATCCCGAAACACCCTGGTTCGACCCCCACCGATAGCGCACTTTTTTTTCTTTTTAGTTTCCTTTCCAGTTTTTGCTATATAAACCTAAACCCTAACTCCCGCCGCCACACTCTCTGCCTCTCTCTCACCCAACTCCCGCTCGACTCTCTCTTCTCGTCCACGAGCCTCTGCCACACCGTTGGTGGCACCCAGCATGACGCGGGCCTCGGTGCTCGACGCCAAAATGACGACCTCCACCATGCCGACGCGGCGGCCTTCTCTCCCCCAGCCCGACCACCTTGGCATCCTTCTTGACACTAGCCCGACCAGCGCCGCCATCGCCTCCGCGGCCACCTCCCGGATCTCGCGTGACTTCCTCGAGCGGTGGCCTTCTCCCCCCTTCTGGCGGCGGCCTCCTCTCCCCTGGTGACGGTGGCGATCTCGGGCTCATTGGATCCGGCGGCCTTCTCTCCCCCGATGGCCTTCTCCCATCTCCCCACCCCATCCGGCGGTGGCCTCCCCACCCCATCCGATGGTGGCGGATCTAGGGTTCCTGTAAGCTTCATGACCATTGATGATGGGATCCCCAAGGTATAAATGTTTTGGTGATAGATGACAACTATAAAATTATGGGCTAATATTTACACAAGTGTTGTCTATGCAAGAATCGTCTATAACCCGATTACAGATCATATGGATGATGGTTGCCTTGGCAATTGATGACAATGACCACAAGCATGGAGGCTTGAATGAGTTTGATGAAGTCCAAGGGTTGATGAAGATGGATTAAGGCTAAGGACAAGCTATGGAGCAAGTGTTGGGAACACTTGTCTAGTTGTTAGGGTTTTGAGTCCATAGGAAAAATCGGATTATCAAGGGGTCTAGGTCATTTCTCTTAGGTCATGTCTAGTCGGTGATGTGCATGGATGCTAGGTGAAATCACAGGCACTAGGTGGTAGTGGAGAAGCCAAGGAGTTGTTCGGAGAAGCCGGAAAACAAAGTCAAGCGAGGACGAGGAGTTTTAGCTTCTGGACGAAGTGACCGGACAGAGGGGTTAGAGGTGGCTGGACTATACCGTCACTAAGTGGTTTTGTCCGGAGCCTACAATGAGCGGCGAGGAAATTGCCAAGTCTAGAAAGTCCTAGTGACCAGAGGTCCGGTCTAGTGACCGGACAATCCGATCAGTAGGTGTGGGACTTGGGCAGCGAGGAAGCAGCGCACAAAATGTTTCTGGACTGGAGAGAGAAACGGACTGGATGGTCTGGTCAACTGACCGTGCGATCCGGTCAGCAGAGAAGTCAGCAGTGGGCAGAGTTGTTGGAGCTGGATTCTGGAGTGACCAAACGGTTTGATCAGCCAGTGACTGGATAGTCTGGTCAGTAGGCCCAGAAGGCTGATTACATGGAGCAACGGCTAGTTTGAGGTTGAAAGCCTATATAACTTCGTTGCTGGGGTCTTGGAGACCTCTCTTGACTAGTGGAATACCTGAGAGCATTTGGTAAGGTCCAAGAGGAAAAGAAGACGGCACTAGGAGGAGATATTGTATATCTTGAGAGTGCTAGTGGAGAGTAACTTGAGCATCTTGCACATCTAAGGCTAGGGTGTCCTTAAGGGTGTGATCTAGGCTGTTACTCTTGGTCTATGGTGAGACCTAGACCGATTAGGTGTCGATGATCGAGCCTATCATGATTGGTTGTGAAGGCCATCACACGTTTGTACATGGTTTGAACCCGCCATTGAAAGAGGCATCGCTAGTGAGGGCCCGTGTCAGCTTGGGGAATCCGGCAAGTTCTCAAGGGAGGCGAGCTTGTGTCTTGGTAGCAGCGGTGACGTGCGTCGTGTCTTCACTCGGGGAGTGATTGCGGGCTCTTGGGCGAGAACTCCACATTGGTGGCGGGAGGGATCGGAACTCCTACAGGAGTGGTCCAACGAGGAGTAGGGGAAGGCGCCATTCTTCTGATACATCAGGAAAAAATCATGAGCATTCCTTGACCCCCTCTTTACTATTCCGCATTTGTGTGCTATAGTTGATAGGGTGACTTTTGGCTTGCATATGCTAGTGTGTTTAGCTTCCGTATTATGTACTCGTCATGAACACTAGCATGTGTAGGGTCTTGGCCTACTAGAATTGCCTAGGTTGCAACAATTGTTAGGTTCTAGTGGCGTGAAACTGAAGTTTTCGGATTTATGGTCAGCTACCGATTCACCCCCCCCCTCTCGATAGGCCTTCCGTCCTTACAAGTGGTATCAGAGCCAAGTGCTCATCTTTGAGGCTTCACCACCTTGAGTAAGGATGTCGGGACATGTGGGGGGTGTTATCATATTCAATGGGGAGGACTACGGGTATTGGAAGGCACGTATACAAGCCTACCTAGAGTTCCTTGATCCGGAGTTCTTTGTTCGGAAATGCCCTAAAGCCAAGAAAGAATCACTCAAAGCTCAAGACTCAAGTGATGATGAAGAAGAAGAGGACCCCAAATCCAAGTAAAAGAATAAGAGGTACTTCAACAAGGACAAGAGCAAAGTCAAAGGCAAAGCTCAAGACTACAAGAAGAAGTTATCTCGCAAGGCTCTTGTTGGAGAGTGGACAAGTGACAACGCAAGTGACACATCCTCTTCCTCAAGCAACGATGAAGAAGTGGTCGGCTTAGCCATGATCAAGACCACACTTCCACGAGCTCTTCCTCTACCTCCCACATGCCTCATGGCGAGCCACCTTGGGAGAGTGAGGATGAGAGCAGCGACGACAGTGATGATAAGGAGCTCTCATGTGCCGAGCTTTGGAGTATACTTGAGCAAGCCCGCGACATCGCCGTCAAGAAATCCAAAAGTTTGGATGTGGTAAGAAAAGAGTATAAGTTGACTAAGGACTGTGTTGGTGAGATTGAGAGTGAGCTCAAGAACCTTGTCACATCTCATGAGGCCCTAAACAAGATTTATGACAAACTCAAGGGTGATCATGTAGAGCTACGTGAGAAGTATGAGGCCCTTAAACATACTTTTGAGGCCATCAATATGGATGATCTTGCCTCTCCCTCCTCCTCTAGTTCATCAAAGAGTGATGTTTCTACTATGTGTGATGAACTAACCACCTTCGTCGAGGTTTCTTCTCTTGAGCCATTTGTTTTGAAGGAATATCACAAGCTCAAGGAAGAGAGGAAAATGGTGATGGACGGCTTTGAGAGGATCACACATGATAGAGCCATCCACAAGGAAATTCTTGGGAGGAACCTTGTGAACAATGTCTCCCACCATGGACTTGGCTCATATCCTGCCGCCGTCGACACATCCCCATATGGATCAAACCCCTACTCACTGACGACTACTATTGCGAGAGGTGTTGCAAGGATGGCCACGCCACCAAGGATTGCCCCATGGTGAGAAGTTCCATTGCTTTACCTAATGCTAACTTGTTCCATGAGAACACACATTTCAAGCTTTTTAGGAACAAAGATGGCAAAGTGAAAGCAAAGGCTTTGGGACCACCAAACAAGAAGAGAAAGGTCAAGAACATATGGGTGCCTAAGTGCATTGTTGATCTTGAGAGGTCGGCTACGTACAAATGGGTGCCAGAGAACAAGACCTAGATGGTGGTGGTGGTGGACAGAGCGCTTTCATGAGGATAATGTGAAGTCCACCACAAGTGACATGGACCTCAACGTCATATCTACTCATGAGGGAGGTAACCGTGTTAGTTCTTGATAGTTGTAGTGTGTTTTCCTTTCTCTTGCATTACATGGTAACTAGGACTCCTTTGTGACTATTATGCTTTGCATCCATGCATGTGTAAATAACTAAAAGAAAAAACACATAAAAATTAGTCAATGTCTAACCCACTCAAGATACCTATAAGCAAGGGGGGGGGGTGCTTGAGATGGTGGTTTGGCTTCTCTTAAGGCAAGGGTATGGCTTATAGTGAGTAAGCTTGAGAGGGGTTCAAACTTGACATTGTTAGGTTTCCTTTATGTCTTGTTTCAATATTGCTTGGATTCACATGACATGTTTACTTTCATTACATATGTAAAATGCTTGTTACATGCATCATATAGGAAACACAAAGGAGGCTTGTCTCACTTGGAGATATTTGTGCCTCATACTCTATATGAGATTACATCTCCACAAGTGTGACCAAAGGAAAGGATTGTGCTTCATGCCCATTGAGCAAGCTCTTATGAACTCCGAGGTTAAACCCACTCGCGCGGTTCATGGACTAAGGCTCATACATACCCATTTGGATCTTATTTGCCTTGGTTCTTATTTGCTCGATTCTTCATTTGGCATCTACAAAAATTATAAGGCCATAAGAGTGCCACTATTTGAAAATGAGTTGTTTGACAGTTCACTTCATATTCCAGGTGTAGTGTTTTATTTGGGTGTTAAGTGAGGGCACTTGGAAAATGGAGAAAATCCTTGATTCAAAGAAATCCTGGTAGTGACCGTACGGTCCGGTCATATGACCATACAGTATGGTCTGTGCAGCAATGCACAGTGCTTCAGGAGACTGGAAATGGAGACTAGACGAAATTCTCAGTAGAGACCGTACAGTCCGGTGTGTCTGATTTCTATTCACCCAAAATCTTAATTTCCATAAACCTTGAGCCAACCAGACGGTACGGTGATATGAGCGGGTCCAATCATTATGTTGAAAATGCATAATGCTTCTAAAATCCAGTTTATCGATCTATTCCTTGTTGATCTCGACCATCGATCTCCTATTTGATAAAAAATCGTCAGACCAATTTGGTCGCTTCCTCGTTAGTGCCGGACACTGAGAACCTGCTCCGGACTCACCGCCTCGCCTCTCCGCCGACGAGCCGCCACGCCATGGTCCAGACTCGCTCCCACTTGCTTGCTCGCAGTCACCGCTCACCCGTGAAACCCTAGAACCACCATGCGCAAGCAGCCACAACCGCTATCTCCTCCGTTCATCGATTCATGCCCTGATTTCGAGTAATTAGTTTTAATTGATGCAATTAGATTGACTTCCCATGATTAGTTGCATTAATTAACTAATTGACTCAACCTAGGTACAATTAATTATGTTCTTATCTGCTAATTGCATGTCTAGGGTTTGTCTCTTGTTTAGTCTGCAGTTAGATTTATTGCCGATTATTTGATTGTATACTAGGTGAATCACACGAGGCACATATAGTCGATGATCATTGTTGTAACATTGCTTTATTTGTCTAGTGATCATGTCCTTCATTCAGTGCTAGGATTTCTATTGTGCATTCTTTCCTAGTGGTGCTTTGCTTGTAGATTTATATAGGTTCTATACTCATCCTATCTATACCTACGTGCATGCAGTGACAACAGTGAGCAGCAGCAGAGATGGCAGGTTTTGGACAGGACAAGGGCAAGGGCAAGATGCCAGAGAAGCTCAAGAGCAAGAAGAGACCGAGGCTAGACCCAGAGTCAGCGAGGTCCTTAGGGTGGCTCAACACCTTGAGGCTATGGAGACAACACGTAGGACCCCTGGTGCACGTTTGATTATTGGATAGTCAGGTACAAAGGCACATGGACTACAGAGGAGTACTAGGTAGAGGATTGCACCCTTGGCTATAGGAGTCATACTGCCAGCATGGTCGCAACATACTCCGGCTTCTCGTCAAGAGAGGTCATCGAGACCTGCGGAGCAGGGACACACCAAACAGCAGGAGGAGGAGTCAGAGGAGGAGACCTCAGAGTCAAAGTCTGAGAAGCTTGAGGAGGAGCAGCCAACACAACCAGAGCAGACAGGACTGCAGAGGTCAGCTCACCGGGTAGGAGACCCGAGGTGCACCTGTGCAGTGTGCACGAGGAGGTTATAGAGACTGGTAGAGGCAGCCAAAGAGCCAGACATACTTAAGGTTCTTGCGAAGGACCTTAAGACACTACGTATTGTCTCCTTCGAGCAGTGGGTTCCAGTCCCCAGGGATCTCGCTGCAGGAGAGAGGTATTGGACAGACCTCTAGAGGAGGATTGGAGAGGGTTTGAGACGTTACCTGAGCTGAAGGGCAAGGACATACTGTTTCTGCCGCAGTAGTACACCACTTACGAGGCTATGAGGAGGGCCACCAGCACAGACTTGGAGCAGTACTTCACATACTTGCCAGGTCTAGCTACTGCACCACATAGGTACAGAGAGGACATAGTCCTAGAGTTCTATGCCACACTGTGGGTTGCCAGAGACCGCTCAGAGATCTGGTTCTTGTTCAGAGGGCAGCCACAACATGTGACTAGAGAGGATCTCATAGCTAACTTCGGACTTCTGGCTTCAGACTTTTAGCTATACAGGAGTGCCTATGGGACCCTCGCTCTATCCCGCAGACCACAGGGAGGGAAGCTTCCACTAGACGATATGGTATTGATTGCCTTACCACCACCACACACCCCAGACTTTGAAAGGGTCCCTGTGAGACTCACCGTAGAGGCTAAGGTGGTTAGAGCGATAGTCATTAGCACTATCATTCCTAGGTCTGGCTACAGAGAGGAGTTTACACTACTTCACCAGTGAGCTATAGCAGCTATTCTGAGGAGAGTGCAGTTTGACTTGGCAGATTTACTGGTTGGAGAGATGGAGGAGGTTATTTCTAAGAGCGTAGGAGGACGTCACTTCATCTATGCTCCCTACATTTGCTATCTTGTGAGGAGGATGGGCCTTATGACAGAGGAGTAGTACGAGGCGTTCCCTGAGGTGACCACTAGCTATGCACCTCGAGTCCCCAGGGGACCGCAGTCAGCCTCGAGTCAACAGACGGGAGAGGAGGGGCAGGAGTCACCACCAGTCACTCACGAGCAGGCAACTCATCCGAAGACGGTGGTTCCTGAGTCAGCCAGTACAAGAGCACCTCCCCAGCCTACTGATTCACAGTCAGGAGACGCTATCACTATAGCAGCACTAGTAGGACACCTGAGTGAGTTCATTTAGAGCACAACTGAGGATAGACGTCAAATGTTGGAGGTCATTAGGGGACATGCAGAGCTTTAGAGACAGCAGCTGGTAATCTTGACTACCCTGATGGCACAGATGACAGAGATGATTCAGAGGCAGGCCAGTCAGCAGTAGGGACAGCCTTCACTTCCACAATTTCAGCCACTGTCGACACACCCAAGACACTTCACTGCTTTGACGACAGCTCAGTCAAGCGAGTTGTCACACTCAGTGGTGTTACCGATAGTGGCGACACTCTCTTCTACTTTGTAGATGGCAGGACCCTCCACTCACTAGCAGTTTCCAGTCAAGAGTTTGATATTCTCAGAGGTTGTACACACCACCCGTGCAGACTCCCAGACAGTTCCAGAGTTAGCTACAGCTACAACTCCACCTTCCACTGCTATAGTCAACACTCTTACATGTCAGGTAGTAGAGGATCTAGTCCGCGGAGGTTTCTCATAGCAGGATGTGGCGGATCTTGCACTTCTCTAGGCTTTAGTTGCTTAGGAGACTGCCACAGTCACACCATCAGAGCCGGACAGAGGGTATAAGTCACCTGTAGACCTTGACTTCTTTGAGCAAATGAAAGCTTAGGCGGCATAGGCTTTGGGAGGACAACAGGATCCGGCACAGGAGCACCCAGGAGCAGAGATGTTCACTTCTTCTTGTCTTTTTGGTGCTTGTTGCCAAAGGGGGAGAAGTTGTCATAGGTCTATGGGGAGTGGGGAATGAGAATGTGATCCTGTGCGATCGAGAGTAGCTTGTATCTAGGGAGAGGATACACATACTTGTACATTTGTTTTGGGAGTTAGACACATTTGAATCTTATTTTGATAAATTTATTGAGATGTTCATGGATTTTGATGAGTCATGGTTTTCATTCATGTGTGTTTGACTCATCTTGATCTCAATTGGTTTACTTCCATACGCAGTGCTTGTCTTTCCTTTATTTATCCTGTTTGCCTGTGTATGATGCCATGATGATGGTTGCTTGCCTTTAATACTTATGCATTGCTATGCTAACCTGTTGCATTTCTTCATTCATGTCTTGCATTGCATGTCTTTATGCTTTCTTTAATATCCTATCATGACATGCATGCATTATCATCTAGAGTGTGCTTTTCTCTCTTTTCCTTTTAGCTCTTGATGATAATTGTTTGAGTAGGACCTTGTGTGTTTCTCTCTTATGCTTTTGTGGTTCCTCTCGATCGTAGTGTAGCTCTTTTAGCCCTGTTGTTTCTTGTTAAAATTAAGATAAGTAGTGGTTGTCATCAATCACCAAAAAGGGGGAGATTGTAAGCTTCATGACCATTGATGATGGGATCCCCAAGGTATGAATGTTTTAGTGATAGATGACAACTATGAAATTGTGGGCTAATATCTACACGAGTGTTGTCTATGTAGGAATCATCTATAAACCCTATTACAAATCATACGGATGATGATTGCTTTGGTGATTGATGACAATGACCACAAGCATGGAGGCTTAATGAGCTTGATGAAGTCCAAGGGTTCGTGATGATGGATCAATGCTAAGGACAAGCTATGGAACAAGTGTTGGGAACACTTATCTAGTTGTTAGGGCTTTGAGTCCATAGGAAAAACAGGACTATCAAGGGGGTCTAGGTCATTTCTCTTAGGTCATGTCTAGTCGGTGATGTGTATGACTGCTTTGTGAAATCACAGGCACTAGGTGACAGTGAAGAAGCCAAGGAGCTGTCTGGAGAAGTCGGGAAACGAACTCAAGTGAGGACGAGGAGTTTCAGCTTCTAGACGAAGTGACCGGACAAAGGGTTAGAGTTGACCGGACTGTACAGTCGCTAAGTGGTTTGGTCCGGAGCTATCGAGGGTAAATATCGGGGTGCCACGTGGCGCTCCCTAAAAACCAAGGGGGCACCCGATTGGGCCCCTCCTGAAAAACATCCATGCAATAGTCCCACTTTAAACCGTGAGAGTCGCATCGCGCTCCCGACTCGCCCGACCCGCAGGTAAACAGGAACTGGCTTGCTTCGTTTGACCCCTTGGCGGGGATCGAGCGACCCGCCACGCCCGACCCCTCCACAGGGGTCAGGCATCCTGTCGCGCCTTGCCCCGCTCAAACCCACAGAAGGGTCAGGACGTCCCATCGTGGGCCCAACATGGTCAGCGAGCAAGCTTCACCACTTCCGACCCTCACACTGCAAGTTCGAGCCCCAATGCGATAAGACCAGAAGTGGCAAAATGGGGAAACTCGATTACCTTGTTGGAACATGATAGATCCCTACCCCATGTGGGCCCGAAAAGATCTGACCTGGTGTCCTAACCCCAACTGGGGACGGATGATCGAGCCGGTAACTCTCAACGGCCAACTGCTCAGTCTTAAATGCTATACTCACTACGCTTGCACAGTGTCAGGGGGTCAAATCCTCCTGTACGCCTCGCCACCCCCGTCACCGCTCACACCTGCTGATGCAAGTGGGCGTGGCAGGGCACTCGATGATGCCATCACCCGATGACACTAACAAAAGTGGCAGTACAACATGATCGATGGACAACGATGATGATCACCCGACCGCATAACATGATAGCGCCCATGATGCATCGCACCACACCCTGCAGAGCACGCCATCCACAGTGACGGGAAGGACGCGGCCCCAATGACGGAAGATGAGGGCAAGTCCGTAGCGCAGCGTCATCTTCGGCCACAAAGATTGTGTGATGGGATGGTCAAGATTGAAGACCTCGCCATCGACCAGGGGCTTCGTTGATGTGAACAAGGGTTCCCGATCTTCCGAAAGGTTCTGGATATGTTGATTTGGTCGGAGGCGACACACAAATCGATCCGGCTTCAGAACAACATGTTCTAAACCCCGCAATCACAGCACGACGTCTCCTCTGGTTATCAACCGTTCAAGAATGATTGACCTTGCCGAGAAGTCTAATTGCTACCTGTGAATCAAGAACACACGCAAGAACAAAGAATAATGCAACACAATTGCAGATGTATGATTAAACTCACCAAGTTAGGGTCTCACAAACCGATGAATGATGACACTGTTTATGAACAGAATTGATCTAAGCAAAACCCAAACCCTAATGGTGTGGTGGCGGATGTATATAAAGACTCTAGGGTCGTGCAAGACCCTCTGGATGTGCCCCTAATTGGGCTCAACTGGATACAAAGCCCAAAGGCAAAAAACGGGTGATGCAGCACCAACACAAATTCTGGACCCTCTCTTGTTTTGACAATTCTGATGACTCCTGATGAATTTTGACATGAGGCTGGTGGCATTGGAATGTTCTTCTTCTTATCTTTCCGTGCATATGTAGATCATCCAAATCCGAGTCTGTATGTGTCCTGGGCATCCGTTTTAGTGCAGACTGGTACTGGGCCCCAAAACAGACTCAAAGTCGGTTTTGGTTGGGCCTCCATGTTTGCTTCCACGTCCTTGCTAGTCCTCCACGTCTCCAAGTCTTTCTCCCATCATCTCGTGGTCCTCTCTATGGTTCCTAATTACAATATAATCATTAGGTAGCAAACCATTCTCAAAAGTGACATATAATGAAGAACGTAGGAACGAGCTCACCTCTAAATTTAGTCGTCGTGCACGAGCTCTAGTCATTGGACCTTGGAAGTCCAGAATTGGAGGAGTGTTATGTGTATCCATGGGATTGATGTCCTATCATCCTCCCTCTCTTGAAGTGGAGTCGTCCTCGACTCAAACTCATCCTCTTCTCACAAGTATGGTTTCAAATCTGAAATATTAAAAGTAGGACTAACCCCGAACTTGGGAGACAACTCAAGTTTGTATGCATTATCATTAATCTTCTCAATTATTTTGAATGGAATATCAGCTCTAGGCATTAATTTAGACTTTCTCAATTATGGAAATCTATCCTTCCTCAAGTGTAACCACACTAAATCTCCTACATCAAGCTTTACTTCCTTTCTACCTTTACTACCAGCAATTTTATACTTTTCATTCATCTTTTCAATACTAAGTCTAGTGGTCTCATGCATTTGCAAAATAAATTCAACACGCTCCTTAGCATCATGATGAACTCTCGCATTAATAGGTAGAGGAAGTATATCAAGTGGAGTACGGGGATCAAAACCATACACTACCTTGAACGGACTTACCTTGGTAGTAGAATGTGTTGCCCGATTATAAGCAAACTCAACATGAGGCAAACATTCTTCCCATTGCTTCAAATTTTTCTTCAAAATAGCTCTCAACATAGTGCCCAAAGTGCGGTTCACAACCTCTGTTTGTCCATCAGTTTATGGGTGACAAGTTGTAGAAAATAGCAACTCTATACCCAACTTATTCCAAAGCGTGCACCAAAAGTGACTCAAGAATTTTGCATCATGATCTGAAACAATAGTAGAAGGCATACCATGCAAACGTACAATTTCTTTGAAAAAGAGGTCAGCAATATAACTAACATCATCAGTTTTATGACATGGTATAAAGTGTGCCATCTTAGAAAATCTATCCACAACAACAAAAATACTATCACTCCCCCTCTTAGTCCTAGGCAGTCCGAAAACAAAGTCCATAGAAATATTCACCCAAGGAATAGAAGGAACAGGAAGTGGCATGTATAAACCATGTGGATTCAAATGAGACTTAGCTTTTTGATATGTAGTGCAGCGAGCAACAAAACACTCAACATCTTTCCTCATATTTGGCCAAAAGAAGTGTGTGGCCAAAATATCCTCCATCTTCTTGGTACCAAAATGACCCATCAATCCACCTCCATGCGCCTCCTGTAACAACAAAAGACGAACGAAACCAACTGGAATGCATAGGCGGTTAGTTCTAAACAAGAATCTATCATTCAACACAAATTTGTTCCATGCACGACCTTCTTTAGAATGCAGCAATACATCCTTAAAATCAACATCAACAACATATTGTTCTTTAATTGTCTCACGTCCAAAAATTCTACAATCAAGTTGAGACAACAAAGTATAGCGCCTAGATAAAGCATCAGCGATCGCATTATCCTTCCCTTTGTTATGTTTAATAATCACTATGTCAGGTCAGCCTTCTAGCAACACTTTTATGTGTTACTAGATGTAGAAAAAAATGTTGCTGGGAGGTATAGTAACACATTTAATAAGTGATCTAGGTTGTGCTGTTACTAGAGCATGTTTTGTTGTAACACATTTATTTGTTCCTCATTGTGAGACAATGTGAAACAAGCAAATTCTATTACAACACATATATGTGTTACTATTTCTAATAAAAAATGATTCAAATAAAACTTATTGTAACACATATATGTGTTACTACTCAACAAAAGTGTTATACTTATGGTACTAAAAAAAGCATTAAATGTAAAAAATGTCTTGCATTAGGAATCGAACTCTGGTTGCATACTTCAAGATTGATGGCAACACCAGCCAGGCTAAGACACAATTGTGGCTATAATTTGTAAACATAGAATTTAAAACATGAGGGTGGACAACTAATGTGTATTGTAACACATATATGTGTTACTACTTGAAATAGTGTGTTACAATATCTTTGTTTGGTTGTACTAAATATTGAATCATTTTACTGTTGTTAAAAGAAGTCTAATAACATTATTTGACATGTGAATATACATGAATCTCATGTTTCGTTGCTTGCCATCAAAGCATATGCTGCTTATGTAGCACCAAACAAAAATAACTTGTAATGCCAAATAATATATTATTCATAAACATTATATAGGTGCTTTGTTTTCAAGCTTGCGACATTTTCAAAGATAGAATTTTGATTAAGATGAGCAGCATATAGCCATTTTATAACAATTAGAGAGTATGAAGTTTTATCCCAATGATGAAGTCACTACCACGTGATTTGGGAAACATTTTGCATTCGGAGCTAACATTGTTAGAAGATCAAAAATTAAATACATTGTTGAAGTTGCAAGACAAGAGATTATGAGGCTAACATTGTAACAATTTTGTTGTAACACTATTTTGTGTTACAATAAGATTTTTCTTGTAACACTTATACTAGATATGTTAAAAAAATCATAATAGTTGTAACACTTTTATTGTAACATTAGTTTTTTGTTACAAAAATAGTGTCTTGCAACATATTTTTTAAAAATGAAAACTATGTGTTACAAAGTTAATTGTAACACATAATTTTATGTTCCTATAAAATTTATTGTAACACAAATGTCCAAGTGTTACAAACATGTGTTACTATATGTATGTTCTGTTGTAGTGAATGTAAGGAAAAGACTCAATAAACTCAACCCATTTAGCATGTCTACGATTCAAATTACATTGAGAAGAAATATACTTAAGTGACTCATGATCAGAATGAATAACAAATTCTTTGAGCAACAAATAATGATGCCAAGTCTCTAAGAACGTAGAAGTGCATACAATTCCTTATCATACATGGAGTAATTTAAAACAGGCCCAGTAATTTTCTCACTAAAGTATGCAACAGGTTTATCATCTTGCATCAAAACACCACCAACGCCTATACCACTAGCATCACATTCAAGATCAAAAGTCTTATCAAAATTAGGTAATTGCAGCAATGGTGCATGTGTAAGTTTGTCCTTCAAAGCATCAAAAGACTCATGATGTACCTTACCCGAATGGAAATCAACGCCCTTCTTTGTCAACTCATGCAAAGGTGCAGCAATGGTGCTGAAATATTTGACAAAGCGGCGGTAGAAACCTGTAAGACCAAGAAAACTCCTCACCTGTGTGATAGTTTTTGGTACAGGCCAGCTCTTTATGGCTTCAATTTTCGCCTCACCACCTCAATTCCCTGTGGAGTCATAACATAGCCAAGAAAAGAGACTCGATCCGTGCAAAAGGTGCACTTCTCAAGGTTACCAAATAAACATGCATCTCACAAAGCATAAAAAACAGCACGCAAATGATTCATATGTTCATGTATGGATTTGCTATAAATCAAGATGTCATCAAAGTAAACTACCACAAATTTGCCAATGAAAGCTCTTAAAACCTCATTCATCAAGCGCATGAAAGTACTAGGTGCATTAGTTAAACCGAAAGGCATTACTAACCACTCATATAACCCAAATTTGGTTTTGAAAGCTGTTTTCCATTCATCTCCAAGTTTCATTCTAATTTGATGGTATCCACTACGCAAATCAATTTTAGTGAAAATTATAGCACCACATAACTCATCATGCATGTCGTCTAGCCTAGGAATAGGATGACGATACCTAATAGTAATGTTGTTAATGGCTCTACAATCTACACACATACATCAAGTACCATCTTTCTTACGAACCAAAAGTACACTGGTTCTACCCTCCATGGCCAACGGGGACTTCATGGTTGCCCAAGCCATCTGGGATAACCCGAGATACACGACACATACGCACCAATTAAGGTCGTATATGGCAACCTTTTGCAAGGATGAAAAACAACTCGGTCTGAGCCCAGTCTCAGCGAGTGGGCATACCGTCCTGCCAACAGTACTTCACGGTATGAACCGCCCACTCCAGCAGCAAAAGGGTCAAAGACCACTGTAGTAGGTACCGTCCTCATTGCCGCGTCAATGCTACATCAGTTTACTAGTGCCCATAGACTAGCATGCATTCGGTACTGTTCAATACTTGACCAAGGGGCCGACCACGGACGGGTCCTAGGTTCGACAAGGCAGGGCTACCGTGGTCAACACCCATGTATTACTGCAAACCTACACATGCATCATCCCTGCCCGGTTATGACATCAAAATAAACTTCTTTTATAAGTCCCGTTCCAATGGTCAAGTTCATTCTTAGTAATGATATCTATCGCGCCTAGTAGTTACTAAGCGAAGCGACACAATACCGATACTACCAAGGTTCTAATGACAGTGGTATAGGTCATTGGGGTATCATGCAAGTGGGTTCCAATTTACTCCTATGACCTAATGCAATAATAATCATAGACACTAGTAATATTGATAACTAGCAACTTTATAAAATGGCAAATGAAAACCGGGGCTTGCCTGGATTGATGTTAGTACTAGCAACTACCACGTCTTGCTCTGGGGAATCAAGGTCCTTCTGAATGTCCTCCTCTTCCTGCTCTTGGCTGTCGTTGCCTATATGATAGAATTGAATTAACGGCCTATCAAAATACCGTTGAATGCAATGATATGATGCACAATGCTTTTTAAAAGTCGATAAAAATTATTGTTATGTTCTCGAAGTCATATGATTCAAAGAAACAACTTAAAGTTTCATCATTTTATGTGTGTTATTCATTTATTTAGGTTTGTTATAGTTTTTCATAACAATCAAGCAATTAAAATAGTAACCAATTGATTCTGGACTTGAGTGATTTATCATGAATAGGGACATAGGTGAGTAGCATTTTTACCAATTTACAGCCTCTGGATATTATTATTCTAATTACTAGCATTTATTAAAGTAAAATAGTGATATGAGCAAATCAATTTAGTTAATTAAGTAAATTAAGGTTTCTGGACTTGTGTGTTTTACTTGGTACAGGGGCTTCTAAGAGTGATTTTTGTGCCAAGTGGCAAGGGCCAATTAATTATAGAATAATTACTAGAATTAATTTAAGCAAACACACTAAATAAATTCCACAGCTTAAAATCATTCATGTTGTGCCAAACCAAAATTTGTGGGGGTAGGTAATTATGTAATTATTAAGCATGCCAAAAATCAAAGCTAAATTTGATACCTAGTATTTCTGGTGAAATTAAATATTATTTGGTCAGTTTAATATATATATATATATATATATAAATATATGAATAGAGGCAGTGATTTATTATTTTACTAAAGTAGAGCAATTCGAAATGAACCTAACCAATTTTGTTTGAGCTTCATTAGAGTTAAATTCGATTTACTAGGAGTTTTCAAAGTTTTTAGCAACTTCTGGCAATTTCTGGACATTTTCTGGTTTAAGGGGTTTCCACGTCAGAGCCACGTGGGTGCTAGGTCGGATCCACGTAGTGGCCACGTAGGTGCCAGAAGGACGGCCAATAGGCTCATCGAAGTGGGGTGGCGTGCGGCCGGAGGGCACGCTGCCGGCGGCTACGGACGACGGAAACTCATCGTGGGACCATGCACATGACACGCACACCAAGACAGAGAGCAGGGTGGGGTTCACGAGGACGGGATCTCACCGGAAAGCGGTCGGTGGCAAGGAGCGGCGGAAGACGAACTTCGGTGAGGTCGCGTTCGGGCTAGGGGCAGCAAACCGAACTCCGTCTTCTCCGAGAGCTTCACCGGGGCACGGGGAAGAGCAGCATCACCTCAGCTTGCGTCGGGGAGGGCCGAAGGTATGAGCTTGTCGGCGAGGTGGCTCAGTTCCGTTGGAGCAGAGGCGGCGGCCGGGGAAAATGTGGCAATGTGCCTAGCTCTCAACATGAATTAGAGAGGAAAAAGGTCAGTGCGTTCACGGATTGGTTGCGCACACGTACGACGAGGAGAGGAGGAATGAGGCATACCAGAGACTAGAAATTTTTGGTCGTGGCGGAGGAGGTCACCGAAGTTGCTTGCTTTGGTTTTTCTTCAAATTGGCTAGATCTCACGCGGGGTTTGGTCGAGCAAGTGGCATGGGAATGCAGAGGGAATGTACGCGCGTGGGTTTGGGGTTCTGCTCGGCTCAGGAGGCAAGGAAGCAGAGAGTTCGAGCTTGCGCTTGTGCTGAAATGGCAGAATAGGGAAGGGGGGAAGAAATGGAAGAGAGAGCAGCTGCAGAGAGCGAGAGAGAGGGTGTGCTTGAACTCGCGGGTTCGCTTTCCGGTTGCGCAGAGGGAAGGAGTGAGTGGGGGAAAACGGGAGCGAAAGGCGCGGTGAAATTGAAATTCGGCCGGTCGGTCGCTCGGTGGCGTGCAAAGAAGGAGAAGAGGAGGTTGGGCGAGCTCGTGGTGAGGGGACAGAGCGGCAGGGGTAGAGGGGGTGGGGTCAACGGCGCTGTGCACTGTAGAGCTCCGAGTCCCAGGGCGAGTGAAGACTGCCCGCGCGGTGCGCCGACATGGAGTTGGCAGAGCGAGCCGGCAGGCTCTGCGCTAGTACGAGGGAGAAGAGAAAGATTTTTCACTACAGCCCTCCAAGAATTAGATTTCTTACAAATAAGTCCCTGATCAAAGCTGGTTTTTTAAAAATCCAACTAAAATAGCTAGGGATTTCCTAAAATGGTGAAATTTGGTGGACTGACTATTTATATGGTGGAGAACACTCTGGTGAATTTTATTTGAAATTTGCATAAACATATTTTTAGAATTTATTAAATGCATTAATTAGTTACTTAAGAATCAATTAATTAATTAAGGGTTTTGTCAAGCAGATAAAATGCCCAATAAATTCATAATATTCTATTTTATTACTACCAAACTGATGATGAATTTATTTGGTATGAGTTGTATTGAAATTTTTCAATTGCTTGGTTGCAGGTTGTTTATTACTACCAAACTATAACTTGGTTGCAAGTTGTTTATTTGCCTAGGATTAAATCAATAGATGGGCTCTATCATTTTATGCTATATTAACCATGATTAGTGCTCCTCATATTTGTTAAATTAAGGTGAGACACCTGGAGTGTCACAGCCCTCCCTTCTTAAAGAAATCTCGTCCCGAGATTATGAACAAGGTAAACTAGAGGGAAGTGCGGTGGTCAAAACATACCCGTGTATGATAACCAAAACTTCGAGTAGTGAGTACTCAGAAATTCTTCAGATTCCCAAGTAGACTCATCCTTTGAGTGGTTACTCCATTGAACTTTGTAGAATTTGAGGGTTCTATTACGGGTTGTGTGCTCTTTCTCATCGAGGATCTTTATAGGTTGTTCGGAGTATGTGAGATTGGGTTGGAGTTGGTCATATTCTTCCAAAATCTTATCGATGAGTGGCTTGAGACATCGCTTAAGCTGAGGGACATGGAAGGCGTGATGAACTCCGGATAGATTAGCGGATAACTCCAGCTTATAGGCCATATTTCCACATCGCTCCAGAATTTGGAATGGTCCAATATAACGGGGAGCTAACTTTCCTTTGACTCCAAACCGTTGGATACCTTCATAGGCGACACCCTAAGATAGACATAATCACCCATGTTGAAGTACAGTGGCCTATGTCGTCTGTTTGCATACTTCTCTTGTCGGCATTTAGCGGCTTTAAGGTTGGCTTGAATGATACGAACCCTTTCTTCAGCATCCTTGACAAGGTCGGGACCAAATGTTACCCTTTCTCTAGATTCAGACCAATTTAGCAGTGTTCTACAACTACGACCATAAAGTGCCTCAAATGGTGACATTTTTAAACTCTCCTGGTAACTATTGTTGTATGAGAATTCCGCATAAGGCAAATACTCATCCCAATTACCACCATGTGTTAAAATACATGCACATGCTCTAAGCATATCTTTCAAAATCTGGTTGACACGCTCTGTTTGTCCGTCAGTGGTGGCATGGTAAGCGGAACTCTGAATCAACTTGGTACCCAGTGATGCATGCAGTTGTTCCCAAAAACGAGCAACAAACTGCGAGCCATGATCTGTAACAATAGTCTTGGTTACTCCATGAAGACATAGAATTCTTGCTATGTATAGTTCTGCATATTGCTTTATCTTGTAGGTGTTATTGATCGGTAGGAAGTGGGTAGATTTCGTGAGTCGGTCCACAACGACCAAAATCAAATCATGCTTCCGAGAGGTGAGAGGGAGACCAACAATAAAATCCATGCTGATGTCTTCCCATTTCCACGTGGCAATACTCAATGGTTGAAGTAATCTGGCCTATTTCAAATGATCAGCCTTAACTCTCTGACAGGTATCGCATTCTGCGACATACCGAGCAATTTCTCGCTTCATCCTTGTCCACCAGAAATTCTTCTTCAAGTCTTGGTACATTTTATTACTACCCGGATGGATGGAGTACTTGGAGTGTTGCGCTTCATCCAAAATTTTCCGTCGAAGTTCAAAGTCTTTTGGTACTACTAAACGGTTATCGAACCATAGAGTACCGTCCGAGTCTTGGGTAAAGCATTTTGCTTTACCATCTTCAATGTTTTGACGGATATGATTCATACCAACATCATTTTTCTATGCAGCAATGATTTCTTCATGAATAGTAGATTGCACACTTAGGTTGCTAATCACTACAGCAGGTAAAACGTGAAGGCTGGGTTCTAAATTAGTTTCACGGTCATTTCTATCCTGAACATCCAGCTCCAAGTTGTTGCAGTGGACCTTTCTGCTTAACGCATCGGCAACTACATTAGCCTTGCCTGGATGATAATGAATCTCCAGGTTATAATCCTTAATTAGTTATAGCCACCGACACTGTCTCATGTTCAGATCAGTCTGGGTGAAGATATATTTCAAGCTCTTATGGTCTGTGTAGATGTGCACTAAGTTGCCGAACAAATAATGCCTCCATATTTTCAGTGCAAGTACAACTGCAACTAGCTCCAAATCATGAGTTGGATAGTGCTCTTCATGCTTCCTTAGCCGTCGAGATGCATAGCCTATGACACGACCTTCTTGCATGAGTACACATCCAAGTCCTGTCCCAGACGCATCACAATATACGTCGAATGGCTTGGTGATGTCGGGTTGAGCTAGTACTGGGGCAGTTGTCAATAATTTCTTCAATGTTTGAAATGCTTCTTCACAATTGCTGTTCCAATCAAACTTTTTCTCCTTTTTTAGCAGCTCCGTGATGGGTTTGGTCAGCCGAGAAAAATTTGGTATGAACCTACGATAATATCCGGCTAGCCCGAGGAAACTGCGTACTTGGTGAACTGTCTTTGGTGGCTTCCAATCTAGCACATCTTGAATGTTGCTAGGGTCTACCGAGATTCCTTCTGTAGAGACTATGTGACCAAGGAATGGCACACGGTCCAAACAAATTCACACTTGCTGAATTTTGCATACAACTTGTGATCTCGTAGACGTTGAAGAACAATGCAAAGATGTTCAGCATGCTCTTCCTTGGACTTAGAATAGAAGAGGATGTCGTCAATGAATACTACCACAAATTTGTCCAACTCTGGCATGAATACCGAATTCATGAGATACATGAACTGAGCTGGAGCGTTTGTCAATCCAAATGACATTACTAGATACTCGAATAATCCATATCTAGTAGAAAAGGCGGTCTTCAAAATATCTTCTGCTCTGATTTTTATTTGATGATAACCCAAACGGAGGTCAATTTTTGGAAATACCTTAGCACCAACTAATTGATCAAAAAGAATATCAATTCGTGGTAACGGGTATTTATTCTTGATGGTAACTTCGTTGAGAGGTCGATAATCAACAATGAGACACAGAGATTTGTCCTTCTTCTTCACAAAAATAGCAGGGCAGCCCCAAGGTGAAGTGCTTGGGCGAATGAATCCCTTTTCCAATAACTCATTCAATTGCTTTTTCAATTCGGCCAACTCATTCGGGGCCTCTTGTAGGGTCGATGAGATATTGGAGAAGTTCCTGGCTGTATCTCTATCTTAAATTCCACTTCACGGTCAGGTGGTAGGCCGGAGATATCCTCGAGAAATACGTTCGGATACTCACAAACAACGGGGATGTTCTCGAGCGATTGCCCTTCCAAGTGATGGACAATCAAGGCTTTCGATGAATTGATGTTTAGAGAAAATGTGTCTTTTCCATGCAAAGGGGAGGTGATGTGAATGATACGGGGCTCGATGTCTAGCATGGCTCTATGGGTTTTCATCCAGAACATACCCAAAATCAAATCAATTCCTTGGTGGCTAAGCATGATAAAATCCATGGGGTAGATTTTCTTGTTTATTTCTAGAGGAGCTTTGCATACTATTTGATTGGCACTAATTTGCCCAGCGGGGGAACGAATTATGTAGCATCTTTCTATAGTCTGGGGTTGAAGATTAAGTTTTTGCACACATGCTTGGTTAATGAAATTATGCGTAGCACCAGAATCAAAAAGTGCAAGGACAGGCTGGCGATAGAGCGAGAGCGTACCGGTCAGCACGGGTTCGCCCTGAGAGATATCTTCATTGGTGTAGTTCACTTGGGCACCACGTGACGGTGCATTCACATTCCTGCTCTGGTTCTGATACTGGTTGTTGTTGCTGTTGTTGTTGCGTCTTGGTGCAGTGCAGTTCTTTGCAAAGTGGCCGGTATGACCACAATTGTAGCAAGGGTAGTTGCCTCCACGATCAGTAGGTAGCGGGGCACGAGCACTCGGGTTCCCTTGTCACTGATACGATGCACGGTACTGATTGATCTGCTGTTGGTATGGTGCACGAGGTGGGAAGTTCTACTGCTGTGATGGTCTCGAGTAGCTCGGGCCAAACCATCGCTGAAGCTGTTGCTGCGGTGCTGCCCGGAAACGTTGTCCGGTGGGTGAAGTATAAATCAGGCGATGCTTCGCCTATGGGGCAGCAGAGGCAGTAGCAGGGGCCTTTCTCTTGCGGTCTTCTTCTTCAACTTGGTGTATAGCGCCTTCCTGGACAATAGCAGCATTGACCAGATCGTTGTATGTGCCAGTCGTCTGCCAAGTCAGACGTTCCTTGGGCATGGCATTCATCCCACACATGAATGCGTATCTCTTCTTTTCCTCAGTATTAACATACTCAGTGGCATACTGAGCATGGTGATTGAAAGCTTCAGAATATTGGAGGACATTCCTCCCTCCTTGTTTTAGATCCACGAATTCCTGGAACTTTCTCTGCATGAGGCCAGCGGGGATGAAATGAGCACGGAAAGCAGCTTTGAACTCATTCCATTCAGTGCGGCGTCCAGCAGGCAGAGAAGCTTCATAGTTGGCCCACCAGGCACTAGCAGAGCCCTGGAGTTGTTGGGCGGCGAACAGCACCTTCTGGCGCTCGGTGCATTCCAGCAGACCGAACTTAGACTCGGTCTGACGCAGCCAGTGGTCGGCGTCCAGCGGCTCTCTGGCACACTCGAAGGTTGATGGGTGGGTACCCAGAAAATCTGAGTAAGTGCTCTGACGAGGCTGGTTGTTGTGGTGGTTGTGGTTGCCTCCACGTCCAGCCAGGTGGGATGTGATGTCGACCAGCCGACGGAGCAGCTCGGAGTCATTCTGCTGCCTATTGAGTGTAGCGGCCAGGACTTCAGCTAATGAAGGCTCAGCATTTGCTCCTTGAGGAGAGCTCTTAGGATCTTCCTGACTCTGAGTACGCACCATGCTGCAATTTATACGGTTGCACATTAGTTATCTCTCAAAATATTCCATAAAATCACATGTGCAAGAATATAAATTTGCAAGAGGCACGGTAAAATCTCAGAAATGACAACCATCTCCATTGATTCAATTCAGCCTATTGGAACCCTAATTCTAGTACGAACCCTAGCAATACAGAAACACCAAACAGGACGTAGGGTTGTTATCCTCCGGGAGGCCCAAACCTGTATAAACCATGTGTTCTGTGTCCATCGATCATCCGTACTCATACGCATACCTAGATCTACTACCGAGAATATCTCTTGATAGTTGGCACGCTAGGAAGGGGCAGTGTTGAGTCCTACTCCATTGAAATCGATGGCTTTCATCGACATCAAGTTTTGCCCAGGAGAAAAGATCCGCTTTGGCACCATCAGCTTCGTGGCCGATCAAAGTGGGTACCTCGTCAAGCACGATCAGGTGACTTTCCCGGTGGTTGTCGTGCCTTTCGATCTAGGTGTCAGCAGAGGTTTGGCGGTCAATCGGACCTATTGACCCAATCGGTTCCCACTCGGCATGAACAACACGGTGACGACTCTCCAAAGGGAAACCCTCCTGGGCCCTTGCTCAACGTTGCTCAAAACAAACCGATCGGCAACCTTGGCCGACTCGGACCTCACTACGGTCGATCTCCCTGTTTTTCATACGGATCAGTCGGATGAAGATCCGAATTTTTTCTATGAATCAAGATTAGTAGCAACAATCGGCCTTGGAAACGAGTCAGTTCTAGACTTGATTGAAGGGCCGAGTGATTCGGAAAGTTGCTTGTCGGATTATCACGAGGTGTTCATGGTGGCACCTGCCGCCCAAGGAGGCACTAATGAAAAAACATCGGCGGCAATCGCCACGCAAGCAAATGCACAACACCGCGATAGACAGGAAACTGATCCCAAGGACGATGACCCGGACACTGCCACTCCCCCGCTTTGACAGCCGGACGCTCGGCAGGGCTCTCGGGTTGTGCAGAATCTGGACATGGGTGACATCACCTTAAAATTCGATGGCGAAGACGTTTTCAAAACTCCACAGCACAACATCACGGCTGCGGCGGCCCTCTTCAGCTCCATAGAGCTCTTGCTCCAAGTCACTCCAGAATTCACACCTCAAGTCAACCAGTTAAAAGCGCACATCAGGGCCGTGGCAGTACTGGAGATGCATGTGGTGCAATCAACACCGAGCAAGACAATATCTGGGGCTGCCAGTTTGATACCCAGCCAGGAAAGAAGGGATCAGCAGCGCACTAACCGGTAGGCAACTCCGCTGATCGCATCAAGGCGAAGGCCCATTGCGGACTACCATGATCAGCATCCGGACACCGACCTACCAATGGTATACCGCCACTCGATGCGCGAGTTTGATTGGACAGCAGATACCAAGAGAGGGACCATGCGGCCCATCGAGAATATGAGGATGAACGACGCCGTCGTGGTTTCGTTGATGATCGGTACTACAAGCACAACAATAGGAGAGAGCCGCCCTGAGATGATCAATACCACGATCGACGGGACGAGGGTTGACGCTAGGACAGATCCCGCTAAGAAGCTGGTCACGAGTTGGAGCGAACCCCCATCCTCGAAGACTACAACAATGAGGCTGGCATTCGAGCCTTCACTCGGGAGCTTCGGACCGTCAGTTGGCCAGTCGGTTTCAAACTAGTTGCCATCAAAAAGTATGACGGCAAGACGGATCCGTATGACTGGCTTCACGTCTACTCAACCGCCATACAAGCACTCGGCGGCGACAGTTTTGTCATGGCCAACTATTTGCATGTATGTCTTGCTCCAGTGGCCAGAACCTGGCTTACTAATCTGCCCAACAATTTGATAAGTTCTTGGGCAAAGATTTGTCGGTAGTTCACTACCAACTTTTAAGCTACCTTCGACAGGCCGGGGAATCATTGGGAACTCGCCCGGATCAAGTAGTGGGACCGGGAGTTGTTGCGAGAGTACATCTAACGCTTTTGTCGATTCAAGAATACCAACCCCAACGTCTCGGACGCTCAAGTCGTTGCCACCTTTTAGAGTGGACTTCGTGATGATGATTTGATCAAGAAGATCGTAGGTTCGATGCCGCTGGAGGGTTGTCGGCCAAGGAACTCTTCACCACAACTGACAAATACATGGCTGGCAACTCGGCTTTGTTCCAAGTCCGCCAATACAAAGACGAGGCACCCCAGAACCGTAATCAGTCAGGACTGTCCGACAAAAACAAGGACGGCGACAGGAAACACAAGCAAGATCAAATGGTGGCCAACACGGAGCGCCCCACCGGGAAGAAACAAGTCACTCAGGATGACTTCGACAAAATGCTTGATGGTCCTTGTCTGTTACATGACGGCGCTCACAAAGCCAGGGAGTGCTTTAAGCTGAAGAACTTCGCACATCATGCTTTGAAAGTCTGCAAAGACCGCCCCTGGATCCCCAAGGGCGGCAGAAAAGATTCGGATAAGGACAACCAAGATGAGGGTAAGGAGGAATTCTAGGATCCTGAACACGAGGTCAACTACATGTGAGGCAGGTCCATGGGAGATTCGAAGTGTCAGTAGAAGATCCTATACAGAGAGGTCCATTCGATCTCACCAGCGGTCCCTCATTACTTACGCTGGTTTGAGGTTCCGCTCACCATCGATCGGTCAGACCACCCGGATTATATCCCCAGGCCCAGGAAATACCCCTTAGTACTGACGCCGACTGTCAATCGAGTTCGGCTGAATAGGGTCCTGGTGGACAGCGGCAACAGCTTGGACATCCTCTTCGTGAAAACTTTCAAGGAGCTCGGCATACCTTTGATTGACCTCAAGCCCAGCCGATCGCCGTTCCAAGGCGTGATCCCTGGCATGCAGATAGTTCCCTTTGGACAAATCACTCTACTAGTGACTTTCGGCACTTAGGAGAATTACAGGATGCAGCGTATTACCTTTGAGGTCCCTGACCTTGATTCTACATACCACGCCATCATAGGGCGGCCAGCCTAATGAGGACATCACCATGCTGCATACGTGCATATCATGGCCTTCCCCAAGTTACAAGTCGTCACCAACTCGGTCGCCACGTTTGTCTCGGATTCAGCCGACACCCCTTCACGGTTTTGATGATATCTCCCACATCCGACGTCCAAACGAGGCGTTCTTTGATGCGTTGGAAAGGGGTCGTCGACGCCGAGTTCCCCAAATTTGAGTTTATCCCCTTACCTCTCAGAAGATCGGGCCATATATATATCATGGTCATGATGCTTTGAATTTATGATTTCTATGGAATAAGTGATGATATTGTATCAATCATGACTCCAATACTGACACTTGGTATCACCACAACTCGTACATGTCGACGAAGTGGGTTACTTAGTCCCCAGGGTTCATGTCATCTGTTGAGGACTAAGGCAATTCTCCTGGTTTGCATATGCTTGACCGAGTGGGTTCTTAGTCCCCCTGGTTCATATCGGTTATTGGGAGCATTGTTTAGAGGGCTGACATGAGTTGTATATTGGTTGCGAGTGTTTAACATGAGTTCATACAATACATAAACAAAGTAGCGCAACCTAAGAATTCATTATAACATTGTTGATGAATCTAGACCAAGCATTGGCGTAGGGGGAGCACCAACAACAATGCTCGCTTGATCATTTGAGATGATCAACCTTGCGGCTTCGGCTCCGATGCCACCACCTCCTCCATCACAAGATCACCTTTGGCTTCGTCGAGCTCACCAATAGGATCTCCTCTTTGAACTCTATGAATTTGTGAGAAATCTGAATGATGACCTTTGTGAGAATCTATTGAGCATCTATGATCTTGTGTGTATGATAAACTCCTTCAGAGGATTTCAGAGGATTGCACCACATGAAGTGATTGACAAGCTCCTCCAATAAATCACAACTCTGAGAGGGGTTTCTTACTTGAGGTGGTAGTCAACAGGAGACATAAGCTCTCAATTGAGAGAGCAATAGTGATGATACTCGTGCTCCATTCACAAGTGGGGCATGTGCTTGAGCACGTCACTAGACTCTATGACTCGTGCTCCATTCCTATGTACCCGTTTTATATGCCAATAACCACCAACATCGTACCATATTCTCATCATAATCATGTGTTTTATCTCTAATGTTGACGATTTCCATATGTAGTGTGGTTTTAGTGCTTTATTGTAGAAATAGGTGAAAAGACGACAAAATGACTCTTACATAAGAAGTACCGACAAGAAACCCGACTCGCCATACAAGGAGGGCTTCCCACTAGCCCATGAAGCTTACAAGACACACCTGGATATCCATGAGGTCCAATGTGCAAGCCAAAGGTCGTGGCCTAATGCCTAAGGATTTCTAGAAGGTTTATCCGGAAGGAAATTTCAATTCGGGGAGTCCAGAAACAGCACTATATTGTTACGCGATTTCGGAACCGAAGACGTGGTCAAATGGGAAACCTCAGAATACCAAAGTTGCAGATCTTGTCGAGTGCTTTCTGAAACATATATTATTTACATTTATTGGACTCCAGAGCTGAGATATATGGGCCCCTCAAGGCAGGCTGCATAGAGGAATCCAAATCAGGACAGATATTTTGGTATCACAATTTTGGGTATCTAAACGTCTGATCTGAGGATCCAAATAATACCAATGTCATAGATCTTTTCGAGGGATACGCGATAGAGTCTGGGTTTGCCTCATTTGGACTCTGAAAGCATCAGTTATGATTAAAGTAAGTCGGCGTAGTATATTACAGGTACAAAACCGACTTGGATTCAATCTCTATAAGCTAAACTTGGAGGCCAAGCAAGGGAGGACGTGATCAGAGGCTATATAAATGCCCATATGATGTCCAAGGCTGGGGACACGAAGGAGAAGTGGGAGAATTAAGACATAAGAGCCGCTGCACATCGCCGGGAGGCCGCCGGAGTTGAAGAGCCACCAAATTGAGAGATGTAGTCTAGTCGGGTAGGAACCCTGTGTGGTGCACTACATCGAAGCTAGGAGAAGTAGAGCCATGTACCCTAGGAATCATCAATGTTGCAACAAGGACGGCGCCGATCAATGCACCTGTTGAGCTGATCGGCGCTCCTCTAACGGTGATGAATATTGGTACCTTTATCTATATCTATGTTATCTATCTTGATTCTGTCCTTGGTCGCTTGTTGAATCTCTTTCAGTGAATTCAGTCTATGTGGTGTATTTAATACCTATCTATTCCCATTAGTGTAAATTACAATTACGCTTTTGCTCATCGCATAGTGCAAGAAACCAGTGGGGAGCTAATAGCCTCTGTCATGATAGCCGGGGTGACCGAAGCCACCATGTCTTGTAGAATACTAAGTTTATCGTTCGAGTCAATGAAGTGCCAAGTAAGCTAGGATTAAGATGGTAATGATTACTGCTTCAGTGCCGATCAGCGCACCAGTTGTGCTGATCGACACATCCTTTCTCCATGTACTAGATGCATATAGGCTAACTCCAGGTGTTCCTCTTTGGTCGATGTGTATGCTCCTATAACCCCTTTTACCAGGTAAGACTTCACGCCAATCGGTGCACCTGTTGAGCCAATCGGCGTAACCTTCAACTTTCACCTCTTTTCATGCTCACGTGTGTGCAATGTGTACTTCATGCTAGGATTGATTTGTTAGACAAAATAGTAAACTCTAAATACGGTTCTCTTCTGATCCATGTGGATTCAATTAAATCTTGGAATACTCTAAGGGAAAAAGTGCTACAATGTACACCGTCCTCTTGCGGTATATAAGTGGGTGCGTATCAATGACCAACAAGCATATTTTTCTGGCGCCGTTGCTGGGGATCGGCAACTCGAACCTGTTTAGGGAGATCTATCTAGTTTATCAAATTAATCCTTTATCTTTTTATTGCACATACCCTATTTTTCTTTGTTTGTGTGTCCATTGAAAATCAGGAACGAAGCTAGGCACACAACCTCGACTGGAGCATGGCGACATAGCTGCTTGCGCCGATCGGTGCCGCATCGATGCCGACGCTGACGACCTCGCTCTTCGTCGACTCTATTGCTCTGTAGCAGTAGGTGCTAACTCTGTTAGTAGCCCATCATCTGCTACGGCGTCCATGTCCATGCAAGACTTGCTTGTGCTAATCGGCGCAACGCCCATGCCGATCGGCACCTCACCACTCCATAAAAAGGGAGGTACGCTCCTTGTGTCAATATTTTTTTTACTAATGCTTTGCCAGGATTCTATCTTATTCACAGCAACAAATAATAGGGGAAAAGAATCATGAAGATCAAGAATTTCGATTGTGAAGAGTGAAGACATGATGTATACATTCTTGATAATGAGTAGATGTGCTGACCGCTGACCAAAGGATGGTGTACGAAATTCTACAGAGGATTGAAAGATCTAAAAATTTGATATTTTGGAAGAGCATCAAGTCTAGTTTCCAACGGTTTAAACCTCACGTCATTTGGACTTTCCTACAAGGATTTATGGCCAAAACAAGAGACGCTGCACAGGCTGTTTGAATATCTCGCGAGAGTTACAAACAATTGGAAGTTTGAGCCAAATATGGAATTAGAGTCCTATATCCACGTGATATATGGGTTTCCAGACATTTAAGAGGCTTCCTTTTGGTAATTGACACGGATTCAAGTTGTTCCAAACACGGAGTTCGAATATTTGGAAAGTTTGAATTCAATTTAGATTCATCGCGAGACAGCCTGACATACTTTTAGAAAAAAGGCCATATCTCCCTCATACGGAGTCTGATTGGGACGCATGAGCACCGTTTGGAAAGATAATTTGATGCCCGATGCAATGGCACAGGTTTCAGCCTCTAATTCCTTCTGGTCGTGGCGTAATATCCGAAACAAGACGTCGGTTCAGAGAAGCAACAACAGATTTCTTCGGATTTCTTCACTGTTGACTTGATGGATCATTGGACAAGAATTGAGAAGTTGCATCCACTCTTCATCATCAATACTTGCTGGTGCAACAAATATCAAGGTTCACATGTCAAATGACAAGCCGACATATGCTCCAATGCTAAAAAGACGAAGTCATCAAGATTCTTCGGAAAATAAAGCTAGAAGCTGAAATCATTGGTAATTCTGTATACTTCCTGTGCTGACCATTGGATAAAAATTTTATATCTGAATAGAGCTTCAAGTCTTATTTCCAACAAAACAAACGGTGCTAGATTTGGATTTTTCTACAAGGATTTATGAGCACATCATTGGATGTTGTGCAATCTGTCAACAACACGAAGCCCTAGAGCAAAAATATCATAAATCCCATATACCGTGTCCGTTTGAAGTGTATGAGCACTCGTTGGAAAGATAATCTTACAACCTACAAGATGGTATAGGTCTTTGGCCCTGTTCTATCCTGTTGGTAAGGCGAAATTCAGACAGAAGAGGATCTGCAGATTATCAATGACAAAATTGGAGATGAAGATGACAACAAGGATAGCTCGAGCAATTCTCCTACAAGCAAATGATTAGAAGTTGAACAAGATTGAAGACTCCAGAGCATTATATCACATACACACATTGAGCATTATGCAACACAATAAAGACGGGCAATGAGCGAACCACGATGAAGATTGCATAAGTACAAGCTACATGGAAATCTTTGGATCTTACACCAAGAACCATGGCTTCGCGACAACAAGGTATGTAAGAAGTCTAGCTACATGACTCTAATTGAAGCGCTTTTCAGGAGGCAACCCGTGTTTTTGTGTTTCTTTTTGTTTTGTTTGGATTGACTAGTGCTACTAGGAGGGCAACCTAGAATTTGCATCGTGAGAATAACCCAACTCAATTGATTCACTTGTGGCAAATTAGTTCTAGATTAAATTTTTATTTTTAGACCTTCATCACCATCATTTTGTGTTTCATTTGCAAAAATCATCCACTGCATGCATATTTGTGAGCACTTGCTTTGTTTTTGTTATTATTTTTTGCATGATGTTTTCGCCTGCATGCATTTAACCATCTAACTTCAGCCCATCTAAACCTCCCACCCTTCATTTTCCATCAAATTCTATAGCCAATTCCAAATGCGCCGATCGGTACATATCCATTGCCGATCGACACAACACCCAAATGCTTTTCCAAGCATTCCTTCACTGCCACCTAACATGTTTTTGCTTTGATTCGCCCAAACCTCTAACTTTGCATATTCATATTCACCTTCCCACTCATAATAGCTTGGTTTGAACTTGATAATTAGCACTTAATTGGCTTGTGCACAATATCCTTAGCAAATTTAGGTGTAAACGTGGTGTTTATGCTTATTTGTTGAACAACATTGCATAGTTCATTTGCCTTGCTCTGTTTTGCATCATTTGCATTGGTTGGTTGCTAATCTTTTTCATTGCGCTATCTCTCTAGTCCAACGGGGTTTTGCAATAGCTAAGTCACATAAACATGGTGTTTAGACTTTGGTTATTAATGAATTTCATTTATATTGCTAGCAATCTAGTTGTAAGCATGGTGCTTAGAGCTAGGTGTAAACATTGTTCTTGTTTAGCTTCCACACCGCTAATCTTCGTTGCTAACATACTTGTTTGCTTTTCTTCAAGACTAAATGATGAAAGCATTTTGATCCCAGAATTGTGTACATGACACATTCATTTAGCAATTTTATGTGAATGTGGTGTTTAGATGAAATTATGGAACAACATTGATTATAGTCTTGTTTCTTTGCTAACATTGTGATACTAACTCCATGCATCCACACTTGTGCACACAAGTACACCCATTAGGATTTTGTTTTCTTTTTGCTACTAGAATTAAAATGCCACAAGTTGAACTTTTGAGGTTGTTGCTAGACAGTAGATATTGTTCTATCCCCGACCATCATATCGGGGGTAGTATGTGCATTTCAATATTTTGCAGGAATGAAAGAAGTACTCTTGAACGAGGATAGTCGAAGGAAACGAGGTGACAATAGCCGCATATATAAGAGGGAGCATTGGGACAGCACATCAAGGCTGGAGATGGAGGTGACGAGAGGCACAACCGTCTATGCCGATTGGCGTATCCTCGTGCCGATCGGCGCATCCTTGCTGATGTGGACAAGGGTTCCCAATCTTTCGATAGGTTCTGATAATCTTGATTAAGGCGGAGGCGATACACAAATCGATCCGGCATCTGAATGACACGTTCTGAATCCCGCAATCGTAGCACAACGTCTCCTCTGGTTATCAACTGTTCAAGAACGATTGACCTCGCCGAGAAGGCTTATCCTTGCCTGCAAATTAAGAACACAAGCAAGAACAAAGAAGAATGCAACCAAATTTGCATGTATACGATGAATCTCATAAGTTGGGGTCTCACAAACCGATCAAACGGCAAAACTGTTATCAACAGAATAATCTAAGCAAAACCCCCAAACCCTAATGAAGAGGCGGCGGCTGTATATGAAGACCCTAGGGTCATGCACCACCCCCTGATCGCAGCCCTAAGTGGGCTCAGCTCGTTACATGGCCCAAAGACCGATTACGGTGTCGCAGCACCGGGACAGATTCTGGATGTCGATTTGTTTTGACGATTGCTGACGGCTCGCGATGGATTTTGATATGGGACTGATTGGGTTGGAAAGATCTTTTCGTTATCTTTCTAGACATATGTAGAACGTCCAAATCCGAGTCCATATGCGTCCTGGGTATCCGTTTTAGTGAAGACTGGTCCTGGGCCCCGAAACAGACTCGAAGTAGGTTTTGGATTGGGCTTCCACCTTGGCTTGGACGTCCTTGCTGGCCCATCACGCCTCCAATCACCTCCTCAGCTATATCATCATCATCTCCATGGTTCCTAACAATAATTAAATCATTAGGTAGCAGTCTCTTCTCAAAACCACATAAACAAAACATTAGAAACGAGCTCACCTGTAAATTCAGGTCATGCGCTTGAACTTCCATCTTAGTTGGAGGAGTGTTGTGTGTATCCATAAGTGTCATGTTCTCATCATTCTCCCCCTTTTGAATTAGAGTCGTCCTCGACTCGATCCCATCTCTTTCTCCCAATAGTTGTCTCAAATCTAAAATATGAAATATAGAACTATTCCCAAACTTGGGATGCACCTCATGTTTATATTTGTTATAAAAATTATCATCAGAATGTGAAACTATAATAGAAGACATGTCGTACCAATGAACAACCTCTTTGAAAAATTGGGCAGCTGTAACATCATCCTCGCTCTTATGATAATTTAGAAAATGTGTGATCTTATAAACACTAGAAAAACTTGACCTGACATGATAATTGTTACGATAGTTTTCAAGTTGATCATTTAATTTTATAACACAAGGAGGTTTCAATTTTGAATAAATATAAACTTTGTGCACCATAAATGAATGTCAATGATCATAATAGCCAATAGCATGAAAATTGTTTCTTGCCAAAACATCAAGCTCATTCATTTGTTGTGGCGAAGGTATAAGTGAAGCAGTGGCACACAACTCCTCTTTATCACAAGGATGAGTAGATAAATCAAATTGTGGCAAAGGCAAATCCAAACAAGGTTCCAATATAGCAAGATTGTTGGAACAATTCATCACATCAAGAAACCTCTTACCTGAAGCAACAACATGTTCTTCATCTTTCTTACTATCCTCTTCTTTGTGTAGAACCTGAAATGTACTAGTTGCAACAACATGCAAGGAAATATGTTCATCCTCTAGTAATTCAGATTTTGATGTAAGTATTGCAACATTTGAAACAATCCACTCTTTCCTATATGGTTCATTCTTTCTCCTCTCAAACCTTTGTTGATCCTCTTCTAAAATTTCAGCAGTGGTCATAGGTTTAAGAGTAACTCTTCTACCATTGTATTTAAATGAGTAGCTATTTGTAATGATATTGTGTGCAGCATTATTTGTAATAATCCAAGATTTACTGATGAGGACATCACTCCTAAGGATACATACAACACTCCTCCAATTTTGGACTTGCAAGGTCCAATGACTAGAGCTCGTACACGACGACTAAATTTAGAGGTGAGCTCGTTCCTACATTCTTCATTATATGTCACTTTTGAGAATGGTTTGCTACCTAATGATTATATTGTAATTAGGAACCATGGAGAGGACCAGGAGATGATGGGAGAAGGACTTGGAGACGTGGAGGACTAGCGACGTGGAGGACCAGCAAGGACGTGGAAGCCAAGGTGGAGGCCCAACCAAAACCGACTTCGAGTCTGCTTCGGGGCTCAGGACCAGTCTGCACTAAAACGGATGCCCAAGACGCATACGGACTCGGATTTGGACGTTCTACATATGCACGGAAAGATAAGAAGAATACCTTTCCAATTCCACCGGTCTCATATCAAAATTCGTCGGGAGTCATCAGGAATCGTCGAAACAAGAGAGAGTCCAGAATCTGTTTCGATGCAGTGTCGCCTGTTTTTGGCCTTTGGGCTTTGTATCTAGTTGAGCCCAAGTAGGGGTGCGTCCAGAGGGTCTTGCACGACCCTAGGGTCTTCATATACAGCAACCGTCACACCATTAGGGTTTGGGGTTTTGCTTAGATTATTCTGTTCATAACAGTTTCGCCGTCATCACGGTTTGTGAGACCCCAACTTCGTGAGATTCATAATACATCTGCAATTGTGTTGCTTTCTTGTTTGTTCTTGCTTGTGTTCTTGATTCGTAGGCAGGGATTAGCCTTCTCAGCAAGGTCAATCATTTTAGGACGGTTGATAACCAGAGGAGACGTCGTGCTGCGATTGCGGGGTTTAGAACGTGCTGTTCTGAAGCCGGATCGATTTGTGTCGCCTCCGACCAAATCAACGTATCTAGAACCTTTCGGAAGATCAGGAACCCTTGTCCACATCAAGTGGTAATCAGAGCTTCAGGTGCACCGTCAGGTTTATACTACCCTTAGTTAATTTTGTTTTGTGTTCATCCTATCGTCCACAGAAAAACCCAAAAAAATTTTCCCTCCGCCCATAACAATGTGTTTAGCCTTTGCATATTTCAATTTCAGAGTCCGTAGTGTTGAGTTTGTACCCTAGTTCTTGTTTAGTCGCTGGTTTAGTTTGTGTTTTTGTCATCAGTAGTGTTTCCCTTGCAACCCTAGCCGCCATCCCCTTCACCATCCTCTGCTTTGTTGGCTTTTTGTGCTAGGGTTGATTGATCGACACACCTAGCCTAGTCTGATGAGGACATCACTCCTATGGATACACACAACACTCCTCCAAATCTGGACTTGCAAGGTCCAATGACTAGAGCTCGTACACGACAACTAAATTTAGAGGTGAGCTCGTTCCTACGTTCTTCGCTATATGTTACTTTTGAGAATGGTTTGCTACCTAATGATTATTTTATGATTAGAAACCATGGAGAGGACCAGGAGATGATGGGAGAAGGATTTGGAAACGTGGAGGGCCAGCAAGGGCTTGGAAGCCAAAGTGGAGGCCCAATCAAAACCGACTTCGAGTCTGTTTCGGGGCCCAGGACCAGTCTGTACTAAAACGGTCGCCCAGGACGCATACGGACTCGGATTTGGACGTTCTACATATGCACGGAAAGATAAGGAGAAGACCTTTCCAATGCCGCCGGCCTCATGTCAAAATTCATCCGGAGTCATCGGGAATCGTCAAAACAAGAGAGAGTCCAGAATCTGTGTCGGTGCTGCGTCGCTTATTTTTTTGTCTTTGGGCCTTGTATCTAGTTGAGCCCAATTCGGGGCGCGTCCAGAGGGTCTTGCACGACCCTAGGGTCTTTATATACAGCCACCGCCGCACCATTAGGGTTCGGGTTTTGCTTAGATCAATTCTGTTTATAAACAGTTTCGCTGTTCATCGGTTTGTGAGACCCCAACTTCGAGAGTTTAATCATACATCTGCAATTGTGTTGCATTATTCGTTGTTCTTGCTTGTGTTCTTGATTCGCAGGCAGGGATTAGCCTTCTCGGCGAGGTCAATCGTCTTTTGTACGGTTGATAACCAGAGGAGACGTCGTGCTGCGATTGCGGGGTTTAGAACGTGCTGTTGTGAAGCCGGATCGATTTGTGTGTCGCCTCCGACCAAATCAACTTACCAAGAACCTTTCGGAAGATCGGGAACCCTTGTCCACATCAAGTGGTAATCAGAGCTTCAGGTGCACCGTCAGGTTCATACTACCCTTTAGTTTTGTTTTCGTGTTCTTCCTATCGTCCACTGAAAATACCAAAAAAAAATTTTCCCCGCCCATAACCACGTGTTTAGCCTTTGCATATTTCAATTTCAGAGTCCGTAGTGTTGAGTTTGTGCCCTAGTTCTTGTTTAGTCGCTGGTTTAGTTTGTGTTTTTGTCGTCAGTAGTGTTTCCCTTGCAACCCTAGCCGCCATCCCCCTCACCATCCTCGGTTTTGTCGGCTTTGTGTGCTAGGGTTGATTGATCAACACGCCCACCCTAATCCCACCCTAAACCTACCCTCACCACCTCGGACCAATTTTCATAAATTCCACTTTCCGCTGCATCCACCTCGCCAAAAAAACTCCCTACCCGACCCCAAGCCCGACTCGGATTTCACTGAAACCACCGGGTTCTTCAAAATCGATTCCGACACCCCTTCGGTAAAACAGCCATAACTTTTCGCTCGGTTGTCCGTTTTGGCTGAAATTTTTACAGGAATAACTACGCCCCTTCGGTAAAACAGCCATAACTACGCCCTGTGTGCCCTCGTCAAAAAATTCAAAAAAAATCGGGAAGATAAAGAAAAAATTCATTCAAGTTGAAACCCGACGTTTTCTGAAACTTCAAGATTTTCTGTAGGCCACGTCCTAGCTCGGTTTGAGCTGAAATTTTTTGTGGTTTCTCCCTCTTTGCTAGTCAGTTGGAAAAAAATATCAAAAAAATAAAATCAAAAAAAAAGAAATTTGGGATTCCTACTAGTGCTCCATCTAGCCCCCTGAAATTTCTGAGTTTGGCTGTTTTACACTAAGCCCCCTGTTATCGGTTGTGTCCCTTTGTCTCCTTGTTTCTTCTTTGCTATCACTACTGTTCTAGGACATAGTTAGACCAGCAACTAGGGACAAGTTACTTGGGCACTTATTCAGCTTTACTATCTGTTTTTGATTTGTGTGCCACTCATATATACATATTTGGCCTTCCTAGCTCTACATACTTCTTCTGGACAGCACATAGGTTATTTGGTAACCCTTGCAATCGTGGAACACTTCTCCCTGGTATCCTTCGCTTTGTTGTTTTCAGAACTTTGTAAGAGCTTTGCAAGAAGCTTACTTTTGCTGTGTTGAGAGGCACCACTGCTTAGTAGTTTTGTAGGGATAACCTTCACTTTTTTGTTTCCTGTTTTGGTGTTTCTGATGTCAGGAAGCGACGGGGAGGGTGCTTCACCCTCAAAATTGGATGAGTGCGTGAGCCAAAATCAGTTACAGAAGGCTTTGCAGGCGGTTCAGAGTGATTTGGCAGAAACGATCACCAGGGCCGTCACCGACGCCGTCACCAAGCTTCACCTGGGAGAAAGCATTGAGCGGTTGGATAAGAGAGTCTCTAAGTTAACCGATCAGGTTGTCGAATTGGAGACCGCTCACAAGAACAACAACAACAACAACAACAACACCAACACCAACAACAACACCAACAACGACGTTGAAGGCGATCATGATGAAGCAACGGTGTATAAGGCTGATGGCACCGTCGATAGGTCAGCTACAAGGACCGCAAGGTTACGACGCCGTTTGCAATGTAACCCTCAAGGTATGGGTGGTTTCCACAACCACACCCGTCGCACACAAGGTAACTATGCTCCAGATGATCCGTATGCTAAAATTAAGTTTTCAATTCCTTCGTTTTCGGGTCAATACGATGGTGATGCTTACCTTGATTGGGAAATGACGGTAGAACAAAAATTTAATGCCCACCTTGTTCCTGAACAACATAGAGTTAGACAAGCCACTAGTGAGTTTAAGGACTTTGCTATTGTTTGGTGGAGTGGTCTAGCTGCTGAAACCGATTTGCCTACTACTTGGGAAGAACTTAAGGTAGAAATGCGTGATCGTTTTGTTCCTCCTTCTTTTTATAGAGAAATTCGTAATAAACTGCAGCGTTTAGATCAAGGAGATAAAACTGTTCAGGAGTATTTTAGTGAGCTTCAGAAGGGTTTGATTCGTTGTGCTGTGGTTGAAAAAGTAGAGGATCAGATTTGCCGCTTTTATTCTGGTTTGAGAAAAGAAATTCAGGACATCCTTGATTATAAAGAATTTTATACCCTCAGCCAGTGTTTCCAGTATGCTATGCTTGCAGAGAAAGAATCACAGGGACTTTTCCAGGCTTTTGAGGAGTACAGCAAGTCCAGGAATTTCTACCCACCACGGCCGACGGGGACTTCGGGGCTGCCCAAGCCATCTTTCCGGCCGCCCCCACCAGCTAGTGTTGTTTTTGCAGCACCAAGATCAGCCCCTGCCCCTTCTACGCGCTCAGGTAAAAATTCTGTGCAGGTACCGGCTAGTAGTGCCTCCTCTGTTGCTTCGACGGGACGCACTACAGGGATTCAGTGCCACCGCTGCCATGGTCTTGGCCATGTGCAGAAAGATTGCCCAAGTAGGCGGGCATATGTGGCGACAGATGATGGCGGTTACATGAGCGCCTCCGATGTGGAGGATGAGGAGGAGGATGTCGCTGCCACCAGCGGTGACCTCGTCCTTGGAGGCGGAGATACCACGGGCTATATGAATATTATTGTGCAGCGTGTGCTTAGCACACAAGTCCAGCAACCCGAGATGATGCAGCGACATAACATGTTCCAGATTTTCTTCGTCATCAAGAACCGTCGGGCATGTGTCATCATTGATGGAGGAAGCTGCAACAATTTGGTGAGTTCTGATGTGGTTAAGAAGCTTGATTTGACCACACGCCCACATCCACATCCATACTACATTCAGTGGTTAAATGACTCTGGAAAAGCTAAGGTAACACAAACTTGCAGAGTTCCTTTTTCCATTGGTTCCTATGTGGATTCTATTGATTGTGATGTTGTACCCATGCAAGCTTGTTCACTTTTATTGGGTAGACCTTGGGAATTTGATAATGATGCTGTACACCATGGTAAAAGTAATAAGTACACTTTTATGCATAAAGGAACTAAAATTACTTTGTTACCAATGACCCCTGCTGAAATTGTACAAGCTGATTTAGAACGAGCTGCTAGTTTGAAAAATAAACGCCCTGAAATTCAGCAACCTGTTAATTCTGCTTCTACACCAAGTAATATTAATGATTCTTCATGTTCTAAGGGTGCTGCAATTAAATTACAAGGTCGTTCATGTCTTGCCACAAAATCTGAGCTTGCTGAAATTTCTACTGATGATATTTGCTATGCTTTGATATGCAAACAAGCCTTGTTTTTGCTTGGTGATATTGCTTCTAGTGCTTTGCCTCCTGCTGTCACTAACCTTTTGCAGGAGTATGAGGATGTTTTCCCAGCTGAGATACCCCCGGGATTGCCACCTTTGAGAGGGATTGAGCATCAAATTGATTTGATTCCTGGTGCTACTTTACCAAACCGTGCTGCTTATAGGACCAACCCTGAGGAGACTAAGGAGATACAACGACAAGTCCAAGACCTTTTGGATCGTGGGTATGTTCGTCAATCACTTAGTCCTTGTGCTGTTCCTGTACTTTTGGTTCCTAAGAAAGATGGTTCTTGGCGTATGTGTGTAGATTGTAGAGCCATTAATAACATTACTATTAGGTATCGTCATCCTATTCCTAGGCTAGACGACATGCTTGATGAGTTATGTGGTGCTATAATTTTCACTAAAATTGATTTGCGTAGTGGCTACCATCAAATTAGAATGAAACTTGGAGATGAATGGAAAACAGCTTTCAAAACCAAATTCGGGTTGTATGAGTGGTTAGTAATGCCTTTTGGGTTAACTAATGCACCCAGTACTTTCATGCGTTTGATGAATGAGGTTTTAAGACCTTTTATTGGCAAATTTGTGGTTGTTTACTTTGATGATATCTTGATTTATAGCAAATCCACGGATGATCATATGATTCATTTGCGTGCTGTTTTTGATGCTTTGCGAGTTGCACGTTTATTTGGTAACCTTGAGAAGTGCACCTTTTGCACGGATCGAGTCTCTTTTCTTGGCTATGTTGTGACTCCACAGGGAATTGAGGTGGATGAGGCGAAGATTGAAGCCATAAAGAGCTGGCCTGTACCAAAAACTATCACACAGGTGAGGAGTTTTCTTGGTCTTGCAGGTTTCTACCGCCGCTTTGTCAAAGATTTCAGCACCATTGCTGCACCATTGCATGAGTTGACAAAGAAGGGCGTTGACTTCCATTTTGGTAAGGTACATCATGAGTCTTTTGATGCTTTGAAGGACAAACTTACACATGCACCATTGCTGCAATTACCCAATTTTGATAAGACTTTTGAGCTTGAATGTGATGCTAGTGGTATAGGCATTGGTGGTGTTCTGATGCAAGATGGTAAACCTGTTGCATACTTTAGTGAGAAAATTACTGGGCCTGTTTTGAATTATTCCACGTATGATAAGGAACTATATGCACTTGTACGTTCTTTAGAAACGTGGCATCATTATTTGTTGCCCAAAGAATTTGTTATTCATTCTGATCATGAATCACTTAAGTATATTCGTTCTCAAGGCAATTTGAACCGTAGACATGCTAAATGGGTTGAGTTTATTGAGTCTTTTCCTTATATTATTAAACATAAGAAAGGGAAGGATAATGTGATTGCTGATGCTTTATCGAGGCGATATACTTTGTTGTCTCAACTTGATTGTAGAATTTTTGGACTTGAGGCAATTAAAGAACAATATGTTGTTGATGTCGATTTTAAAGATGTATTGCTGCACTGTAAAGAAGATCGTGCTTGGCACAAATTTGTGTTGAATGATGGATTCTTGTTTAGAGCTAACCGCCTATGCATTCCAGTTGGTTCCGTTCGTCTTTTGTTGTTGCAGGAGGCGCATGGAGGTGGATTGATGGGTCATTTTGGTGCTAAGAAGACAGAGGATATTTTGGCCACACACTTCTTTTGGCCAAGGATGAGGAAAGATGTTGAGCGTTTTGTTGCTCGCTGCACTACATGTCAAAAAGCTAAGTCTCGATTGAATCCACATGGTTTATACATGCCACTTCCTGTTCCTTCTATTCCTTGGGCGGATATTTCTATGGACTTTATTTTAGGACTGCCTAGGACTAAGAGGGGGAGCGATAGCATTTTTGTTGTCGTGGATCGTTTTTCCAAGATGGCACACTTTATATCATGTCATAAAACTGATGATGCTAGTTATATTGCTGATCTTTTTTTCAAAGAAATTGTACGTTTGCATGGTATGCCTTCTACTATTGTTTCAGATCGTGATGCAAAATTCTTGAGTCATTTTTGGCGCACGCTTTGGAATAAGTTGGGTACAAAGTTGTTATTTTCTACAACTTGTCATCCACAAACTGATGGACAAACTGAGGTTGTGAACCGCACTTTGGGTACTATGTTGCGAGCTGTTTTGAAGAAAAATTTGAAGCAATGGGAAGAATGCTTACCTCATGTTGAGTTTGCTTATAATCGGGCAACACATTCTACTACCAAGGTAAGTCCATTCAAGGTAGTGTATGGTTTTGATCCCCGTACTCCACTTGATATACTTCCTCTACCTATTAATGAGAGAGTTCATATTGATGCTAAGGAGCGTGCTGAATTTATTTTGCAAATACATGAGACCACTAGACTTAGCATTGAAAAGATGAATGAAAAGTATAAAATTGCTGGTAGTAAGGGAAGAAAGGAAGTAAAGCTTGATGTAGGAGATTTAGTGTGGTTACACTTAAGGAAGGATAGATTTCCAGAATTGAGAATGTCTAAACTAATGCCTAGAGCTGATGGTCCATTCAAAATAATAGAGAAGATTAATGATAATGCATACAAACTTGAGTTGCCTCCCGAGTTCGGGGTTAGTCCTATTTTTAACATTTCAGATTTGAAACCATACTTGGGAGAAGAGGATGAGCTTGAGTCGAGGACGACTCCACTTCAAGAGGGGGAGGATGATGAGGACATCACTCCTATGGATACACACAACACTCCTCCAAATCTGGACTTGCAAGGTCCAATGACTAGAGCTCGTACACGACAACTAAATTTAGAGGTGAGCTCGTTCCTACGTTCTTCGCTATATGTTACTTTTGAGAATCGTTTGCTACCTAATGATTATTTTATGATTAGAAACCATGGAGAGGACCAGGAGATGATGGGAGAAGGATTTGGAAACGTGGAGGGCCAGCAAGGGCTTGGAAGCCAAAGTGGAGGCCCAATCAAAACCGACTTCGAGTCTGTTTCGGGGCCCAGGACCAGTCTGTACTAAAACGGTCGCCCAGGACGCATACGGACTCGGATTTGGACGTTCTACATATGCACGGAAAGATAAGGAGAAGACCTTTCCAATGCCGCCGGCCTCATGTCAAAATTCATCCGGAGTCATCGGGAATCGTCAAAACAAGAGAGAGTCCAGAATCTGTGTCGGTGCTGCGTCGCTTATTTTTTGTCTTTGGGCCTTGTATCTAGTTGAGCCCAATTCGGGGCGCGTCCAGAGGGTCTTGCACGACCCTAGGGTCTTTATATACAGCCACCGCCGCACCATTAGGGTTCGGGTTTTGCTTAGATCAATTCTGTTTATAAACAGTTTCGCCGTTCATCGGTTTGTGAGACCCCAACTTCGAGAGTTTAATCATACATCTGCAATTGTGTTGCATTATTCGTTGTTCTTGCTTGTGTTCTTGATTCGCAGGCAGGGATTAGCCTTCTCGGCGAGGTCAATCGTCTTTTGTACGGTTGATAACCAGAGGAGACGTCGTGCTGCGATTGCGGGGTTTAGAACGTGCTGTTGTGAAGCCGGATCGATTTGTGTGTCGCCTCCGACCAAATCAACTTACCAAGAACCTTTCGGAAGATCGGGAACCCTTGTCCACATCATAGTCCCACCCTAAACACACCATCAACACCCTGGACCAATCCCCACAATTTCCACTTTCCGCTGCATCCATGCCGCCAAAAAAAATTTTAGAAGACTCCTAACCGACTCGGGTTTCTGGAAAACCGACTTCGACCCCCCTTCGGTGAAATAGGCATAACTTTTCGCTCGGTTGTCTGTTTTGGCTGAAATTTTTACAGGAGATTCTTGACTCAAAGTTGGGCATACCCTCACTGGGCTATGCCCTGTGTGCCCTCGTCAAAAAATTCAAAAAAAATCGGGAAGATAAAGAAAAAAATGATTTAAGTTTAAAGCCGACGTTTTCTGCAAGTTCAAGATTTTCTGTAGCCTACATCCTACCTCTGTTTGAGCTGAAATGTTTTGTGGATTCTCCTCTATTGTTAGTGAGTTGGAGAAAAATATCAAAAAAATAAAATCAAAAAAGGAAATTTGGGATTTCTACTAGTGCTACATCTAGCCCCCCTGAAATTTCTGGATTTGGCTGTTTTGCACTTAGCTTTGTAAGGAGTTTCCTTTTGTTGTGTTGAGAGGCACCACTGCTTAGCTATTTTATAGGGATAACCTTCACTGTTTGTTTCCTGTTTTGGTGTTTGTGATGGCAGGAAGTGATGATGGAGAGATGGCTTCACCCTCACAATTTGCTGAGTGCATGAGCCAAGAGCAGCTCCAGAAGGCTTTGCAGGCTGCTCAGAGTGATTTGGCAGAGACGATCACCAGAGACGTTACTGGTGCGGTCAGCAAGCTTCACATTGGAGAATGCATCGAGCGGTTAGAGAAGCGGGTCTCTAAGTTAACCGATCAGGTTGTTACGTTAGAGACCGCTCCTAAAACCAATAATATGAACACCAATAACAACAACAACGATGTTGAAGACGTCCATGATGAAGACACGGTGTATAAGGCTGATGGCACCGTGGATAGGTCAGCTACAAGGACTGCACGATTACGACGTCGTTTGCAAGATAATACTCAAGGTATGGGTGGTTTCCATAACTACAACCGTCGTCCACATGACAACTATGCTCCAGATGACCCGTATGCTAAAATTAAGTTTCCAATTCCTTCGTTTTCGGGTCAGTATGATGGTGATGTTTATCTTGATTGGGAGATGACTGTAGAACAAAAATTTAATGCCCACCTTGTTCCTGAACAACATAGAGTTAGACAAGCTACTAGTGAGTTCAAGGACTTTGCTATTGTTTGGTGGAGTGGTCTAGCTGCTGAAACTAATTTGCCTACTACTTGGGAAGAACTTAAGGTAGCAATGCGTGATTGTTTTGTTCCCCCTTCTTTTTATAGAGAGATTCGTAATAAACTGCAACGTTTAGACCAAGGAGATAAAACTGTTCAGAAGTATTTTAGTGAGCTTCAGAAGGGTTTGATTCATTATGCTGTAGTTGAAAAAGTAGAGGATCAAATTTGTCGCTTTTATTCTGGTTTAAGAAAAGAAATTCAGGACATCCTTGATTATAAAGAATATTATACCCTCACCCAGTGTTTCCAGTATGCTATGCTTGCAGAGAAAGAATCACAGGGACTTTTCCAGGCTTTTGAGGAGTACAGCAAGTCAAGGAACTCCTACCCCCCACGCTCGACGGGGACTTCGGGGCTGCCCAGGCCATCTTTCCGGCCGCCCCCACCAGCAGCTACCAAGGGAACCAGTGTTGTTTCTGCAGCCCCAAGATCAGCCCCTGCACCTTCTACGCGCTCAGGTAAACTTTCTTTGCAGGTATCAGCTAGTAGTGCCTCCTCTGTTGCTTCGACAGGGCGCACTACAGGGATTCAGTGCCACCGCTGCCATGGACTTGGTCATGTGCAGAAAGATTGTCCAAGTAGGCGGGCATATGTGGTGACAGACGATGGCGGTTACATGAGCACCTCCGATGTGGAGGATGAGGAGGAGGACATCGCTGCCACCGGCAGTGACCTCGTCCTTGGAGGCGGAGACACCATAGGATACATGAACATGATTGTTCAACATGTCTTTAGCACACAAGTTCATCAGCCCGAGACGATGCAGCGCTACAACTTGTTCTAGATTTTCTTCGTCATCAAGAACCGCCGAGCACGTGTCATCATTGATAGAGGGAGCTGCAATAACTTGGTGAGTTCTGATGTGGTCAACAAGCTTGCTTTGACCACACGTCCACATCCACATCCGTACTATATTCAGTGGTTAAACGACTCTAGCAAAGCTAAGGTAATCAAAACTTGTAGAGTTCCTTTTTCCATTGGTTCTTATGTGGATTCTGTTGATTGTGATGTCGTACCCATGCAAGCATGTTCACTTTTATTGGGTAGACCTTGGGAATTTGATAATGATGCTGTACACCATGGTAGAAGTAATAAGTACACTTTTATGCATAAAGGAACTAAAATTACTTTGTTACCAATGACCCCTGCTGAAATTGTACAAGCTGATTTAGAAAGAGCTGCTAGTTTGAAAAATAAAGGTCCTGAAATTCAGCAACCTGTTAATTCTAATTCTACACCTAGTAATGTTAATGATTCTTCAAGTTCTAAGGGTGCTAGAATTAAATTACAAGGTCGTTCATGTCTTGCAACAAAATCTGAGCTTGCTGAAATTTCTGATAATGATGATATTTGCTATGCTTTGATATGCAAAGAAGCTTTGTTTTTGCTTGATGATATTGCTTCTAGTGCTGTGTCTCCTGCTGTCACTAACCTTTTGCAGGAGTATGAGGATGCTTTTCCAGCTGAGATACCCCCGGGATTGCCACCTTTGAGAGGGATTGAGCATCAAATTGATTTGATTCCGGGTGCTACTTTGCCAAACCGTGCTGCTTATAGGACCAACCCTGAGGAGACTAAGGAGATACAACGACAAGTTCAAGACCTTTTGGATCGTGGGTATGTTCGTCAATCACTTAGTCCTTGTGATGTTCCTGTACTTTTGGTTCCTAAGAAAGATGGTACTTGGCGTATGTGTGTATATTGTAGAGCCATTAATAATATTACTATTAGGTATCGTCATCCTATTCCTAGGCTAGACGATATGCTTGATGAGTTATGTGGTGCTATAATTTTCACTAAAATTGATTTGCGTAGTGGCTACCATCAAATTAGAATGAAACTTGAAGACGAATGGAAAACAGCTTTCAAAACCAAATTTGGATTATATGAGTGGTTAGTAATGCCTTTTGGGTTAACTAATGCACCTAGTACTTTCATGCGCTTGATGAATGAGGTTTTAAGAGCTTTCATTGGCAAATTTGTGGTAGTTTACTTTGATGATATCTTGATTTATAGCAAATCTATAGATGAACATATGAATCATTTGCGTGCTATTTTTGATGCTTTACGAGATGCACGCTTATTTGGTAACCTTAAGAAGTGCATCTTTTGCACGGATCGAGTCTCTTTTCTTGGCTATGTTGTGACTCCACAGGGAATTGAGGTGGATGAGGCGAAGATTGAAGCCATAAAGAGCTGGCCTGTACCAAAAACTATCACACAGGTGAGGAGTTTTCTTGGTCTTGCAAGTTTCTACCGCCGCTTTGTCAAAGATTTCAGCACCATTGCTGCACCTTTACATGAGTTGACAAAGAAGGGCATTGATTTCCATTGGGGTAAGGTACATCATGAATCTTTTGATGCTTTGAAGGATAAACTTACACATGCACCATTGCTGCAATTACCTAATTTTGATAAGATTTTTGAGCTTGAATATGATGCTAGTGGTATAGGCATTGGTGGTGTTTTGATGCAAGATAGTAAACCTATTGCATACTTTAGTGAGAAAATTACTGGACCTGTTTTGAATTACTCCACGTATGATAAGGAATTGTATGCACTTGTACGTTGTTTAGAGACGTGGCGTCATTATTTGTTGCCCAAAGAATTTGTTATTCATTCTAATCATGAATCACTTAAGTATATTCGTTCTCAATGTAATTTGAACCATAGACATGCTAAATGGATTGAATTTATTGAGTCTTTTCCTTACATTATTAAACATAAGAAAGGGAAGGATAATGTGATCGCTGATGCTTTATCTAGGCGCTATACTTTATTGTCTCAACTTGATTGTAGAATTTTTGGACTTGAAGCAATTAAAGAACAATATGCTACTGATGTTGATTTTAAGGATGTATTGCTGCATTGTAAAGAAGGTCGTGCATGGAATAAATTTGTGTTGAATGATGGATTCTTGTTTAGAGCTAACCGCCTATGCATTCCAGTTGGTTTCGTTCGTCTTTTGTTGTTACAGGAGGCGCATGGAGGTGGATTGATGGGTCATTTTGGTGCCAAGAAAACGAAGGATATTTTGGCCACACACTTCTTTTGGCCAAGGATGAGGAAAGATGTTGAGCGCTTTGTTGCTCGCTGCACTACATGTCAAAAAGCTAAGTCTCGCTTGAATCCACATGGTTTATACATGCCACTTCCTGTTCCTTCTATTCCTTGGGCGGATATTTCTCTGGACTTTGTTTTAGGACTGCCTAGGACTAAGAGGGGGAGTGATAGTATTTTTGTTGTTGTTGATAGATTTTCTAAGATGACACACTTTATACCATGTCATAAGACTGATGATGCTAGTTATATTGCTGATCTCTTTTTCAAAGAAATTGTTCGTTTGCATGGTATGCCTTCTACTATTGTTTCAGATCGTGATGCAAAATTCTTGAGTCACTTTTGGCGCACGCTTTGGAATAAGTTGGGTACAAAGTTGTTTTTTTCTACAACTTGTCACCCACAAACTGATGGACAAACTGAGGTGGTGAACCGCACTTTGGGTACTATGTTGAGAGCAATTTTGAAGAAAAATTTGAAGCAATGGGAAGAATGTTTGCCTCATGTTGAGTTTGCATATAATCGGGTAACATATTCTACTACCAAGGTAAGTCCTTTCAAAGTAGTATATGGTTTTGATCCCCGTACTCCACTTGATATACTTCCTCTACCTATTCATGAGAGAGTTCATGTTGATGCTAAGGAACGTGCTGAATTTATTTTAAAAATGCATGAGACCACTAGACTTAGCATTGAAAAGATGAATGACAGTATAAAATTGCTGGTAGTAAAGGTAGAAAAGAAGTAAAACTTGATGTAGGAGATTTAGTATGGTTACACTTGAGAAAAGATAGATTTCCAGATTTGAGAAAATCTAAATTAATGCCTAGAGCTGATGGTCCTTTCAAAATAATTGAGAAGATTAATGATAATGCATACAAACTTGAGTTGCCTCCCGAGTTCGGGGTTAGTCCTACTTTTAATATTTCAGATTTGAAACCATACATGGGAGAAGAGAATGAGCTTGAGTCGAGGACGACTCCACTTCAAGAGGGGGAGGATGATGAGGACATCACTCCTAAGGATACATGCAACACTCCTCCAATTTTGGACTTGCAAGGTCCAATGACTAGAGCTCGTGCATGACGACTAAATTTAGAGGTGAGCTCGTTCCTACATTCTTCATTATATGTCACTTTTGAGAATGGTTTGCTACCTAATGATTATATTGTAATTAGCATGGAGAGGACCAGGAGATGATGGGAGAAGGACTTGGAGACGTGGAGGACCAGCAAGGACGTGGAAGCCAAGGTGGAGGCCCAACCAAAACCGATTTCGAGTCTGCTTTGGGGCTCAGGACCAGTCTGCACTAAAACCGATGCCCAAGACGCATACGGACTCGGATTTGGACGTTCTACATATGCACGGAAAGATAAGAAGATCTTTCCAATGCCGCCGGTCTCATATCAAAATTCATCTAGAGTCATCGGGAATTGTCGAAACAAGAGAGAGTCCAGAATCTGTTTTGGTGCTGTGTCGCCTGTTTTTGGCCTTTGGGCTTTGTATCTAGTTGAGCCCAAGTAGGGGTGCGTCAAGAGGGTCTTGCACGACCCTAGGGTCTTCATATACAGCCACCGTTGCACCATTAGGGTTTGGGGTTTTGCTTAGATTATTCTGTTCATAACAGTTTCGCCGTCATCACAGTTTGTGAGACCCCAACTTCGTGAGATTCATAATACATCTGCAATTGTGTTGCTTTCTTCTTTGTTCTTGCTTGTGTTCTTGATTCGCAGGCAGGGATTAGCCTTCTCGGCGAGGTCAATCGTTTTAGGACGGTTGATAACCAGAGGAGACATCGTGCTGTGATTGCGGGGTTTAGAACGTGCTGTTCTGAAGCTAGATCGATTTGTGTGTCGCCTCCGACCAAATCAACGTATCCAGAACCTTTTGGAAGATCGGGAACCCTTGTCCACATCATTTACTCAATAACAAATGACTTGCTTGTATAGGTACTATATCAAATTCTGCACTATCCTTATAAGAACCAATAAAAAATTCAATACGTGCAATTTTATCTACCTTTATCTTACCAAAAGAATTTACCCATTTGATGTAGTATGGACATGGGTGTGGCTGTGTTGTCAATCCAAGCTTCTCAACTAATTCCAAACTTGCAATGTTGTGGCTACTCTCTCCATCAATGATAACACGACAACGTCAATCCTTTACAACAAAGTAAGTCTGGAATAAATTGTTCAATTGATTTTTCTCCACCTTCTCCATTTGAGAACTGAGCACTTGCTGTGCTACAACACTCTTATCATCATGAGGTGTCATCAACTCATTACCATGGGTATTGTAACCTGTCATTGTTAGTAGCAAACAAGAAAACACACAACAGAATATTTTCCTATCACTACTATCCCATCACAGTGGAAGCTCTCAACAAGCAAATTGAAACATCTTACTAAGCTCTTATAAAGTTCTTAATTACAGTAAGCGAAGGATACCATGGAGAGTGTGATCCGACGATTGCGAGGGTCAAAAATTTGTGCCTGCTCAGAAGGATATAAGTGGAGCTTGGATAGGCAATATGTGATAGCAAGGATTAGCAAAATTTCAATTTAGAGGTTGCAAAACTGAATAATAGTCCCAAGCTAGTCTATATCACTGGCCTAAACTTGTCTCGAACCTAGTTCAACAAGAAAGCAAATGACTCAACAAAGGACGCAAAGGCTGCAAGCAATTCTGAATTTTTTTATCTTTTCCTTTTTCTACTTCCTCTTTCTTGTGCGACTTTTCCACTTGTGCACTTTTGCTGTTTTCTTTTCTTTTCTTTTCTTGTGAATCAGAACTGCAGCAAGGTATTAGTACTAGAAAGAAAAAGGAAAATATATTCTAGCATAAGCAAAATTATGATCTGAATATGATAGACATAGAGATAGATAATATATTATTCCAAAACTCTCAATGTGTGCAACAAACTGAATTTTTTTTCTCTTGATTCTCTATGAACAAGGACATGCACCACTCAAACAAGACCAAAGAACAAGCACTAGACCAGCAATACAATGACCTTGTAGGGACTAAAATTCAGAGAAGCAAACTAAACTGAAAATTGCATAGCACAAGGGGGATATAGGACATCAAATCTTTTGTCAAACTAATTTGCCTTTATTGGCAAGAAACAATTTTCATGCTATTGGCTATTATGATCATAGAGGTTCATTTATGGTGCACAGAGTTTATATTTATTCAAAATTGAAACCTCCTTGTGTTATAAAATTAAATGATCAACTTGAAAACTATAGTAACAATTATCATGTCATGTCAAGTTTTTCTAGTGTTTGTAAGATCACACATTTTCTAAATTATCATAAGAGCGAGGATGATGTTACTGCTGCCCAATTTTTCAAAGAGGTTGTTCATTGGTACGACATGTCTTCTATTAGAGTTTCAAATTCTGATGATAATTTTTATAACAAATATAAACATGAGGTGTATCCCAAGTTTGGGAATAGTTCTATATTTCATATTTTAGATTTGAGACAACTATTGGGAGAAAGAGATGGGATCGAGTCGAGGACGACTCTAATTCAAAAGGGGGAGAATGATGAGAACATGACACTATGGATACACACAACACTCCTCCAACTAAGATGGAAGTTCAAGCGCATCACCTGAATTTACATGTGAGCTCGTTTCTAATATTTTGTTTATGTGGTTTTGAGAATAGATTGCTACCTAATGATTTAATTATTGTTAGAAACCATGGAGATGATGATGATATAGCTGGGGAGGTGATTGGAGGCGTGATGGGCCAGCAAGGATGTCCAAGCCAAGGTGGAAGCCCAATCCAAAACAGACTTTGAGTCTGTTTCGGGGCCCAGGACCAGTCTGCACTAAAACGGATGCCCAGGACGCATACGGACTCGGATTGGGACGTTCTGCATATGCCTGGAAAGATAACAAAAAGATCTTTCCAACCCAGCCAGTCCTATGTCAAAATCCATCGCAAGTTGTTGGCAATTGTCAAAACAAATTGACATCCAGAATCTGTCCTGGTGCTGCGACACTGTAATCGGTCTTTGGGCCATGTAACGCGTTGAGCCCACTTAGGGCTGCGGCCTGGGGGTGGTGCACGACCCTAGGGTCTTCATATATAGCCGCAGCCTCTTCATTAGCGTTTGGGGGTTTTGTTGGCCCATCATGCCTCCAATCACCTCCCCAGCTATATCATCATCATCTCTATGGTTCCTAACAACAATTAAATTATTAGGTAGCAGTCTATTCTCAAAACCACATAAACAAAACATTAGAAATAGGCTCACCTGTAAATTCAGGTGAAGCGCTTGAACTTCCATCTTAGTTGGAGGAGTGTTGTGTGTATCCATAAGTGTCATGTTCTCATCGTTGAAACATGACGAACAAATATTTTCGTAGGATAGTTTTCTGGAGTTTAGGACTGAACAAAATAACAGGGATAAGGGTGAACCTAATGGTATACCTGAAGCTCTGATACCACTTGATGTGGACAAGGGTTCCCGATCTTCCGATAGGTTCTGATAATCTTGATTAAGGCGGAGGCGATACACAAATTGATCTGGCTTCCGAACGACACGTTCTGAACCCTGCAATCATAGCACAACGACTCCTCTGGTTATCAATTGTTCAAGAACGATTGACCTTGCCGAGAAGACTTATCCTTTCCTATAAATCAAGAACACAAGAAAGAATAAAGAAGAATGCTACCAAATTTGCAAGTATACGATGAATCTCATAAGTTGGGGTCTCACAAACTGATCAAATGGCAAAACTGTTATCAACAGAATAATCTAAGAAAAACCCCCAAACCCTAATGAAGAGGCGGCGGCTGTATATGAAGACCCTAGGGTCGTGCACCACCCCCTGGTCGCAGCCCTAAGTGGGCTCAACTGGTTACATGGCCCAAAGACCGATTACGGTGTCGCAGCACCAGGATAGATTCTGGATGTCGATTTGTTTTGACGATTGCCGATGGGTCGTGATGGATATTGACATGGGACTGGTTGGGTTGGAAATATTTTTTCGTTATCTTTCCAGGCATATGTATAACGTCCAAATCCGAGTCCGTATGCATCCTGGACATCCATTTTAGTGCAGACTGGTCCTGGCCCCAAAACAGACTCGAAGTCAGTTTTGGATTGGGCTTCCACCTTGGCTTGGACGTCCTTTCTGGCCCATCACGCGTCCAATCACCTCCCCAGCTATATCATCATCATCTCCATAGTTCCTAACAACAATTAAATCATTAGGTAGCAATCTATTCTCAAAACCACATAAACAAAACATTAGAAACAAGCTCACCTGTAAATTCAGGTGATGCGCTTGAACTTCCATCTTAGTTGGAGGAGTGTTGTGTGTATCCATAAGTGTTATGTTCTCATCACTCGCTGTCCCTACTATCGCCCTTCTCTCGTGCAATCCAGCAAGATTTTAAGCATGGGGGAGGCACAAGCTGAGCTTCAATCGATTAAAATGCGGTAACATCCCTTTGATTCTTCACTTCTCCTAATCTTATTTTTTTTCTCAAACCTGTACTTGTTGTCTGCTTGCAACTTGGGAATTTTCTCTCTTTTTCTTTTTGTGATACCCTTTTCGTTTTGTTCATGCGAAAGGTGATTTGTAATTTGTCACTTAGAACATAGAATGGACAATGACATATCCCTAATAACTACCTTAGGGTGACCAAATGTCATTAATTTATCTAGGGGAGCTTGCCTGTATCATCACTGTTATCTTATAATGCTTTCACGATGAATAAATACATAACTATGATGAGGATCTTTGCTAGAGATATGATGAAAGTTGCTATTGTTATTGGAACTTGCATGATTCATTGCACATAATTATCCACTGCCTAATTTTCAACTAAGCACCAATTTTATGAACTCTATTTGTTGACAGATGTTTTGATAAAGACCCTATATGGTTGAATTGTTCTTCATGACAATATGCTTTGCTCTCTAAGTAGAAAAACTCTAACATAGCTAGTGAACTTAATAATTTTTGGAAAACTGTTACAGGTGGTCACAAACCCTTGCAAATTTTGCTCTCTTGTATTGATCATACCTACCAAAGCCAAATCTGCTACACTTATATGATAAACCTGTAGATTGCAACATGTAATTTGGTGAGTCATTTCAAGTTTGTGTTCTTTTGGTATGAGACTTAGAAGTTGGCCATTTTGTTTGCGTAACTATCACTTGTTTGCTAGCCTCTTCATATTTAGCAATGCTCACTGAATATTCCCACCTGTAAACCCATATTTCTTTTGGTGATGTCCTCTCCTTGTCCACAACCTATGATATGAGTTTCTCGTCGAGCCGTTGCACTATTTATATGGTTTTATGAACAAATTATCAAGACCTCTTGCTGAAGACGATGATTTTCATCAATAAACACCTCTGAAGACTCTCTGAAATGCAAAGCATCAATAGAGGGAGAAGACAAGGCAGAATCATATGTGTGTCGATCAGCGCAGTGTCGTGCCGATTGGCGCAAGGAATAAAAAGCACTCTGTTATCTCCAGAAATTAATTATATGTGTTCCAGATGGTTGAAGAGAAGAAATAAGGGATTTAGCTAGTGCTTATCTTTTGTCACTCCCTTTGCTCGAGGGCGAGCAACATTTAAGCATGGGGGGATGGGCGTCATTCATCATTCCAAAGCACTAGCTAATGGACTTCAAATATTGTTGAATGAAGATCAAGGATGTTTCAAGTTATACAAGTTGCAAGAGAGGAATTCACAAGATTTGTGCATAAACCATTATTCTTCAAGTAAGTGCATTCAAATTAGCTGAAACTCTATCACTCCAACCATGTGCAATCCGATTTCGAGAACTTCATTTGTGTCTTGAGATCATTCTTTGCCTTTTGCACATGTCCACCTTTCAAAAGTGTGTGTTTTTCCTCTTCTTCATAATGTTTTCCAATGGCCTTTTTGACAAGTTTTTGTAAAACCAAGTAGAACTATCTCTTGATTGGACTCTGAGTTACATTGTTGCTAGTTATTTTCCTACCAAGCTACACATAAAAGCCTTCCACCAAATATTTGTAGATAGGATCACTTCTAGTTGTTTGACTTGTGAGATTTGTAAAATGAGTGTTGCCTTGATTCTTTGCAAGAGAGCGTTTTTGTTTGGATAAATGAGACTAAATTTTTGGAAAAACTTTATCTTTTAAGGCCTAGTTTGAGGAGAAATCTGATTTGAGAGTTGAAGCTACTTTATTTGATCATTGTGGTCGGATCTTAGTTATTTTCTGTTCCCCACTAGTATCTTTGAGTAGTAGAATTGGTGCAACATAAAACTTTTTCTGCTACACTTTTAAAGTAGGTTAGATATGCATGTGCCTTGATGAATGCGAGTGAAGATAATATGATTGCAATGCTGATCTCTCCTTGAGGTTGATTTATTTGCTCGAGGACGAGCAAAGGTTTAAGCATGGGGAAATTGTTGGTGGTTCCTATGTACCCATTTTATATGCCAATAACTATCAACATCGTACCATATTCTCATCATAATCATGTGTTTTACCTCTAATATTGATGATTTCCATATGTAGTGTCGTTTTAGTGCTTTATTGTAGAAACAGGTGAAAAGACGACAAAATGACTCTTATATGAGAAGTATTGACATGAAGCCCGACTCGCCATACAAGGAGGGCTTCCCACTAGCCCATGAAACTTACAAGACACACCTTGACGTCCATGAGGTCTAATGTTCAAGCCCAAGGTCATGGCCCAATGCCTAAGGATTTCTAGAAGGTTTATCCGGAAGGAAAGTTCAATTTGTGGAGTCCAGAAACAGCACTATATTGTCATGCGATTTCGGAGCCCAAGACGTAGTCAAATGGAAACCTTAGAATACCAAAGTTGAAGATCTCTTCAAGGGATTTCCGAAACATATATTATTTACATTTATTGGACTCCGGTGCTGGGAGATATGGGCCCCGTAAGGCAGGCTGCACAGAGGAATCTGAATCAGGACAAATATTTTGGTATCGTAATTTTGGGTATCTAGATGTCCGAATCTGAGGATCCAATTAATATGACAGTTGTAGATCTTTTCGAGGGCTACGTGATAGAGTCTGGGTTTGCCTCATTTGGACTCCTAAAGCATCAGTTATGATTAAAGTAAGTCGGCGCAATTTATGGAAGGTACGAAACTGACTTGGATTCAATCTCTATGAGCTAAACTTGGAGGCCAAGCAAGGGAGGACGTGACTAGAGGCTATATAAACACCCATATGACGTCCAAGGCTGGGGATACGAAGGAGAAGTGGGAGAATTAATACATAGGAGCCGCTGCACATCACCGGGAGGCCGCCGGAGTTGAAGAGCCATCAAATTGAGAGATGTAGTCTAGTCGGGTAGGGACCCTGCGTGGTGCACTACATCAGAGCTAGGAGAAGTAGAGCAATGTACCCTAGGAATCGTCAATGTTGCAACAAGGACGGCGCCGATCGGCGCACCTATTTAGCCGATCGGCGCTCCTCTGGCGGTGATGAATATTGGTACCGTTATCTATATCTATGTTATCTATCTTGATTCTGTCCTTGGTCGCTTGTTGAATCTCTTTCGGTGAATTCACTCTATGTGGTGTAATTAATACCTATCTATTCTCATTAGTGTAAATTGCAATTATGCTTTTGCTCATCGCATAGTGCAAGAAACCAGTGGGGAGCTAATAGCCTCTATCATGACAGACGGGGTGAACGAAACCGCCATGTCTTGTAGAATACTAAGTTTATCGTTCGAGTTAATAAAGTGCCAAGTAAGCTAGGATTAAGATGGTAATGATTACTGCTTCAGTACCGATCGGCACACCAGTTGTGCCGATCAACACATCCTTTCTCCAAGTACTAGATGCATATAGGCTAACTCCAGGTGTTCCTCTTTGGTCGATGTGTATGCTCCTATAACCCCTTTTACCAAGTAAGACTTTGCACCGATCGGCGCACCTGTTGAGCCAATCGGCGCAACCTTCAACTTTCACCTCTTTTCATGCTCACGTGTGTGCAATATGTACTTCATGCTAGGATTGATTTATTAGATGAAATAGTAAACTCTAAACACGGTTCTCTTCTTATCCCTGTGGATTCGATTAAACCTTGGAATACTCTAAGGCAAAAAGTGCTACAATATACACCGTCCTCTTGCGGTATATAAGTGGGTGCGTATCAACGACCAACAATGACCCTCCTCATTACTATGTTAACCTTGACAATGTGCACATGGGGGATGGTCATGGACATTGGAGGTATCATGCTCCTCACTATCCCATCCGGAGAAGACTTCAGGACGGGATTGCAAGAATCCCTATCTCTAAGGATGGTCTTATTGCTCGATATAATGAGGTTGGTACTAGTCAATCTAGTAATGCTTTAGATACTAACCCTTCTACCTCTAGTGCTTGTCTTATGGCTACCACCAGGGTCAACTATAAGAGTGGAGGTACTCATTGGATTCTTGATAGTGGGTGCACTTAACACATGACCGGAAAGCCAACCATGTTCACCACCATTGATGAAGATGAAGAAAGTGAGAAGGTGACTTTTGGGGATAACTCAAAGGGGAGAGTTAGAGGCTCGGGAAAGGTGGCCATCACAAATAACCTCCATCTCTCCAAGGTCTTTCTTGTGGAAACCCTCAACTTCAACCTTATGTCTATTGATCAACTCTGTGACATGGGTTTCAAGTGCACGTTCGATGAGGATGGTTCAATAATTGAGAATGCCAAGAGAGGGCAAGTATTCCATAGAGTAAGGCATGGGAACTTGTATGTCAAGGACTTCAAGTCAAGCAATATGCCACCAAGCACTTGCGTATTCACTAAGGCATCCAAGGGATGGTTGTGGCATAGAAGACTGGCACATGTTGGAATGAATCAGCTCAAGAAGATTGTCAAGAGGAATCTAGTTGAAGGAATCAAGGATGTGACCTTTGAGAAGGATAGACTGTGTAGCGCTTGTCAGGCAGGAAAACAAGTTGCATCTTCACATCCCACCAAGTCATTCATGTACAAACTCATCCTCTATACCTCTTGCATATGGATTTGTTTGGGCCAACACACTACAAGAGTATAGGAGGGAATTTATATTGCTTGGTGATTGTTGATGACTTCATGAGATACACTTGGACCTTCTTTCTTGTGGACAAATCTCAAGCCAGTGGTATCTTCAGAAAGTTCGCCAAGAGAGCAAAGAATGAATTCAATGATGGTGAAGATAAGGAGTGACAATGGGACTGAGTTCAAGAACACCATAGTAGAGGAATATTGTGACAAGAAAGGGATCAAACATGAATTCTCTACTACATATACTCCCGAGCAAAATGGAGTAGTGGAGAGGAATAACAAGATGCTCATCACTCTTGCTCATGCCATGTTGGATGAGTATGGAACTCATGAGAGGTTTTGGGCGGAGGCAATCAACACGGCTTGCTACACCTCCAACCGTGTCTATCTTCACCGATTGTTGAAGAAGATGCCATATGAGCTATTGGTGGGACGGAAACCCAATGTTTCCTATTTCCGAGTCTTTGGCTACAATTATTACATTCTCAAGAAGAGGAGAAAGCCCGGGAAATTTGAGAGTAGAACTTATGAAGGCATTCTTGTTGGGTACTCTGGGACTTCTAAATCTTATAGAGTCTACAACCCAACCTCAAGATGTGTGGAAGAATCCTATGATGTGCAATTTGATGAGTTAAATTGTTCTCAAAAGGAGGATGAATTTCATGAAGTAAACATTAAGGATGAGCCTATGAGGGAAGCCTTGAGAAACATGCCCGTGGGAGAGGTTTTACCCCACGAGGACAATGTTGGTGATATTGATGAGCCCTCTACTCCACCACCTCAACCAACCTCCTCCTTCGAGGTACAAGAACCCACCCAAAATGCCACAAATACTCCAACAAGCTCCTACAAAGATTCATTGAGAGTCCACTCACCAAATGATAAGTGTTAAGACTTAATCTCGGCATCAGACATAGGGTAGCTCACCTATGTGGATTTATATGATAGATAGGAGTATGCGCGAGATGTAGAATGCTTCAGCTTTGTATCAACGAGTTTGTGAGAATCTCAAAGATCCAAAAAATTTCTTTGAGAAATCAACTGGTGCACCGAATAGGTGCACCTAATTAGGTGTTGCCCCTGACTCTTGTATCATTTGGAAACTGCAAATAATGCAAGAGTCCAAATCAAGAATAGTCGTGTTGGCTCTCTTTAAGGAAAAACCACTCAAATCATCAAATCTGAGTGATAAATAACTCAATAGAGTGACATCAATCATGTCCAAGTGATAAATGATTCAAATGAGTGACTTCAATCACCATTGACTAGTAGATGACTCAAACCAATGACCGAGTGGCAGCCGCGCTCAACTCAGAATATCATGTCCGAGTGGCAGCGACACTCAACTCATGACGATAAGGTCGAGTGAAGAAGGCAGTCGAGGTTGTTGTAGCTGCCGACCGCTGATGTACTAGAAATTATTCAAAGTCATGATGACCGAATGACACCGATGGTCTGAAATACAGCCGACCGATGGTGGCGATCAGATGTGATATGGCAGACCGATGGTGGTGATCAAAGCTGGTGTAGCCGACTGATGAAGGCAATCGGAACTGGCATGGTCGACCGATGAAAGCGGTCGAAGTTGTAGGCCGATCGATGAGAGCGAGGAAATCACTCTGTGTCGAGTGGTGTATCTCCCTATCTGTCATCAATGTTCTTGACAATAAAGTAAATTAAAATGATTAGTTATAATTAACATTGTTTGTTTGCAAACTTATTTTTATAAGCCAAACAAATCAGTCGACTGAAAAGTCAAGTGTGTCTCCATTTTTCTCCTTTAAGTAGACCGGCCGACGCATAGCACCATATTCGCGCGTTAGCAACTAGACTAATCTACCATAGGTTACTTACGACAAAATATAAAATCATCGAAGCTCAGTCTACCAGAACAATATTGGTCATAATTATTCTTGCGTAGCAATCAGAACCAATCGACACATGACATCTCACAACTTTGGCTCTGGGTTTAGTGTAATGGTAGTTTATCATGTAGCAAAAACGTTTTATGACTTAGTCACTAGTCGGCGTAAGACCAAAAAATAAGACCAAATCGCGAATAAAATGCAATGTATCGGTCGAGGCTGAAGCCAAAAAAGATGAAACTAGAATAGATGACATTGGTCATATGGTGTCAGGGCTGATGCACTACTGAAAGGTCACCGACCGACATGTGTACTGCTAGATTCACAAAAAAGTGGGAGAACATGTGTATAGATATACAAATAGCCCCCTGGCTCGATTGTTTAATGCGAAGAATTAAAGAACTAAGGCAATAAAAAGATGAATAAAGTCAAAAATAAGAGCACTAATTTAAAAGCCCAACTTTACTCATAAAAAAATCTATGATCTTCTGCTTAGAAAACAGAAATAAGCGATCATGGGAAAAAAATATGAAGGACATAGCCCAAAACCTCGAAAGTAAATCAAGAAAGAATAAAGATACTTAGCTTTGCAATTCAACGAGTTAAAGAGGAGCCCCCGAGCGTGCTGATGTGGTTGGCGAGTGGTTGAATGTTGAAGTTGAGCCATCATGTCGCCGAAACATCGAAGCTTAGAGTGGTTGATCGAGACGCAGAATCATCAAAGGTGTGGCCGGTGGCTGAGTGGTTGAGTGACCGAAGCGCCATGTCACCGCAGGCGTCATCGAGTAGCCGAGTTGCCAGGTGAATGGCGGAGTAGCCCCCGGGCATGTCCATATGGCTGCCGAGCGGTCGAACCGTCGAGTCACAGCAATGTCACCGAGTCATCCATAGGCGTCGTGTCACAGCGATGTTGCCTGAGTGATTGAATCCGCCAAAGCATCAAAGTGCGACGATGTTGCCGGAGGCATCATCATAGTGATCGGTGTTGCCGAGTGACCAGAGTCGTTAGGTTGATGACGAGCACTCTAGCAAATCCTTGTGATCGCTGAGTGGTGATTTGATGCTTCAACGCTGGTCTACTCGCGATTAGATCTTGAACTTGTTGATTGAGCCATCAAACTCAACATGCCGATCGTCGCGCTTATCCCTATCTATCATATATATCCACATAGGTGAGCTACCCTATGTCTGATGCCGAGATTAAGTCTCGACATTTGGTGCCGTCCGTGGGATACTGGCCTTACGGGTATCCATAGTATGCTTAAGTTGGTAGCATACCGGGTACTTCATCAACAAGGAAGCCGACCGACTCGGCTTAGAGCGCAAAGCAATTACAGATAGACTTTCTATGTAAATCCTTGTAGACTACGAGTAGGACTCTTCATGTACCCCCTGCCGACCGAATATATAAGGTGGCAGGGTACCCCTATCGGGAGACACAAAACATCATCAATACAAACCACAGAACACAGGACGTAGGGTATTTACTCTAATAAGTCTTGTGTTAACCATCACAGTTCTTAGTCTCGATGTAGCCCTATATATTTACTGTCGAGATCAAGCTTCGACAGTTGGCACGCCAGGTAGGGGACAAGGCTCGCCGGGATTCTCCGTCGACTACGATGGCCAAAATTCCCATCATCTAGTATTCACCAGACTTCAAGATCTCCTTCGGATCACTCGACTTCACGGTCGGCGACAACGGAACCATAGGTCTGGAAAAACATAGATCCGACTCGGCCCCAACCGTCTCTATGGCGCGATCACCAAGCCTATCTGATCTGATCCATGCATTGGTCACTCTAGGGAACGACTCAAAGTTGGACCGGTCCATTGATTAGGGCTCGGTCGGATTGGCCTATTCATACCCCCTTACTGTCAACATAGTTGATATAGCAGAAAATCCGTCGGGGGACGAGGATGAGGAGGATGACCAAGAAGATGGTCATGAAGACGATGGCAACACAGAAGAACCGACCGAAGAAGGTCAATAGGATGTCAATCCTCTAGTCAATGACTTACCGATCGATCACTGCCGTCGACCGAGAGGGTCACGTGGATTACGCCATACGCGTCGACTAGATCTTGGGCCAGACATTGAAGTGGATGGTGTCAAGGTCTATGAAACCCCTCAGAACAACATCACCAGGGCTAAATCATTGCTCAACACATTAATGGTCGATGCAAACTATCAGACCCCTGTGATGTTGAAGGCGGTAGCTATGCTCAAGGCTGCTATAGCTCAAGACACTGCCAAGGACATATCACAGTCTGTAACGAGCTCTAGCCACACAACTTCACGAGGTCGGCATAGGCATGATGATCTGAGAAATTCTCTCAGTATCCGTGGTGGACAAGATACTATCAATTCCCACTACGAAGAACGCGCTCGGGACAACCGATGCTACGAGGAGGAGCACCGTGATTGGAGAACTGACGACCGGAGGGATGACTGGCAGAACAACCGATGGGACGACCGGCGAGATGACCAATGAGACCCTCCTCCAAGAAACCACCATGACGGCTGACGTTGAGATGAGCGGGATCAACATGATAATAATGATGATGACAATCAACGTCGTCGCCATGATGATGATGTTGGTTTGCAACACCACCGTCGCCCAACTCCGTCTCTAGACCGGCATAGATAGTCACCGAGTCCCACTGATGAAGACATCGATGGCATCAAGGCTTACGTCCCCAGGCTTCACATAGTTTGATGGCCAAAAGGATTCATGCCGGTCCCCATTGAAAAGTATGATGGTCAGATCAACCCCCGAGAGTGGCTGCAACTCTATAGCACGACGATCCGGTCGGTCGGAGGTGATTCCTATGTAATGGCAAATTACCTTCTAGTCGGCCTTGATCCAGCCGTTCGGATATGGCTCACATCCCTTCCGGAGGAGTCAATCACTTCTTAGGAAGACCTTAACAAGAAGCTTATTGAAAGCTTCCAAGCCACTTGCAACCGACCAGGAAACCACTTCGACCTCACTCGGATCAAGCAGAAGACTGACGAGCCTCTTCGCGACTACATCAAGCGATTCTATGCTAAGAAGACTGAGATCCCCAACATCCCAGACCAATAGATTATTGCTGCCTTCCAAGGAGGAGGAAATCGGTCGGAGGAATCATGACCTCAAGTTGACCGCTCAGGAGTGCTTCGAGATTGCTGACAAGTTCGTATCGGGTGAGTCGGCGTTAGATGACATTCGAGGAAAAGGCAAGGAGAAGCGGTCAGATAAGCCTGAGTCTTCCAAGAAGGACAAGAAGAGGAAGTCTAACAACATGGTTCATACGGTCAACCAATTTCAGAAGAATCCTCGGACGAGCCAGCCATCCATCGAGGACTTCCTGAGTGGCCCTTGCCTTTGGCACCCAAAGGGGAACCACAAAGCAAAGGATTGCTACTGACTAAAGGGTTTTGCAACTATTGCACTCAAGGTACCGAAGGATCCACCGAGACGCAATGGAAAAGACAAAACTAAGGACGGTGGTGATAAGGATGATACAAGAGAGTTCCAGGAGCCCCGCAAAGAAGTCAACTTCATCTTCGGAGGCCCGGATGCCTATGTGTCCAAGCGCAAACAGAAGTTGGAACTATGGGAGATCAATTCTGTGGGGCTGGCTGCGCCTCAATTCATGAAGTGGTCCAAAATTCTGATTACTTTTGATTGTTCAGATCGTCCCAAGCACTTATCGAAGCCAGGTCGATACCCGCTGGTGTTTGCTTCCACGATGAAGGAGGTGAAGTTCAACAAAGTACTCATTGATGGAGGAAGCAGTTTGAACTTAATCTTCACCAAGATGCTCTTAGAGCTCGGTCTGTCAGTGAATGACCTTTAGCCGAGTTCTTCACCTTTTCATGGGATTGTTCCCAGCAAGACTTCAGTTCCTATTGGATAGATCAGTCTGCCTGTTACTTTTGGGACTCGTGAGAATTTTAGGACCGAGCGCATTCTCTTCCAAGTGGCCAATTTCGACTCAGCATATCATGCTATCATCAGTCGACGGGCAATGGCTAAATTCATGGCAGTTCTGCATTATCCATATCTCACCCTTAGGATCCCAGGCCCCAATGGAATAATCTCCCTCCACTCTAATCTTTGGAATTCCTTTGATTGCGATGTGCAGAGTTGTGAGATGGTCAATAAACAGTTGATGCTGTCTGATCGGTAGGAGATATAGAAGGCAGTCGGCATAGAGGAGCAGACTGATGCCGCAGTTCCAGTGAAGAAGCCCACCAAGGACAAGATCCAGACCGACGACATCCAGACCAAGGAGATCGTGCTCGATCCAGAAGACCCTGATAAGGTAACTTATGCAGGGGCCAACCTCAACGAGAAATAGGAACTCGCGCTCACTCTTTTCCTCCAGGAAAATAGGGACATCTTTGTATGGAAGCCATCCGACATGCCGGGAGTTCCTAGGGAAAAGATTGAGCATGAGTTAAGGGTGCCTCCTGGGGCCACCCCCGTTTGACAGAGGCTTAGAAGATTCGTGCAAGACCGCAAGGACACCATGAAGAAGGAGATAGTTAGATTATTAGATGCTAAATTTATAAAGGAAGTGTATCATCCCGACTGGTTAGCAAATACAGTCCTTATACCCAAGAAGAATAAAGAGTGGAGGATGTTTGTTGATTATACTGATCTAAACAAGGTCTATCCTAAAGACCCCTTCGCTCTTCCTCGTATTGATCAGATTGTAGAATCAACAGCTGGGTGTGAGCTTCTAAGCTTTCTGGATGCCTATTCAGCTATCACTAGATACCACTGAAAGTCAAAGATCAGATTAGAACTTCCTTTATAACACCCTTCGGCGCCTATTGCTACATCACAATGACCTTCGATCTGAAAAACGCTGGTGCAACTTACCAACGAGGTATTCAACACTGCCTTGCTACTCTGATCAGTCGAAACGCAGAAGCTTATGTTGATGACATCATTGTAAAGACTCAGAACGTCGAAGAACTTCTTTCTGACCTGGCAGAAACTTTTGATAATCTGAGGCATTACTCGATGAAGCTGAATCCTAAAAAGTGTGGTTTTGGGGTTCCTTCGGGAAAGCTACTTGGTTACATCATTTCAAAATGAGGTATAGAGGCTAACCCAGATAAAATCAAGGTGATCCTTGATATGGGGCCACCTAATTCTCACAGGGACGTTCAGAAGCTGACTGGGTGTATGGCATCTTTGAGTCGCTTTATTTCCCGACTGGTAGTTAGGGGGTTACCACTTTTCAGACTACTTAAAAAGCAGGATGACTTCGTTTGGACAGAAGAGGCGCAGTCATCATTGGATGAACTGAAGGTCCACCTCAGCAGCATTCCAGTATTGGTGCCTCCAGAGTAGGAGAAAAGCTTCAACTTTACATATTGGCCACAACTCAAGTTGTGAGTACTATTTTAATGGTCGACCAAGAGGAAGAGTGTCATATACAAAAAGTACAACATCCGATCTATTTTGCTAGTGAGGTTCTCAGTGCCTCTAAAACGAGATATCACTAGATCTTGAAATTGTTATACGCATTGTTGATCACCTCCAGGAAGTTGAAGCATTACTTTCAAGCTCATCCAATCGAAGTCCAGACATCATTTGCACTCGGCACATTGCTTCACAATCAAGAAGCTGAAGGAAAGATTGCGAAGTGGGCGGTTGAACTTGGTCAGTATACCATTACATTCGCAGCTCAATCGGCAATTAAAGGACATGCATTGGCTGACTTTGTTTTTGAGTGGACAGAGATTCAAATGCCCCCTGTGACACAAGATGTTGAGTACTGGAAAATGTACTTTGATGGCTCTCTCCAATTACCCGGAGTTGGTGTAGGACTCGTGTTTATCTCACCCACAGGAGAGAAGCTTCGATATGTCCTTCAGGTTATGTTTCGCGCGTCTAATAACGCTGCAGAGTATGAAGCCCTCCTACACGGTCTGTGCATTGTTGTATCACTCGGCATCAAGCGTCTTGATGTCTGTGGTGACTCGGCCTTGGTCATTAATCAAGTTACTATGGATTGGAACTGTTTAGATAATAATATGAGTGCATATTGTCAGGAAGTAAGGAAGCTCGAGGACAAATTCGATGGATTGAAGTTCACACATGTCCTTCGGGATAACAACCAGGTGGCTGATGAGTTAGCCAAGATGGATCATCTTGGTCTAAAGTCCCACCCGGTGTCTTTTTACACACCCTAGATTCCCCCACTATTTCTCCTCGGTCAGACATATTGCTAGCTGTTGTTACTCATCTTGTTAGTGATGACAGCATGGAGACCGACTGGCGCGACCCAATCATCCAATATTTGGACAAGGGAATGCTGCCTACGAATCCTAATGAGCAACAGAGATTGAAAGCCCGATGTCGAGGATACGTGATGGTGGGCGATCAACTTTATAAAAGTGGAGGATCAAACATTTTGATGCGATGTATTTCAATACTAGAAGGCAAGGTGTTGATGGAAGAAATTCATTCTGGATATGTGGCAATCATGCAGCTTCTAAGACTTTGATCGGCAAAGCTTTCTGGCAAGGGTTTTATTGGCCCATGGCGGTTGAAGATGCACACCAAGTCATTCAGAAGTGTGAAGGTTGTCAATTCTTTGCTCAACAAACACATGTGCCTTCGCAGCAACTTCAGATGATACATTTGACTTGGCCTTTTGCTGTCTAGGGGCTTGATATTGTCAGTCCTTTCAAGAAAGCGCTAGGAGGGTTTACTTATTTGTTTGATGCTATTGACAAATTCACCAAGTGGATTGAAGCAAAGCCGGTCGGCAAGATAACATCAAAGAAGGCAATTGAGTTTGTCAAGGATGTTTTTACTCAGTTTGGGGTTCCTCATGATATCATTACCGATAATGGTACTCAATTCACATCAGTGGAGTTCCGTGACTTTGCCGATGAGATGGGAATAAAAATCCACTTGGCATTAGTGGCTCATCCTCAAAGTAATACGTCGGTCGAACGGGCCAATGGTATGATTCTGCAAGGATTGAAACCTCGGATATTTGACAGGCTTAAACCTTATGCCGGTCAGTGGGTCAAAGAATTACCTTCAGTTCTTTGGGGGCTCCGCACTAATACCAGTCAGGCCACTGGTCAGTCACCTTTCTCATTCGTCTATGGCTTAGAGGCTATGCTGCCGACCAAGATCAGTCTTGTTTCTGCACGAGTCCAAGGTTATGATGAAAAGCTTTCTAAGGAGAATCAAGAGATTGATTTGATTGCAGCTGAAGAGTTGCGTGATCGCACTTTGTTTTGGTCGACACTATACCAACAAGGCTTATGACGTTATTATGATAGGAATGTGCGTAGTCGCTAATTTCAAGTTGGGGATTTAGTGCTGCACCGAGTGCAGTCAACGAAAAATAAGCACAAGCTTTCTCCAAAATGGGAAGGGCCTTTTGTTATGAAAGAAGTCACTCGGCCGGGGGCTTATCGACTGATGTATGAAGACGACAAGGATATACCAAATTCTTGGAATATAAATCAGCTACGTCGTTTCTATACTTAGTTACTCTTTTGTATTCTTATACATTATTCATGAATGAAACTTCAGTCTTTTTGATGGACGATTTTTTGATGATTTTAATTCTAATTTGTCTTGATTCTATAATCTATTATATTACACAATCGAGCCATGAAGCTAGTACTAATGTCCCATCATATCCTAACCTTATGCAATTTTGGCTTTGGACTTTTTCCGACTGATTTCTCATTTTTTGACATGATCTTTAGCTTTATGGTCTAAACGTCTAAGCATCATGGTTATATGCTTTATACTGCACATCAGACTACCACTACACTAAACCCAGAGCCAAAGTGTGAGAGGTCATGTGTCGATTGGTTGACTCTGCTTGTTACACGGTTGCAAGTTACAACCTAATATGTTAAGGCAGACCGATGCAATTTCTGTCTTTGATTGACAGGAACATGTTTATGATATTTTGATTAGATTTCTAAGCTACAAAGCATGAGATTAATTAACATATAGATAATATTATTTTGATACAAGAACACTACTAATGTTTTCTAACATTGCAGATTTTACAGCTCCTTTGAAGGAGAAGAGGAATCATCTTGCAGTTCGACTCCTGGAGATGCTGGAGGGGTAGGTGCAGTTGGATCAACTTCTACATTGTCGACCAAGGCCTGGGAGGTTTCCAGCATGGAGTCCATAAGCAGTTGGCATTGGTCTTTGGTCAGGTCTGGGTTGAAGCCCTCCTTGATTTCGTCTAATGGCGGCGCAGGAGACCAAGATTGGGAAATAACCAGAACCTGACTCCCGGCCTCGGTCGCCACTCTCCGAGTTGTCTGCAATAGCTTCCAACGCATGCTCCAGCAAATACTCCAAGGAGTGTCTGGTCTGCTCCACTTGGTTGGCATGAATATAATTCAATGCCTTCTGAGTGCCATACGATAGAGCTGCAAGAGACATTTTTTGGTTGGTAAGATAAAAAATTGATTCAAGCAAATTCAAGAAGTAATGGAGGGCTTACTGGCAAGATTACATTTGAAAGATTTGGAGATGCTTTTGGCGTCCTCTATCTTCAAGTCAGCTTCCTCCAACTTTTTCTGCAGCCGAGTGATCTCGGCCTTTTGTTCTTCGATCGACTTGGAAAGATTTTCCTTCTCAGTATTCAAAGCATCTACAAATGTTTGCTGATTGGAAGTCAACTTTTCCAGGTCGGCAATCTTTTGATCACAAGCTAAAGGCATACATTGAATCTTTAGTGTCAGTGTGATCAAAAAATATATAAATACTGTTGGTATGTGACCTTACCGGCAGCTTCAGCACGGCCTTGGTCTAAGGCTTTGGTCATCTCTTTGTGGTCGGTCTGTAGTTTGTCAATCTTCTTTATGGCTTGGGAGAGCTACTGACCGGTGACTAGCACAATACCAACAATAGATTAGTATCAAACATAAAGAATTGAATACAAGTGGGTCTATGACATACCAAAAGTAGAAGATGGTTAAGCTAAGGTTCAAGATTGAGACAAAGCAATACAAGTGGGTCTAGGACATACCAAAAGTTTTCCACCCTAGCCTGTTTCCTCTCCACAAGAGTATACATTTTCTGACATATAGAAGATAGTTAAGCTAAGGGTCAAGATTGAGACAAAGCAAATGCAGGGTGTTGATGTACCTTGTTTGCTTTTGGATGTTGATGTGTTATTTCTACATCATTCACATCAGGCCGACTGAATGCATCTGTTGTCAATGCTGTCTTTCCTTTATCAAGAGGGGAAGGAGTGTTGACCGGAGAAGGGTTGGAAATTAGTGGTGCTGGCTCTAAAGCGGATGTGGGAATTGTTTTCTCAGAAGGCTTCTTTGGCTCGGTCGGCGTGCTTCATGGCTTGTCGACCGACTGAGGCGGGTCAGTTGGACGAGGGATGGGGTTTGACCGAGTGTCCATGGACTCTTGGGCACTCTGTGCATTGCCCGACCGACCACTATGAACATCAAGGAAGTCGGCGATTAGAATTAGACTATGGTTATTAATCATATAAGTCAAAAACCAAGAGATAAAGGAGACTAACTTGAAAGCTTTCTTGACTTTGATTCGGCAGACTCTCTTCTTTGAAGAAGTAGACTGAGAATCAGTCTCCTTCCTCTTTTGGGAAGATTTTCTAGCTTCATCAGTCTTTTGTGTGGCTCCTGCATCACTCGACGTTTTTCTCAGGGGCTCCATTTGGCTTGAAGGTTGGTCAGAGGGAGTAGGAACTGGCTGACTGGCATCTAGGGACAGTTCTTCTTCATCATCACCTTGATCCCCAACATACTGCCTTCGATGTTGGGCAGGTTGCTTCACATATTGACTGGGGGAAGGAAGGGTGATAACACGATCAACAACCTCTGGCTAAGTGCCTGCGGATGTGCTTGAACCTCCAGCACCGGTCTGTTGCGGCTTCTTGACATAATCTGGTCCCTCGGTGTCAGTCGGAGGCAGCGGAGGGTGGGATATATAAGTATCCAGAACCTGCCTAAACACCAAGACATCAAGTAGGACATCAAAACAAGATAATAATAGAGTCATTGAAAGTCGACCGAGGCTTACTTGGGCCCGTAGAGTGCCCATGTTGTACGCCTTCTCGATTAATGAATGATCTTGAAGGATATCTCCTTCAAATATCTTTGACAAGCACGTCTGACAAAGGTTGCCATTGGGAGGGTCAGGAACTTCCCTGGTTTCATTGTTGGTGGCATAATTCCATGCCGGATGACTCTGAAGTTTTAGGGGCTGCACTCGGCGCACTATAAAACTTTTGGCGATGGTAATACCATCAATGCCTTCCTTTTTCAGATCTACAATTTTCTTCAGTAGAGCGACCACCTGGGGGTCAGATGGATCGGGCTTCTCAGTCCAGTGCGCCTGGGGAATTGCCTTTGCGCCAGAAATATCGACAAGGACAAGGGGAGGGTTATCACAGTAAAACCACTCGTTCTTCCAATTCTTATTCCCAGTCTTCAACGGCACATTGATGTAGGCCTCCTTCTTGCGCAACTGGATGTCGAGTCCGCCTATGGCCACTTGGTTGTCCTTCGTTGGCAACGGTCGGAGGACAAAAAGATGACGAAATAAATTGAAATGGGGGAGAATACCCAGGAAAGGTTCGGACATGTGCACGAAGATGGTGATGTGAAGGATTGAGTTGGGATTGAGGTTGACAAGCTCAATCCCATAGAAGAAAAGGAGCCCGCACAAGAAGCTGCAACAGGGAACTCCAAAGCCATGCTCGAAAAATGAGCGAATCACAACAATCTGCTTATGAATGGGGATGGGGCAAGTTTCTTTCGGTACCTTCTAGTCAAGCTGAGCTTGCTCGGGAAGAATGCCATCGATCACCATCTTGGACAGGTCAGCATTGGAGATGCTGCTCCTCGAGAACTCCTAGAGCTGCTCGGGGATCTCAATCTCCGACGAGGAAGACTCGGCGGCGACAGCGGCGGTGGTGGCGGCCTTCTTGCGACCCATGGCTATGGATGAATTGGCGCAGTGGATCGAAGGCTGAACCCTAGCTGAAGCTCGAGGGCTGAGGGCGACGAGATCTACGGCGACGGAAAGAGAGATGCTAACCCTAGTTCGGGAAATAGAGCATCGCGAAGAAGATGAAGAGCTTGTGCGTGAAATGACGGCGTGGACTAAGAGTCAACATGTCATCCCCTTTTTGTACCCTTGCTTTTGACCTAAGGGTCCCATGGGTTGGTATGGGCCGTACAATGACGAATATTTCTGATTAAACAAAAATTAGTTAAAAGCCTTGTTCTTTAAAAAGATTTAGGGCTATTAAGCCTTGAGAAATAAACTCAGGGGACTTCTTCGATGAGAAGCAGTGGCCAATCCACTTAAAAATACTTGTCGTATCTATGTGATTTGATGATCAAATAGCAAAGGACTTGATGGTCGTACGAGTATGAGTTCAAAGGTTATGTTATTGATTGATGTCAATAATTAAATTGCCAAAATTGGACTTATGAACAGGTAGAGTGACAAATTATTAGGGAAAAGCTATGTTCTGATTGATGTCATTTAGCTTAGTACTATTGAATGATTGATCTCATACTCCTTTAAATGGATTGAACATGATTGATGTCATAGAATTCAGACTGATAAGTCACTTGAAAAATAGTATATATCACTCGGCCTTTTTAATAATCGGTTGGCAAGATTAAAATCTTGCAAATTGACTTTCTGGTTTGATGAGCAGAGGTTTGCTAGGCTCAAGCCTGATGGTTTGAGTAAATTACATACAACAAAAATAATAAGAGCTAATATAATTAAACTCTTGCATTATTTGTTAGCCTTCAAATTATACAAGAGTCGGGGGCTACACCTGATCAGGTACACCTGACCGGTGCACCAGATCTATCAAGAACTTCGATAAAGAGATCTTCCTAATTTATGATCAACATTGAAGATCACTCGGAGAATCAAAGCTCAAAATCAGGAAGCACTCGGGGGCTGCTGTGGGATACTTGCCTTACGGGTATCCGTAGATATGCTTAAGTTGGTAGCAGACCGGGTACTTCATCAACAAGGAAGCCGACCGACTCGGCTTGGAGCGCAAGACAATTAGAGATAGACTTTCTATGTAAACCCTTGTAGACTATGAGTAGGACTCTTCATGTACCCCCTGCCGATCGGATATATAAGGCGGCAGGGTACCTCCATTGGGAGACATGAAACAACATTAATACAAACCACAGAACACAGGTCATAGGGTTTTTACTCTCATTGAGAGGGCCCGAACCTGTATAACTCGGCGTCTTTTGTTAACCATCGTAGTTCTTAGTCTTGACATAGCCCTATATATTTACTACCAAGATCAAGCTTCAACAATAAGGAATCCCAAGTGAGAAGTGAGCCACAAACATCCCACATACCTCACCACAAGCCACTTCTCCTAGCTCTTCATGAGATACCCTCCCATCCACCTCAAGCTCAAAGTCCAAAGTCCAAAACAAGAAAGCATAAGAGTGACTCTTCCACCTCTCTTAGGATCCAAGACACTCATATATCAAGAGAGAAAACTATCCATGATGCACAAGATACTTCACCTAGAGCTCCTCCCACTCAAGGAAAATATCATCGTAAACCCAAAGCCATCAACAAAGGTCATTCACAAGACTTGATCATTGGGAGTCCATCTCAAGGGATAAAGACAAGGAGAAATCAATATAAGCCCAACTATGTGAGTGAAGAGAATGATGATGAGGCCAATGTTGAAATTGAAAACTTCTCTTTCGTCTCTATGATTGAGCCCACTACCATTGATGAAGTTATGGATGTTCACAAGTGGGTTATTGCCATGCAAGAAGAGTTGAACAACTTCAAGAGGTGCAAAGTATGGAAATTGGTTGAGAGACCCAAGAATCATAATGTGGTTGACACCAAGTGGGTCTTCAAGCACAAGCAAGATGAGAAAGGAGCAATTGTCAAGAACAAGGCTCGCCTAGTGGCCAAGGGATATTCTCAAGTAGCGGGGATTGATTTTGAAGAAACCTTTGCTCCCATGGCCCATCTTGAAGCTATTCTGACTTGCTTGCCTATGCATCACACAATGACTTCAAGCTCTTTCAAATGGATGTCAAAAGTTCCTTCTTGATGGAGAGATCAATGAGAAGGTCTATGTGGAACAACCTTCGGGGTTTGAGGACCCAAAACATCCAAGAGATGTATAGAATATGAAGAAAGCTCTCTATGGCCTCAAGTAAGCACCTAGAGCATGGTATGAACACTTGAGGAACTTCCAACAAAAAATGTATTCACCATTGGAAGCATTGATAGCACCTTGTTCACGAGGTATGTTGGGAAGGACCTCTTTGTGTGCCAAATCCATGTGGATGATATCATCTATAGGTCAACAAATAAGAAGTTCAATGAAGAGTTTCGAGAAATGATGGCTAGGGAATTCCAAATGTCAATGATTGGAGAGTTGCATATGTTCCTTGGTTTTCAAGTCAAGCAATTGAGAGAGAGAGAGAGAGAAACTTCATCTATCAAGAGAAGTATACCAAGGACCTTCTCAAGAGATTCAATATGGAAAATTGCAAGCCTTTGCACACTCCTATGGCTACAAGCAAACCCTTGGATGATGATGTGAAAGAGAAACCGGTGAACCTCAAGCTATATAGATCAATTATTGGGTCTTTGCTCTATCTCACCGCTTCGAGACCAGACATCATGTTTAGTGTGTGCTTGTGTGCACGTTATCAAGCAAATCCAAAAGAGTCACACTTGAAGACCATAAAGAGAATAATGAGATACCTGAAGTACACACCCACCATGGGCCTATGGTATCCTTGAGAAATAAACTTTGAGTTACTTGGGTATTCGGATTCAGACTTTGTGGGTTGCAAGTGAACAGAAAGAGTACATCGGAGGTTGCCAATTTCTTGGAAGATCTCTAATATCTTGGAGCTCAAAAAGCAAAACTCGGTGGCTCTATCTACCGCCGAAGCGGAATATATGGCGGCAGGAGCATGTTGTGCACAACTTCTTCACATGAGGCAAGCACTCTCGGACTATGGCCTCAACTACACTCAAATGCCACTATATTGTGATAGTGAGGCGGCAATCAAGATGGCCCTCAAGACGGGAGATCATGGTCATGCAAAGCATATTCAAGTGAGACATCACTTCATAAGAGATCATGTTGAGAAGAAGGACATCGAGTTGGTGAGCGTGCAAACTCATGAACAATTGGCGGACATCTTTACCAAGCCACTCGATGAGAAGACCTTCAACAAGCTAAGGGGAGAACTCAATGTTCTCGACCTCTCCAACTTCACATGAGTAACCCTTGAGCTTGCCCTTTGTAAATATGTTGTTTATTTGTTCTTATTTTTTTCTTTGTTTGTGCTTGTTTCTCTTATTTTGTAGGTTGACTTCAGACCTTATCGAGATAGCAATGGGCATGGGTTAAACTTGGGAAGGTGGTTCACGGTGTACCCAAGGCTTTGAAGAATGGTCCATTATGAGCAAGCTTGAGAAGGGAACAACTCGTTGTTAACAATTTGGTTTTAGCGGTTCTCTCTCTTTTCTTTAGCATCACATCATGCATTGTATACTTGTTGCATTTGCATTCTTTGCATTTATGCATCTTTGCATTATGATACATACATGCTCTCAAGCATGTGTCTAGGGGGAGTTACTCATTTACAATGTGAGTACATGACTCTCTAGATGATTAAATAGTGATATTTGTGCTTCATGCCCATTGAGCCATGTTCGATCGAGCTCTGAGGTTAAATCTACTCGCGTGGCTCAAAGACAAATGGCTCATACATTTCCACCTCTCTAATGACTAACCCTTGCACATTTGAGAAAATATGTTGTAAAGTCATAAGTGTAGGGGGAGCTACGATGGAACACTATTACGACCAAGGAGGAGCACCATGAAAGGGGGAGTTATCCTAACTCTTGCCACCTATTTTATGCCTCTTGGTTTCGTTACATTTTGATGTGGTTTTTGGTGATAGGTGACAAAGGGGGAGAAGAAACACGAAGATCCAAAAGCCGAGTATAGATCAAAGAGGGAGAACGAACATGAAGATGATCGAAGGGGGAGGAGAACATGAAGAAGGAACATGAAGATTAGGGGAGATGGATAATGAAGATCACATTGTTGGTGGCCCTTAAAACCCAATATCGGCCACCAACCGATTGGGAAATGCAAGGTAAAGACCAAACTTTCATGAATATTTGTTTAAACTAATAAAGTTCCACTAGTTTTGGTGAAATATGTGTTTGTAGGTTCAAAAGGGCCAAAATTATGTAAAAATATGAAGAAACTCCCCATCGGCCGATCCTACCATAAAATAGCCGGCCGATAGGGTCGTATGAGGCTGAAATCAGGGCCCGGGCAGGGTCGTGATGGCTGAGATAAGAACCCAGCCAACAAGGTCATATCAGACTGAAATCAGCCACCCGACTAGTCAAAATAGAGTCATCATCAGGCTGATAATTCGACCCGACCGATTCTGCAAAACACTCCACCATGAAGCTTCTCCTTCCGGACCAAAAGCAATGGAATATGGGTAAGGAAAATGAGTCCATGAGTGGCCTAACCGGGAGAAGTCATGGGGCGACCCAGAGGGAGTCGGCACCCAGCCTAGGCCGCCGCCCGGCCTGGCCTACCGCTCGGCCTCCCATGCCGCCCGGTCTCCCTTGCCGCTGCCCGGCCAGGGTTGGCCCCCCAGGGTTGCCAGCCCATGAGGCCCATGAGGCCTACCGACCCCAAAATGGAGAAGCCGACGCAAACCAACCAAGGAACCATCATTAAGACAAGATCTAAGCCAACCAAAACAAGTCGGTTGGAAATCGACTCAATCCAACGGTCGCCCGGCCTGGCCTGCCGCCCGACGGTGCATGCCGCCCGGCATGCCCGGCCGCCCGGTGGGGAAATTTTGCCCACTGACTCTCCTTCACCTAGAAGTACCCGCCAACCCTCTGCCACCTATAAATAGAATGGAAATTCGGTAGAAAGAGATCATCAAGCAAGTGAAGCACATTGAAGTCCATTTCCCACTACTTTTCTTACTAGTAGAGTAGGTTCGTTAGTCGGGAGTTAGAGTCTAGTCGAGAGCTTAGCTCGGGATTCCAAAAATCATCTCGGAGTCTTGGTATGAGCTCTCTTGTATCTTTTCTCCATTTGTGAGACTTATCTTTTGTTGAATATAATTATCTTTTCCTTATTTATCTTGTCAAGTATTTATTTTTACTTAGTAAATTTCCTCAAGTTACAATTATCGGGAAAGAACTTTGAAGCATAGTTTACTAGATTCCTGGCTAGGATTTAATTAAGTTTAGTTCTTGAATAGGACTTAGACTTGGTTATTTCCTGGCTATTCTTCCGCTAGGCCAATGGAATAATATCTAGTGAAAACATGAGTTGTGTGGTAGGCGGCAGGTGGTGACAGTCCTGTCCGTTCTTTTAGTACTTAAGTTAATACTAGCTGGATTGACATTTGTCCCTATGAGTTTTGTGGTAGGCGGTAGGTGGTGACAGTCCTGTCCGTTCTTTTAGTAATCCACCATGTTCGGGAAGTCTCAAGCAAGGTTGTCTAGCGATAACGTGCCCACTAGTGCACGAGGTTAGTTACCGACCCTATTAGTGGATCGTTGTCATGCCCCGAAGTAAGCTTATTGGTGAAAGACTCGAGGCTGTACCATGGATTTGGTGTAAGCACTCAACCCGAATAACTAGGAATTTTAACGCTTGACTAGATTTCGGAAAGTTTATCTTAGGAATATTAGACTTAGACTCACTGTCCTCACAGCTAGCTTAATCGATCTCTTTTATCTATCTTAGTGTGGATTTCTCCTGTATCATTGCTCCCTTGTTTATCATTGAATATCTTTACCCCCTTCTTTGGTCAGTTGGTATAACTCTTATAGTCATATCTTTGTTAAAGAAAGATACTCTTACACTAAGCTTCCCTGAGGAAAATAAATACGATACCTTGGAATACTCTCGGGTGAAATGCTACAATAGATGTTCCATGCGCTTGCGGATTGGTTCACTCTTCTCTTAAAGCGTATCAAACATCAATCAACACTTCGAGCGTTGTTACCAGATAATATTTTGGTGCGACGTTAAGAAGTGCCAACAAGCATTTCTTGTGCCGTTGTCGGGGAAGCAATAGGCTAAGATATCGGAATTTTAACAATAATACTTCTATTAAGGAGTTACCGCTTCCCTTAGCGGGTTTACCCTTTGTAAGCTTTATGACCATTGGTGATTGGATCCCCAAGGTATGGATCCTCAAGGTCTACTCCTTGTTGTAGTATGTCTATGGACAGGGATGGGTTGGTTTTTTTATTTTATGGTGTGTCAAGCTTAGCCTTGCAATAGACCGGTAAAAGTCAAATCGGTGGCAAGGTCACCACCGGTTCGCAAGATAGGAAATCTTGGTTACTTGCAGATTGGTAAATTGATGTTAATTAATCTATAGACTAAGAGGGGATCAGGATGTAGCCCCACTTGATCAGTTAGGATCCCATTGTTCTTGTTTTCCTAAGCACTTTCCGTTCTAACCACATGTCGAATATAATGGTAAGACACGCCGATTATCTCACTTCATACCAGTTGTTGGGTTACGACTTCATTACTTGATTCACACGCATGAGTATCTATGCTGGATACCTCCAGAGAAGGTCAATAGTACCCCTGTGATGAGGGTTTTTCAGTGTTTCAGGAATGGGTGTGAAAAAGGTTGACATGAGTACCCCCTTGTGTGGCTTTAGTGGGTCGCATAAGCCGCATGGTCCTCTAGTCATGTGGGTATATTGGACTCCCCTGCAGGGTGTATAATCAATTCGAATTGCCATGATCTCGGTCATGATCATGCTTAGTGTTTGTTGAGCTTCATCGTAGTAACAACTTGAACTAAATGATAATGATGGGATGGTGGACTGTTGTATGAGATGATTACTTTGGTTCTCATATTGTTACAACTTTGGGGCTGTAGTATTATTTACTTATGTGTCTTGCCCATGTGCATCTTAACTTTATGCTTCAGCTGCACTAAATTTCAGACTTCCGCGTTGCGGCAATTAAAATTTTGAGTACCCGATATACACTATGTTTCCTTGCTATAACCAAATGCATAATCCTTTGAGATCGGGATTAGCCCAGGATAAGTCTTGTTGAGTACCTTCGTACTCACGGTTGCTATGTTTAAGTTTTTGCAGGTTAGAATGAAATGACTTTTGGTTACTTCTTTCCTGCTACCGGGGAGGAGTAGTTGCTGTCCCGTTAGAGACGATTGATGGTGTTCGTGGGCTGAGCACTATCAATATTGCTGCTGCTGTTGTTTTGGTTTATTTTCCGCTGCATACTTGTCATATTATTTGCCATGAACTGAACTAAAATTTGGACAAGTAATATGGGTTTGTTTAGACTTTTTTTTTGTTTTTTATTGGCTGCTGTGTCAGCTTCCTTTTGCTGCAATTTCAGAACACTTGTAATCTGAATTTGGTTTTGTAATTTAAATGTTAATGTTGTAAACTTGAACATTTGTGTTACTGTTATCTATGTGATGATTGTGATGTTGTTATACCGATGTGCTATGTTCCTAGGAAATACTTGGAAGCACATTGGTGGACTACCGGAGTCATATCTATTTTTGTTGAGCTCTCGGCTTGGCGTACCATTTATGGACAGCCGGCTAGCTCGATAAAAATGGGTGGGATTTCATCGGTTCTTGACAACGTGATATCAGAGCAAGGTTACAATGACACTTCTAAAACTTGCTTAGCAACTTGGGTAATGAAATGATGCACAACCTCACTAAAGCAACTAAAATATTGACTAAGTGGTTGCTGATTTTATTTCTTCCCTATCCTAGCATTTTGTTGCTGCTCCACTTATTAAATAAATTAATGCTGGACTAATGGGGCTTATTTTCTTGGGTTAAGGATGGCTTACCACTTGTTTTTGGTTCCTTGAGTTGTTGAACTGTTGCTGCCCCCATTTTAAATTTATTTTGTTGGGTCATGGCAACCAACTTTTTAAGTTTGTAGTTAGCAAAAATTTGTTTCGAAAACTTGCCACGTGTTGATTCGGTTTTGCCCATGTATGATGCCATGCGATTAAATTTTGAGAATGTGGTTAATTGGATTATGGTTTCATTCATGTTCAGTTTATACTGATAGTAGTGATACATGCCTGGGAATTAGCATGTTCTGAAATCTCTTGGTGGCAACCGTTGATTTATTCCGGTTGTCCACACATTCTGTCTTTGTCACTAGCATGTGGAGGTGAGAAAACTTCGTGCGAGCAAGGTCTGATAGTACGAATTATTTTCATATCATACATACATGCTGCATACATGCCTCATGCTTACTTCATGATTGGAAGTGATGATATTTCTTGAATTTCGAAATTTTTCTTGCTGTCCTAAAACCAGTAAATTTTCTGTGCCCGAATGCCTGTTTTGGTCTGTTTTTGATCAATCGGTTGGCAGTTTTCAGCAGAAAACAGAACGGGTAAGAAACTAAAGTAAAAATTTCAACGAAGTCTTAAAACTTGGGTACAACCTTATAATCTTTCCTTTTCAGTTCAGAAATGACTAGCTGCTCCTTTTGGTTCAGTTTTTCATGTTCTTGCTCGTTATCTTTTCTTCGGTTGAGAAATGCTCGGTTTTGGCACATCCTTGTTGTCATAAATCATTCTTGACTTATCAATATTATTCTAATTGCTAACATACGTTGGCTACAGGATGACGAGGACTCGTACTGGTACTGGTGGGAAGGGTGTCCCTGAGTCTTCCGATGCTGCTCAAAATCAACACCGGCCACCGCCCGTGTCGGAGGAGCCACAAACTTTCATCCAAGTGCTCATGCAGATCGAGCGCAACCGTGTGGAGCAGACCGGCATTCTTCATGCCACTGCTCAGCACTTGGCCCCAGCTGCAGCTCGAGATGATGATTTTATAGCTTTTCGTCGCACCAACCAGCCCATTCTCACCCGGGCAAAGGTTCCTCTTGATGGCGACCATTGGCTGCACACTATTGAGCAAAAGTTGGATATGCTGAGGTGTGACCAGCACCAAAAGGTTCTCTTTGCTGCGCATCAACTACAGAATAAAGCCGGTGCTTGGTGACAGGGATACCGTGCAATGCAAGCTGCTGATCACCACTACACTTGGGAGGAATTTCGCACCACTTTTTGGGCTGCTCACATTCCCGATGTTGTGATGGAAATTAAGAGGTTGGAATTTTTTGATCTGAAGCAAGGCAACAAGACCATGAATGAGTATGTGCATGCCTTCTATTATCTTACACAGTATGCTACCGATGAAGTTTCTACCGACCGGAAGAAAGCAACCCGGTTCATGAACGGTCTTTCATAGGAAATGCAAGATAAGTTATCTACTGTAGATTATCGGGACTTTAATCACTTGGTTGACAAGGCCATAATAGATGAGGACAAGATGAACAAGCTTGCTGCAAAGAACCGCAAGCGTGCTGCCCCGCCACCGACATTGTTGCAAAACATGAGTCCCAATGAATATTTTCAGTTGGTTGTGTTGGAAATTTGAAATTTTTCAACTCATTTCAAAACCCAAGCCAAAGGACAGAATTCAAATCAGATTTGAATTTGAAAATTGTCAAATAGGGGCAAGTTTGAGAACTCAATCTTTTTCCATAGAAGTATACCCAAAGAAAATTATCTAAATAAACTACATAACAAACGAGAATTTTACAGATTTTTATCAAGATTTTAGGTGAAGGTTTGGACCACTTTAAAATTCAAACCATATTTCAAAACAGATCACATTGGCAATTTTATAATACAAAATCCATCAAGAATTAGAACTTCGTATCTGAAGATGAAATAACCACTAACACTTGAGGAGCATTCTCAAAAGGTTTGGAGCAGAGGAAGGCACCCAGTTGATCAAAATATAGAGACAATGTTCTGACTTTTCCCAAATTCGAAACTGAACCCAACCTCTCTTTCTTCCTCCTCTGTCAGAGCTTGGAGGCCGCGTGGCCGCCGGCCAGCCGTCCTCCCTCGGTGTTTGCTGCTTAGGGCGAGCACCAGGACCCCTAGAAAATGCCTCCCGTCGAAACCCTAGCTCTCCTTCCCTCCTTTCTTCTCCCCTGCGCCGCCAGACACCATTGCCGCTGCCCCTCTCTGCTCGAGCTGATACAGCCATTGCAGATCGCCAGAGCCTGAGCCCTGCTGCGTGGAGCTATGCAATGAAGTCCTGGAAGCTCCCCCGAACCTCTCCTCCCTCTCCCTCGCGTGGTGCAGCGAGATCGAAGCCCTTCTTCGCCGTCGCCGGCAGAGACGCCCTGGGCCGCGTCTCCTCTGATTGCTCTCTCTCCGGTGAGCGTGGCTTAGATTCCTCGAGCGTAGACCTCCCCAGTAACCGTGCGCACTTCCCTGACCAGCTTAATGTGCAGATTCCCCTGTCTATCGGCCGGATCTCGAGCTCCTGCCGCCGCCGGCCAACCACCTCCACCTTGCCGACGAGCTCCGACTTCCTGCCCTCCTCGACATCAACCGACTTCCTGCCGCTACTTGCCTCATCCAGGTGAAGCTTCGCGACGAGAATCCGGCCCCTGTTGTGTTCTCCTCTGCGCGTGCGACACCGCCGAACCCCCACCCTGTTCTGCACGCCACCGGCAGCCGTGCTCCGCCCGTCTCCGGCGATCTCCGACCAGACCTACACGTGGACAACGGAGAGAGGAACATTTTACCTTTTGGACCCGACTCCAGCAGAGGCCCGCAGCAGCCTGCGGCGGGAGCTCCGGCGAGCGCTGCCGCAGCTCCACCAAGGTCTCCCCTGCGCGCGCGTATTTTCCTTTTCAAATGTTTTCCTTCGAGAACTTTATTCCAGAAAATGACCAAATGTTGTAAAATAAATTCCAGGAGTTCTACTGCATGGAAAAATATGAAATAAATTTTGTTGGATTCCGAAGCTCAAGATCTATCCAAGTAACCTGGTCCGATGGCCTGAGCTTATATACACAATTGTGTAGGATTACTTCTTGTTTTATCTTAAATGGCCAATATGTGATGATCGATTACTTGTAAAATCAAATGGCTTGTCATGAAAGTTTCCCCTGTTTCATGTAGTACAAATATAATTTTATCTCACCATGTTGTGTTTATAAATTTCAAGTTATATATTTATCTATGTTTTGACCATTTAATTGATATAGAATTATTTATGCATGCTAGAATGTTATTTCTTGTTCTTAGGAGTTTCTATAAGCTTATACTATGCTTGCATGTAATAAAATAAAATTCTAGTACCAAGGAATTTCATTAAATGAATTGTTTCACTTAAAGCATGCATTTATTTGAGATTTTTGTGGCATTTAACTAATAAATTATTTTCCCATGAAATCAGTTCTCAAGGTTCATACTTTATGTATATAATTGCTCTGAAAAGTTTAATACCCATAGCATCTGTTTAAGTGCATGTTTCTGATTTATTTTGCTCATAGTTCTAAAACTTGTAAAATTCATAATTAAATAATTACAACTCATTTAGAGGTGATTCAAGTTTCAAACATCTTAATTTGATGCCCTATACCAAGATTAAATAATATCTGGTACATAACCTTTCTATAAATTTTTGGTTAAAACCACCCTACGCGATGAATCCCGTTTTACCCGATTTCGGACAGAACCTTAGTGTTCTGCCCATAGCGTAAGCTACCCACCTTCATTTTAAGTGGTTCCAACTTCCTTGTGTTCGTAACTTGTTGCTTATCATCTCCATAAAGTGCCATGTCATTTCATCATTGCATTGCATCATGACATACATATTTATGTAGGCGTATATTTCTTTGTTTAGTGAACGACGTAACTGAGAGTGACACGGGTGCTCCAGAGGGTGAAGCACCAGAAGGGGAACCAGCTGAGAATATTCCTACAACTGAAGGCAAGCACCAATCATATTTCTCCTATATTTTGGATATGCATTAACTTGATTATCGTACTATGGTGCTGATAGCGCAGACACTTGATAATATAACATTGGTCCAAATTTAAGTAGAATATTATATGGATACGATGATTCAGAGTGTAGCCAAATAATACAAGTTCATGAATATTTTGAAAACAGCAGAAGCAGTAACGTTAAGAACTATGAGCTCGACGATACAACATAGTAATGGTTTATGCCCAAAGAACCATCACTCTAGCAACACACAACATCACTGCGGCGGCAAGTCGGACTCCTAGTGGGCAGTCCAACCCTTAGGGACCTACATGTCCCAAGGCAGCACATCTACAGGCAACTCTATTTCTTCGTTACCTGAAAAACACAATGGCACAAAGCCTAAGTACTAATTACTCAGCAAGACTTACCCGTCGGACACCTAGACATGCACAGGCTCTAATAGGTGGCTTGTTTGAAAGAACTCGCACTAAGCAACCTATTAGTTCTATCAAGTTTTATTTATCAATTTAATGGGTTGAACTGAATTGTAACTATCGAGAGATATTCTCGATAGTAGATTCAAGTATGCGTATGAGTAAGTAAGATCGATGGACACAGGACGCGGAGTTTGTACAGGTTCGGGCATCCCGGAGGATAACAACCCTACGTCCTGTTTGGTGTTATCGTATTGCTAAGGTTCACACTGGAATTAGGGTTCTAATATGAGTCTGCCTCTCGATGAAGGCCCCCTGCCCTCCTTATATATCCAAAGGGACGGGGTTTACAAGGTAACATCCGAGTCGGTTACAATAGATTCTATCTAACTAACATATCTATAAACCTAACTTGCGGCTTACTCAAACAAATATCTACATAAATATCTCTAAGCCGAATATATATAAAACTAAACCCCTGGCCCACTCGGCCATGGTTAGGTATCCCGGGTACATATATCCCATAGTAGCCCCCAAGCACTTTCCATATTGAATTGTCACCTTGAATTTCCTCGACATCTTGTGAAATTTGGGAAGTGCTTTACACATTGGCTCTGATAAATCTTCTATTTAAACTCACATGATCCTTAAAAATGATATCCAAGGCTTTCGCTTTATCCAATTTATCCAAAACTCATTAATAATTGAATTTCCCTGATCGCCGAGTGATGCATCACCAAATTAATATCTATATCCATAAAAATGCATATAACCCAATTGATATGCTACGAATGTCAACTGCCGTAGCCCCCAAGATTGGTGATGTATTACTAGTATTCATACAAAAGACAGCCCCCAAGATTGGTGCTGAAAAAATTACTATATCACAAATAATCAAAAGATACAATCTCCCAAGACTAAACTGCATTAGTCCGAGTGATTTATCAATCATTATTCAATCCACAACACTCAATGTTAGCACTTGAAAAGAATATCTTAGACATAATAAATCCGCGTACCGGTGTAATGTAACCATGCTGATCCAAGTAGCGGCCCAACAGGTCATCAGACGCATATAAAAGGTTCCAGCAAACAGTCGCAACCCTTCACCTTCGTATCGCCGCCTGAGTCTGCCCTTCTCAAAACCTAGATCCAAAGCATCCACTTCACCGCCACCACCATTCTGCACGCGTAAACCCTAGGTTTGGAACTTCAATTTGTCCGCCACCACCATTCCGCGCCCCTACTCCAGAGACCACAGGCCTACATTTTGTCGTCACCATTGTTCCACTGTTCCGCTTGCTGCCATTTCACTGTTCTGCCACCATTTCGCGTGCTCAAGCTCAAAGATAGGGTTCCAAACCCTGATCTCCATCCCCAAAAGCTTTCCACATCTGTTTTGATGGCCCCAAAGTGCACCCGCCAAAGCACGAGGGCTTAATCTGAAAAAGGGACCTCTCCTAGAAAGGGTGAAAGCAAAGAATCAATTTTTAATATTCCTACTGGCATTAAGGAGTTCCCAGCATCAACCATGGACTCAGAAAAAATCAACAGATTGGTGATAGATGGCGTGCGACAAGATCAACAGACGGGTGTGTGGATTGAAGCCATAGGTCAGAAATTTCCTCAGCCTCCCGTCGACCAACTTACAGTTTTTGCCTCCTTTTTCTATCGCGGATTTGGCCTTCCGTGCTGCGACTTCTTTAGAGGTCTTCTATTTTTCTATGGCATTAATCTGGTCAATCTGAACCCAAATTCCATTCTACACATCGCTATTTTTATTCATTTCAGCGAAGTGTTTTTGGGTATCCCTCCTCATTTCAACACCTTCAAAGAACTGTTTCTGTTGAAATCAAACAGCAGTAATGTCATAGGGGGTGCTGGATTCCAATTGACGAATAAATCCAAGTACATCGATGTACCACTCCCATCAACCAACAAAGGGTGGCACGCAGATTGGTTTTATCATGGCAACCATGCCCCCCCCCCCTTTGTCAGAAACGACAGCAGAAGCCCCCAAGCCATGCCCCAAGTGGTCCGCGAAGGCACATCCAAGCAAGAAAGCACAGGTTGATGAGATTTTGAAACATGTGGATTATCCGAAGTCAAAAGGCTATACCAGCGTTCACGTTGCCGCCAGCTTCATATATCGCCGTGTGCAGCCCATAAAGAAGCGCCACGTTCCTGGATAGAAATTCCAACTAGGGTCAGACCCTACTATGGAAGTACCAGAAGTACTGTCAGAAAGGGAACTGACTTTGCAACAGGAAAGCATATTTTCATCGCTTCTAGATTGGACTCCAGGGAGCGCAACATCTGGCCATCATTCAAAAACTGGAAGAAGTGTTGTAAGTTAGCCACTGATCCTCTTTAGAAAATCAATAATGCTTTCCTTATTTATCAATAACAAATGATGCCTCGCATATGTCACAGAACCTTGACGTATATGTATCCAACCCTCCACTGCCACCAACACCACAAAAGAAATCCCCCACTCAGCCATCATCCAAATGTCGTAAAGCTCACATTGAAGACTCCGATGAAGAAGAGTTGCTAGTTGACAGAATAGCTAGACTGCAAGGGGAAGCAAAGAAGAAGTCTGTTGAGAAAACCACCACTCGACGGCCAGTGAATACGAACACTCAGGAGCAATCGCATCCAAAGGAGTTAGACAAGACAATCCTTGAGAAGGAAACACCCCACACAACAAGTGATCCAAGACCAACTAGCCCCCCATCAAAGGTGTCAGGCTTAAAATTCAAGCGCCGAACAAGGTAAGTAAAACGATATATTTTAATGCATAGCTTTAGAATAAACAACTACGTAATCTTCATTCTCTGGATAGGTCAACCGGGGGAGCATCATATGAAGATATCCCAGCAAAAAGTGCGGCTCCTGAAAAAGATCGACATGCACCATTTATGGGGACATCCAAAGATGATATCCCCGGTCACTCGGCTAAAAAGCCGAGTGATTTAAAGGATGCACCAGAGTCATCTCGGCCAGAAACTAGACAAGCCGAGTCATTCGATGTCCCAGATCTGGACATGCCCAAGACGGCGACTGAACAAGAAGAACCATCGTTGATATTTGAAATGATGCCGGAGCCAATATATGATTATCCCATTGGTCTGGAGGAATATGTGGCTCCCACGCTAATTCACCGAGTAATAAAAGAAGGTGCCACAGAACATCCTGCACCAACCAGAATGGTGTACCATAGTGGCCCCTTCGCCATTGCCGGGTTTGATGAGTTGACAGAGCAAGCCGAATTAAAGAAGTTTGAAGATCTTACTGAAAAGGCCTTTCATTCCTTCCAGGTACCCTTGCCTTCTTGAAAACTGGCACCAATAATAATAATAATATTGTGTGATGACGTCTATAAAACTCATCCGTAGTGCAGATTCTAAAAACTCAGATGGCTAACAAGAGTAAACTCCTGCAACTTGCTGAAAGGCATTGTGCAAGAGCAGTCGATTTAGAAGATCAAATGGCCAAAGAAAGAATAGAAGTTGGGCAATTATCAGTAGATTTGAAGGCCCGTTCATCTCAAGTTGATGAACTCCAATTCAAGCTACAAGGTAAAAACACAAACATAATCCTTGGCATACTATTACCAGATCTTAAATATTTTGAACTCTTCCACTCAGAAATGTCACAGGTGCTGGAACTAAAGCACAATCAAGAGTCTCAGTCGGCTGCTCAAATTGCAAATTTGCAAAACCTTATCAAAGAGCTGGAGTCGGTGACACAATCTGTGGAAACATTGAAGTCCGAGAATAAAAGTCTAAAGAAACAACTCCAGGACTCGGCAGATATCGGGAAAAATTTTGAAAAGTTGAAGGATGATTTTAAAACAATGCAAGAATCTCAATCGCTATGGAGGAAAAGAGCCGAAGGTAATTATTGTTATACCTATGTGCTCAAAAATATGTACATGTATGTAATCTAAAATATTTATGACTGACAGATGCCGAGGGAACAATAAAAAACCAAAGGGATAGGAACACAACACTAGAGGCTGAACTACTCAAGGCAAAAAGATTTTCAAGAAAGCTATGGATGAACTAAACCAATTCCAAAAAGCGTACAAAGAAGTTGAAAAACATAAAGAAGAATACAAGGAAAAGGTTATCACCCTCGAAGCTGAAAAGGCAGAAGCTGAGAAACGACTAAAAGGTAAATAGTCATTTAATTATCGTCATACCAAAGTCATTGTCCCAGATAATTGTCAATATTATACTCTTGTAGGATCAAAAAGGTCCTATGAGCTTTTGCAGAAGAAATTCATAGAAGGTGACGAAAACCTCTGATGGTCTCTTGCAGCTCTCCAGAAAGATGCAGAAGTAATCGCCCAATATATACTTCTAGAAGAAAAACCACCCAGGTGTCGAGATTTATTGACAAGGCTACAAGAGGCACCCGGCCGAGTGAAAGAACACGCTCGACGTGTTGCAGAACTGGCTGGGGCACAGGTCTTAGCTATAGCAAAGTCTCACATTCCTGACATAGATTTGGATATAGTAGCCAAGGGTTTCCACGAAGATTTCACTGACGAACAATGTGAAATCCTTGTAACTGAAGCGCAAAAAATAGCGCACATTCTAGCTGACCAAATAGAACTAGATCTGTTACCAAAAATGTAAGGTATTGTAAAATTTAAAAGACCATGTTACATTTCTGCTGTGGTAATGTAACATCTGTGCAATAGACTATGAAAGTCTAGATTCATCACCAGGATTGTAACAAATGCTTGGGTCGTGCTGCTTCGTATATGTATTGTATGAACTCATGTTAAACACTCACAACCAATACATAACTCTCGTCATCCCTCTACACAATGCTCCCAATAACCGATATGAACCATGGAGACTAAGAACTCACTCGGTCAGACATATGCAAACTGGGAGAATTGTCTTGGTCCCCAATAGACGGCAAGAACCCTGGGAACAAAGTAACCCGCTTGGTCAACATGCATGAATTGAGGTGGCACCAAGTGTCCAAATTTAAATCATGACTTAAATGACAACAACAATGATCCATAAAAATTCAAAAATTGCCAAACCAGTCGTCATGACCATAATTTATACAAAGTCAAAGAAAGGTAATTACAAAAAGTTATAAATACTAAGCATAGAAATGATGTAGCTGTGATATGTTCCAGGTCTGACCCATCCTTGCGCATCAAATGGTATGCACCCGGCCGAGTGATTTCCTTTACAATAAAGGGTCCTTCCCATGGGGCCGAGAGTTTGTGCTTGCCTACCATGGACTGGACCTGCCTCAAGACCAAGTCTCCGACTGAAAAGCGTTGCACTCTGACATTTTTGTCGTAATAACGTCACAAGCTTTGTTGGTACTTCGCCGATCGTAGTAACGTGGCATAACGCTTCTCCTCTAGTAGCAACAAGTCATCACATCTGTGGTCATTGGAAGTTTCTTCTTCATACGAAGCCACGCGAGGGGAGGTGAACGAAATCTCAGTTGGTAACATGGCTTCCGACCCGTAAACCAAGGAGAAAGGAGAATGCCCTGTGGTGCGACTTACATTAGTTCGAAGCCCCCATAGTACTGCTGGCAGTTCTCGAACCCAACGTCGAGCATATTTTTCCAGTCGGTCAAATATACGTGGCCTAATTCTAGATAGCAAGAGGCCATTTGCTCGTTCAACTTGGCCGTTGCTCTGCGGGTGGGCAGCCGAGGCGTAGCCAATCTTAAAACCCACTCGGCTCGCAAATTCTTTGAACTCCTCCGCTGTAAACTGAGTGTCGTTATTAGTGATGATTTTATGTGGTGCACCGAACCGAGTAACTATTTCTGTCATAAATTTGACAGCCTTCTTTGCTGAAATCTTTCCGACTGGCTTTGCTTCGATCCACTTAGAGAACTTGTCTACTGCCATGAAAAGGTGAGTGAAACCCCCCTGAGCCTTCATGAAAGGCCCGACAATATCTAGACCCCATACTGAAAATGGCCATGTTATTGGGATATTTTGAAGCTCTGTGGCAGGCACGTGCATTTGGCAGGCAAAGAACTGGCAACCCTCACACTTTCGGACGATTTCCCTGGCATCGGCACCAGCAGTCGGCCAATAGAAACCTTGTCTCATTGCTTTTGATGCAATTGTAGATGGGCCTGCGTGGTTTCCGTAGATGCCAGCATGGATGTCCCCTAACATGACTCTTCCTTCGTCTTGAGACAAGCACTTCATCAACATCCCATGTGGGCTTTGTTTGTACAGACCATGGTCAACAATACAATACGACCGAGACTTGCGAATAATCCTCAGAGCTTCGTCTTTATCAGTCGGTAGTGTACCACCATCCAGGTACTTGATGAGAGGAGTTCGCCAATCTACTGTAATGATAGCGACATGTGGTGTTGGTCCCACCTTCGGTGCCGACTGCGCAATAGTTTGCTGGATTAGTATAAATGGTTTATAGAGATCATCAAGGAATACTCCATTAGGTATTTTAGACCTACTAGACCCAAGTTTGGCTAGTTCGTCCGCCTCTTCGTTATACTTACGAAGGACGTGTATATACTCAATACCATCAAACTCGTCTTCTAGCTTCCGAACTTCAGTGCAGTAGGCTATCATGCTTTCGTGGGAACAACACCACTCCTTTGTTACTTGATTAATCACCAGCGCCGAGTCACCAGAGACGCTCAATCTCTGAACTCTGAGTGAAACAGCCATTCTAAGCCCATGTAATAGTGCCTCATACTCTGCAGCATTGTTAGACGCGCGAAAGTGCATACGAAGAACGTATCACAGCTTGGCCCCTTCAGGAGATGTTAATACCACACCTGCCCCGGCACCTTCCAATTGTAAGGAACCGTCAAACATCATTTGCCAATAGCTTCATTCATGCGGTGATGAGGACATCACCATGCTGGATACGCGCATATCATGGCCGTCCCCAAGTTACAAGTCATCACCAACTCGGTCGCCGCGTCGTCTTGGATTCAGCCAACACTCCTTCACGGTTTTGATGATATCTCCCACATCCGATGTCCAAACGAGGCGTTCTTTGATGCGTTGGAAAGGGGACGACGACGCCATCATTTTGGTTCTGGTCCTAGATCCAAAAGGGTCGTGAGTCATAATATGTGACCATGACAAGGTGCTATGCCACCTATTTTGGGCCAAGTTGGCCATGTATCGTGTCGGGCCTTAAGCCCATGTTGTGGGCGCCCCCCTGGTCGCCCCCAACCCTAGGACGTCTTTGTTTCCTACATAAACTTAGTAGCTGCCGTCTTTTAGTTTTGGGTTTTGTTTAGTTCAGTTTTCTAGAGAGAAACTTGATCGAATTATTGTAACTGTGGCGACAAGTCCTTTTACAGTAATCTAGGGCCCCTATTCTTGTTCTACACCACTGTGGCGATTAGTCCTTTTGTGATCAGAGCTTGAACCTTTTCTTGTGATTCACTTCATCCATATTTGCAATTTCAGATTGCGCGTTTATCCTCTCTTGCTTGTGTTCTCGATTTCGCTTGCAGGAACAATCAAGTTGTGCTTGGTGTAACGGTTGCGGGGTTGGATCGTGTCTGATTCACGTCGGGTCGTCGACACCGAGTTCCCCAAATTCGAGTTTATCCCCTTACCTCTCAGAAGATCGGGCCATATCTGCATCATACGGGCTAGGCGGTAACTCGCATTCTGACCACTCGGCAACAAAGTCTGACAAAGCCCGACATTTGACCAAATCACGGGACTTGAAGATAATATCATATGATCCCAACTCAACAGCCCATTTAGCAATTTTTCCAGTGGCCTCTCTATTGTGTAGCAATTCGCCTAGGCCAAACAACGTGTGGACCTCGATCGAGTGATCCTCAAAATAATGCTTCAACTTCTGAGATGTCATTAATAATGCATAAATTAGCTTCTGAAGCTGGAAATATCGTACCTTGGACTCAGATAAGACCTCACTGACAAAATAGACGGGCCGCTGCACCTTTTGAGCCTTGCCATTCTCGTCACGTTCCACTGCCAGTGCGGTGCTGACAACGTGTGTGGTTGCGGAGATGTACAGCTACAAGGGTTCCTTTGGTTTTGGAGGGGTTAGCACCATAGGACCACTAATATAGGCCTTAAAATCATCCAAAGCTCTCTGAGCGTCATCATTCTAGGTGAATGATTCTTGCTTCTTGAGTAACCGAAAAAAGGGCAACCCTCGAACACCTAATCGTGAGACGAACCGGCTGAGTGCTGCCATGCAACCGGTGAGTTTTTGGATGTATTTTTGCGAATGTGGAGGTACCATCCGCAATATGGCAATAACCTTTTCTGGATTAGCTTCAATCCCTCTATGTGATACTAAGAAACCGAGTAATTTTCCTGATGGGACCCCGAAGACGCATTTGTCCGGATTCAACTTCATATTGTATTTCCGAAGATTCCTGAATGTTTCCTCTAGGTCGGATATTAAGTCGGTGGAAAGCCGAGTCTTGATTACCACATCATCCACATAGGCTTCGACGTTTCTTCCGATTTGGCTATCCAAGCACCGTTGCGTGGTCCGCTGATAGGTGGCGCCGGCGTTCTTTAGGCCAAAGGGCATAGTTGTATAACAAAACGCGTCGAACGGCGTGATAAACAAGGTTTTAAGCTGGTCGAATTTATTTAAGGGAATCTAATGGTACCCTGAATAGGCATCTAAGAAACACAATAATGTGCATCCAGCCATCGAATTGATCACCTGATCACAATAATGGATCTTTTGGGAAAGCTTGGTTTAGGCCGGTGGAATCCACGCACATCCGCCACTCCTTGTTTTTCTTTCGCACCAAAACCGGATTAGCCAACCAATCGGGGTGAAAAACTTCTTTAATGAAACCGGCTACCAGCAGTCGGCTGATTTCTTTCCTAATCGCATCCATTCGATCTTGCGAGAATCGTCGAAGCAGTTGCTTTATAGGTCTGGCATTCTCGCGGACGTGAAGTTTGTGCTCAGCCTTTTCCCTTGGAACCCCGGCATGTCAGAAGATTTCCATGCAAATATATCTTTATTGTTTCGAAGAAAAAGGATGAGCACGCTTTCCTATTTATCACCTAACTTGACCCTAATATTGGTGGTCTTTGTTACATCACTATCATCTAGGCTAATCTTCTTGGAATCCACGACGTCCATTTGAACCGCGGTCTTTGGCGCCTTCTTGGGAGCAGGGTCGAGCATGCCCTCCTCAGCTGTTGCGATCGCCTCCTTCAACTTAGCTAATGCTGATGCCGCCTCTATCTTCTCAGTCAACTCACAACTGTTGTTGTCGCAGTCGTATGATGTCCTCACATCCGAGTGAAGTGAAATGACTCCGTTTGGTCCTGGCAACTTCATCGTCATATAAGGATAATGAGGTACTGCCATGAACTTAGCGATGGCTGGCCGCCCTATAATGGCGTGATAAGCAGAGTCGAGGTCAGCGACCTCGAATGTGATACGCTCCATCCTAAAGTTCTCCCGAGTGCCGAAGGTTACAGGCAGAGTGATTTGCCCGAGAGGGGCTGTTTGCATGCCTGTATCACGCCGTGGAACGGCGATCGGCTTGGCTTGAGGTCGGTCAAGGGTATGCCGAGCTCCTTGAAGGTCTTGATGAAGAGGATGTCAAGACTACTGCCACCATCTACTAGTACCCTATTTAGCCAGACTCGGTTAATAGTCGGCGTAAGTACTAAAGGGTATTTCCCGGGCCTAGGAATGTGGTTTGGGTGGTCCGAGCAATCAAAGGTAATTGGGACCTCTGACCATCGCAAATACTGAGGTACTACTGGTGAGACCGAGTGAACCTCTCTATAAAAAATCTCCTGCTGGCACTTGGAATCTGCTATGGAGCGGCCGCAGATATAATTAACCTCGCGCTCGGGGTCCTGGTAGTCTTCCTTATCCTCGTCTTGGTTATCCTTGTCCGAGTCTTTCTTAGCGCCTTTAGGGACCCAGGGGTGCTCCTTACAGACCTTCAGGGCGTGATGGGCAAAGTTCTTCAACTTAAAGCATTCCCTTGCTTTATGAGCGCCATCGTGAAGTAGACAAGGACCGTCAAGTATCTTGTCGAAATCGTACTGAGTGACTGGTTTCCTCCTGGATGAGCGCTCAGTGTTGGCTACCGTGCGGTCGTTCTTGCGCTTCTGGTCACCATCCTTGCTGTAGTTGGTCGGACCCGACTGGTTCCTTGGGGTCGTCTCCTTGTACTGTCGAACTCGGAATAGTGCCGAATTGCCAGCGACATATTTGTCAGCCATGGTGAACAGATCTCTAGCCGTCAGTCTGTCGGCCGCGTCCAACCTTCCAATCTTTTTGATCAAATCATCGTCACGAAGCCCTGCTTGGAAAGCGGCGACGACTTGAGCATCTGAGATGTTGGGGAAGTGTTGGATGTAATATCGAAGCGGCTCCTGATCTCGCTGCTTGATGCGGCTAAGTTCCGAGTGATTTCCTGGCCTGTCGAAGGTTGCTTGAAAGTTGGCAACAAACTGCCGACAAAGATCTGCCCAGGAACTGATGGAGCTATCGGGCAGATTAGTGAGCCAAGTTCTTGCGACTGGGGCTAGGCAAACATGTAGGTAATTGGCCATAACAAAACTATCACCGCCGAGGGCCCGTATGGCTGTCGAGTAGACGTGGAGCCAGTCACGGGGATCCATCTTGTTGTCGTACTTCTCAATGCCGACTAGTTTGAAACCAACCGACCAGTTGATGGTTCGAAGCTCCCGAGTGAAGGCCCGAATACCAGCCTCCTCATCATAGTCATCTATGATCGGGGATCATTCTTGCTCGCGACCAGTATCTCGACGGGGCCTATCATTGCGACGGTCATCGTCCTGTCGATCATGGTAATACTCGTCATGATATATCGGCCGCCTCTCGTCACACTCATAGATAACATCTCCGCGCCGGTGTTGTTCATCTTCATGTGCTTGGCGGGTCGCGTCATCGCGCTCCTGGTACCTGCTGTCTAGTCGGACCCGCGCGTCACGTGGTGGTATGCCGTTGCGCAAGTCGGCGCTTGGATGCCGATTGTGGAACTCTGCGATGGGCCTGCATCTGTGGGCAATAGGCGGTGTTGCATCCCGGTTGGAACGCCGTTGATCTCTTCTTTCTTCCCTGGTCATCGAACTAGCAGCCCCAGAAGCTGATCGACTCGATGCTGGTCTTGCCGCATTCATCTCCAGCACCGCCGTGGCCCTAATGTGTGCTTTCAGGAGGGCTGCCGCGGCCGTGATATTATGCTCTGGGGTTGTATAGACATCCTCACCATCAAGTTTTAAGGTGCAGTCACCCATGTCTAAGTTTCGCACGATGCCGGATCTGTGCTGGGCATCTGGTCTGCGGAGTGAGGGGGTGACCGTATCTGGGTCACCGTCTTCGGGATCTATCTCTTGTCTGTCTACACGTGGCATGGTGCCGCGTGCGGCTGCCACGGCAGATGTTTCTCCGTTGTCTGCAATTCGAGTAGCGGGTGCCACCATGAACACCTCGTGGAAGTCCGAGGAGCAGCTTTCTGAATCACTCGGATCTTCAATCAAGTCCAGGAGTGACTCGCTTCCGAGACCGATTATTGCAACGAACCTTGATTCATCGAAAAGTTTGAGATCTACGTACGGCTGATGAGCCGGGAGATCGATCGCAGTGAGTTTCGAATCAACCAAGGTTGTTGATCGGGGTGTTGTGGGCAACGTTGAGTAGTCACCCGAGAGGGTTTCCGCCTGGAAAGTTGCGCCGAGTTGTCGAACCCGAGCGGGAGTCGGCTAGCTAGATTTCGTTGATCGGCCACGCGTTCCTCCTCGACAAGGTCCCTGTGAGGATCGGCGACGAGGCTGATGGTTCTGAAGCAGATCTTGTCTCCCGGGCGAAACTTGATGTCGACGAAAGCCATCGATTTTGACGATGCTATGCTCAACGCAGCCCCCTACCTGGTGCGCCAACTGTCGAGAGATATTCTCGATAGTAGATTCAGGTATGCGTATGAGTAAGTAAGATCGATGGACACAGGACGTGGAGTTTATACAGGTTCGGGCCTCCCAGAGGATAACAACCCTACGTCCTGTTTGGTGTTATCGTATTGCTAAGGTTCACACTAGAATTAGGGTTCCAATATGATCTGCCTCTCGACGACGGCCCCCTGCCCTCCTTATATATCCAAAGGGCAGGGGTTTACAAGGTAACATCCGAGTCGGTTACAATAGATTCTATCTAACTAACATATCTGTAAACCTAACTTGCGGCTTACTCAAACAAATATCTACATAAATATTTCTAAGTCGAATATATCTAAAACTAAACCCCTGGCCCACTCGGCCATGGCCGAGTGGTTAGGTATCCGGGTACATATATCCCACAGTACATTGTGGTCTGAACCGCCCACTCCAGCAGCCGGAGGGTCAATGACCAACGCACCTTAACCATCCTTAATGCAAGTGATCTTTAATGCTACATCGGTTTACTAGTGCCCATAAGCTAGCATGCATTCGGAACTGTTCAACACTTGATCAAGGGGCCGACCACGGACGGGTCCTAGGTTCGACAAGGCAGGGCTACCACAGTCAACAACCATGTGTTGCTGCAAACCTACACATGCATTATCCTTGCCCGGTCATCACATCAAATAAACTTCTTTTATTAGTTCCTGTTCCAGTGGTCAAGTTCATTCCTTAGTAATAATAGTACCTTATTAACGAGACTAGCACTTACTAAGCATAGCATAACAGTACCGATTCTACCAAGTTCTAAGACAATAGCATAGGCCATTTGGGTGTCATGCAAGGTTGGTTTCAATCAACTCCTATGACCTAATGCAACAATAAGTATAGACACTAGTATTATTGTAAACTAGCAAAATTTGTAAAGAGGCTAATATAAACCGGGGCTTGCCTAGATCAACACTAGTGTTAGCAACTTCTACTTCCTGCTCTTGAGGGTCAACGTCCTTCTGAAAATCCTCTTCTTGCTCCTGGTTGTCGTTGCCTATATGATAGAATTGTATTAACGACATTATCATAATACCGTTGATTGCAATGATATGATACATGCAAGCACCTTGTGTTTTAATGTCAATTAAAATTATTATTATGTTCTCGTAGCCATATGCTTCAGAGAAGTTTGGTTGTTAATTAAGAGTTTAGGTATATGTATTCTTTTATGTATTTAAACAAAGTAAAAGAGTGATATGAGAAATTAAATTAATTACTTAAGTAAATTTATGTTTCCGGACATGTGTGATTTACTGTGTACAGAGACTTATATCAGTGATTTTTAGGCCAAGTGGCATAGGCAGATAATTTACAGAATAATTACTAGAATTAATTTAAGCCAACACCCTAAATATATTCCAGAGCCTAAAATAATTCATATTTTTACCAACCAAAATTTAGGGTGGTAGATGTTCATGTGTTTACTTAGCATGCCAAAAATCAGGATTTAATTCCACTCCTAGAATTTCTAGTGAATTAATTGGTGTTTGGACAATTAAATGAATCAATAAAATTTTATGAACAGAGACATTGATTTGACATTTTACTAAATGAGTACCTCAGTGTCAATCTAACAAAATTTGTTTGAGCAAAAATGGTTTTGAATTTGATTTACTATAAGTTTTCAAAGTTTTTAGCATTTTCTAGTAATTTCCTGACCATTTTCTGGTTTTAGGATGGGCCACATGTGCGCCACATCAGCTACACGTAGGTGCCATGTAGGATGCCAGTAGGCACGGGTCAGCAGCGTCAGAGACTTCACCGGCGAGCGGTCAAAGCTCACCGTCGGCGTGAACACGTGATGAAACCTCACCGTGGGACCACACACATGATGCGTACGACAAGGCGAAGGGCTGGGTGGGGTTCGCGAGGACAGAGGCTCACCGGGAGGTGGTCGGCGATGAGAGGCGGCGGAGCGGAGGTCTTCTGCAGCGTCGCGTTCCTTCGACGGGGCACAAACTTGGACTCCGACTTCGCTCAGAGCTTCACGAGGGGGCGGAGAAGAGCAGCATTGAGCTAGAGTTCGACGAGGAGGGCCGGAGGTGGGAGCTCATCGTGGAGGTGGCTTGATCTGTGCCGGCGCTGGAGTAGAGTCAGGGGAAAAATCGAATGCTAATAGCTGGAGTGGAGGAAACAGAGGAAAAGGGGTTTAGGGAGGCACGTAGGTGGTTTGCGCGTGTGTGAGAACAAGGATAGGCGATGAGACTCACCGAGAGTACCAAATTCCAGCCGACGACGGAGGAGCTCACCGTCGAGGTTTGCCTTGGTTTTCCTTCAAATTGATTAAGCACGCGGAGGGAGTTGCCGCGTGACTGGCCTGGGAACTAGAGGGGAAGCGGACGGGTGCGCGGGGCTCTCGGCTGGGGTCAGGAAGCAGGGGAGCAGGGGAGCTCAAGCTCAAGCTTGCACTTGGTAATGGCGGGGTGCAAGGAGAAAACGAGCGGGAGAGGGAGAGGGCAGAGGGAATTGGAGAAATGAGAGAGAGTTTGCTCCTGGGGGTGCTTTGAGTTGCGTAGAGGGAAGAGGAGTATGTGGGGGGACGGGAGTGGGAGAAACAGCGAGAATTGAAGTCCGACCGGTCAGCCATTGCGATGGCGTGCAGGGAGGGGGATGAGACCGTTGGGCGAGCTCGCGGCCGAGGGAGAGGGGATGGGACAGCTGTAGGGGGGTCAGTGGCACAGTGCGCGTGAGGAGTCCCGAGGCGGGGACGGTGCAGGCGATGGTGTGCGCACCGGAGGAGGGCCGCTGCACCGGGGAGCTCTGCGCCAGTGGAGGGAGAGGAAAAAAGATTTTGCACTGCGCCCCCTAAACTTTTTGATCTCTTGCAAAAAGGTCCTTGGTCAATGGTACTTCCAATTAAAATAGCTAGGGACCTCCAATTGATTTGGGATTTTGCACATAGGTCCTTGGAGATATTTGTGGTGCTCTGGTTGGACCCAGTTGGTCAGAATTTTTCTGGAGATTTTTGAATTTAATTTCAAATTTGAAAGGTTCTTAGGTTTCAATTAATTATTTGGGGTATTTCTAAATGTGGTAAAATGCTCATTAAATTCATTAAATTCTATTTTATTATTACTAACATGATTATGAATTTATTTGGCATATGTTTTATAATAAAATTTGTATTTGGTCACAATTTGTTCTGTAGGGTTTTTAATTACTTGGAAATAATTCAATAGTTAGGTTCTATCATTTCATGGTATATTTTCATGATTTGTGCTCTTCATGTTTGTTAAATTAAAGTGAGACACCTGGGGTGTCACATTATGTATTACTTGTGTCCTTGGTGTCTACCCTTTTTCCTTGCTGTAGTGTGTCTATGGACAAGGATGGGTTGGTTTTTTTATTTTATGGTGTGTCAAGCTTAGCCTTGCAATAGACCGGTAAAAGTCGAATCGGTGGCAAGGTCACCACCGGTTCGCAAGATAGGAAATCTTGGTTACTTGCAGATTGGTAAATTGATGTTAATTAATCTATAGACTAAGAGGGGATCAGGATGTAGCCCCACTTGATCAGTTAGGATCCCATTGTTCTCGTTTTCCTAAGCACTTTCCGTTCTAACCACATGTCGAATATAATGGTAAGACACGCCGATTATCTCACTTCATACCAGCTGTTGGGTTATGACTTCATTACTTGATTCACATGCATGAGTATCTATGCTAGATACCTCCAGAGAAGGTCCATAGTACCCCTGTGATGAGGGTTTTCCAGTGTTTCATGAATGGGTGTGAAAAAGGTTGACATGAGTACCCCCTTGTGTGGCTTTAGCGGGTCGCATAAGCCACATGGTCCTCTAGTCATGTGGGTACATTGGACTCCCCTACAGGGTGTATAATCAATTCGAATTGCCATGATCTCGGTCATGATCATGCTTCGTGTTTGTTGAGCTTCATCGTAGTAACAACTTGAACTAAATGATAATGATGGTATGGTCGACTGTTGTATGAGATGATTACTTTGGTTCTCATATTGTTACAACTTTGGGGCTGTAATATTATTTACTTATGTGTCTTGCCCATGTACATCTTAACTTTATGCTTCAGCTGCACTAAATTTCAGACTTACCACGTTGCTGCAATTAAAATTTGAATACCCGATATACACTATGTTTCCTTGCTATAACCAAATGCATAATCCTTTGAGGTCAGGATTAGCCCAGGATAAGTCTTGTTGAGTATCTTTGTACTCACGGTTGCTACGTTTAAGTTTTTGTAGGTTAGAATAAAATGACTTTTGGTTACTTCTTTCCCGCTACCGGGGAGTAGTTGCTGTCCCGTTTGAGACGATTGATGGTGTTCGTGGGCTGAGCACTATCAATATTGCTGCTGCTGTTGTTTTGGTTTATTTTCCGCTGCATACTTGTCATATTATTTGCCATGAACTGAACTAAAATTTGGACAAGTAATATGGGTTTGTTTAGACTTTGTTTTGGTTTTTATTGGCTGCTGTGTCAGCTTCCTTTTGCTGCAATTTCAGAATACTTGTAATCTGAATTTGGTCTTGTAATTTAAATGTTAATGTTGTAAACTTGAACATTTGTGTTACTGTTATCTATGTGATGATTGTGATGTTGTTATACCGATGTGCTATGTTCCTAGGAAATACTTGGAAGCACATTGGCGGACTACCGGAGTCGTATCTATTTTTGTTGAGCTCTCGGCATGGCGTACCATTTATGGACAGCCGGCTCGCTCGATAAAAATGGGTGAGACGTGGTCGGTTCTTGACAGTTTGGCTTCCGCTCTTTATCATATCATGAACACTAGCATGTGTAGGGTCTTGGCCTACTAGAATTGCTTAGGTTACTTGTTTTGGTAGACTCAAGTAGTGGAATTTGAAGTAATTGGATTCATGAGCGGCTTACTGATTCACCCCCCCTCTCGGTACGCCTTTGGTCCTTACAAGTGGTATCAGAGCCAAGTGCTCATCTTTGAGGCTTCACTGCCTTGAGTAAGGATGCCGGGACAGGTGGGGAATGTTCCCATATTCAATGGTGAGGACTATGCTTTTTGGAAGGCTCGCATACAAGCCTACCTTCAATCCCTTGATCCAGAGATATGGTCAATCACTCACGAGTCCGATGCGGATGTAAACCTACTTGAGCCTGACTACATTAAGTGTAATGCTAAGGCCAAGAAAGCTTTATTTGCTTGCATCTCTAAGGATGTTTTTGCTCAGTTGGATGCTAGTTCCTCAGCACATGGTATCTGGACTGAGATTCAGGGGCTCTATGATGGCACCAGTGATGTCAAAGAGGAAAGATACTATGTTCTGAAGAACAAGTATGATAACTTCACTAGATTGCTACATGAGAGAGCTAATACTGTTCATTCTTGTTTTCATGTACTAGTGGAGGAGATCAATGCACTTGGGGATGATTTCAAGATGAAGTCGATTGAGGTGATAACAAGATTCTTGAGGCTATTCAAAGACCCCAAGTATGAGTCCATCATCACCTTCATCTTGCAAGGTGACCTCAAGACCATGACCATGAAGGATGTACTTGGCAAGATCACCGTCTTCGAGAGCTACCAATTGGGGTTGGATGATCCCCAACCATCTAATCTTGCTCTACCAGCTGACAAGCAAGAATCTAGCAAGAGCAAGAGGAACAAGAAGAAGGTGATCATTGAGGATGATGATGAGGGTGACTTGACTGAGGACTTGGCTCTTCTCATGAGGAAGATTCTTCAACTTCAAGAATAAGTTTGCTTCCGAGTCAAGGGGCAAGTGCTTCAATTGTGGCTCAAAGAATCACTTTGTCCGAGAGTGCCCCAAAGCCCAAGAAAGAAGCATTTAAGTCACAAGATTCAAGTGAAGAAGAAGAAGAAGACCCCAAGGCCAAGCACAAGAAGAAGAGATACTTCAACCAGGACAAGAGCAAAGGCAAAGGGAAATCTCAAGACTATAAGAAGAAGTTCTCTGCAAGGCACTTGTTGGAGAGTAGACAAGCGATGACTCAAGTGATGAGTCCTCTTCCTCAAGTGATGACGAAGTGGCAGGTCTAGCCATGATCAAGACCACACATCCATGAGCTCTTCCTCCACCTCCCACGTGCCTCATGGCCACGAGCCAACTTGGAGAGAGTGAGGATGAGATCAACGATGATAGCGATGATGAGGAGCACACGTGTGCCGAGTTGTGGAGTATGCTTGAGCAAGCCCACGACATGAGGGAGGTGGTAAGAAAAGAGTGTAAGTTGGCTAAGGATCGTGTTGGTGAGCTTGAGAGTAAGCTCAAGGACCTTGTCACATCTCATGAGGCCCTAAACAAGAGTTATGACAAACTCAAGGGTGATCATGTAGAGCTTCATGAGAAGTACAAGGCCCTCAAGATCACTTATGAGGCCATCAATATCGAGAACCTTGCCTCTCCCTCCTCTAGTTCATCAAAGAGTGATGCTTCTACTATGTGTGATGAACTAACCACCTCGGTTGAGGTTTCTTCTCTTGAGCCATTTGTTTTGGAGGACTATCATAAGCTCAAGGAAGAGAGGAAGATGGTGATGGACGGCTTTGAGAGGCTCACACGTAGTAGAGCCATCCACAAGGAGATTCTTGGGAGAAACCTTGTGAACAATGTCTCCTACCGGGGACTTGGCTCATATCCCGCCGCCATCAACATCATAGGGATGAGTTATTCCATCCCCACATAGATCAAGCCCCTTCTCACCGATGACTACTATTGCGAGAGGTGTTGCAAGGATGGCCACGCCACCAAGGATTATCCCATGGTGAGAAGTTCCATTGTTTTACGTAATGCTAACTTGTTCCATGAGAACACACATTTCATCCTTTTTAGCAACAAGGATGGCAAGATGAAAGCTAAGACCTTAAAACCAACAAACAAGAAGAGGAAGGTCAAGAACATATGGGTGCCTAAGTGCATTGTTGATCTTGATAGATCGGCTACATACAAGTGGGTGCCCAAGAACAAGATCTAGTTGTGGTGGTGGTGGACTGAGAGCTTTCGTGAAGATCATGCAAAGTCCACCACAAGTGACATGGACCTCAACGACCTATCTACTCATGAGGGAGGTAACCATGTTTGTTCATGATAGTTGTAGTGTGTTTTTTCTTTCTCTTGCATTACATGGTAATTAGGACTCCTTTGTGACTAGTATGCTTTGCATCCATGCATGTGTAAATAACTAAAAGAAAAACACATAAAAATTAGTCAATGTCTAACCCATCCAAGATAGCTATAAGCAAGGGGGAGTGCTTGTGATGGTGGTTTGACTTCTCTCAAGGCAAGGAAAAGGCTTATAGTGAGTAAGCTTGGGAGGGGATTAAACTTGATATTGTTAGGTTTCCTTTGTGTCTTGTTCCTTAACATTGCTTGCATTCATATGGCATGTTTACTTTTATTACATATGTAAAATGCTTATTGCATGCATCATATAGGAAACACAAAGGAGGCTTGTCCCACTTGGAGATATTTGTGCCTCATGTTCTATATGAGATTACATCTCCAAAAGTGTGACCAAAGGAAAGAATTGTGCTTCATGCCCATTGAGCAAGCTCTTATGAACTCCGAGGCTAAATCCACTCGCGTGGTTCCTGGACTAAGGCTCATACATACCCATTTGGTTCTTAATTGTCTTGGTTCTTATTTGCTCGATCTTTCATTTGGCATTTGCAAAAAATATAAGGCCATAGAGTTCCACTATTTGAAAATGAGTGTTTGAGAGTTCCCTCTATATTTCCAAGTGCAGCATTTAATTGAGTGATTGGCGAGGACACTTGGAAAATAGAGAAATTCCTTGATTCAGCCATATTCTGGAAGTGACCGTACGGTCCGGTCATATGACCGTACAGTCTGGTCAGTGGCACTATACACAGTGCCAGGGGGAGTCTGGTCATAGAGACCGGACAGAACGGTCCTAGAGACTGTACCATCTAGTCTGCACAAGGCCTGCAGACCCCAACCTGATCGGACAGTCCGGTGTAGAGATCGGACCGTCTGGTTAGTTTGGTCGATCGCGTGATGCATTCTCAGATCTGAGCCGTTGATCGACCCTTCCTTGAATCTCAACCGTCAATCTCAGTTTGACCTAGGTCAAAAGGGTCAGACCAATTTTGGTCTTATCTTCATTCTTCCCGACCAGAGCCAAGAACACGAACTTGCCGTCTCCTTGCCAACGCAGCCGACCTCCCACCTCCGCCTCTCACCACAGCCGGCCGCCGTGTCGCCTCGCCCCGGCTCCAGCTTGCTACCGCACCGTCGTTAGTAGCCATAGCTCGCCGCTGCACAGTCATGCTGCCGCTTGCCCACACTGATCCTCGCCACCGCGCGCCCACACTGCTCCTTGCCGCACCGCGCACTGTGATGAGAACATCACCATGCTGGATACGCGTATATCATGGCCTTCCCCAAGTTACAAGTCGTCACCAACTCGGTCGCTGCGTTCGTCTCAGATTCAGCCGACACCCCTTCACGGTTTTGATGATATCTCCCACATCCGACGTCCAAACGAGGCGTTCTTTGATGCGTTGGAAAGAGGACGATGACGCCGCCGTTTTGGTTCTGGTCCTAGCTCCAGAAGGATCGTGAGTCATAATATGTGACCATGACAAGGTGCTATGCCACCTATTTTGGGCCAACTTGGCCATGTATCGTGTCGGGCCTTAAGCCCATGTTGTGGGCGCCCCCCTAGTCGCCCCCAACCCTAGGACGTATTTGTTTCCTACATAAACTCAGTAGCCGCCGTCTTTTAGTTTCGGGTTTTGTTTAGTTCAATTTTCTAGAGAGAAACTTGATCGAATTATTGTAACTGTGGCGACAAGTCCTTTTACAGTAATCCAGGGCCCCTGTTCTTGTTCTACACCACTGTGGCGATTAGTCCTTTTGTGTTCAGAGCTTGAACCTTTTCTTGTGATTCGCTTCATCCATATTTGCAATTTCAGATTGCGTGTTTATCCTCTCTTGCTTGTGTTCTCGATTTCGCTTGCAGGAACAATCAAGTTGTACTTGGTGTAATAGTTGCGGGGTTAAATCTTGTCTGATTCAAGCTGGGTCGTCAACGCCGAGTTCCCCAAATTCGAGTTTATCCCCTTACCTCTCGGAAGATCGGGCCATATCTACATCAAGTGGTATCAGATTTCCAGGTTTCCCGTGACGTATTATCGTGTTCTTCCCTTTAGATTCGTTTGTGTTCATCACCTTTTGTCCACGAAAAAGCCTACAAAAAAAAATTTCCCCACCATCCCAGACACTGTTTAGCCTTTGCATAATTTAATTTCAGAGTCCGTAGTGTTGAGTTTGTGTCCTAGTCGAGTTCAGTTTTCCAGAGAGAAACTTGATCGAATTATTGTAACTGTGGCGACAAGTCATTTTACAGTAATCTAGAGCCCCTGTTCTTGTTCTACACCACTGTGGCGATGAGTCCTTTTGTGTTCAGAGCTTGAACCTATTCTTGTGATTCGCTTCATCCATATTTGCAATTTCAGATTGCGTGTTTGTCCTCTCTTGCTTGTGTTCTCGATTTCGCTTGCAGGAACAATCAAGTTGTACTTGGTGTAACGGTTGCGGGGTTGAATCTTGTCTGATTCAAGCCGGGTCGTCGACGCCAAGTTCCCCAAATTTGAGTTTATCCCCTTACCTCTCGGAAGATCGGGCCATATCTACATCAAGTTGCTAGTTTGAATTTCTGTTTCGATTCGGTTTGTGTTTTGATCTCCGCTGCACACCACCATCACCATCGTGTTTTCCATTGGATTCACCATCGTTTCACCCACCCACCACACCCACAATCTGTTACCAACAATAAAACCCTACCCGATTTGGTTCCCCCCCCCCCCCCGCACCCCTCACACCCTATCTTGACATACCTTCGGTAAAACAGGCATAACTTTTCGCTCGTTGCTCCGATTGGGCTGAAATTTTTACAGCAGATTCTTGACTCAAAGTTGAGGTGAACCACACTAGGCTCCACCCTGCGTGCCCTCGTCAAAAAATTCAAAAAAAATCTTTGCCACCGCTGCAAGGACATGGGACATGTCATGAAGGATTGCCCTAGTCGTCGTGCTTTCATCGCTGCCGCTGATGGGTATGAAAGTTCTAGTGATGTTGAAGATGAATTTGCTCGTATGCCTAACCTTGCTGTAGATTCGACCGAGGAGCAGGAGACTACCGCCATTGATTCTATTGCTGCCACCGCGGGCTTTCCTAGCCTCATTGTACAGCGTGTGTTGACCACTCGGGTGGGACAAGAGGAAGAACAACAACGCAACAATTTATTCTACATGTATCTTATTGTTGCGGACCGTCGTGTTCTCACCATCATTGATACTGGGAGCTGTAACAACTTGGTAAGTTCTGATTTGGTAAGCAAACTTGGCTTGACCACGCATGCACTACATCAGCCCTACCACATCAAATGGTTCAACAATAGTGGTACGGCACAGGTAACTCGATCAGCACGCATACACTTTTCAGTAGGTTCTTATCAAGACTTTGCTGATTTTCATGTTGTACCTATGCAAGCATGTTCGCTTTTATTGGGCCGTCCATGGGAATATGATACGGATGCTGTCCATCATGGTAGAACAAATACATATACATTCGTTCATAAGGACAGGAATATTACTTTGCATCTGTTATTGCCTGCTGATATTATAAATCATATTAAACTGCTTGCTGAAAATACTGAGAATAAACATGATAACAAACAACTTTCTGATGTTAAACATAAGGCTATTCAGTTAAAGGGAGGTGCTTTTCTTGCTATGACATCTACTGTTACTGATCTTTGTGATAATCATGATGCACCTTGCTATACTATGCTTTGTCATGATATATCTTCTATTGATGGTCATGTATCTTGTAGTTTGCATTCTGCTAGTACTAACCTTTTGCAGGAGATTGATGCTGAGATGGAGTCGAGGGCGACTCCAATTCAAGAAGGGGAGGATGATGAGGACATCACCATGCTGGATACGCGTATATCATGGCCTTCCCCAAGTTACAAGTCGTCACCAACTCGGTCACCGCGTTCGTCTCGGATTCAGCCGACATCCCTTCACGGTTTTGATGATATCTCCCACATCCGACATCCAAACGAGGCGTTCTTTGATGCGTTGCAAAGAGGACGACGATGCCGTTATTTTGGTTCTGGTCCTAGCTCCAGAAGGATCGTGAGTCATAATATGTGACCATGACAAGGTGCTGTGCCACCTATTTTGGGCCAACTTGGCCATATATCGTGTCGGGCCTTAAGCCCATGTTGTGGGCGCCCCCCTGGTCGCCCCCAACCCTAGGACGTCTTTGTTTCCTACATAAACTCAGTAGCCGCCGTCTTTTAGTTTCGGGTTTTGTTTAGTTCAGTTTTCCAGAGAGAAACTTGATCGAATTATTGTAACTGTGGTGACAAGTCCCTTTACAGTAATCCAGGGCCCCTGTTCTTGTTCTACACCACTGTGGCGATTAGTCCTTTTGTGTTCAGAGCTTGAACCTTTTCTTGTGATTCGCTTGATCCATATTTGCAATTTTAGATTGCGTGTTTATCCTCTCTTGCTTGTGTTCTCGATTTCGCTTGCAGGAACAATCAAGTTGTACTTGGTGTAACGGTTGCGGGGTTGAATCTTGTCTGATTCAAGCCGGGTCGTCGACGCCGAGTTCCCTAAATTCGAGTTTATTCCCTTACCTCTCGGAAGATCGGGCCATATCTACATCAAGATCGTGCCATATCTTTAACACAAGGTAGTAAAACAGTAGAGGAATATTATCAGGAATTGCTTATTGGTTTAGCACGTTGTGATATACATGAAGATGATCTTGAAACTAGTGCTAGATTTTTTGGTGGTTTGAACCGTGATATCCAGAATATTGTCGACTATAAAGAGTGGAATAGGTTCAGCCAATTGTATCATATTGCTCTTAAGGCTGAACGAGAAGTACAAGATCGCCTTCCACAACAATCTTGCAGGTCCAACACTGAGCAATATCTCCAGCAACACACTGGAGTAGAGAACTTGAAGAGTCATGTTGCTAAGACACCAGCAACATCTTTTCCACTTGCGCCTACTTCTGCAGCGTAATCGTCTAGTGTGCAGCACCAACACCAGAAGAAGGTTACTACTTCCGGTACTAGGAGTGGCTCCTCCACCACCATAATTTGCCACCGCTGCAAGGGCATGGGACATGTCATGAAGTATTGCCCTAGTCGTCGTGCTTTCATCGCTACCGCTGATGGGTATGAAAGTTCTAGTGACGTTGAAGATGAATTTGCTCGTATGCCTAACCTTGTTGTAGATTCGACGGAGGAGCAGGAGACTACCGCCATTGATTCTATTGCTGCCACCGCAGGCTTTCCTAGCCTTATTGTACAGTGTGTGTTGACCACTCGGGTGGGACAAGAGGAAGAACAACAACACAACAATTTATTCTACATGTACCTCATTGTTGTGGACCGCCGTGTTCTCACCATCATTGATACTGGGAGCTGTAACAACTTGGTAAGTTCTGATTTGGTAAGGAAACTTGGCTTGACCACGCATGCACAACATCAGCCCTTCCACATCAAATGGTTCAACAATAGTGGTACGGCACAGGTAACTCGATCAACACGCATACACTTTTCAGTAGGTTCTTATCAAGACTTTGTTGATTTTCATGTTGTACCTATGCAAGCATGTTCGCTTTTATTAGGCCGTCCATGGGAATATGATACGGATGCTGTCCATCATAGTAGAACAAATACATATACATTCGTTCATAAGGACAGGAATATTACATTGCATCCGTTATTGCCTGCTGATATTAGAAATCATTTTAAACTGCTTGCTGAAAATACTGAGAATAAACATGATAACAAACAACTTTCTGATGTTAAACATAAGGCTATTCAGTTAAAGGGAGGTGCTTTTCTTGCTATGACATCTACTGTTACTGATCTTTGTGATAATCATGATGCACCTTTCTATACTATGCTTTGTCATGATATATCTTCTATTGATGGTCATGTATCTTGTAGTTTGCATTCTGCTAGTACTAACCTTTTGCAGGAGATTGATGCTGAGATGGAGTCGAGGGCGACTCCAATTCAAGAAGGGGAGGATGATGAGGACATCACCATGCTAGATACGCGTATATCATGGCCTTCCCCAAGTTACAAGTCGTCACCAACTCGGTCGCCGCGTTCGTCTCGGATTCAGCCGACACCCCTTCACGGTTTTGATGATATCTCCCACATCCGACGTCCAAACGATGCGTTCTTTGATGTGTTGCAAAGAGGACGATGACGCCGTCATTTTGGTTCTGGTCCTAGCTCCAGAAGGGTTGTGAGTCATAATATGTGACCATGACAAGGTGCTGTGCCACCTATTTTGGGCCAACTTGGCCATGTATCGTGTCGGGCCTTAAGCCCATGTTGTGGGCGCCCCCCTGGTCGCCCCCAACCCTAGGACGTCTTTGTTTCCTACATAAACTCAGTAGCCGCCGTCTTTTAGTTTTGGGTTTTGTTTAGTTCAGTTTTCCAGAGAGAAACTTGATCGAATTATTGTAACTGTGGTGACAAGTCCTTTTACAGTAATCCAGGGCCCCTGTTCTTGTTCTACACCACTGTGGCGATTAGTCCTTTTGTGTTTAGAGCTTGAACCTTTTCTTGTGATTCGCTTGATCCATATTTGCAATTTTAGATTGCGTGTTTATCCTCTCTTGCTTGTGTTCTCGATTTCGCTTGCAGGAACAATCAAGTTGTACTTGGTGTAACGGTTGCGGGGTTGAATCTTGTCTGATTCAAGCCGGGTCGTCGACGCCGAGTTCCCTAAATTCGAGTTTATCCCCTTACCTCTCGGAAGATCGGGCCATATCTATATCAAGATCGGGCCATATCTTTAACACAAGGTAGTAAAACAGTAGAGGAATATTATCAGGAATTGCTTATTGGTTTAGCACATTGTGATATACATGAAGATGATCTTGAAACTAGTGCTAGATTTTTTGGTGGTTTGAACCATGATATCCAGAATATTGTCGACTATAAAGAGTGGAATAGGTTCAGCCAATTGTAACATATTGCTCTTAAGGCTGAACGAGAAGTACAAGATCGCCTTCCACAACAATCTTGCAGGTCCAACACTGAGCAATATCTCCAGCAACACACTGGAGTAGAGAACTTGAAGAGTGATGTTGCTAAGACACCAGCAACAACTTTTCCACTTGCGCCTACTTCTACAGCGCAATCGTCTAGTGTGCAGCACCAACACCAGAAGAAGGTTACTACTTCCGGTACTAGGAGTGGCTCCTCCACCCCCATAATTTGCCACCGCTGCATGGGCATGGGACATGTCATGAAGTATTGCCCTAGTCGTCGTGCTTTCATCGCTACCGCTGATGGGTATGAAAGTTCTAGTGACGTTGAAGATGAATTTGCTCGTATGCCTAACCTTGTTGTAGATTCGACGGAGGAGCAGGAGACTACCGCCATTGATTCTATTGCTGCCACCGCAGGCTTTCCTAGCCTCATTGTACAGTGTGTGTTGACCACTCGGGTGGGACAAGAGGAAGAACAACAACACAACAATTTATTCTACATGTACCTCATTGTTGCGGACCGCCGTGTTCTCACCATCATTGATACTGGGAGCTGTAACAACTTGGTAAGTTCTGATTTGGTAAGCAAACTTGGCTTGACCACGCATGCACAACATCAGCCCTACCACATCAAATGGTTCAACAATAGTGGTACGGCACAGGTAACTCGATCAGCACGCATACACTTTTCAGTAGGTTCTTATCAAGACTTTGTTGATTTTCATGTTGTACCTATGCAAGGATGTTCGCTTTTATTAGGCCGTCCATGGGAATATGATACGGATGCTACCCATCAGGGTAGAACAAATACATATACATTCGTGCATAAGGACAGGAATATTACATTGCATCCGTTATTGCCTGCTGATATTAGAAATCATTTTAAACTGCTTGCTGAAAATACTGAGAATAAACATGATAACAAACAACTTTCTGATATGAAACATAAGGCTATTCAGTTAAAGGGAGGTGCTTTTCTTGCTATGACATCTACTGTTACTGATCTTTGTGATAATCATGATGCACCTTGCTATACTATGCTTTGTCATGATATATCTTCTATTGATGGTCATGTATCCTGTACTTTGCATTCTGCTAGTACTAACCTTTCGCAGGAGATTGATGCTGAGATGGAGTCGAGGGCGACTCCAATTCAAGAAGGGGAGGATGATGAGGACATCACCATGCTGGATACGCGTATATCATGGCCTTCCCGAAGTTACAAGTCGTCACCAACTCGGTCGCCGCTTTCGTCTCGGATTCAGCCGACACCCCTTCACGGTTTTGATGATATCTCCCACATCCGACGTCCAAACGAGGCGTTCTTTGATGTGTTGGAAATAGGACGACGACACCATCGTTTTGGTTCTGGTCCTAGCTCCAGAAGAGTCGTGAGTCATAATATGTGACCATGACAAGGTGCTCTGCCACCTATTTTGGGCCAACTTGGCCATGTATCGTGTCGGGCCTTAAGCCCATGTTGTGGGCGCCCCCCTGGTCGCCCAAAACCCTAGGACGTCTTTATTTGCTACATCAACTCAGTAGCCGCCATCTTTTAGTTTCGGGTTTTGTTTAGTTCAGTTTTCCAGAGAGAAACTTGATCGAATTATTGTAACTGTGGCGACAAGTCCTTTTACAGTAATCCAGGGCCCCTGTTCTTGTTCTACACCACTGTGGCGATTAGTCCTTTTGTGTTCAGAGCTTGAACCTTTTCTTGTGATTTGCTTCATCCATATTTGCAATTTCAGATTGCGTGTTTATCCTCTCTTGCTTGTGTTCTCGATTTCGGTTGCAGGAACAATCAAGTTGTACTTGGTGTAACGGTTGCGGGGTTGAATCTTGTCTGATTCAAGCCGGGTCGTCGACGCCGAGTTCCCCAAATTCGAGTTTATCCCCTTACCTCTCGGAAGATCGGGCCATATCTACATCACACTGCCTCTACTAAGGTGCCTCCGCCATGCCGCACGCCATCGCTGCTGTCTGCACAGCCGCCCGCCGAGCTCTTCCCCGCACTTGCGCATAGCCAAGCTCTAGCGATTGCTAGAGTGAAAAGATTTCATCTTTTCACTTCTTCTATTGTCGGTTTCCCTGAAGTTTGAGCTTTCCAGTGATCGATCGCGTGTTCTCTTCAGTTTTCGGCTTCGAGTTTTCGAGGGTATTGAGCTTTCACTCCTTTCATCGATAATGCCCTGAATTTCGAGTAATTTAGTTAATTGATGCAATTAGATCTTTAGTAGCATTAATTAATTAATTAGCTCAACCTAGGTTGCAATTAATTTCCTACATATCTATTAATTGCAATTCTAGGGTTTGTCTCCTGTCTAGACTACAGCTAGATCTTATTGCCTATTATTTGACTGTACACTAGATGATTCATACCAGCCACATATAGTCGATGACCATTATTGTTACTTTGCATAATTGCCTAGTGATCATGTCCTTCATTCAGTGCTAGGATTTCTATTGCGTATTCTTTCCTAGTGGTGCTTTGCTTATAGATGTATTAGGTTTCCATGCTTATATCATCTACACCTATGTGCATGCAGTGATAGCAGAGAAGCAATCAGATGGCAAGGTCAGGATAGGACAAGGGCAAGGAAAAGATGCCTGAGAAGCCCAAGACCAAGAAGAGACCAAGACTGGACCCAAAGGCGGAGAGAGCCAGGAGAGTGGCTAGGCACCTAGATGCCATGGATCAGTCACGGAGAACTCCGGGGACATGGCTGATCCTAGAGCAGCCTCGTCAGGCACATGGTCTGAGGAGGAGCACCAGGTAGAGGACTGCACCTCTGGCTGTTGCAGTAGTGCCACTGCCGTGGCCGTAGTGTACTCCGGTTTCCTGTCAGGGGATATCGTCGAGAACTATAGAGCAGGGATCCTCCAGACAGATGGAGGAGTCTGAGGATGAGGAGGCCGTAGAGGAGGAGACCTTAGAGTCTGAGGAGCTGGTTCAGGAGGAGACTGAGCATACTGTTCCACAGAGGACAGCTCACCAGGTAGGAGACCCGAGGTGCACCTGTGAGGTGTGCACGAGGAGGCTGCAGAGACTAGTTCAGGCAGCCGGAGAGCCGGATATCCTTAAGGTTCTTGCAAAGGACCTTAAGGTACTTCGCTTGGTACCTTTCGAGCACTGGGTTCTAGTCCCCAGAGACCCTCCTGTTGGAGAGAGGTACTGGATAGCCCTCTAGAGGAGGATTGGTGAGGGCCTGAGATGCTGTCTGGCCATGAGGACGAGAGACAAGGTGTTTGTACTGCAGCAGTACACCACCTACCAGGCCATGAGGAGGGCCACAGGCATAGACATGGAGCAGTACTTTATGTACTTACCAGGGCTAGCAGAGCTAGTTACTGCTCCACACCTATACAGAGAGGATATAGTCCTCGAGTTCTACTCAATGTTGTGGGTTGCCAGAGACCGATCAGAGTTCCGGTTCCTATTTAGAGGGCAGCCACAGTGAGTCACCAGGCAGGACTTGATTGCCAACCTAGGACTCCTGGCTTCATACTTTCAGCTTTATAGGAGTGCCTACGGTACACTGGAGCAACCACGCAGACCTCAGGGAGGGAAGCTGCCTTTAGACAACCTAGTGTCGATCGCTTTCCCACCTCCACACACCCCAGGATTTGAGAGATGCCCAACGAGACTCACTGCAGAGGCCAAGGTGGTCAGAGCGATAGTCACTAGGACTATCATTCCCAGGTCTGGCTACAGAGAGGAGTTCACACTCTTACACCAGTGGGTTGTAGCAGCCATTCTAAGGAGGCAGACTTTCGACTTGGCAGACCTTCTCATTGGAGAGATGGAGGAGGTTATCTCTGAGAGGGTTGGAGGACGTCTCTTGGTCTATGGTCCCTACATCTGCTATCTCTTGAGGAGGATGGGCCTAGTGACGAAGGAGCAGTACACGACATTCCCTGAGGTGACCTGTTGGCACTTCTTAACGTCACACCAAAATATTATCTAGTAACAACACTTGAAGTGTTGATTGATGTTTGTTATGCTTTAAGAGAAGAGTGAACTAATCCGCAAGCGCACGGAACATCTATTGTAGCATTTCACCCAGGAGTATTCTAAGGTATCGTATTTATTTTCCTCAGGGAAGCTAGGCGTAAGAGTATCTTGGTTTAACAAAGATATGACTATAAGAGTTATACCAACTGACCAAAGACGGGGGTAAAGATACTCAATGATAAACAGGGAAGCAGTGATACGGGAGAAATCCACACTAAGATAGATAAAAGAGATCGATTAAGCTCACCGAGAGGACAGCGAGTCCAAGTCTAGAATTCCTAAGATAAACTTTCCTTAATCTAGTCAAGCGTCAAAATTCCTAGTTACTCGGGTTGAGTCCTTACACCAAATCCATGTACAACCTCGAGTCTTTCACCTATAAGCTTACTTCAGGGCACGACAACGATCCACTAATAGGGTCGGTAACTAACCTCGTGCACTAGTGGGCACGTTACCACTAGACAACCCTGCTTGAGACTTCCTGAATGTGGTGGAATACTAAATGGACGGACATTGCTGTCACCACCTGCCGCCTACTACAAAGCCCGTGGGGACGAATGCAAATCCAGCTAGTGTTAACTTAGGCACCGCTCCTATGCCTTCACTAGATATTCTTTTGTTGGCCTAGCGGAAGAATAGCCGGGAAATAACCAAGTCTAAGTTCTATTCAAGAACTAAACTTAATTAAATCCAAGCCAGGAATCTAGTAAACTATGCTTCTGTGGCGCCCCTTCCCGGAGGATCGAGGTCCCGACGGTGCTGATAGCACAGACACTTGATAATACAACATTTGATCGAATTTCAGTTGAATATTACATCATTAAGTCATCAGAGTGCAGCGGAATATTACAAGTTCATAATGTTTTGAAAACACAGCGGAAGCGAATAACGATAAGGAGGTACAAGATCGACGATACAACATAGTAATGGTTCCTGCCCGAAGAACCATCACTCTAGCAACACACATCAATACCGCGGCGGCGAGTCAGACTCCCAGTGGGCAGTCCAACCCTCAGGGACTTGCATGTCCCAGGGCAGCACATTCTCAGGCAACTGTACCTCTTCATTACCTTAAAACAATTGTGGCACAAAGCCTGAGTACTAATTACTCAGCAAGACTTATCCGTCGGACATCTAGGCATGCAATGGCTCTAATAGGTGGCTTGTTTGAAAAGACTCGCACTAAGCAACCTATTAGTTCTATCAAGTTTTACTTCTCAATTAACTGGGTAGAGCAGAATGTAACTTTAGTTGCAACAATAAGATAATATAGCAATACACAAGGTAAGTACAACATAAGAGCCATAATAGTAATATCAACAATAAGCATCATAATCAATTCCCAAGTACCATGTGCAACTACGTGACAACTCAGTGACCAAGTGGTACTCATTACTGCGAGGGACAACAATTGCAATTGATTTACACCAGCTAGGATAACCCGAGATACATGACACATACACAACAATTAAGGTCGTATATGGCAACCTTTCGCAAGGATGAAAAACAACTCAGTCTGGGTCCAGTCTCAGCAAGTGGGCATGCCGTCCTGCCAACAGTACTTCGCGGTATGAACCGCCCACTCCAGCAGCAGAAGGGTCAACGACCACTGAACTAGGTACCGTCCTCATTGCCGCGTCAATGCTACATCAGTTTACTAGTGCCCATAGACTAGCATGCATTCAGTACTGTTCAATACTTGACCAAGGGGCCGACCACGGACGGGTCCTAGGTTCGACAAGGCAGGGCTACCGCAGTCAACACCCATGTATTGCTGCAAACCTACACATGCATCATCCCTGCCCGGTCATGACATCAAAATAAACTTCTTTTATAAGTCCCATTCCAGTGGTCAAGTTCATTCTTAGTAATGATATCTATCGTGCCTAGTAGTTATTAAGTGAAGCGACACAGTATTGATACTACCAAGGTTCAAATGACAGTGGTATAGGTCATTGGGTATCATGCAAGTGGGTTCCAATCAAGTCCTATGAACTAATGCAACAATAATCTTAGACACTAGTAATATTGATAACTAGCAACTTTATAAAATGGCGAATGAAAACCGGGGCTTGCCTGGATCGACACTAGTGTTAGCAACTTCAATCTCTTGTTCCGGAGACTCAGTATCCTTCTGATGATCCTCTTCGGGCTCTTGGTTGTCGTTACCTATATGATGACAAAGGTGTTAACGGTATTGTCCTAACACCGTTATATGCAATGATATGATATATGCAAGCACATCGTGTTTTGATGTCAAATAAATTATTATTATGTTCTCGAAGCCATATGCTTCAGAGAAACAATTTAAAGTTTCATCATTTTATGTGTGTTATTCATTTATTTAGGTTTGTTATAGTTTTTCAGAACAATCAAGCAATTAAAATAGTAACCAAATGATTCTGGACCTGAGTGATTTATCATGAATAGAGATATAGGTGAATTGCATTTTTATCAATTTACAACCTCTAGATATTATTATTCTAATTACTAGCATTTATTAAAGTAAAATAGTGATATGAGTCAATCAATTTAGTTAATTAAGTAAATTTAGGTTCTGGACTTGTGTGTTTTACTGGGTACAGGGGCTTCTAAGAGTGATTTTTGTGCCAAGTGGCAAGGGCCAATTAATTATAGAATAATTACTAGAACTAATTTAAGCAAACATACTAAATAAATTCCAGAGCTTAAAATAATTCATATTTTGCCAAACCAATATTTGTGGTGGTAGATAATCATATTTTTACTAAGCATGCCAAAAATAAGATTTAATTCCATTCCTAGAATTTCTGGTGAATAAATTTGTGTTTGGACAATTAAATATGTTAACAAAAATAAATGTATAGTGACAATTATTTATTATTTTACTAAAATAGAGCAATCCGAAATGAAACTAACCAATTTTGTTTCAGCTTCATTGGAGTTAAATTCAATGTACTAGGATTTTTCAAAGTGTTTAGCACTTTATGGCAATTTCTGGACATATTTCTGGTTTAAGGGGTTTCCACGTCGGAGCCACGTGGGTGCCAGGTCGGATCCACATGGTGGCCACGTAGGCGCCAGAAGGACGGCTAATAGGCTCGTCGGAGCGGGGTGGCCGGAGGGCTCGCAACCGGCGGCTGTGCGCGGGGAAAGCCCGTCGCGAGAGCAGAAAAATGACTTGCACGTCTAGGCGGAATGGTTGGCAGGGTTCAAGGGGGAAGTGGCTCACCGGAAGATCATCGGCGACGAGATAGCGGAAGGAGAGGGCTTCGGTGACGTCGCGTTTTAACTACGGGGCTCAAAATCGATGGTCGTCTTCTCGTAGAGCTTCACGACGGTGAGGAGAGGACCGGCATCTGGGCAGCGTTCAGTGAGGACGACCAGAGATAGGGGCTCGTCGATGAGGCGGCTCGGATCCGACGTAGCAGAGATGGCGGCCAGGGAAGATAGGAACTATTCCTAACTCAAGCCAAGAAACAAAAGCACATCGACTTAGTTTGGTTCGTGCATGGGTAAGGAACTTGTGTGTGCACTAAATTGAAGAATGGCTCACCGTGGCTCGAGAATTCCTGGCCGGCGGTGGGGGAACTCGCTGGAGGTGCTCTTCCTGGTTTTCTTCAAATTAGCCCCAGCTCACACGGGGATTTGTCGAGCGAAAGGCACGGGGATGCGTGCGCGCGGGTTGGTGGTGTGGGTTGAGTTCTGGTGGCAATGGGAGGGCAGGACCCAAGCTCGAGCGTGGGTTGGAAATGGCGGTGAGAAGCAGAGCGTGGAAAAAGAGCGGAAATGAGAGAGAGAGAGAGAGAGAGAGAAGAGGGTGAGAGCGAGGGCAATGTACTCGGGAGCTTGCGGTGCGGTTTCAGGCGGAGCAAAGGGCCAGGAAGTGAGCGGGGGAAAGGGAGCGGGAGAGTGGCGGGAATTGAAAGCTTGCCGTGCGGCTCAGTGGCATGCAGAGAGGAGAAGAGGAGGTTGGGCGAGCTCGCGATGAGGGGACAGAGCGGCAGAGGCAGAGGGGGGGGGGGGGGGGGGGGGGAGTCAACGGCGCAGCGCACTGTTGCACGCGCTGGGTTCTGAGGTGGAGGGGTGAAGGCGGGCCGGACAGTGCACCGACATCGGTAGGGGGGGGGGGGGCTCTGCGCCAGGGAGGGAGGAAGAAAAAGATTTTGCGCTGCAGCCCTCCAAGTTTTGGATTTCTTACAAACAAGTCCCTGGTCAAAGCTGGTTTTTAATAAATCAAAATAAAATAGCTAGGGATTTCCTAAATTGGTGAAATTCGGTGGAGTGACTATTTAAATGGTGGAGAACACTCTAGTGAATTTTATTTAAAAATTGCATAAACATATTTTTAGAATTTATTAAATGCATTAATTAGTTACTTAAGAATCAATTAATTAATTAAGGATCTTGCCAAGCAGATAAAATGCCCAATAAATTCATAATATTCTATTTTATTATTACCAAACTGATGATGAAATTATTTAGCATGAGTTGTATTGAAATTTTTGAATTGCTTCAATAACTTAGTTGCAGGGTTTTTATTTGCCTAGAATTAAATCAATGATTAGGCTCCTATCATTTCATGCTATAATTCCCATGATTAATGCTCCTCATATTTGTTAATTTATGGTGAGACACCTGGGGTGTCACAGATTCAAAGTTCTTTCCTGATAATTGTAACTTGAAGAAATTGACTTAGTAAAGATAAATACTTGACAATATAAATAAGGAAAAGATAATTATATTTAATAAAAGATAAGTCTCACAAAAGGAGAAAAGATACAAGAGAGCTCATACCAAGACTCCGAGATGATTTCTGGAATCCCGAGCGATGCTCTCGACTAGACTCTAACTCCCGACTAACTAACCTACTCTACAAGTAAGAAAAGTAGTGGAAAAATGGACTCCAATGTGTTTCACTTGCTTCCTTTTTTATTTCTGCCAAATTCCTCCTCTATTTATAGGTGGCGAAGAGTTGGCGGGTACTTGTAGGTGAAGGAGAGTCAAATTTTCCCCCGCTGGGTGGCGGGCCACACCGGGCGGCATGCATCGCCGGGCGGCAGGATAGGCGGGGCGGCCATTGGATTGAGTCGATTTCCGATCGACTTCCTTTGGACGTCTCAGATTTGGTCTGGATGACGGTTCCTTGGTTCGTTCCCAACCGTTTTATCCATTTGGCATTGGTAGGCATAATGGGTCGAGTGGGCTGGACACCCCGGGGGAAAACCCCAGGCCGGGCGGCCTGGCAAGCCGGGCGGCGCCCCCTTTTTGGTGCTGACCCCCTCCAAGTCATGTCTTCACTTGTCCAAGTTGTGTCACGTGGATGCCTCCTTTATTTCTCCACTTTTTACCCTCCTTAATCCGGGAATGGAAAATGACCTTATTTTGGAGGGTTTTGCAGAGTCGGTTGGGTTGGATGGTTCAGCCTGATGAGACTCTGTTTCAACCAGCCGGGTAGCTGATTTCAGCCCGATATGACCCTGTCGACTGAGTTCTGATTGCAGCTATCATGACCCTGCCGGGCCCTAATTTTAGTCTCATACGACCCTGTCGGTCGGCTGTTTTATGGCAGGATCGGTCGATGGGGCGTTTCTTCATATTTTTACATAATTTTGGCCCTCTTGAACCTGCAAACACACATTTCACCAAAACTTGTGGAACTTTATTAGTTTAAACAAATATTCATGAAACTTTGGTCTTTACATTGCATTTCCTGACCGGTTGGTGGGCGATATTGGGTTTTAAGGGCCACCAACACCTCCCCAAGCTTAAACCTTTGCTCGTCCCGAGCAAATTAAATTTTGGAAGTGATGGATTAGGAGTTGCTTCAATATTAGAGCCCAGCAAGGATCAAGTGCACAAACACATACTCCTACAACATAGGGGTAATAGTAAACCAGCACAAGTTGATCACTAAGTCTTTCTCACTGTAAGTGGGGCTCTTAGGCATTTTATGACCTTGTCATGAGCGGTTGGAACTCAGAACAATTAGTTTAGATTTTGTCACTCAACCTCCTACATGATCATGAGTCCAAAGTTTTTGTAATGCTACATAAGATTGGAAATTTTCCCTCTTGGTGCAATCTCTCACTATGACTCTCATCTCTCAAAAATTGTATTTCCTCACCAAGTGCTCATCATACTCTATGAAATTTGGCTTTATATGTGGAGCTTGGTAGGATGGCCCATTTGGTATGCATATTTTGTTAAGAGATGGTCCTAGCGAAAAGACTTTGCACTTTCTCATTCCAACCATTTGGAAATTATGTCCAGGGGAGAGGGAGAGAATGGACTCATGCGAAGGAGTGGACTAGCACAATAGCAAAAATCTATATCAAAGACTCGATTTTTGTGCTAGAGTGAAAGGATGGTCCTTTATTTTGCTCAAAGGATTTAATGAACCTTGAAACTTGACATTAGTACATCTATGAGAGCCAATAATTTTTTTTCTCATTTTTCTCTTTCTTTCTTTCTTTCTTTTTCAGCTCTCATAGTGTAGGGAAGCTAGTTCAATGGCTCAAATATTTTTACAAACTTTTTCTAAGCATTTATTTTGGGAAGACCAAAATCTTTCTTGTAGGATCAAGGTTATCGCAAAGGAGGGATTTTTTGGCTAACATGCTTGGTGAGGTGGATGCTTGAATCCAATGCGGAAACCACATAACTAAGCATGATTATTTCAGAACTCAAAGATTACGCGAAGGAAAATGATTGGCTTTGAAGGTGCAAGTCCCTCATAAGGATCAAATCCTAACCAAACTCAATGCATACATGGAAGGCATAAAAGTGGGTTCATAATTAATATTTGGCCTTGGTAGGAATTTTTCTATCATATGAAAGATATACACCAAGTAGGGGGGGGGGGTTTATTGCAGCATGGTTTTGAAAGAAATCATTGGACTCTAATCATGAGGAGATCATAGACTCATCCAAAACATGCTATATCATGAATTCCAACAACTAGACTTGGTGTTTATTAGCCATTTTGCACCCACTAAAACATAGAGGGACTAGCTTATCATCATGCCGGTCTACCATTACCCACCAAAATGAAGAGTAGAGGTTGTATACTTGAGACTCACAGGGAGCTAACAGAGCAACTATTCATCATTTCCATAGGCAAGTTAGAGACTATGTTCTCAAAATGAAAACAACTCAACTAGAGAAAGGGGGAGAGAGGATAGAACAAGCAGCGCACCTTGGTTTGGGTACCTCCCCAAGCTTAGGTCTTTGCAAGACTTAAGCATAGATGAGTTTCACTGCTGTGGTTGATATTCGATGTTGAAGTGGCCGAACAGTTGGTCCATCATGAAGATGTTTGTCTGCAGCTGTTCTGCCATTTGTTGCTGCCATTCTTGCCTATCCCTTATGGCTGCTTGTATTTCTTAGCTTTGTTCGTTGGTTTCATAAGCATTGGTAGCCAAGTATTGCATGTCTTCTTCCAACCCCGAAAAGTTGTACGATGTGAATCGGGCAGAACAAGAAGTGCCTATGCCTCCATGAGGTTGGTGGTAACTCCCCGTCGTATAAGGGTTGTACGGTTCATACTCTACATGGGATGAACTAGTGTAGTGTGATGAGCTCATAAATCCGGGGACTTGTGGTTGATCCCAATGGTATTGTGAGCTTCCCGAAGCACCCGTTCGAGGTGGTCTTGTCCCTAGCCTATCCCCTGAAACACTGTGTCGTGCACACTGCATGGGAGCTTGCCAATTGTATAGGAAGTTCTTTCTACCGATGATGGTGAGTTCGGGGTTAGGCAGTTCTATCTCTGTGTTGTGCGCTAGATAAAGCATGTAGAACCTATTGTTCTCCTCCTTCAAAAGGTGGGCTTGCCAAAAATGATCTTTCCCTAGCAAAGGAGCATTAGGGAGGCGATCTGTCCTAGCTCTATGGAGTGCGCCAACCTTTCTAGCAATTCTAGTGACAAAAGGTGTGAAAGTGATAGGTCCATGCTGCTTGAATGCTAGGGTGAGCCAATGGTTGATGAGGAAGAAAGTGGGATTCATTTTAATCTTCTTTATCACAGCATAGAGATAGGCTTTATCCAAACTATTCACTGAACATACATCACCCCGAGGGTTGAGGAAGTGAGTGATAAAATGGTGAATTATACGGAGCGAAGGGTTATGAATGTCGCTAGTGCGCTCCTGTCCCATGAAGGGGTTTCCTATTTTAGCCCAAACTCCTTGCGGGGTCAAACCTTTAAGTTGATCAATGTCTATGGCGGCTTTACGGTCAAAACCAACGTAAGTGCTAATTTGTTTTAAAGACCGTTCATAGGTTTCACCAAAAAGACGAAATGGATAGAGAGTGCCTAATTTGTTGGACGGAGTGGTGTGGACTTTTAAGGTGCAAAGGAATTCAATGCTAAGCCATTTAGAACCATAATCATCGAGGTGGTAGAAATCATACCATCCGGCTATGTTGAGCGCGTACTCAAAATCAGCAAGGACGCCAATTCTCTCGAGGAAGTTGTGGTCGAACTTGCGCACGGATGTGAACTCCCAGTCCCGAATGGCGGTGAGTTTGCTTTGTTCGTTGTATTCATTGAACACTGATGAGGACATCACCATGCTGGATACACGCATATCATGGCCTTCCCCATGTTACAAGTCGTCACCAACTCGGTCGCCGCGTTCGTCTCGGATTTAGCCCACACCCCTTCACGGTTTTGATGATATCTCCCACATCCGACGTCCAAACAAGGTGTTCTTTGATGCGTTGGAAAGGGGACGACGACGCCGTCGTTTTGGTTCTGGTCCTAGCTCCAGAAGGGTCGTGAGTCATAATATGTGACCATGACAAGGTGTTGTGCCACCTATTTTGGGACAACTTGGCCATGTATCGTGTCGGGCCTTAAGCCCATGTTGTGGGCGCCCCCCCTGGTCGCACCCAACCCTAGGACGTCTTTGTTTACTACATAAACTCAGTAGCCGCCGTCTTTTAGTTTTGGGTTTTGTTTAGTTCAGTTTTCCAGAGAGAAACTTGATCGAATTATTGTAACTGTGGTGACAAGTCCTTTTACAGTAATCCAGGGCCCCTGTTCTTGTTCTACACCACTGTGGCGATTAGTCCTTTTGTGATCAGAGCTTGAACCTTTTCTTGTGATTCACTTCATCCATATTTGCAATTTCAGATTGCGTGTTTATCCTCTCTTGCTTGTGTTCTTGATTTCGCTTGCAGGAACAATCAAGTTGTGCTTGGTGTAACGGTTGTGGGGTTGGATCGTGTCTTATTCACGCCGGGTCGTCGACGCCGAGTTCCCCAAATTCGAGTTTATCCCCTTACCTCTCTGAAGATCAGGCCATATCTACATCATGCGGGCTAGGCGGTAACTCGCATTCTGACCACTCGGCAACAAAGTCTGACAAAGCCTGACATTTGACCGAATCATGGGACTTGAAGGTAATATCATACGATCCCAACTCAACAACCCATTTAGCAATTTTTCCAGTGTGCCCTCGTCAAAAAATTCAAAAAAAATCGGGGAAAAATAGAAAAAAAATTGTGAAGTCAAAAATAGTGCTTTCAGTGAAACTTTGTAATTTTGCCTACCCTTTGTTTTTCCTCTGTTTGAGTTGAAACTTCTTGTGGTTCCTTCCTTTGTGTTCCTCTATCACAGAAAAATAGTGGAAAAATCATACAAAAAAATCAAGATTTTGATTTGCACCCCCCCCCCCCCCCCCCCCGCCCTGAAAATTCTAAGTCTGTGAAGTCTGTTTGTTCCTTGCTGCCTTTTCCATTGTTCTTGCTGTCACAACTGTTTTTGAACACGATTCTTTCGCCAGCAATTAGGACACTGCTTTGGACATTTATTCAGTGCTACTATCTGTTATTGAATTGTGTTCCAGTGACATACATATTAGCCTTCCAAGCTATACATATTGCAGCACAGGTTTTTTCCTTGCAACTGTTACACCCAAGCTCAACTACAGATTGTGTCAACCTGTTTGGCTTTGGTAAGAACACTTGCAAGATTGTGATACATTGCTTCTGATATTGTTTTCCACTTTCTACACCCTCTGCTGCCTGCTAGTTGATAGGGCTAATCTTTTTGTTTAGTGTTGTCTTTTGCTTTTAACTATGTCAGAGAAAGGGAAAGGGACACCTGGAGAGTTGGAGTCCCCTACAGACTTCAATGATTGCGTCTCCAAGGCCGAGCTAACGAAGCTTCTTGCGCACCAGCGTACATTCATGGGAAACGAAGTTTGCCGAGTTGATGGGTCACATCAACACTGTTGTCCACCGCATTGAGGATGTTGAACGATAACCTCCACCTCAACGAGCTGCTGCTGATGATTTTGACCGTGATGCAGACCGTCTTCACCGTAATCAACACGGTATGGGAGGTAATAACAATCATGGTAATACTGATACTTTTGTTAAGCCCAAATTTAACATACCACCTTTTGCCGGTAGTGCTGACCCTGAAGCATACTTAGATTGGGAACTTGCTGTTGAACAGAAATTTAATTCTCATTTAGTTCATGCTGAGCATAGAGTTAGACTTGCTACTAGTGAGTTTACAGGTTTTGCTCTCTTTTGGTGGAATGATCTTTGCAATACTAATGCTGCTATACCTGCCACTTGGCCTGTTTTGAAACAACGCATGAAATCTCGTTTTGTTCCTCCTTATTACCAACGTGATTTACGTTTGAAATTACAATCTTTAACACAAGGTAGTAAAACAGGAGAGGAATATTATCAGGAATTGCTTATTGGTTTAGCACATTGTGATATACATGAAGATGATCTTGAAACTAGTGCTAGATTTTTTGGTGGTTTGAACCGTGATATCCAGAATATTGTCGACTATAAAGAGTGGAATAGGTTCAGCCAATTGTATCATATTGCTCTTAAGGCTGAACGAGAAGTACAGGATCGCCTTCCACAACAATCTTGCAGGTCCAACACTGAGCAATATCTCCAGCAACACACTGGAGTAGAGAACTTGAAGAGTCATGTTGCTAAGACACCAGCAACAACTTTTCCACTTGCGCCTACTTCTGCAGCGTAATCGTCTAGTGTGCAGCACCAACACCAGAAGAAGGTTACTACTTCTGGTACTAGGAGTGGCTCCTCCACCACCATAATTTGCCACCGCTGCAAGGGCATGGGACATGTCATGAAGTATTGCCCTAGTCGTCGTGCTCTCATCGCTACCGCTGATGGGTATGAAAGTTCTAGTGACGTTGAAGATGAATTTGCTCGTATGCCTAACCTTGTTGTAGATTCGACGGAGGAGCAGGAGACTACCGCCATTGATTCTATTGCTGCCACCGCAGGCTTTCCTAGCCTTATTGTACAGTGTGTGTTGACCACTCGGGTGGGACAAGAGGAAGAACAACAACACAACAATTTATTCTACATGTACCTCATTGTTGCGGACCGCCGTGTTCTCACCATCATTGATACTGGGAGCTGTAATAACTTGGTAAGTTCTGATTTGGTAAGGAAACTTGGCTTGACCACGCATGCACAACATCAGCCCTACCACATCAAATGGTTCAACAATAGTGGTACGGCACAGGTAACTCGATCAACACGCATACACTTTTCAGTAGGTTCTTATCAAGACTTTGTTGATTTTCTTGTTGTACGTATGCAAGCCTGTTCGCTTTTATTAGGCCGTCCATGGGAATATGATACGGATGCTGTCCATCATGGTAGAACAAATACATATACATTCGTTCATAAGGACAGGAATATTACATTGCATCCGTTATTGCCTGCTGATATTAGAAATCATTTTAAACTGCTTGCTGAAAATACTGAGAATAAACATGATAACAAACAACTTTCTGATGTTAAACATAAGGCTATTCAGTTAAAGGGAGGTGCTTTTCTTGCTATGACATCTACTGTTACTGATCTTTGTGATAATCATGATGCACCTTTCTATACTATGCTTTGTCATGATATATCTTCTATTGATGGTCATGTATCTTGTAGTTTGCATTCTGCTAGTACTAACCTTTTGCAGGAGATTGATGCTGAGATGGAGTCGAGGGCGACTCCAATTCAAGAAGGGGAGGATGATGAGGACATCACCATGCTGGATACGCGTATATCATGGCCTTCCCGAAGTTATAAGTCGTCACCAACTCGGTCGCCGCGTTCGTCTCGGATTCAGCCGACACCCCTTCATGGTTTTGATGATATCTCCCACATCCGACGTCCAAACGAGGCGTTCTTTGATGCGTTGCAAAGAGGACGACGATGCTGTCATTTTGGATCTGGTCCTAGCTCCAGAAGGATCGTGAGTCATAATATGTGACCATGACAAGGTGCTGTGCCACCTATTTTGGGCCAACTTGGCCATGTATCATGTCGGGCCTTAAGCCCACGTTGTGGGCGCCCCCCTGGTCGCCCCAACCCTAGGACGTCTTTGTTTCCTACATAAACTCAGTAGCCGCCGTCTTTTAGTTTCGGGTTTTGTTTAGTTCAGTTTTCCAGAGAGAAACTTGATTGAATTATTGTAACTGTGGTGACAAGTCCTTTTACAGTAATCCAGGGCCCCTGTTTTTATTCTACACTACTGTGGCGATTAGTCCTTTTGTGTTCAGAGCTTGAACCTTTTCTTGTGATTCGCTTGATCCATATTTACAATTTCAGATTGCGTGTTTATCCTCTCTTGCTTGTGTTCTCGATTTCGCTTGCAGGAACAACAAGTTGTACTTGGTGTAACGGTTTCGGGGTTGAATCTTGTCTGATTCAAGCCGGGTCGTCGACGTCGAGTTTCCCAAATTCGAGTTTATCCCCTTACCTCTCGGAAGATCGGGCCATATCTACATCAAGATCGGGCCATATCTTTAACACAAGGTAGTAAAACAGTAGAGGAATATTATCAGGAATTGCTTATTGGTTTAGCACGTTGTGATATACATGAAGATGATCTTGAAACTAGTGCTAGATTTTTTGGTGGTTTGAACCGTGATATCCAGAATATTGTTGACTATAAAGAGTGGAATAGGTTTAGCCAATTGTATCATATTGCTCTTAAGGCTGAACGAGAAGTAGAGGATCGCGTTCCACAACAATCTTGCAGGTCCAACACTGAGCAATATCTCCAGCAACACACTGGAGTAGAGAACTTGAAGAGTGATGTTGCTAAGACACCAGCAACAACTTTTCCACTTGCGCCTACTTCTGCAGCGCAATCGTCTAGTGTGCAGCACCAACACCAGAAGAAGGTTACTACTTCCGGTACTAGGAGTGGCTCCTCCACCACCATAATTTGCCACCGCTGCAAGGGCATGGCACATGTCATGAAGTATTGCTCTAGTCGTCGTGCTTTCATCGCTACCACTGATGGGTATGAAAGTTCTAGTGATGTTAAAGATGAATTTGCTCGTATGCCTAACCTTGTTGTAGATTCGACGGAGGAGCAGGAGACTACCGCCATTGATTCTATTGCTGCCACCGCGGGCTTTCCTAGCCTCATTGTACAGTGTGTGTTGACCACTCGGGTGGGACAAGAGGAAGAACAATAACACAACAATTTATTCTACATGTACCTCATTGTTGCGGACCGCCGTGTTCTCACCATCATTGATACTGGGAGCTGTAACAACTTGGTAAGTTCTGATTTGGTAAGCAAACTTGGCTTGACCACGCATGCACAACATCAGCCCTACCACATCAAATGGTTCAACAATAGTGGTACGGCACAGGTAACTCGATCAGCACGCATACACTTTTCAGTAGGTTCTTATCAAGACTTTGTTGATTTTCATGTTGTACCTATGCAAGCATGTTCGCTTTGATTAGGCCGTCCATGGGAATATGATACGGATGCTACCCATCATGGTAGAACAAATACATATACATTCGTGCATAAGGACAGGAATATTACATTGCATCCGTTATTGCCTGCTGATATTAGAAATCATATTAAACTGCTTGCTGAAAATACTGAGAATAAACATGATAACAAACAACTTTCTGATGTTAAACATAAGGCTATTCAGTTAAAGGGAGGTGCTTTTCTTGCTATGACATCTACTGTTACTGATCTTTGTGATAATCATGATGCACCTTGCTATACTATGCTTTATCATGATATATCTCCTATTGATGGTCATGTATCTTGTACTTTGCATTCTGCTAGTACTAACCTTTTGCAGGAGATTGATGCTGAGATGGAGTCGAGGGCGACTCCAATTCAAGAAGGGGAGGATGATGAGGATATCACCATGCTGGATACGCGTATATCATGGCCTTCCCCAAGTTACAAGTCGTCACCAACTCGGTCGCTGCTTTCGTCTCGGATTCAGCCGACACCCCTTCACGGTTTTGATGATATCTCTCACATCCGACGTCCAAACGAGGCATTCTTTGATGTGTTGGAAATAGGACGACGACACCATCGTTTTGGTTCTGGTCCTAGCTCCAGAAGAGTCGTGAGTCATAATATGTGACCATGACAAGGTGCTCTGCCACCTATTTTGGGCCAACTTGGCCATGTATCGTGTCGGGCCTTAAGCCCATGTTGTGGGCGCCCCCCTGGTCGCCCCCAACCCTAGGACGTCTTTATTTGCTACATCAACTCAGTAGCCGCCATCTTTTAGTTTCGGGTTTTGTTTAGTTCAGTTTTCCAGAGAGAAACTTGATCGAATTATTGTAACTGTGGCGACAAGTCCTTTTACAGTAATCCAGGGCCCCTGTTCTTGTTCTACACCACTGTGGCGATTAGTCCTTTTGTGTTCAGAGCTTGAACCTTTTCTTGTGATTTGCTTCATCCATATTTGCAATTTCAGATTGCGTGTTTATCCTCTCTTGCTTGTGTTCTCGATTTCGGTTGCAGGAACAATCAAGTTGTACTTGGTGTAACGGTTGCGGGGTTGAATCTTGTCTGATTCAAGCCGGGTCATCGACGCCGAGTTCCCCAAATTCGAGTTTATCCCCTTACCTCTCGGAAGATCGGGCCATATCTACATCACACTGCCTCTACTAAGGTGCCTCCGCCATGCCGCACGCCATCGCTGCTGTCTGCACAGCCGCCCGCCGAGCTCTTCCCCGCACTTGCGCATAGCCAAGCTCTAGCGATTGCTAGAGTGAAAAGATTTCATCTTTTCACTTCTTCTATTGTCGGTTTCCCTGAAGTTTGAGCTTTCCAGTGATCGATCGCGTGTTCTCTTCAATTTTCGGCTTCGAGTTTTCGAGGGTATTGAGCTTTCACTCCTTTCATCGATAATGCCCTGAATTTCGAGTAATTTAGTTAATTGATGCAATTAGATCTTTAGTAGCATTAATTAATTAATTAGCTCAACCTAGGTTGCAATTAATTTCCTACATATCTATTAATTGCAATTCTAGGGTTTGTCTCCTGTCTAGACTACAGCTAGATCTTATTGCCTATTATTTGACTGTACACTAGATGACTCATACCAGCCACATATAGTCGATGACCATTATTGTTACTTTGCATAATTGCCTAGTGATCATGTCCTTCATTCAGTGCTAGGATTTCTATTGCGTATTCTTTCCTAGTGGTGCTTTGCTTATAGATGTATTAGGTTTCCATGCTTATATCATCTACACCTATGTGCATGCAGTGATAGCAGAGAAGCAATCAGATGGCAAGGTCAGGATAGGACAAGGGCAAGGAAAAGATGCCTGAGAAGCCCAAGACCAAGAAGAGACCAAGACTGGACCCAAAGGCGGAGAGAGCCAGGAGAGTGGCTAGGCACCTAGATGCCATGGATCAGTCACGGAGAACTCCGGGGACATGGCTGATCCTAGAGCAGCCTCGTCAGGCACATGGTTTGAGGAGGAGCACCAGGTAGAGGACTGCACCTCTGGCTGTTGCAGTAGTGCCACTGCCGTGGCCGCAGTGTACTCCGGTTTCCTGTCAGGGGATATCGTCGAGAACTATAGAGCAGGGATCCTCCAGACAGATGGAGGAGTCTGAGGATGAGGAGGCCGTAGAGGAGGAGACCTTAGAGTCTGAGGAGCTGGTTCAGGAGGAGACTGAGCAGACTGTTCCATAGAGGACAGCTCACCGGGTAGGAGACCCGAGGTGCACCTGTGAGGTGTGCACGAGGAGGCTGCAGAGACTAGTTCAGGCAGCCGGAGAGCCGGATATCCTTAAGGTTCTTGCAAAGGACCTTAAGGTACTTCGCTTGGTACCTTTCGAGCACTGGGTTCTAGTCCCCAGAGACCCTCCTGTTGGAGAGAGGTACTGGATAGCCCTCTAGAGGAGGATTGGTGAGGGCCTGAGATGCTGTCTGGCCATGAGGACGAGAGACAAGGTGTTTGTACTGCAGCAGTACACCACCTACCAGGCCATGAGGAGGGCCACAGGCATAGACATGGAGCAGTACTTTATGTACTTACCAGGGCTAGCAGAGCTAGTTACTGCTCCACACCTATATAGAGAGGATATAGTCCTCGAGTTCTACTCAATGTTGTGGGTTGCCAGAGACCGATCAGAGTTCCGGTTCCTATTTAGAGGGCAGCCACAGTGAGTCCCCAGGCAGGACTTGATTGCCAACCTAGGACTCCTGGCTTCATACTTTCAGCTTTATAGGAGTGCCTACGGTACACTGGAGCAACCACGCAGACCTCAGGGAGGGAAGCTGCCTTTAGACAACCTAGTGTCGATCGCTTTCCCACCTCCACACACCCCAGGATTTGAGAGATGCCCAACGAGACTCACTGCAGAGGCCAAGGTGGTCAGAGCGATAGTCACTAGGACTATCATTCCCAGGTCTGGCTACAGAGAGGAGTTCACACTCTTACACTAGTGGGTTGTAGCAGCCATTCTAAGGAGGCAGACTTTCGACTTGGCAGACCTTCTCATTGGAGAGATGGAGGAGGTTATCTCTGAGAGGGTTGGAGGACGTCTCTTGGTCTATGGTCCCTACATCTGCTATCTCTTGAGGAGGATGGGCCTAGTGACGAAGGAGCAGTACACGACATTCCCTGAGGTGACCTGTTGGTACTTCTTAACGTCACACCAAAATATTATCTAGTAACAACACTTGAAGTGTTGATTGATGTTTGTTATGCTTTAAGAGAAGAGTGAACTAATCCGCAAGCGCACGGAACATCTATTGTAGCATTTCACCCAGGAGTATTCTAAGGTATCGTATTTATTTTCCTCAGGGAAGCTAGGCGTAAGAGTATCTTGGTTTAACAAAGATATGACTATAAGAGTTATACCAACTGACCAAAGACGGGGGTAAAGATACTCAATGATAAACAGGGAAGCAGTGATATGGGAGAAATCCACACTAAGATAGATAAAAGAGATCGATTAAGCTCGTCGAGAGGACAGCGAGTCCAAGTCTAGAATTCCTAAGATAAACTTTCCTTAATCTAGTCAAGCGTCAAAATTCCTAGTTACTCGGGTTGAGTCCTTACACCAAATCCATGGTACAACCTCGAGTCTTTCACCTATAAGCTTACTTCAGGGCACGACAACGATCCACTAATAGGGTCGGTAACTAACCTCGTGCACTAGTGGGCACGTTACCACTAGACAACCCTGCTTGAGACTTCCCGAATGTGGTGGAATACTAAATGGACGGACATTGCTGTCACCACCTGCCGCCTACTACAAAGCCCGTGGGGACGAATGCAAATCCAGCTAGTGTTAACTTAGGCACCGCGCCTATGCCTTCACTAGATATTATTTTGTTGGCCTAGCGGAAGAATAGCCGGGAAATAACCAAGTCTAAGTTCTATTCAAGAACTAAACTTAATTAAATCCAAGCCAGGAATCTAGTAAACTATGCTTCTGTGGCGCCCCTTCCCGGAGGATCGAGGTCCCGACGGTGCTGATAGCACAGACACTTGATAATACAACATTTGATCGAATTTCAGTTGAATATTACATCATTAAGTCATCAGAGTGCAGCGGAATATTACAAGTTCATAATGTTTTGAAAACACAGCGGAAGCGAATAACGATAAGGAGGTACAAGCTCGACGATACAACATAGTAATGGTTCCTGCCCGAGGAACCATCACTCTAGCAACACACATCAATACCGCGGCGGCGAGTCAGACTCCCAGTGGGCAGTCCAACCCTCAGGGACTTGCATGTCCCAGGGCAACACATTCTCAGGCAACTCTACCTCTTCATTACCTTAAAACAACAGTGGCACAAAGCCTGAGTACTAATTACTCAGCAAGACTTATCCGTCGGACATCTAGGCATGCAATGGCTCTAATAGGTGGCTTGTTTGAAAAGACTCGCACTAAGCAACCTATTAGTTCTATCAAGTTTTACTTCTCAATTAACTGGGTAGAGCAGAATGTAACTTTAGTTGCAACAATAAGATAATATAGCAATACACAAGGTAAGTACAACATAAGAGCCATAATAGTAATATCAACAATAAGCATCATAATCAATTCCCAAGTACCATGTGCAACTACGTGACAACTCAGTGACCAAGTGGTACTCATTACTGCGAGGGACAACAATTGCAATTGATTTACACCAGCTAGGATAACCCGAGATACATGACACATACACAACAATTAAGGTCGTATATGGCAACCTTTCGCAAGGATGAAAAACAACTCAGTCTGGGTCCAGTCTCAGCGAGTGTGCATGCCGTCCTGCCAACAGTACTTCGCGGTATGAACCGCCCACTCCAGCAGCAGAAGGGTCAACGACCACTGAACTAGGTACCGTCCTCATTGCCGCGTCAATGCTACATCAGTTTACTAGTGCCCATAGACTAGCATGCATTCAGTACTGTTCAATACTTGACCAAGGGGCCGACCACGGACGGGTCCTAGGTTCGACAAGGTAGGGCTACCACAGTCAACACCCATGTATTGCTGCAAACCTACACATGCATCATCCCTGCCCGGTCATGACATCAAAATAAACTTCTTTTATAAGTCCCATTCTAGTGGTCAAGTTCATTCTTAGTAATGATATCTATCACGCCTAGTAGTTATTAAGTGAAGCGACACAGTATTGATACTACCAAGGTTCAAATGACAGTGGTATAGGTCATTGGGTATCATGCAAGTGGGTTCCAATCAAGTCCTATGAACTAATGCAACAATAATCTTAGACACTAGTAATATTGATAACTAGCAACTTTATAAAATGGCGAATGAAAACCGGGGCTTGCCTGGATCGACACTAGTGTTAGCAACTTCAATCTCTTGTTCCTGAGACTCAGTATCCTTCTGATGATCCTCTTCGGGCTCTTGGTTGTCGTTACCTATATGATGACAAAGGTGTTAACGGTATTGTCCTAACACCGTTATATGCAATGATATGATACATGCAAGCACATCGTGTTTTGATGTCAAATAAATTATTATTATGTTCTCGAAGCCATATGCTTCAGAGAAACAATTTAAAGTTTCATCATTTTATGTGTGTTATTCATTTATTTAGGTTTGTTATAGTTTTTCAGAACAATCAAGCAATTAAAATAGTAACCAAATGATTCTGGACCTGAGTGATTTATCATGAATAGAGATATAGGTGAATTGCATTTTTACCAATTTACAACCTCTAGATATTATTATTCTAATTACTAGCATTTATTAAAGTAAAATAGTGATATGAGTCAATCAATTTAGTTAATTAAGTAAATTTAGGTTCTGGACTTGTGTGTTTTACTGGGTACAGGGGCTTCTAAGAGTGATTTTTGTGCCAAGTGGCAAGGGCCAATTAATTATAGAATAATTACTAGAACTAATTTAAGCAAACATACTAAATAAATTCCAGAGCTTAAAATAATTCATATTTTTCCAAACCAATATTTGTGGTGGTAGATAATCATATTTTTACTAAGCATGCCAAAAATAAGATTTAATTCCATTCCTAGAATTTCTGGTGAATAAATTTGTGTTTGGACAATTAAATATGTTAACAAAAATAAATGTATAGTGACAATTATTTATTATTTTACTAAAATAGAGCAATCCGAAATGAAACTAACCAATTTTGTTTCAGCTTCATTGGAGTTAAATTCAATGTACTAGGATTTTTCAAAGTGTTTAGCACTTTATGGCAATTTCTGGACATATTTCTGGTTTAAGGGGTTTCCACGTCGGAGCCACGTGGGTGCCAGGTCGGATCCACATGGTGGCCACGTAGGCGCCAGAAGGACGGCTAATAGGCTCGTCAGAGCGGGGTGGCCGGAGGGCTCGCTACCGGCGGCTGTGCGCGGGGAAAGCCCGTCGCGAGAGCAGAAAAATGACTTGCACGTCTAGGCGGAATGGTTGGCAGGGTTCAAGGGGGAAGTGGCTCACCGGAAGATCATCGGCGACGAGATAGCGGAAGGAGAGGGCTTCGGTGACGTCGCGTTTTAACTACGGGGCTCAAAATCGATGGTCGTCTTCTCGTAGAGCTTCACGACGGCGAGGAGAGGACCGGCATCTGGGCAGCGTTCAGTGAGGACGACCAGAGATAGGGGCTCGTCGATGAGGCGGCTCGGTTTCGACGTAGCAGAGATGGCGGCCAGGGAAGATAGGAACTATTCCTAACTCAAGCCAAGAAACAAAAGCACATCGACTTAGTTTGGTTCGTGCATGGGTAAGGAACTTGTGTGTGCACTAAATTGAAGAATGGCTCACCGTGGCTCGAGAATTCCTGGACGGCGGTGGGGGAACTCGCTGGAGGTGCTCTTCCTGGTTTTCTTCAAATTAGCTCCAGCTCACACGGGGATTTGTCGAGCGAAAGGCACGGGGATGCGTGCGCGCGGGTTGGTGGTGTGGGTTGAGTTCTGGTGGCAATGGGAGGGCAGGACCCAAGCTCGAGCGTGGGTTGGAAATGGCGGTGAGAAGCAGAGCGTGGAGAGCGGAAATGAGAGAGAGAGAGAGAGAGAGAGAGAGAAGAGGGTGAGAGCGAGGGCAATGTACTCGGGAGCTTGCGGTGCGGTTTCAGGCGGAGCAAAGGGCCAGGAAGTGAGCGGGGGAAAGGGAGCGGGAGAGTGGCGGGAATTGAAAGCTTGCTGTGCGGCTCAGTGGCATGCAGAGAGGAGAAGAGGAGGTTGGGCGAGCTCGCGATGAGGGGACAGAGCGGCAGAGGCAGAGGGGGGGGGGGAGTCAACGGCGCAGCGCACTGTTGCACGCGCTGGGTTCTGAGGTGGAGGGGTGAAGGCGGGCCGGACAGTGCACCGACATCGGTAGGGGGGGGGGCTCTGCGCCAGGGAGGGAGGAAGAAAAAGATTTTGCGCTGCAGCCCTCCAAGTTTTGGATTTCTTACAAACAAGTCCCTAGTCAAAGCTGGTTTTTAATAAATCAAAATAAAATAGCTAGGGATTTCCTAAATTGGTGAAATTCGGTGGAGTGACTATTTAAATGGTGGAGAACACTCTAGTGAATTTTATTTAAAAATTGCATAAACATATTTTTAGAATTTATTAAATGCATTAATTAGTTACTTAAGAATCAATTAATTAATTAAGGGTCTTGCCAAGCAGATAAAATGCCCAATAAATTCATAATATTCTATTTTATTATTACCAAACTGATGATGAAATTATTTAGCATGAGTTGTATTGAAATTTTTGAATTGCTTCAATAACTTAGTTGCAGGGTTTTTATTTGCCTAGAATTAAATCAATGATTAGGCTCCTATCATTTCATGCTATAATTCCCATGATTAATGCTCCTCATATTTGTTAATTTATGGTGAGACACCTGGGGTGTCACAGATTCAAAGTTCTTTCCTGATAATTGTAACTTGAAGAAATTGACTTAGTAAAGATAAATACTTGACAATATAAATAAGGAAAAGATAATTATATTTAATAAAAGATAAGTCTCACAAAAGGAGAAAAGATACAAGAGAGCTCATACCAAGACTCCGAGATGATTTCTGGAATCCCGAGCGATGCTCTCGACTAGACTCTAACTCCCGACTAACTAACCTACTCTACAAGTAAGAAAAGTAGTGGAAAAATGGACTCCAATGTGTTTCACTTGCTTCCTTTTTTATTTCTGCCAAATTCCTCCTCTATTTATAGGTGGCGAAGAGTTGGCGGGTACTTGTAGGTGAAGGAGAGTCAAATTTTCCCCCGCTGGGTGGCGGGCCACGCCGGGCGGCATGCATCGCCGGGCGGCAGGACAGGCGGGGCGGCCATTGGATTGAGTCGATTTCCGATCGACTTCCTTTGGACGTCTCAGATTTGGTCTGGATGACGGTTCCTTGGTTCGTTCCCAACCGTTTTATCCATTTGGCATCGGTAGGCACAATGGGTCGAGTGGGCTGGACACCCCGGGGGAAAACCCCAGGCCGGGCGGCCTGGCAAGCCGGGCGGCGCCCCCTTTTTGGTGCTGACCCCCTCCAAGTCATGTCTTCACTTGTCCAAGTTGTGTCACGTGGATGCCTCCTTTATTTCTCCACTTTTTACCCTCCTTAATCCGGGAATGGAAAATGACCTTATTTTGGAGGGTTTTGCAGAGTCGGTTGGGTTGGATGGTTCAGCCTGATGAGACTCTGTTTCAACCAGCCGGGTAGCTGATTTCAGCCCGATATGACCCTGTCGACTGAGTTCTGATTGCAGCTATCATGACCCTGCCGGGCCCTAATTTTAGTCTCATACGACCCTGTCGGTCGGCTGTTTTATGGCAGGATCGGTCGATGGGGCGTTTCTTCATATTTTTACATAATTTTGGCCCTCTTGAACCTGCAAACACACATTTCTTGTGGAACTTTATTAGTTTAAACAAATATTCATGAAACTTTGGTCTTTACATTGCATTTCCTGACCGGTTGGTGGGCGATATTGGGTTTTAAGGGCCACCAACACCTCCCCAAGCTTAAACCTTTGCTCGTCCCGAGCAAATTAAATTTTGGAAGTGATGGATTAGGAGTTGCTTCAATATTAGAGCCCAGCAAGGATCAAGTGCACAAACACATACTCCTACAACATAGGGGTAATAGTAAACCAGCACAAGTTGATCACTAAGTCTTTCTCACTGTAAGTGGGGCTCTTAGGCATTTTATGACCTTGTCATGAGCGGTTGGAACTCAGAACAATTAGTTTAGATTTTGTCACTCAACCTCCTACATGATCATGAGTCCAAAGTTTTTGTAATGCTACATAAGATTGGAAATTTTCCCTCTTGGTGCAATCTCTCACTATGACTCTCATCTCTCAAAAATTGTATTTCCTCACCAAGTGCTCATCATACTCTATGAAATTTGGCTTTATATTTGGAGCTTGGTAGGATGGCCCATTTGGTATGCATATTTTGTTAAGAGATGGTCCTAGCGAAAAGACTTTGCACTTTCTCATTCCAACCATTTGGAAATTATGTCCAGGGGAGAGGGAGAGAATGGACTCATGCGAAGGAGTGGACTAGCACAATAGCAAAAATCTATATCAAAGACTCGATTTTTGTGCTAGAGTGAAAGGATGGTCCTTTATTTTGCTCAAAGGATTTAATGAACCTTGAAACTTGACATTAGTACATCTATGAGAGCCAATAATTTTTTTTCTCATTTTTCTCTTTCTTTCTTTCTTTCTTTTTCAGCTCTCATAGTGTAGGGAAGCTAGTTCAATGGCTCAAATATTTTTACAAACTTTTTCTAAGCATTTATTTTGGGAAGACCAAAATCTTTCTTGTAGGATCAAGGTTATCGCAAAGGAGGGATTTTTTGGCTAACATGCTTGGTGAGGTGGATGCTTGAATCCAATGCGGAAACCACATAACTAAGCATGATTATTTCAGAACTCAAAGATTACGCGAAGGAAAATGATTGGCTTTGAAGGTGCAAGTCCCTCATAAGGATCAAATCCTAACCAAACTCAATGCATACATGGAAGGCATAAAAGTGGGTTCATAATTAATATTTGGCCTTGGTAGGAATTTTTCTATCATATGAAAGATATACACCAAGTAGGGGGGGGGGGTTTATTGCAGCATGGTTTTGAAAGAAATCATTGGACTCTAATCATGAGGAGATCATAGACTCATCCAAAACATGCTATATCATGAATTCCAACAACTAGACTTGGTGTTTATTAGCCATTTTGCACCCACTAAAACATAGAGGGACTAGCTTATCATCATGCCGGTCTACCATTACCCACCAAAATGAAGAGTAGAGGTTGTATACTTGAGACTCACAGGGAGCTAACAGAGCAACTATTCATCATTTCCATAGGCAAGTTAGAGACTATGTTCTCAAAATGAAAACAACTCAACTAGAGAAAGGGGGAGAGAGGATAGAACAAGCAGCGCACCTTGGTTTGGGTACCTCCCCAAGCTTAGGTCTTTGCAAGACTTAAGCATAGATGAGTTTCACTGCTGTGGTTGATATTCGATGTTGAAGTGGCCGAACAGTTGGTCCATCATGAAGATGTTTGTCTGCAGCTGTTCTGCCATTTGTTGCTGCCATTCTTGCCTATCCCTTATGGCTGCTTGTATTTCTTAGCTTTGTTCGTTGGTTTCATAAGCATTGGTAGCCAAGTATTGCATGTCTTCTTCCAACCCCGAAAAGTTGTACGATGTGAATCGGGCAGAACAAGAAGTGCCTATGCCTCCATGAGGTTGGTGGTAACTCCCCGTCGTATAAGGGTTGTACGGTTCATACTCTACATGGGATGAACTAGTGTAGTGTGATGAGCTCATAAATCCGGGGACTTGTGGTTGCTCCCAATGGTATTGTGAGCTTCCCGAAGCACCCGTTCGAGGTGGTCTTGTCCCTAGCCTATCCCCTGAAACACTGTGTCGTGCACACTGCATGGGAGCTTGCCAATTGTATAGGAAGTTCTTTCTACCGATGATGGTGAGTTCGGGGTTAGGCAGTTCTATCTCTGTGTTGTGCGCTAGATAAAGCATGTAGAACCTATTGTTCTCCTCCTTCAAAAGGTGGGCTTGCCAAAAATGATCTTTCCCTAGCAAAGGAGCATTAGGGAGGCGATCTGTCCTAGCTCTATGGAGTGCGCCAACCTTTCTAGCAATTCTAGTGACAAAAGGTGTGAAAGTGATAGGTCCATGCTGCTTGAATGCTAGGGTGAGCCAATGGTTGATGAGGAAGAAAGTGGGATTCATTTTAATCTTCTTTATCACAGCATAGAGATAGGCTTTATCCAAACTATTCACTGAACATACATCACCCCGAGGGTTGAGGAAGTGAGTGATAAAATGGTGAATTATACGGAGCGAAGGGTTATGAATGTCGCTAGTGCGCTCCTGTCCCATGAAGGGGTTTCCTATTTTAGCCCAAACTCCTTGCGGGGTCAAACCTTTAAGTTGATCAATGTCTATGGCGGCTTTACGGTCAAAACCAACGTAAGTGCTAATTTGTTTTAAAGACCGTTCATAGGTTTCACCAAAAAGACGAAATGGATAGAGAGTGCCTAATTTGTTGGACGGAGTGGTGTGGACTTTTAAGGTGCAAAGGAATTCAATGCTAAGCCATTTAGAACCATAATCATCGAGGTGGTAGAAATCATACCATCCGGCTATGTTGAGCGCGTACTCAAAATCAGCAAGGACGCCAATTCTCTCGAGGAAGTTGTGGTCGAACTTGCGCACGGATGTGAACTCCCAGTCCCGAATGGCGGTGAGTTTGCTTTGTTCGTTGTATTCATTGAACACTGATGAGGACATCACCATGCTGGATACACGCATATCATGGCCTTCCCCATGTTACAAGTCGTCACCAACTCGGTCGCCGCGTTCGTCTCGGATTTAGCCCACACCCCTTCACGGTTTTGATGATATCTCCCACATCCGACGTCCAAACGAGGTGTTCTTTGATGCGTTGGAAAGGGGACGACGACGCCGTCGTTTTGGTTCTGGTCCTAGCTCCAGAAGGGTCGTGAGTCATAATATGTGACCATGACAAGGTGTTGTGCCACCTATTTTGGGACAACTTGGCCATGTATCGTGTCGGGCCTTAAGCCCATGTTGTGGGCGCCCCCCCTGGTCGCACCCAACCCTAGGACGTCTTTGTTTACTACATAAACTCAGTAGCCGCCGTCTTTTAGTTTTGGGTTTTGTTTAGTTCAGTTTTCCAGAGAGAAACTTGATCGAATTATTGTAACTGTGGTGACAAGTCCTTTTACAGTAATCCAGGGCCCCTGTTCTTGTTCTACACCACTGTGGCGATTAGTCCTTTTGTGATCAGAGCTTGAACCTTTTCTTGTGATTCACTTCATCCATATTTGCAATTTCAGATTGCGTGTTTATCCTCTCTTGCTTGTGTTCTCGATTTCGCTTGCAGGAACAATCAAGTTGTGCTTGGTGTAACGGTTGCGGGGTTGGATCGTGTCTTATTCACGCCGGGTCGTCGACGCCGAGTTCCCCAAATTCGAGTTTATCCCCTTACCTCTCTGAAGATCAGGCCATATCTACATCATGCGGGCTAGGCGGTAACTCGCATTCTGACCACTCGGCAACAAAGTCTGACAAAGCCTGACATTTGACCGAATCATGGGACTTGAAGGTAATATCATACGATCCCAACTCAACAACCCATTTAGCAATTTTTCCAGTGTGCCCTCGTCAAAAAATTCAAAAAAAATCGGGGAAAAATAGAAAAAAAATTGTGAAGTCAAAAATAGTGCTTTCAGTGAAACTTTGTGATTTTGCCTACCCTTTGTTTTTCCTCTGTTTGAGTTGAAACTTCTTGTGGTTCCTTCCTTTGTGTTCCTCTATCACAGAAAAATAGTGGAAAAATCATACAAAAAAATCAAGATCCCTGAAAATTCTAAGTCTGTGAAGTCTGTTTGTTCCTTGCTGCCTTTTCCATTGTTCTTGCTGTCACAACTGTTTTTGAACACGATTCTTTCGCCAGCAATTAGGACACTGCTTTGGACATTTATTTAGTGCTACTATCTGTTATTGAATTGTGTTCCAGTGACATACATATTAGCCTTCCAAGCTATACATATTGCAGCACATGTTTTTTCCTTGCAACTGTTACACCCAAGCTCAACTACAGATTGTGTCAACCTGTTTGGCTTTGGTAAGAACACTTGCAAGATTGTGATACATTGCTTCTGATATTGTTTTCCACTTTCTACACCCTCTGCTGCCTGCTAGTTGATAGGGCTAATCTTTTTGTTTAGTGTTGTCTTTTGCTTTTAACTATGTCAGAGAAAGGGAAAGGGACACCTGGAGAGTTGGAGTCCCCTACAGACTTCAATGATTGCGTCTCCAAGGCCGAGCTAACGAAGCTTCTTGCGCACCAGCGTACATTCATGGGAAACGAAGTTTGCCGAGTTGATGGGTCACATCAACACTGTTGTCCACCGCATTGAGGATGTTGAACGATAACCTCCACCTCAACAAGCTGCTGCTGATGATTTTGACCGTGATGCAGACCGTCTTCACCGTAATCAACACGGTATGGGAGGTAATAACAATCATGGTAATACTGATACTTTTGTTAAGCCCAAATTTAACATACCACCTTTTGCTGGTAGTGCTGACCCTGAAGCATACTTAGATTGGGAACTTGCTGTTGAACAGAAATTTAATTCTCATTTAGTTCATGCTGAGCATAGAGTTAGACTTGCTACTAGTGAGTTTACAGGTTTTGCTCTCTTTTGGTGGAATGATCTTTGCAATACTAATGCTGCTATACCTGCCACTTGGCCTGTTTTGAAACAACGCATGAAATCTCGTTTTGTTCCTCCTTATTACCAACGTGATTTACGTTTGAAATTACAATCTTTAACATAAGGTAGTAAAACAGGAGAGGAATATTATCAGGAATTGCTTATTGGTTTAGCACGTTGTGATATACATGAAGATGATCTTTAAACTAGTGCTAGATTTTTTGGTGGTTTGAACCGTGATATCCAGAATATTGTTGACTATAAAGAGTGGAATAGGTTCAGCCAATTGTATCATATTGCTCTTAAGGCTGAACGAGAAGTACAGGAACGCCTTCCACAACAATCTTACAGGTTCAACACTGAGCAATATCTCCAGCAACGCACTGGAGTAGAGAACTTGAAGAGTCATGTTGCTAAGACACCAGCAACAACTTTTCCACTTGCGTCTACTTTTGCAGCGCAATCGTCTAGTGTGCAGCACCAACACCAGAAGAAGGTTACTACTTCCGGTACTAGGAGTGGCTCCTCCACCACCATTATTTGCCACCGCTGCAAGGGCTTGGGACATCTCATGAAGGATTGCCCTAGTCGTCGTGCTTTCCTCGCTACCGCTGATGGGTATGAATGTTCTAGTGATGTTGAAGATGAATTTGCTCGTATGCCTAACCTTGTTGCAGATTCGACGGAGGAGCAGGTGACTACCGCTATTGATTCCATTGCTGCTACCGCGGGCTTTCCTAGCCTCATTGTACAGCGTGTGTTGACCACTCGGGTGGGACAAGAGGAAGAACAACAACGCAACAATTTATTCTACATGTACCTCATTGTTGCAGACCACCGTGTTCTCACCATCATTGATACTGAGAGCTGTAACAACTTGGTAAGTTCTGATTTGGTAAGCAAACTTGGCTTGACCATGCATGCACTACATCAGCCCTACCACATCAAATGGTTCAACAATAGTGGTATGGCACAGGTAACTCGATCAGCACGCATACACTTTTCAGTAGGTTCTTATCAAGACTTTGCTGATTTTCATGTTGTACCTATGCAAGCATGTTCGCTTTTATTAGGCCGTCCATGGGAATATGATACGGATGCTGCCCATCATGGTAGAACAAATACATATACATTCGTGCATAAGGACATGAATATTACTTTGCGTCCGTTATTGCCTGCTGATATTAGAAATCATTTTAAACTGCTTGCTGAAAATACTGAGAATAAACATGATAACAAACAACTTTCTGATGTTAAACATAAGGCTATTCAGTTAAAGGGAGGTGCTTTTCTTGCTATGACATCTACTATTACTGATCTTTGTGATAATCATGATGCACCTTGCTATACTATGCTTTGTCATGATATATCTTCTATTGATGGTCATGTATCTTGTACTTTGTATTCTGCTAGTACTAACCTTTTGCAGTAGATTGATGCTGAGATGGAGTCGAGAGCGACTCCAATTCAAGAAGGGGAGGATGATGAGAACATCACCATGCTGGATACACGCATATCATGGCCTTCCCCAAGTTACAAGTCGTCACCAACTCGGTCGCCGCGTTCGTCTCGGATTCAGCCTACACCCCTTCACGGTTTTGATGATATCTCCCACATCCGACGTCCAAACGAGGCGTACTTTGATGCGTTGGAAAGGGGACGATGACGCTGTCATTTTGGTTCTGGTCCTATCTTTAGAAGGGGCGTGAGTCATAATATGTGACCATGACAAGGTGTTGTGCCACCTATTTTGGGCCAACTTGGCCATGTATCGTGTCGGGCCTTAAGCCCATGTTGTGGGCACCCCCCCCTGGTCGCCCCCAACCCTAGGACGTCTTTGTTTACAACATAAACTCAGTAGCTGCTGTCTTTTAGTTTTGGGTTTTGTTTAGTTTAGTTTTCAAGAGAGTAACTGTGGTGACAAGTCCTTTTACAGTAATCCAGGGCCCCTGTTCTTGTTCTACACCACTGTGGCGATTAGTCCTTTTGTGATCAGAGCTTGAACCTTTTCTTATGATTCACTTCATCCATATTTGCAATTTCAGATTGCGTGTTTATCCTCTCTTGCTTGTGTTCTCGATTTCGCTTGCAGGAACAATCAAGTTGTACTTGGTGTAACGGTTGCGGGGTTGGATCGTGTCTGATTCACGCCGGGTCATCGACGCCGAGTTCCTCAAATTCGAGTTTATCCCCTTACCTCTCGGAAGATCGGGCCATATCTACATCAAACACCATATTCTCTTCACTCTCCATGAACTTGTCAAACTCTTCATCTTACATGCTTTGCACCGTTGGGGCTTCGGATATGGACATTGAGTCTGAGAGGTAGCTCTGGGCATACCCATGTGAAGCTCCTGAGTGCTCGGCTTCTGAGCGCTCACTTGGCGTGCGCCTCCCATGGCTCGAGCCGCCGCTGCTGCTGAACTTGGTGTAGAGGCCTCTCCAAATATTTGCCATGCCTACGAAAGGGTTACTTGGACACAATACCCGAAGGACAAAATGATGTTAGTCATTCAGTTAGTAGTCCAAGTGTTAGTCATTCAAATGTGCAAGGGTGACAACAAACTCGCTCTAGTTGGTTTTATTGCAACACACTTTTATAGCTAAGTGCAAAGTGCACTTACTAGAGAGGGCTAGTGAAGTGAGAAGAGGATGAAGAGGTAGAGAATTTGTGAGCGAGAGAAAATGTTTTCAGCTGAGGGTGGAGAAACAAAGGTGAGTGTGCCCGGTATTTATAGGCTCGAGGGGAGCCTTGGGGCAAAAATTTTATGCCGGGCGACGAGACATGCAGGGCGGCAGCCCATGCCAGCCGGTAGGTCATTTCCCTCCATTTGCTCTATTATTGCTCTAGTGGTGATGGGAGAAGGCTAGGTCCAAGTGCCATGTGATCCACTTGCTCAATTTGTCCAGAAATTTGCTAAGTGTGTAGGGAGCAAGGATTGAGTGATGGGATGGCCAAAGTTGTATGTTTGCAATGAGTGTGCTGCCACTCATGAGGCCTAGGTGAGTTGGCTGGTAGGTGAGTGTGAGTGGCGAAAGAGTGAGGTGACATGGGTGGCTCTCATTCATTCACTTTCACTCATGGTGGGGCTTTTGATTAGTATTTTTCTTCAAGGTAAGGCTGGCCACACCTTCACCACTCATGGCCATCATCTCTGCATTAAAAGTGCCAAGAATCCGAGAAAAAGTTGTGCCGGGCGGCAGAAATGACCCAGTCGGGTGGTCGTTTTGATGAAAAATGACGCCCAGGGTGCTAAAACTGGATTGGGTTGTTTCAGGTTAGGTGGATTAAGGTTAGCTGGCCAGGTGATCATATTTTGCCAAATATGACCACTCGGGTGCTAAAATTCAATAGAATGTGACTTTCCAAAATTTTACCAAGCCGGGAGGTCATTTTCATGGAATATGACCTCCCGTTTTGCTGAAATCCATCTAGCCAGGTTGGATTGTGAGTGCTTGAATATTACCCAGTCGGGTGGTCGTTTTCATGAAATACGACCTCCAAGGTGCTAAAAACTGATTGGCTGGGTTGGAGCCTCATATTATCACCCGGGTGGTCGTTTTTTATGAAATTTGACCTCCCGGCCAGTAAATTTGGCCGAGCCATCACCCGAATTTTTTTTTAAAATTCTTTTCTTTGATAGCCTAATTTAGTGATTAGAAAAATAAAACTAATTTAATGAGACATAAGGAAAAGAAGGGGGATAAATATCGGTTTACCTCCCAACGAGGGTCCGGATTTTACGTCTCGAACAAGACGTTCTCCGCGTTTAATTCTTCATGGTGCCATCATGGATGGAGAATTTTCCACGATCGGTGCAACTTCTTTCTTCCGTAATACTTGTTTGATTTTCTTTGGCTTGGCAGCGACCTTTCTCTTCATTTCCTATGGCTCGTTCTTCTTCTTGGACGGTGGTGGTGTGTTCCTAACTTTTACCACCCGTGCACCCAATTTTGGTGCAATTGGGTATACTTTTATTTTCTGCACTGTGTTAGGATTTTTGCCATAAAAGATACGTACCTGATTGTATTGTTCTGTTCGGGGCTTGAAGGTGAACTTTTCATCGTATCCATTAATGTTAAGGTGGATTTCTCCAGCCCCAACATCAATCTTGGCATTTGCTATGCTAAGGAATGACCTTCCTATTATAAGAGGTGTCTTTGCATCGGCCTCCATGTCTAGCACCACAAATTCAACGGGAACAAGAGAGTTCCTTATCCTCACGGGTACGTCCTCCGCGATGCCCGCCGGGTAGTGGACTGATTGGTCAGCGAGCTGCAAGCACATTGCTGTAGGAGATAATGAATTGATATCGAGTTTATCATACACTACCTTTGGCATGACGCTCACGCTCGCCCCCAAGTCACAAAGGGCATTGTTAAATTGCTACATCTCGATGGAACAAGGGATGATTGGGCATCCCGAATCTCGCTTCTTTTATGGGAGAGAGTTCAAGATAGTGGCGCTGCATTCCTCTGTTAATTTGACGACCTCCATGGATGGCATTGAGCATTTGTTGTTGAGGATGTCCTTTAGGTACTTGGAGTATGTAGGAACCTGCATAGCATCAAGTAGTGGTATGTTGACATATAATTTCTTTATTACCTCAACAAACTTCCCGAATTGTTCATCCACCGTTGGCTTCCTCTGTCGAGCGGGAAATGGCAACACCGGGGTATCATAGAACTCATGCGATGCTTTCTAGAGGGGTGCTTTTGCCTCCTCAACCTCAATATCTTCCTCCCTTTCTGACTCTTCATCGGGCGCTCTGTCCTTCCCTGCATTGTTAGGATTTGGTGGATCCTGTGTAGATTTTCCGCCTCTAGTTGTGATGGCATTCACATTTTCCTTGGGGCTAGCTTCCGGCTGATCGGGGAGCTTAACCGAGTTAGGTTTAACAACAGAAGCGGCCAGCTGAGCAATTTGTGTTTCTAGCATTTTGTTATGGCTAAGCTGGTTTTGCATAGAGGTATTAAATGCTTCAATACGGGAATCTATGCTCTCTAGTACTTTATCAGTAGTAATAAATTTCCTACTAATACTTTCATTAATTTTAGATTGTTCAAGAACAAGATCACGAAAGGAAGGTTCATTACGAGTAAAGTTGCCAGAGTTACCCATGTTCTTGTCAAAGGAGAGGTTTGGCTTGGACTCCCATCCGAAGTTCTTCATACGGGGCCTAAACCCGTTATTGTTGCTGTTGTTGTTTGTGTTGAGGTAGTTCACTTCTTCTTCTTGAGTTTCAGGGAAGCGGCTTCCCATGTGTCCAAGGTTCCCACAAACTTCGCAAGTCATGCGAGAGTCGAGGGATTGGGCAGTTTGGGGTGAATCCATTTTCTTCAAAAGTTGATCCATCTTGATTGCTAGCATGTCAATACCATCAACTTGGTGGACTCCCCTCGTCTTGGATTGCAACTGATTCTGCCTCGCATCATAGCCACTATAGTCGGCGACCATCTTTTCTATGACAGTTTGAGCTTCTTTGACCTTTAGGGAGAAGAGGGAACCTCCAGCGACTGCATCTAGGTGCTCATGAGCGGGACGATTGAGCCCATGGTAGAAACTTTGGATTAGCAACCAATCTTGCATTCCATGATGTGGGCATGCCAGAGTATACTCTTGGAAACGCTCCCATGCCTCAGGGATGCTTTCATCGGTTAGCTGTTGGAAACTTAAAATCTTATTTCGTAGGGCATTGGTTTTGCCTAGCGGGAAGAACTTGGCAAGTAAGACATTGGAGCACTTGTCCCATGTGGTGAGCTCTTCTTGATTGTTGTAGAACCACTGCTTTGCCTTCCCCATCAGTGAAAAGGGAAAAAGGCGAAGGCGGATAGCTTCAAGAGTCGCTTCCCTCATGGTGATGGTGCTGCACACCGACAAAAACTGTTGGAGGTGGGCGTTTGCATCTTTCGATGCCTTGCCATAGAAAGGACTGCCTATAACCATATTGATTAAGGCCGGTTTCAGCTCATAACTTCCATTCCCTATGCTCAGGTTCAGAACGGTGCGGATGTTATCTGTAGTCAGGGTGGAGTAGTCACGGATTGTCTTCGCAGCCATGCTTGGTTGAGCGGACGTGGAAGGGTCTTGTTGTTGAGATGTTGGGATTGGAGGTGCTACAAGAGCAAGTCTAGGTCGAGGAGGGGTGAGTCGTTGATGCACTCTCCTTAACAAAGCCTCCGAATCGTTGTGGTAGTTGTCTAGTAGGTCAATGCCAGTCATAAAGCGTCCTATTTACATCACAAATAAACAGAACAAGGGTAAGCCCGCTAAGGAAAGCAGTAACTCCGTAATAGAAATATCAATGTTAAAATTCCGATATCATAGCCTATTGCTTCCCCGGCAACGGCGCCAGAAATGCTTGTTGGCACTTCTTAACGTCGCACCAAAATATTATCTGGTAACAACGCTTGAAGCGTTGATTGATGTTTGTTATGCTTTAAGAGAAGAGTGACCCTATCCGCAAGCGCATGAAACATCTATTGTAGCATTTCACCCAGGAGTATTCCAAGGTATCGTATTTATTTTCCTCAGGGAAGCTAGGCATAAGAGTATCTTGGTTCAACAAAGATATGACTATAAGAGTTATACCAACTGACCATAGACGGGGGTAAAGATATTCATTGACAAACAAGGAAGCAGTGATACGGGAGAAATCCACACTAAGATAGATAAAAGGGATCGATTAAGCTAGCTGGGAGGACATCGAGTCTAAGTCTAGAATTCCTAAGATAAACTTTCCTAAATCTAGTCAAGCGTCAAAATTCCTAGTTACTCGGGTTGAGTGCTTACACCAAATCCATGGTGCAGCCTCGAGTCTTTCACCAATAAGCTTAGTTCAGGGCACGACAACGATCCACTAATAGGGTCGGTTACTAACCTCGCACACTAGTAGGCACGTTACTGCTAGACAACCCTACTTGAGACTTCCCGAACATGGTGGAATACTAAATTGACGGACAGGGCTGTCACCACCCATCGTCTACCACACAGCCCATGGGGACGAATGCAAATCCAGCTAGTGTTGACTTAGGCACCGTGCATACACCTTCACTAGATATTCTTCCATTGGCCTTGCAGAAGAATATCCAGGAAATAACCAAGTCTAAGTTTTATTCAAGAACTAAACTTGATTAAATCCTAGCCAGGAATCTAGTAAACTATGCTTCAAAGTTCTTTCCCGATAATTGTAACTTGAGGAAATTGACTTAGTAAAGATAAATACTTGACAAGATAAATAAGGAAAAGATAATTATATTTAATAAACGATAAGTCTCACAAAAGGAGAAAAGATACAAGAGACCTCATACCAAGACTCCGAGACGATTTCCGGAATCCCGAGCAATGCTCTCGACTAGACTCTAACTCCCGACTAACTAACCTACTCTACTAGTAAGAAGTAGTGGGAAAATGGACTCCAATGTGTTTCACTTGCTTCCTTTTTTATTTTTGCCGAATTCCTCCTCTATTTATAGGTGGCGAAGGGTTGGCGGGTACTTGTAGGTGAAGGAGAGTCGGTGGGAAAAATTTCCCCCGCCGGGTGGCGAGCAATGCCGGGCGGCCGAGCATGCCGGGCGGCATGCACCACCGGGCGGCAGGACAGGCCGGGTGGCCATTGGATTGAGTCAGTTTCCGACCGACTTCCTTTGGACGTCTCAGATTTGGTCTGGATGACGGTTCCTTGGTGGGTTCCCAACCATTTTATCCATTTGGTGTTGATAGGCATAATGGGCCGAGTGGGCTGGACACCCCGGGGGAAAACCCTAGGCCGGGCGGCGGCCCCTTTTTGGTGCCGACCCCCTCCGGGTCATCTCTTCACTTGTCCAAATTGTGCCACGTGGATGCCTCCTTTATTTATCCACTTTTTACCCTCCTTAATCCGGGAATGGAAAGTGGCCTTACTTTGGAGTGTTTTGCAGAGTCGGTTGGGTCGGACGGTTCAGCCTGATGAGACTATCTTTTAACCAGCCGGGTAGCTGATTTCAGCCTGATATGACCTTGTCGGCTGAGTTCTGATTTCAGCTATCACGACCCTGCCGGGCCCTAATTTCAGCCTCATACGACCCTATCGGCTGGCTGTTTTATGGTAGGATCGGCCGATGGGGCGTTTCTTCATGTTTTTATATAATTTTGGCCCTCTTGAACCTACAAACACATATTTCACCAAAAGTTGTGGAACTTTATTAGTTTAAACAAATATTCATGAAACTTTGGTCTTTACCTTGCATTTCTCGACTGGTTGGTGGGCGATATTACGTTTTAAGGGCCACCAACATGACCACCAGCTACTCACCTCGAGTCCCCAGGGGATCGCAGTCTACATCCAGCCAGCAGATAGGAGAGGAGAAGCAGGAGTCACCGGTACTTCACGAGCAGGCAGCTCAGCTAGATACGGTGATTCCTGAGTCAGCCAGCACGGGAGCACCTCCCCAACCGACAGGTTTGCAGTCTGAGGACACTGTCACAGTGGAAGCACTAGCAGGACGGCTAGGAAGGTTTATCCAGAGTGTGTCAGAGGACCGGCATCAGATGATAGAGGTCATCAGAGGATAGGCAGAGCTTCAGCATCAGTAGATGCCACTTGTTTCCGCTCTGATGACTCAGATGGCAAAGATGAGACAAGCAGGTTAGCAGCCAGGGCCTTCAGCACAACCTCAATTTCAGCACTACGACTCAGCCTGGACCCTTCACAGCTTTGATGACAGCTCAGTCCAGCGGACTGTCACTTTCAGAGGTCTTACCGACAGAGGGAGCAGGACAAACTTTCTCTTCAGCATAGCTATCCCCTGTGTCAGCTTTCTCAGTTTCTGCGTTGTTCGTGTCTCTGTCACACTCTTCGACCTTGCAGATGGTAGGACACTCCAGCTCATAGCACGTACCGGCCAAGACTCTGTTCTTAGACATCGTGCACACCACTTGTGCAGACTCCCAGATAGTCCCAAAGACAGCTACAGTTTTCAGCTCCACCTCTTACTGCCACTGTTACCACTCTTACTCCTCAGGCAGCAGAGGATCTTGTCCATGGAGGCTTCTCACAGCAGGACGTGGTGGACCTCTTACTACTCCAGACTTCACCTCAGGAGACTGCCACGGTCACTCCAACAGCACAGGATAGTGGGTCTGAGGCGCCTGTAGACCTTGGTCTCTTAGAGCAGCTGGATGCTTAGGCGGCACAGGCTCAGGGAGCACAGTAGGATCCACCTCAGGAGCAGCCCGGAGCAGAGCCTATAGAGGACGTCTGCACCACTTCCTTCGACCATGAGCGCTTAGATGTTCATCTTTTCCCGCCTTGTTGGCTTTTTGGTGCTTATTGCCAAAGGGGGAGAAGATACTAGGTCTCGGGGGAGTGGGAGTGTGATCCTGTGCGATCGAGAGTAGCTTGTATCTAGGGGGAGCATACTTGTATATCGGTTTTGGGAGATAGATACATTTTGTTAGATGCTTTTGGATCTTTATTTTGATGGAGTTATTCGATGTTCATGGATTTTGATGAGTCATGGATTTGGAATTCATTCGCTTGTGTTTGATTCATTTTAATTGCACTTGGTTTATTCCCTTTTTCATATGCAGTGATTTGTATTCATTAATTATCACGTATTCCTGTGTATGATATCATGATGATGATTGCTTGTTCTTAATTCATATGCATTACTATGCTAACTTGCTACATCTCATCATTTATGTCTTGCATTGCATGTCCTTATGCTTTCATTCAATATATTGCCATGACATGCATGCATTTGTCATCTAGAGTATGCTCTTCACTCTTTTCCTTGTATCTCTAGATGATGCTTGATTGAGTAGGACCTTATGTGTTTCTCTTATATGTTGTCATGGTTCCTCTCAATCTTTGTGTAGCTTGTTTAGCCTGGTTGTTTATTGATTAAAGTTTTTTGATTAAGTAGTGGTTGTCATCAATCACCAAAAAGGGGGAGATTGTAAGCTTCATGACCATTGGTGATTGGATCCCTAAGGTATGGATGGTTTGGTGATAGATGACAACTATGAAATTGTGGGCTAACATCTACATGAGTATTGTCTATGTAGGAATCATCTCTTAATTTTATTACAAATCATATGGATGATGGTTGCCTTGGCGATTGATAACAATGACCGCAAGCATGGAGGCTTGTGAACTTGATGGAGTACAAGGGTTGATGGAGATGGATCAAAGTGGAGAACAAGCTATGGTGCAAGTGTTGGGAACACATGACTAGTTGTTAGGGCTTTGAGTCTATAGGAAAAACCAGACTATCAAGGGTGTCTAGGTCATTCTCTTAGGTCATGTCTAGTCACTGATGTGCATGGTTGCTCGGTTAAATCATAGGCACTAGGTGATAGTGGAGAAGCCAAGGAGCTGTTCGGAGAAGCCGGGAAATGAAGTCAAGCGAGGAGGATGAGTTTCAGCTTCTGGACATAGAGACCGGACAAAGGGGTCTGTAGAGATCAGACTGTACGGTCACTATAGGGAGTTGTCCAGGACTTAGAGCGAGAAGTAGGAAGTCTGTCAGCAGGAAGTCAGTAGGGGTGCAGAAGGGCAGCAAGGAGCTTCGGCACAAAAATGTTTTTGGACTAGAGAGGGAAACTGACCGGACGGCCTGGTCAGTACAGGAAATTGTCTGGACAAGTGCAACTAACGGTTCTTGGAACCGTTACCCGAGTGACCGAACTGTCTGATAAGGGAGTGACCGGACTGTCCGGTCTGGATGTCCAGAAAGGCAATTTTGTGGAGCAACGGCTAGTTTGAGGTTGGGAGCCTATATAACTTCATTGCTGGGGTCTTGGAGGCCTCTCTAGGTAAGTGGAATACCGGAGAGCATTTGGTAAGGTCCAAGAGGAAAAGAGGAGAGCACTAGGAGGAGATATTGCATATCTTCAGAGTGCTAGAGAAGAGTAGCTTGAGCATCTTGCACATCTAAGGCTAGGGTGTCCTTGAGGGTGTGATCTAGATTGTTACTCTTGGTCTATGGTGAGACCTAGACCGATTAGGTGTCGGTGATCGAGCCTATCATGGTCGGTTGTTAAGGCCGTCACATGTTTGTACACGGTTTGAGCCCGCCGGTGAAAGGGGCATTGCTAGTGAGCGCCCGTGTCGGCTCGAGGAGTCCGTCAAGTTCTCGAGGGAGGCGAGCTTGTGCTTTGTGCAGCGGTGACGCACACCGTGTCTTCACTCGAGGATTGATTGCGGGCTCATGGGCGAGAACTCCACTTGGTGGCGGAAGGGACCGGGACTCCAGCGGGAGTGATCCAACGAGGATTAAGGGAAGACACCATCCTTCTGAGACCTTGGGAAAAATCATGAGCATTCCTTGAACCCCTCTTTACTATTCTGCAATTGTGTGCTCTAGTGAATAGGGTGACTTGTGGCTTGCATAGGCTAGTGTGTTTGGCTTCCGCTCTTTATCATATCATGAACACTAGCATGTGTAGGGTTTTGGCCTACTAGAATTGCTTAGGTTACTTGTCTTGGTAGATTCAAGTAGTGGAATTTGAAGTAATTGGATTCGTGAGCGGCTTACCGATTCAACCCCCCCCCCCCCCCCGTCTTGGTACGCCTTCAGTCCTTACACCCTTGTTCTATTTATTTGTGGTGTAAACAGGACGCTTTATGACTGGTTTCGACCTACCAGACAAATACCACAATGATTCAGAGGCTTTGTTCAGGAGAGTGCGTCAACGACTCACCCCTCCTCGACCTAGACTTGCTCTTGAAGCACCTTCGATCCCACCAGCTCAACAACAAGACCCTTCCACGTCCGCTCAACCAACCATGGTTGAGAAGACAATTCGTGACTACTCCGCCCCATCTGTAGACAACATCCGCAACAGTCCGAACCCAAACATGGGGAATGGAGGCTATGAGCTGAAACTGGCTCTAATCAACATGGTTGTGGCCATTCCTTTCTGTGGCAAGGCATCAGAAGACGCAAACGCCCACCTCTAATAGTTTTTGGTGGTGTGCAACACTTTCACCATTAGGGATGTGACCCCTGAGGCCATTCGCCTTTGCCTTTTCCCATTTTCACTCTTGGGGAAGGTGAAGCAGTGGTTCTACAGCAATTCAGAAGGCTCACCACATGGGATAAGTACTCCAATGCCTTCCTTGCCAAGTTCTTCCCGGTAGGCAAAACCAATGCCCCAAGTTATCTCTCAGACACAATGTCCATATCCGAAGCCCCAACTGTGCAAAGCATGCAAGATGAAGAGTTTGACAAGTTCATGGAGAGTGAAGAGAATATGGTGTTCAATGACTACGACGAGCAAAGAAAATTCACCGCCATTCGGGACCGGGAGTTCACATCCGTGCGCAAGTTCGACCACAACTTCCTCGAGCGAATCAGCATCCTCGCTGATTTTGAGTACGCACTCAACGTGATCGGATGGTATGATTTCTACCACCTTGATGATTTTGGTTCTAAATGGCGTACCATTGAATTCCTTTGCACCTTAAAAGTCCACGCCACTCCGTCCAATAAACTAGGCACTCTCTATGAATTTCATCTTTTTGGTGAAACCTATGAACGGTCTTTAAAACAAATTAGCACTTACCTTTGTTTTCACCAGAAAGCCACCATAGACATTGATAAACTTAAAGGTTTCACCATGCAAAGACTTTGGGCTAAGATAGGAAATCCCATCACGGGGCAAGAGCGAACTAGCGACATTCATAACCCTTCACTCTGTGTAATTCACCATTTTATCACTCACTACCTCACCCCTCGGGGTGATGTACGTTCAGTGAATAGTTTGGATAAAGCCTATCTCTATGCAGTGATAAAGAAAATTAAAATGAACCCCACTTTCTTCCTCATTAACCACTGGCTCACCCTAGCATTCAAGCAACATGGACCTATCACTTTCACACCTTTCGTCACTAGAATTGCTAGAAAGGTTGGCACACTCCATAGAGCTAGAACAGATTGCCTCCCTAGTGCTCCTTTAATAGGGAAAGATCACTTTTGGCAAGCCCACCTTTTGAAGGAGGAGAACAATAGGTTCTACATTCTTTGTCCAGCGCACAACACAGAGATAGAACTGCTTAACCCCAAGCTCACCATCATGGGTAGAAAGAACTTTATATAGAACTGGCAAGCTCCCGTGCAGCGTGCGCGACACAGTGTTTCAGGGGATAGGCCAGGGACAAGAGCACCTCGAACAGGTGCTCTGGGAAGCTTACAATACCATTGGGAGCAACCACAGTTCCCCGGATTTACTAGCTCATCAACACACTACACTAGTTCAACCCATGAAGAGTATGAATTGTCCAACCCTTATGGGATGGGGAGTTACCACAAACCTCATGGAGGCATAGGCACTTCTCGTTCTGCCTGATTCACATCACACAACTTTTCAAAGTTTCAAGAAGACATGTAATACTTGGCTGCCAATGAACAAACTCAAGAAATACAAGCAGCCATAAGGGATGGATGAGAATGGCAGCAGCAAATGTCGGAACAACTTCAGACAAACCTCTCCATGATGGACCAACTGTTCAGCCACTTCAACATCGACTATCAACCGCCGCCGTGAAAGTCATCTAAGCTTAAGTCTTGCAAAGACCTAAGCTTGGGGAGGTACCCAAACCAAGGTGCACCGCTTGTTCTATCCTCTCTCCCTCTTTCTCTAGTTGAATTGTTTTCATTTTGGAGAAAATTTAAGAAAACCCAAAAAGATTTTTCATCATTTGAAGAAAAACCATAAAAATTTCTATAACCAAAAAGAACAAAAAGATTTCCCTTTTTAAATAAAATCTGAGAACTTAGTCTCTACCTTGCCTATGGAAATGATGAATAGTTGCTCTATTAGCTCCCTGTGAGTCTCAAGTATACAACCTCTACTCTTCATTTTGGTGGGTAATGGTAGACCAGTATGATGACAAAGCTAGTCTCTCTATGTTTTAGTGGGTGCAAAATGGCTAATAAACACCAAGTCTAGTTGTTGGAATTCATGATATAGCATGTTTTGGATGAGTCTATGATATCCTCATGATTAGAGTCCAATGATTTCTTTCAAAACCATGCTGCAATAAAGACCCCCTACTTGGTGTATGTCTTTCCTATGATAGAAAAATTCCTACCAAGGCCAGATATTAATTATGAACCCACTTTTATGCCATCCATGTATGCATTGAGTTTGGTTAGGATTTGATCCTTATGAGGGACTTGCACTTTCAAAGCCAATCATTTTCCTTCACATAATCTTTGAGTTCTCAAATAATGATGCTTGGTTATGCGATTTCCACATTGGATTCAAGGATCCACTTCACCAAGCATGTTAGCCAAAAATCTCTCCTTTGCAAAAACCTTGATCCTACAAGAAAGATTTTGGTCCTCCCAAAATAAATGCTTAGAAAAAAGTTTGCAAAAATATTTGAACCATTGAACTAGCTTCCCTACACTGTGAGAGCTGAAAAAGAAAGAAAAAAAAAGAAGAAAGAAAGAAAGAAAGAGAAAAATAAGAAAAATTATCAGCTCTCCTGGATGTACAAATGTCAAGTTTCAAGGTTCATTCAAAAAATGATAAAATAAAATAAAAATAAATCCTTTGTGCAAAATAAAGGACCATCCTTTCACTCTAGCACAAAAATCCAGTCTTTGATAAAGATTTAAGCTATTGTGCTAGTCCACTCCTTCGCGTGAGTCCATTCTCTCCCTCTCCCCTAGACATTATTTCCAAATGGTTGGAAAGAGAAAGTGCAAAGTCTTTTCACTAGGACCATCTCTTAACTCAACAAAATATGCATACTAGATGTGACATCCTACCATGCTCCACATATAAAACCAAATTTTAGAGGGTATGATGAGAACTTGGTGAGGAAATACTTTTTGAGAGATGAGAGTCATAGTGAAAAATTGCACTGAGAGGGAAAACTTTCAATCTTATGGAGCATTACAAAAACTTTGGACTCATGATCATGTAGGAGGTTGAGTGACAAAATCTAAACTAGTTGTTCTGAGTTCCAACCGCTCATGACAAGGTCATAAAATGCCTAAGAGCCCCACATACAATAAGAAAGACTTAGTGATCAACTTGTGCTAGCTTACTAATTACACCTATGTTGTAGGAGTATGTGTTTGTGCACTTGATCCTTGCAGGGCTCTAATATTGAAGCAACTCATGATCCATCACTTCCAAGTTTTAATTTGCTCGGGACGAGCAAAGGTTTAAGCTTGGGGAGGTGTTGGTTGCCCTTAAAACCCAATATCGGCCACCAACCGGTCGGGAAATGCAAGGTAAAGACCAAAGTTTCATGAATATTTGTTTAAACTAATAAAGTTCCACTAGTTTTGGGGAAATATGTGTTTGCAGGTTCAAAAGGGCCAAAATTATTTAAAAACATGAAGAAACGCCCCGTTGAGTGATCCTGCCGTAAAATAGCCGGCCGACAGGGTCGTATGAGGCTAAAATCAGGGCCTGGGCAAGGTCGTGATGGCTGAGATCAGAACCCAGCTGACAAGGTCATATCAGGCTAAAATCAGCCACCCAGCTAGTCAAAATAGAGCCATCATCAGGCTGATCATCCGACCTGGCCGATTATCCAAAACACTCCACCATGAAGCTATTTTCTCCTTCCGGACCAAAAGCAATGGAACATGGCTAAGGAAAATGAGTCCACGAGTGGCCTAACCGGGAGAGGTCATGGAGCGACCCGGAGGGGGTCGGCACCCGGCCTAGGCCGCCGCCTGGCCTAGCCTGCCGCTCGGCCTCCCATGCCGCCTGGCTTCCCTTGCCACCTGGCCTGGCCTGCCACCCGGCCTAGGTTGCCCCCCCCAGGGTTCGTAGCGCATGAGGCCTACTGACCCCAAAATGGAGAAGCTGGCTCAACCGACCAAGGAACCGTCATCAAGACAAGATCTGAGCCAACCAAAACAAGTCGGTCGGAAACCGACTCAATCCAACGGCCGCCCGGTCTGGCCTGCCACCCAGCGGTGCATGCCGCCCGGCATGGCCCACCGCCCGTCGGGGGAATTTTGCCCACCGACTCTCCTTCACCTACAAGTACCCTCCAACCCTTCACCACCTATAAATAGAGGGGGAATTCGGCAGAAAGTGATCATCAAGCAAGTGAAGCACATTGAAGTCCATTTCCCACTACTTTTCTTACTAGTAGAGTAGGTTAGTTAGTCGGGAGTTAGAGTCTAGTCGAGAGCTTAACTCGGGATTCCGGAAATCATCTCGGAGTCTTGGTATGAGCTCTCTTGTATCTTTTCTCCGTTTGTGAGACTTATCTTTTATTGAATACAATTATATTTTCCTTATTTATCTTGTCAAGTATTTATTTTTACTTAGTCAATTTCCTCAAGTTACAATTATCGGGAAAGAACTTTGAAGCATAGATTCCCGACTAGGATTTAATTAAGTTTAGTTCTCAAATAGGACTTAGACTTGGTTATTTCCCGGCTATTCTTCCGCTAGGCCAATGGAAGAATACCTAGTGAAAGCGTAGGCGCGTTGCCTAAGTTAACACTAGCTGGATTTGCTTTCGTCCCCACGGGCTGTGTGGTAGGCGGCAGGTGGTGACAGCCCTGTCCGTCCCTTTAGTAATCCACCATGTTCGGGAAGTCTCAAGCAGGGTTGTATAGCGGTAACGTGCCTACTAGTGCATGAGGTTAGTTACCGACCCTATTAGTGGATCATTGTCGTGCCCCGAAGTAAGCTTATTGGTGAGAGACTCAAGGCTGTACCATGGATTTGGTGTAAGCACTCAACCCGAGTAACTAGGAATTTTGACGCTTGACTAGATTTAGGAAAGTTTATATTAGGAATTTTAGACTTAGACTCGCTGTCCTTCCAACTAGCTTAATCGATCTCTTTTATCTATCTTAGTGTGGATTTCTCCTGTATCACTGCTCCCCTGTTTATCATTGAATATCTTTACCCCCGTCTTTGGTCAGTTGGTATAACTCTTATAGTCATATCTTTGTTAAACCAAGATATTCTTACGCCAAGGTTCCCTGAGGAAAATAAATACGATAGCTTGGAATACTCCTGGGTGAAATGCTACAATAAATGTTTCGTGCGTTTGCGGATTGGTTCACTCTTCTCTTAAAGCATAACAAACATCAATCAACACTCCGAGCATTGTTACCAGATAATATTTTGGTGCAACATTAAGAAGTGCCAACACACATCAAGATGAACATCTACACCAACATGGAGAAGAACAATGACGATGCATGTCTACGGCGACAATGTACATCTTCAATGACATGAGTATCTACGTCCTTGGTGCGTGTCTACATCAACAAGATCGACTACCACGACACCAAGGAGGGCGCAATTTCAGCACAAGATTGAAATCCAAGTTCGCTAAATGAGTGGGTAGTTCTCCCTCAACACCTTGCACATCTCAAGGGGGAGACTACTTCCAAGGTAAGGACCAAGGTATGCATTTCAACCCATTCTTTTTTTTTGGTTCTTTCTTGCTTGTCCGTTTTGAATCATCATAAGTAGTGGTTGTCATCCATCACCAAAAAGGGGGAGATTGTAAGGATCATGACCATTGAGGTCACCCTAAGGTATAATGTTTTGGTGATGAATGAAAAACATGAAATGTGAGAAGTGCCAACACACATCAAGATGAACATCTACACCAACATGGAGAAGAACAATGACGATGCATGTCTACGGCGACAATGTACATCTTCAATGACATGAGTATCTACGTCCTTGGTGCGTGTCTACATCAACAAGATCGACTACCACGACACCAAGGAGGGCGCAATTTCAGCACAAGATTGAAATCCAAGTTCGCTAAATGAGTGGGTAGTTCTCCCTCAACACCTTGCACATCTCAAGGGGGAGACTACTTCTAAGGTAAGGATCAAGGTATGCATTTCAACCCTTTCTTTTTTTTTTGGTTCTTTCTTGCTTGTCCGTTTTGAATCATCATAAGTAGTGGTTGTCATCCATCACCAAAAAGGGGGAGATTGTAAGGATCATGACCATTGAGGTCACCCTAAGGTATAATGTTTTGGTGATGAATGAAAAACATGAAATGTGACTAATATCTACATGAGTGTTGTTCGTGTAGGAAACCTACGTGTGTTGTTCGTGTAGGAAACCTCTTCTATTTTATGATGATTGTCAACGGTGTCCTTTGCGATGGATGACAATGAGAACAAGCATGGAGGCTTGTGAACTTGATGGAGTCCAAGGGTTGATGGAGATAGATCAAAGCGGAGAACAAGCTATGTTGCAAGTGTTGGGAACACTTGACTAGTTGTTAGGGCTTTGGGTCCATAGGAAAAACCTGATTATCAAGGGGTTCTAGGTCATTCTCTTAGGTCATGTCTAGTCGGTGATGTGCAAGGTTGCTTGGTGAAATCATAGGCACTAGGTGATAGTGGACAAGCCAAGGAGCTGTTCGGAGAAGCCGGGAAATGAAGTCAAGCGAGGATGATGAGTTTCAACTTCTGAACATAGAGACCAGACAGAGGGGTCAGTGGAGACCGGACTGTACAATCACTATGGGGAGTTGTCTGGGACGTAGAGCGAGGAGCAAGAATTCTGCCTGTAGCAGATCCTGTAGAGACCGGACGGGCTGGTCTATTGACCGGATGGTCTGGTCAGTAGGGATTGGACAGGGCAAAGAAGAAGGCCTCGATGCAGAATGTTTCTGGATTGGAGAGAGAAACGATCGGACGGTCCGGTCAGTATAGGTTTTAGTAGGGTCAAAGTGTTCTGTACACTGTGCTGCAGTGACCGGACTATCCGGTCAGTAGGCCCAGAAAGTTGATTTGTGAAGCAATGGCTAGTTTGAGGTTGGGAGCCTATATAACTTTGTTGCTGGGGGTCTTTGGGACCTCTCTTGGCCAGTGGAATATCTGAGAGCATTTGATAAGGTCCAAGAGGAAAAGAGGAGAGCACTAGGAGGAGATATTGGATATCTTGAGAGTGTTAGTGGAGAGTAACTTGAGCATCTTGCACATCTAAGGCTAGGGTGTCTTTGAGGGCGTGATCTAGATTGTTACTCTTGGTCTATGGTGAGACTTAGACCGGTTAGGTGTCAGTGATCGAGCCTATCGTGATTGATTGTGAAGGCCATCACATATTTGTACACGGTTTGAGCCCACCGTTGAAAGGGGCATCGCTAGTGAGCGCCCGTGTCGGCTCGGGGAGTCCGGCAAGTTCTCGAGGTAGGCGAGCTTGTGCTTTGTGCAGTGGTGATGCACACCGTGTCTTCACTCTAGGAGTGATTGCGGGCTCGTGGGCGAGAACTCCACTTGGTGGCGGGAGGGACCGGAACTCCGATAGGAGTTGTCCAACGAGGAGTAGGGAAAGGCGCCATCCTTCCGAGACCTCGGGAAAAAATCATGAGCATTCCTTGACCCTCTCTTTACTATTCTGCATTTGAGTGCTCTAGTAACTAGGTTGAATTGTGGCTTGCATAGGCTAGTGTGTTTGGCTTCCGCACTTTCTCTTATCATGAACACTAGCATGTGTAGGGTCTTGGCCTACTAGAATTGTTTAGGTTGCTTCTCTTGTTAGACTCAAGTAGTAGAAATTGAAGTATTTGGATTCGTGAGCGGCTTACCAATTCACCCCCCCCCCTCTCGGTACGCCTTTGGTCCTTACAAGTGGTATCAGAGCTAAGTGCTCATCTTTGAGGCTTCACCATCTTGAGTAAGGATGTCGGGATAGGCGGGGAATGTTCCCATATTCAATGGGGAGGACTATGCTTATTGGAAGGCTCACATGCAAGTGTGCCTTTAGTCCCTTGATCTAGAGATATGGTCGGTCACTCACGAGTCCGATGCGGATGTGAACCTACTTGAGCCTGATTATATTAAGTGTAATGCTAAGGCCAAGAGTGCTCTGTTTGCTTGCATCTCTAAGGATGTTTTTGCTCAGCTAGATGCTAGTTCCACAGCACATGGTATCTGGACTGAGATTTAGGGGCTCCATGAGGGCACCAGTGGTGTCAAAGAGGAAAGATACTATGTGGTGAAGAACAAGTATGATAACTTCACTAGATTGCCACATGAGAGAGCTAACACTGTCTATTCTCGTTTTCATATACTAGTGGAGGAGATCAATGCACTTGGGGATGATTTCAAGATGAAGCCCATTGAAGTGATAAGAAGATTCTTAAGGCTATTCAAGGACCCCAAGTATGAGTCCATCATCACCTTCATCTTGCAAGGTGACCTCAAGACCAAGACCATGAAGGATGTACTTGGCAAGATCACCGCTTTTGAGAGCTACCAATTCGGGATGGATGATCCTTAATCATCCAACCTTGCTCTACCGGCTGACGAGCAAGAATCTAGCAAGAGCAAGAAGAACAAGAAGAAGGTGATCATTGAGGATAATGATGAAGAAGATGATGATGAATGTGACTTGACTGAGGACTTGGCTCTTGTCATGAAGAAGATGAAGACCTTCAAGAACAAGTTTGCTTCCAAGTTTACGGGCAAGTGCTTTAATTGTGGCTCAAAGAATCACTTTGTCAGAGAGTGTCCAAATCCTAAGAAAGAAGCATTCAAGTCACAAGATTTAAGTGAAGAAGAAGAAGAAGACCCCAAGATGAAGCAAAAGAAGAAGAGGTACCTCAACAAGGACAAGAACAAAGGCAAAGGCAAAGCTCAAGACTACAAGAAGAAGTTCTCTCACAAGGCCCTTGTTGGAGAGCGGACAAGCATCAACTCAAGTGATGAGTCTCTTCCTCAAGTGATGAAGAAGTGGCCGGCCTAGCCATGATCAAGACCACACTTCCATGAGCTCTTCCTCCACCTCCCGCGTGCCTCATGGCCATGAGCCAACTTGGGGAGAGTGAGGATGAGAGTAGCGATGATAGCGATGATGAGGAGCACATGTGTGCCAAGTTGTGGAGTATGCTTGAGCAAGTCCACGACATCGCCGTCAAGAAATCCAAAATTTTGGATGTAGTAAGAAAGGAGCGTAAGTTGGTGAAGGACCATGGTGTTGACCTTGAGAGTGAGCTCAAGGACCTTGTCACATCTCTTGAGGCCCTAAACAAGAGTTATGACAAATTCAAGGTTGATCATGTAGAGCTTCATGAGAAGTACAAGACCCTTGAGATCACTTACGAGGCCATCAATGTTGAGAACCTTGCCTCTCCCTCCTCTAGTTCATCTAAGAGTGATGCTTCTACTATGTATGATGAACTAACAACCTCGATTGAGGTTTCTTCTCTTGAGCCATTTGTTTTGGAGGAATATCACAAGCTCAAGGAAGTGAGGAAGATGGTGATGGATGGCTTCGAGAGGCTCACATGTGGTAGAGCCATTCACAAGGAGATTCATGGGAGAAACCTTGAGAACAATGTCTCCCACCGGGGACTTGGCTCATATCCCTTCACCATCGACATCATAGGGACGAGTGATTCCATCCCCGCATGGATCAAACCCCTTCTCGCCGACAACTACTATTGCGAGAGGTATTGCAAGGATGGCCACGCCAGCAAGGATTGTGCCATGATGAGAAGTTCCATTGTTTTGCCTAATGCTAACTTGTTCCATGAGAACACACATTTCATGCTTTTTAGGAACAAGGATGGCAAGGTGAAAGCCAAGGCCTTGGGACCACCAAAAAAGAAGAGGAAGGTCTAGAGCATATGGGTGCCTAAGTTCATTGTTGATCTTGAGAGATCGACTACGTACAAGTGGGTGCCCAAGAACAAGACCTAGATGGTGGTGGTGGTGGACCGAGCGCTTTCATGAAGATCATGTAAAATCCACCACAAGTAACATGGACCTCAACGACCTATCTACTCATGAGGGAGGTAACCGTGTTTGTTCTTGGTAGTTGTAGTGTGTTTTTCTTTCTCTTGCATTGCATGGTAATTAGGACTCCTTTGTGACTAGTATGCTTTGCATCCATGCATGTGTAAATAACTTAAAAAACACATAAAAAATTAGTCAATGTCTAATCCATCCAAGATAACTATAAGCAAGGGGGGGTGCTTGAGATGGTGGTTTGACTTCTCTCAAGGCAAGGGTATGGCTTATAGTGAGTAAGCTTGGGAGGGGTTCAAACTTGACATTGTTAGGTTTCCTTCGTGTCTTTTTTTTAATATTGCTTGCATTCACATGGCATGTTTACTTTTGTTGCATATGTAAAATGCTTGTTGCATGCATCATATAGGAAACACAAAGGAGGCTTGTCCCACTTGGAGATATTTGTGCCTCATGCTCTATACGAGATTACATCTCCATAAGTGTGACTAAAGGAAAGGATTGTGCTTCATGCCCATTGAGCAAGCTCTTATGAACTCTGAGGTTAAATCTACTCATGTGGTTCATGGACTAAGGCTCATACATACCCTTTTGGTTCTTAATTGCCTTGTTTCTTATTTGCTCGATCCTTTACTTGGCATTTGCGAAAATTATAAGGCCATAGAGTGCCACTATTTGAAAATGAGTGTTTGAGAGTTCCCTCTATATTCCAAGTGTAGTGTTTATTTGAGTGGTTAACGAGGGCACTTGGAAAATGGAGAAGTTCCTTGTCTCAGCAGATTTCTAGAAGTGACCGTACGGTCCGGTCATTAGATCGTATAGTCCAGTCAGTGGCACTGTGCATAGTGCCTATGGGAAGTCTGGTCGTAGAGACCATACAGAATGGTCCTAGAGATCGTACCATCTAGACTGCACAATGGCCAGTAGACCCCAACCTGACCGGACAGTCCGGTGTAGAGAGCGAACCGTTCGGTCAGTTCGTTTGATTGCACAATGCATCTCCAAATGTGAGCCGTTGATTGATCCTTCTCTAATCTTGGTCGCCGATCCTATTTGACCTAGGTCAGAATCAACTCGGTTGTTCTCTTCCCCGTTCGACTCCAACGCCGAGAGCACGCCCCCGACGCCGTCGTACATGCCTCGCCCTCGCCGTCACCGACCCACTCAGCCCCACGCTGCCGCTAGCCCGTGTCCCACCACCGCTGCCTCGACCAAGCCGCCGCGCGCTCCCGCGCTCGCCCACGACCTAGTGTCGCCGCCGTCGCTGCCACACACCCTCGCCGTCGTCTCCTCTGAGCCGTGCACTGCCGCAGCACCCAGTGCCACCGTCTCTACACTTCCTTCACGTGCGCGCATGCCCACAGAGCAGCAATATCCCCTCCCCCTCGGCCGATTGCCAAGGAAAAGGTTCTCCTTTTCTCATTTCTCTCCATTGCCGACAAGCGAAAAATCCAAGCTTTTAGGCGATCGGTTGCACGTCTTCTGGGTATCTCGACTTTGGACTCCCCAGGGTATTGAGCATTCTCCCAATTCATCGTTGTATGCCCTAATTTCGAGTAATTGACCTAGTTAATGCAATGAGATGTATTTTCTATCATTAGTTGCATTAGTTGGTTAGTTACCTCAACCTAGTCTACAATTAATTCCATGACTATCTGTTAATTGCATGTCTAGGGTTTGTCTCCTGTTTAGTCTGCAGTTAGATTTATTGCCTATTATTTGACTACACACTAGATGTTATGCACCAGCCATATATAGTCGATGATCACTATTGTTACTTTGCATTTTTGCCTAGTGATCATGTCTTTCATTCAATGCTAGGATTTCTATAGTGCATTCTTTCCTAGTGGTGCTATGCTTATAGATGTATTAGGGTCTATGCTTATCCTGTCTATACCTATGTGCATGCAGTGACAGCAGTTTGCAGCAGCAGAGATGGCAGGTTTAGGTCAGGACAAGGGAAAGGGGAAGATGCTTGAGAAGCTAAAGAGCAAGAAGAGACCAAGACTAGACGCAGAGTCAGAGAGGGCCAGGAGGTTGGCTCAGCACTTGGATGCCATGGAGCAGTCCTGCAGTACACCTGGCTCACGCTTGAGGGTCAGTCAGCCAGCTGAGGACCAGGGTCTTAGGAGGAGCGCCAGGTAGAGGACTACACCTCTGGCTATCGGAGTTGTACCGTCGTCGTGGCCGTAGCATACTCTGCCTTCTCGTCAGGAGAGGTCATCGAGGACTGCAGAGCAGGGATGATGAGGACATCACCATGCTGGATACGCGCATATCATGGCCTTCCCCAAGTTACAAGTTATCACCAACTCAGTCGCCGTGTTCGTCTCGGATTCAGCCGACACCCCTTCACGGTTTTTATGATATCTCCCACATCTGACGTCCAAATGAGGCGTTCTTTGATGCGTTGGAAAGGGGACGACGACACCATCGTTTTGGTTCTGGTCCTAGCTCCAGAAGAGTCGTGAGTCATAATATGTGACCATGACAAGGTGTTGTGCCACCTATTTTGGGCCAACTTGGGCATGTATCATGTCGGGCCTTAAGCCCATGTTGTGGGCGCCCCCCCTGGTCGTCCCCAACCCTAGGACGTCTTTGTTTCCTACATAAACTCAGTAGCTGCCGTCTTTTAGTTTCGGGTTTTGTTTAGTTCAGTTTTCCAGAGAGAAACTTGATCAAATTAGTATAACTGTGGCGACAAGTCCTTTTACAGTAATCCAGGGCCCCTGTTCTTGTTCTACACCACTGTGGCGATTAGTCCTTTTGTGTTCAAAGCTTGAACCTTTTCTTGTGATTTGCTTCATCTATATTTGCAATTTCAGATTGTGTGTTTATCCTCTCTTGCTTGTGTTCTCGATTTCGCTTGTAGGAACAATCAAGTTGTGCTTGGTGTAACGGTTGCGGGGTTGGATCGTGTCTGATTCAAACCGGGTCGTCGACGTCGAGTTCCCCAAATTTGAGTTTATCCCCTCACCTCTCGGAAGATCGGGCCATATTTACATCAAGGGATCCTCCAGGCAGTAGGAGGAGGAGTCAGAGGAGGAGACCTCAAAGGAGGAGACCTCAGAGTCAAGTTCTGAGGAGTCAGAGTCTAAGGAGACCGAGTAGCAGGCTTAGCAGACTGTTCCCCAGAGGACAGCTCACCGGGCAGGAGACCCGTAGTGCACCTGTGTAGTGTGCACCAGGAGGCTGTAGAGACTGGTACAGGCAGCCGGAGAGCCGGACATACGTAAGGTTCCTCCAAAGGACCTTAAGGTGCTATGTCTGGTTGCCTTCGAGCAATGGGTTCCAGTTCCTAGAGACCCCACTGCTGGAGAGAGGTACTAGACAGTTCTCCATAGGAGCATTGGAGAGGGTCTGATACGCTACCTTAGCCTGAGGGGCAAGGATAGACTCATCGTGCCACAGCAATACATGACCTACGAGGCCATGAGGCGGGCCACCGACACAGAGATGGATCAGTACTTCACGTACTTGCCAGGTCTAGCAGAGCTAGTTACTGTTCCACACATGTTCAGAGAGGACGTGGTGTTAGAGTTCTACGCCACACTGTGGGTTGCCAGGGATCGCTCAGAGTTCTAGTTTCTGTTCAGAGGGCAACCACAGCATGTCACGAGGCAAGATTTGATAGCTAACCTAGGATTCTGAGCTTCAAACTTCCAGCTTTATAGGAGTGCCTACGGTACACTTGCACCACCCTGCAGACACCAGGGAGGGAAGCTACCTTCAGACGACATGGTGTCGATTGCTTTCCCACCTCCTCACACACTAGGTTTTGAGAGAGGCCCTTCCAGACTCACTGCAGAGGCCAAGGTGATGAGAGCAATAATCACCAGGACTATCATCCCTAGGTCTTGCTACAGAGATTAGTTTACACTTCTGCACCAATGGGTAGTCGCAACGATTCTGAGGAGACAACACTTCAAATTGGCAGATCTTCTGATTGGAGAGATGGAATAGGTCATTTCTATGAGAGTAGCGGGGCGTCACTTTGTCTATGGCCCTTATATTTGCTATCTCTTGAGGAGGACGAGTTTAGTGACGGAGGAGCAGTACGAGGCTTTCCCTAAGGCGACCACCAGCTACGCACCTTGTGTTCCTAGGGGTTCATAGTCAGCCTCCAGCTAGCAAATAGGGGAAAAGGAGCAGGAGTCACCACCAGTACCTCACGAGCAGGCAGCTCAGCCAGAGATGGTGGTTCCTGAGTCAGCAAGCACATGAGCACCTCCCCCGCCGACGGGTTCACAGTCAGGGGACACTGTCACTGTGACAGCGCTTGCAAGATGCCTGGGTGAGTTCATCTAGAGTGTAGATGAGGACAAACATTAGTTGATGGACATCATCAAGAGCCAGGCAGAAATTCAGAGGCAGCAAACTGCACTTCTTACTGCCCTGATGACACAGATGATGGAGTTGACCCAGAGGCAGGCCGATCAGTAGCCAGGACCTTCAGTACTTCCATAGTACCAGCAGTTGCAGACTCAGCCAGGACCCTTCACTACCTTGAAGATAGCTCAGTCTAGCGGACTATCACTTTCAGGGGTCTTATCGACAGGGGGAGCAGGACAGACTTTCTCTTCAGCTCAGCTCTCCCTCATGTCAGCTTTCTTAGTGTCTGAGTTGTTCGTCTCTCCTTCACACTCTTCGACATCACAGATGGCAGGACCCTCCACTACTCAGCACTTACCTATTAGGAGCTTATTCTCAGAGATTGTTCACACTATCCGTGCAGACTCCCAGCCAGCTCCAGAGTCAGTTACAACTACAGCTCCACCTTTTACTGGCACAGTTACCACTCCTACTCCTCAGGCAGTATAGGATCTTGTCTGTGGAGGCTTCTCACAGCAGGATGTGGCAGATCTCATCCATCTCCAGATTTCAGCTCAGGAGACTGCCATAGTCACACCAGCAGCACAGGATAGAGGGTCTGAGTCACCTATAGACCTTGACTTCTTCGAGCAGATGGATGATCAGGCGGCATAGGCTCAGGGAGCACAGCAGGATCCACCACAGGAGCAGCCCGGAGTAGAGCCTTCAGAGGACGTTGTTGCACCACTTCCTTCGACCACGAGTGCTTAGACGTTCATCTTTTCTGCTTTTTGGTGCTTGTTGCCAAAGGGGGAGAAGAGTCCTAGGTCTAGGGGGAGTGGGAGTGTGATCCTATGCGATCGAGAGTAGCTTGTATCTAGGGGGAGCATACGTGTACATCGGTTTTGGGAGATACATTTAGAAACATTTGGATCTTCTTTTGTTGGAGTTATTTGATGTTAGTTGATTTTGATGAGTCATGGTTTTCATTCTCCTGTGTTTGACTCATTTTAATGTCACTTGGTTTTTTCTCATGACCATTGATGATTGGATCCCAGAGGTATGGATGTTTTGGTGATAGATGACAACAATGAAATTGTGGTCTAACATCTACACGGGTGTTGTCTATGTAGGAATCATCTCTTAACTCTATTACAAATCATATGGATGATGGTTGCTTTGGCGATTGATGACAATGACCACAAGCATGGAGGCTTGTGAACTTGATGGAGTCCAAAGGTTGATGGAGATGGATCAAAGAGGAGAACAAGCTACGGTGCAAGTGTTTGGAACACTTGACTAGTTGTTAGGGCTTTGAGTCCATAGGAAAAACCGGACTACCAAGGGGGTCTAGGTGATTCTCTTAGGTCATGTTTAGTCGGTGATGTTCAAGGTTGTTCGGTGAAATCATAAGCACTAGGTGACAGTGGAGAAGCCAAGGAGCTATTCGGAGAAGCCAGGAAATGGAGTTAAGCGAGGACGACAAGTTTTGGCTTCTGGACATAGAGACTGGACAGAGGGATCAGTGGAGACCGGACTGTATGGTCACTATGTGGTTTTGTTTGGAGGCTACAGCGGTGAAGCGAGGAAACTGTTGGAGCATGGAGCCATAGAGACTAGACGGTCCGGTCTAGTGACCGGACGGTCCAGTCACTACAGTATGCTCAGAATAGTGAGGAAGCTGGTTGCTGACATGTTTCTGGACTAGAGAGAGAAATGACCGGACGGTCCGGTCTACTGACCGGACAGTCCGGCCAGTACAAGAGAATTGCCTGGATAGAGGAGCCAACGGCTGGGAGAGCCGTTACTGATGAAGACATCACTCCTAAGGATACATGCAACACTCCTTCAATTCTGGACTTGCAAGGTCCAACGACTAGAGCTCGTGCACGACGACTAAATTTAGAGGTGAGCTCGTTCCTACGTTCTTCACTATATGTCACTTTTGAGAATGATTTGCTACCTAATGATTATATTGTAATTAGGAACCATGGAGAGGACCAGGAGATGATGGGAGAAGGACTTGGAGACGTGGAGGACCAGCAAGGACGTGGAAGCCAAGGTGGAGGCCCAACCAAAACCGACTTTGAGTCCGTTTCGGGGCTCAGGACCAGTCTGCACTAAAACGGATGTCCAGGATGCATACGGACTCGGATTTGGACGTTCTACATATGCACAGAAAGATAAGAAGAATAAACTTCCAATGCCGCCGGTCTCATATCAAAATTTATCTGGAGTCATCGGGAATCGTCGAAACAAGAGAGGGTCCAGAATCTGTTTCGGTGTTGCGTCGCCTGTTTTTGGCCTTTGGGCTTTGTATCTAGTTGAGCCCAATTAGCGGTGCGTCCAGAGGGTCTTGCACGACCCTAGGGTCTTCATATACAGCCGCCACCACACCATTAGGGTTTGGGTTTTGCTTCGATTATTCTGTTCATAACAGTTTCGCCGTCGTCATGGTTTGTGAGACCCCAACTTCGTGAGATTCATAATACATTTGCAATTGTGTTGCCTTTTTCTTTGTTCTTGCTTGTGTTCTTGATTCGCAGGCAGGGATTAGCCTTCTCGGCGAGGTCAATCGTTTTAGGATGGTTGATAACCAGAGGAGACGTCGTGCTGTGATTGCGGGGTTTAGAACGTGCTGTTCTGAAGCCGGATCGATTTGTGTGTCGCCTCCGACCAAATCAACGTATCCAGAACCTTTCGGAAGATCGGGAACACTTGTCCACATCAAGTGGTAATCAGATCTTCAGGTGCACCATCAGCTTTGCACTACCATTAGTTAATTTTGTTTTGTGTTCATCCTATCATCCACAGAAAAGCCAAAAAAAAAATTCCCCTCCGCCCATAACCACGTGTTTAGCCTTTGCATATATCAAATTCAGAGTCTATAGTGTTGAGTTTGTGCCCTAGTTCTTGTTTAGTCGCTGGTTTAGTTTGTATTTTTGTCATCAGTATTGTTCCCCTTGCAACCCTAGCCGCCATCCCCTTCACCATCCTCTGTTCTATCGGCTTTGTGTGCTAGGGTTGATTGATCGATACACCCACCCTAATCCCACCCTAAACCCATCCTTAAACACCTCGGACCAATCTCCACAAATTCCACTTTCTGCTGCATCCACGCCGCCAAAAAAAATCTTACCCGATTCCAAACCCGATCCCTAACCCGACTTGGGTTTCTGGAAAACCGACTCCGACACCCCTTCGGTAAAATGGGCATAACTTTTCGCTCGGTTGTCTGTTTTGGCTGAAATTTTTACAGGAGATTTTTGACTCAAAATTGAGCATATCCACACTCGGCTATGCCCTGTGTGCCCTCGTCAAAAAATTCAAAAAAAATCGGGAAGATAAAGAAAAAATTGATTTAAGTTTAAACCCGACGTTTTCTGCAACTTCCAGATTTTCTGTAGGCCACATCCTACCTCTGTTTGAGCTGAAAGTTTTTGTGGATTCTCCTCCATTGTTAGTGAGTTGAAGAAAAATATCAAAAAAAAGAAATTTGGGATTTCTACTAGTGCTACATCTAGCCCCCTGAAATTTCTAGATTTGGCTGTTTTGCACTTAGCCCCCTGTTATCGCCTGTTGTGCCTTTGTCTCCTTGTTTCTACTTTGCTATCACTACTGTTCTAGGAATACTTAGACCAGCAACTAGGGACAAGTTACTTGGGCACTTATTCAGTTTTACTATCTGTTTTGATTTGTGTACCACACACATATATATATATTTGGCCTTCCTAGCTCTACATATTTCTTCTGGACAGCACACAGGTTATTTTATGACCCTTGCAATCATGGAACACATCTCTCTGGTATCCTTTGCTTTGCTTTTCAGAACTTTGTAAGAGCTTTGTAAGGAGTCTCCTTTTGCTGTGTTGAGAGACACCACTGCTTAGCTATTTTCTAGGGATAACCTTCACTGTTTGTTTCCTGTTTTGGTGTTTGTGATGGCAGGAAGTGACGATGGAGAGATGGCTTCACCCTCACAATTTGCTGAGTGCGTGAGCCAAGAGCAGCTCTAGAAGGCTTTGCAGGCTGTTCAGAGTGATTTGGCAGAGACGATCACCAGAGCCATTACTGATGCGGTCAGCAAGCTTCACATTGGAGAAAGCATAGAGCGGTTAGAGAAGCGGGTCTCTAAGTTAACCGATCAGGTTGTCGCATTGGAGACCGCTCCTAAAACCAACAATACGAACACCAATAACAACAACAACGACGTTGAAGACGTCCATGACGAAGACACGGTGTATAAGGCTGATGGCACCGTGGATAGGTCAGCTACAAGGACCGCATGATTACGACATCGTTTGCAACATAATACTCAAGGTATGGGTGGTTTCCTTAACTACATTCGTCGTCCACACGGTAACTATGCTCCAGATGACCCGTATGCTAAAATTAAGTTTTCAATTCCTTCGTTTTCGGGTCAGTATGATGGTGATGTTTATCTTGATTGGGAGATGACTGTAGATCAAAAATTTTAATGCCCACCTTGTTCCTAAACAAAATAGAGTTAGACAAGCTACTAGTGAGTTTAAGGACTTTGCTATTGTTTGGTGGAGTGGTCTAGCTGCTGAAACTGATTTGCCTACTACTTGGGAAGAACGTAAGGTAGCAATGCGTGATCGTTTTGTTCCCCCTTCTTTTTATAGAGAGATTCGTAATAAACTGCAACGTTTAGAACAAGGAGATAAAACTGTTCAGGAGTACTTTAGTGAGCTTCAGAAGGGTTTGATTCGTTGTGCTGTAGTTGAAAAAGTAGAGGATCAGATTTGTTGCTTTTATTCTGGTTTAAGAAAAGAAATTCAGGACATCCTTGATTGTAAAGAATATTATACCCTCACCCAGTGTTTCCAGTATGCTATGCTTGCAGAGAAAGAATCACAGGGACTTTTCCAGGCTTTTGAGGAGTACAGCAAGTCAAGGAACTCCTACCCCCCACGCTCGACGGGGACTTCGGGGCTGCCTAGGCCATCTTTTCGGCCGCCCCCACCAGCAGCTACCAAGGGAACCAGTGTTGTTTCAGCAGCCCCAAGATCAGCCCTTGCACCTTGTACGCGCTCAGGTAAACTATCTGTTCAGGTACCAGCTAGTAGTGCCTCCTCTGTTGCTTCGACAGGGCGCACTACAGGGATTCAGTGCCACCGCTGCCATGGACTAGGTCATGTGCAGAAAGATTGTCCAAGTAGGCGGGCATATGTGGCGACAGACGATGGCGGTTACATGAGCACCTCCGATGTGGAGGATGAGGAGGATGACGTCGCTGCCACCAGCAGTGACCTCGTACTTGGAGGCGGAGACACCATGGGATACATGAACATTATTGTTCAACATGTCCTTAGCACACAAGTTCATCAGCCAGAGATGATGCAGGGCCACAACTTATTCCAGATTTTCTTTGTCATCAAGAACCGCCGAGCACGTGTCATCATTGATGGAGGGAGCTTCAATAACTTGGTGAGTTCTGATGTGGTCAACAAGCTTGCTTTGACCACACGTCCACATCCACATCCGTACTACATTCAGTGGTTAAACGACTCTGGCAAAGCTAAGGTAATATAAACTTGCAGAGTTCCTTTTTTCATTGGTTCTTATGTGGATTCTGTTGATTGTGATGTCGTACCCATGCAAGCATGTTCACTTTATTGGGTAGACCTTGGGAATTCGATAATGATGCTATACACCATGGTAGAAGTAATAAGTACACTTTTATGCATAAAGGAACTAAAATTACTTTGTTACCAATGACCCCTGCTGAAATTGTACAAGCTGATTTAGAAAGAGCTGCTAGTTTGAAAAATAAAGGTCCTAAAATTCAACAACCTATTAATTCTAATTCTACACCTAGTAATATTAATGATTCTTCAAGTTCTAAGGGTGCTGGAATTAAATTACAAGGTTGTTCATGTCTTGCAACAAAATCTGAGCTTGCTGAAATTTCTGATAATGATGATATTTGCTATGCTTTGATATGCAAAGAAGCTTTGTTTTCGCTTGATGATATTGCTTCTAGTGTTGTGTCTCCTGCGGTCACTAACCTTTTGCAGGAGTATGAGGATGTTTTCCAGCTAAGGAGATACCCCCGGGATTGCCACCTTTGAGAGGGATTGAGCATCAAATTGATTTGATTCCGGGTGCTACTTTGCCAAACCGTGCTGCTTATAGGATCAACCCTGAGGAGACTAAGGAGATACAACAACAAGTTCAAGACCTTTTGGATCGTGGGTATGTTCGTCAATCACTTAGTCCTTGTGCTGTTCCTGTACTTTTGGTTCCTAAGAAAGATGGTACTTGGCATATCTGTGTAGATTGTAGAGCCATTAATAATATTACTACTAGGTATCGTCATCCTATTCCTAGGCTAGACGACATGCTTGATGAGTTATGTGGTGCTATAATTTTCACTAAAATTGATTTGCGTAGTGGCTACCATCAAATTAGAATGAAACTTAGAGACGAATGGAAAATAGCTTTCAAAACCAAATTTGGATTATATGAGTGGTTAGTAATGCCTTTTGGTTTAACTAATGCACCTAGTACTTTCATGCGCTTGATGAATGAGGTTTTAAGAGCTTTCATTGGCAAATTTGTGGTAGTTTACTTTGATGATATCTTGATTTATAGCAAATCCATAGATGAATATATGAATCATTTGCGCGCTATTTTTGATGCTTTACGAGATGCACGTTTATTTGGTAACCTTGAGAAGTGCACCTTTTGCACGGATCGAGTCTCTTTTCTTGGCTATGTTGTGACTCCACAGGGAATTGAGGTGGATGAGGCGAAGATTGAAGCCATAAAGAGCTAGCCTGTATCAAAAACTATCACATTGGTGAGGAGTTTTCTTGGTCTTGCAGGTTTCTACAGCTGCTTTGTCAAAGATTTCAGCACCATTGCTGCACCTTTGCATGAGTTGACAAAGAAGGGCATTGATTTCCATTGGGGTAAGGTACATTATGAGTCTTTTGATGCCTTGAAGGATAAACTTACACATGCACCATTGCTGCAATTACCTAATTTTGATAAGATTTTTGAGCTTGAATGTGATGCTAGTGGTATAGGCATTGGTGGTGTTTTGATGCAAGATAGTAAACCTATTGCATACTTTAGTGAGAAAATTACTGGGCCTGTTTTGAATTACTCTACGTATGATAAGGAATTATATGCACTTGTACGTTGTTTAGAGACGTAGCGTCATTATTTGTTGCCCAAATAATTTGTTATTCATTATGATCATGAATCACTTAAGTATATTCGTTCTCAGTGTAATTTGAACCGTAGACATGCTAAATGGATTGAGTTTATTGAGTCCTTTCCTTACATTATTAAACATAAGAAAGGGAAGGATAATGTGATCGCTGATGCTTTATCTAGGCGCTATACTTTATTGTCTCAACTTGGTTGTAGAATTTTTGGACTAGAGGCAATTAAAGAACAATATGCTGCTGATGTTGATTTTAAGGATGTTTTGCTGCATTGTAAAGAAGGTCATGCATGGAATAAATTTGTGTTGAATAATGGATTCTTGTTTAGAGCTAACCGCCTATGCATTCCAGTTGGTTCCGTTCGTCTTTTGTTATTACAGGAGGCGCATGGAGGTGGATTGATGGGTCATTTTGGTGCCAAGAAGACGGAGGATATTTTGGCCACACACTTCTTTTGGCCAAGGATGAGGAAAGATGTTGAGCGCTTTGTTGCTTGGTGCACTACATGTCAAAAAGCTAAGTCTCGCTTGAATCCACATGGTTTATACATGCCACTTCCTGTTCCTTCTATTCCTTGGGCGGATATTTCTATGGACTTTGTTTTAGGACTGCCTAGGACTAAGATGGGGAGTGATAGTATTTTTGTTGTTGTGGATAGATTTTCTAAGATGGCACACTTTATACCATGTCATAAGACTGATGATGCTAGTTATATTGTTGATCTCTTTTTCAAAGAAATTGTACGTTTGCATGGTATGCCTTCTACTATTGTTTCAGATCGTGATGCAAAATTCTTGAATCCGAGTGGGACTAGTGCGGGGCTCATATCAGATGAACTCTGTGATCGAGCCATGGAGATGGCTACGGCTGAGTCGGATCTGTGTTGGTCCAGACCTAGGGCTCCGTTGTCACCGATCGTGAATTCGAGCGATCCGAAGGAGATCTTGAAGTCTGGTGAGTATTGGATGATGGGAATTTCGGCCATCGTAGTCGATGGAGAATCCCAGCGAGCCTTGTCCCCTACCTGGTGCGCCAATTGTCGAAGCTTGAGATCAGCAGTAAATATATAGGGCTACGTCAAGACTAAGAATTACGATGGTAACACAAGACGCCGAGTTATACAGGTTCGGGCCCTCTCGATGAGAGTAAATGATGTGGACAAGGGTTCCCGATCTTCTGAAAGGTTCTGGATACATTGATTTGGTCAGAGGCGACACACAAATCGATCCAGCTTCAGAACAGCACGTTCTAAACCCCGCAATCGCAGCACGATGTCTCCTCTGGTTATCAATCATCCTAAAATGATTGACCTCACCGAGAAGGCTAATCCCTGCCTGCGAATCAAGAACACAAGCAAGAACAAAGAAGAAGGCAACACAATTGCAGATGTATTATGAATCTCACGAAGTTGGGGTCTCACAAACCGTGATGACGGCGAAACTGTTATGAACAGAATAATCTAAGCAAAACCCAACCCTAATGGTGCGGCGGTGGCTGTATATAAAGACCCTAGGATCGTGCAAGACCCTCTGGACGCACCCCTAATTGGGCTAAACCAGACACAAAGCCCAAAGGCCAAAAACAGGCGACACAACACTAAAACAGATTCTGGACCCTCTCTTGTTTTGACGATTCTCGATGACTCCCGATGAATTTTGATATGAGACCGGCGGCATTGGAAAGGTCTTCTTCTTATCTTTCCGTGAATATGTAGAACGTTCCAATCCGAGTCCGTATGCATCCTGGGCTTCCGTTTTAGTGCAGACTGGTCCTGAACCCCAAAACGGACTCGAAGTCGATTTTGGTTGGGCCTCCACCTTGGCTTCCACGTCCTTGCTGGTCCTCCACGTCTCCAAGTCCTTCTCCCATCATCTCCTAGTCCTCTCCATGGTTCCTAATTATAATATAATCATTAGGTAGCAAACCATTCTCAAAAGTGACATATAATAAAGAACGTAGGAACGAGCTCACCTCTAAATTTAGTCCTCGTGCATGAGCTCTAGTCATTGGACCTTGCAAGTCCAGAATTGGAGGAGTGTTGCATGTATCCTTAGGAGTGATGTCCTCATCAGTAAAAACCCTATGTCCTGTGTTCTGTGGATTGTATTGATGATCTAATGTGTGTCCCTCGAGGGGGGTACCCTGCCGCCTTATATATCCAGTCAGCAGGGCGTACATGAAGAGTCCTACTCGTAATCCATAAGGATTTACATAAAAAGTCTAATTGCCTTGTACTCCAAGCTAAGTCGATTGGTTTCCTTGTTGATGAAGTACCCGGTCGGCTACAAACTGTGACACCCCAGGTGTCTCACTTTTATTTAACAAACATGAAAGAACACAAACCATGAATAATATAGCATGAAATAATGAAGCCTCACTCCAATTATTTAAATTAATTCCAGGTAATTAAAAACCCTACAAAACAAATTGTGAGCTAAATGAAATTTTATTATACAACATATGCCTGATTATTTCATAATCATATTAGTAATATTAAAATAGAATTTTATGAATTTAATGAGCATTTTACCACATTTAGAAATACCTCAAATAATTAATTAAAGCATAGAAACCTTTCACAATGGGGAATTAACTATAAAATAACTATAAAAATTCTGACCAAATGGGTCGCACCAGAGCATCAGGAATATCTCTTAGGACCTATGTGCAAAATCCCAATGTAATTGGAGGCCCCTAGCTATTTGTTTTGGAAATACCATTGACCAGGGACCTTTTTGCAAAGGTCTTGAAAGAATTAGGGCTGCAGTGCAAAATTTTCTTTTCTTCTTCCTCACTGGCGCAGAGCTTCTCTCCCCCCCCCCCCCCCCGACGTTTCTCCCCCTACCGCACGCCACCGCCTGCGCCTCCCCGCCTTGGAACTCCACCGCACTGTGTCGCTGACCCCTCCTCAGCCGTCCCGTCCTGTCCTCTCAGCCGCGAGCTCGCCCAATGAGCTTTCCCCGGCCTCTGCATGTCAACCCGACCCGGCCGGCAAACCTTCAATTCCCTCCCCCTCTTGCCGCTTCTGGCCCCAACCACCCCGCTGACCTCCCCATGACATCAAAGCGCACCAGTGAGCCACACGGAACCGAGCTGCTCCCTTTAACCATCTCCCTCTGCTCCCATTTTTCCCCTTCACCATTCCGCCATTACAGAGCACAAGTTCGACCTCGCTGCCCTGCTCTCCCACTGCCTTCCAAGATGAACCAAGAGCACAAACCCCAGTGCTTAGACCCCTTCTACCTCCCCATGCCCTTGCTTGGCCACTCCCTCACGCAGATTGCCTGAATCGCAGAAAATTTGAGACAAGCGCCTCCGATGAGTTCCTCCACCGCCGGCCAAAATTGGCAATCCCGGATGAGTCTCGTCCCCTTGTTCCATGATGATCGTGTGCGCGACTAATTCCCAACCCCTCCTAACTCTTTTCCCCTTGTTTCCTAGCGTGAGGCTTTCGGCATTTTGATTTCTCCCCGACTAATCCCCTCGCCGCTGTTTGCCGAAGCCGCCTCTACGGTGAGCTCCAGGTTCCGGCCATCCTCGTCAAACTTCAACTTAATGTCGCTCTTCTCGGTGCCCCCGTGAAGCTGCAGGAAGTAAAAATACCCGATTTGGTGCTCTCTACCATCTTCATGACGCCGCCAAAGACCCCCCTTCCGCCACCTCCCGCCGACGACCACCTCTCGGTGAGCCCCCATCCTCACGAACCCCACCAATCCATCCGCCTTGATGCGCGTAGCAATCCCCTGGTCCCGCAGCGAGCTTTCATCATGCCTGGACGCCGGCGACAAGCTTTGACCGAAGCTCCGGCGCTGCTGACCCGTGCACACTGGCACGCTGACTGGCATCCGATGTGGCACCTAGGTGTCGCTTACGTGGCACTCTTTTAACTAGAAAATGCCCAGAGAAATCCCAAAAATTGCTATTAACTTTGAAAAACCATAGTAAATCGAATCCAAATCCATTATGGCCGAAACAAATTTTTTTGGATTCATCTTTCTGTGTTCTATTTTTGTAAAATGATAAATCACTGTCTCTGCACATGTATTTTTAATAATACATTAAATTGTCAAAACACTAAATAATTAACCAGAAATTCTAGGAATTAAATTTAATCTTGATTTTTGGCATGCTTAGTAAAAACATGATTATCTGACACCACAAATTTTGGTTGGTAAAAATATGAATTATTTTAGGCTCTGGAATTTATTTTATGTGTTTAACTAGATTAATTCTAGTAATTATTCTGTAAATAATTTGCCCTTGTCATTTGGCATAAAAATCACTCATATAAGCTTCTGTTCACAGTAAATCACACATGTCCAGAAACATAGATTTGCTTTATTAATTAATTTAATTGCTCATATCACTCATTTACCTTGTTTAATTGCATAAAGAATATATATACCTAAAATCTTAATTAACAACCCTACTTCTCTGAAGCATATGGCTTCGAGAACATAATAATAATTTTAATTGACATTAAAACACGATGTGCTTGCATGCATCATATCATTGCATGAAACGGTGTTCCGATAATGCCGTTAATTCAGTTCCATCATATAGGTAACGACCATTAGGAGCAAGAGGACAACTTTTAGAAGGACATTGACTCTCAGGAACAGGAAGTAGAAGTTGCTAACACTACTGCTGATCCAGGCAAGCCCCGGTTTGCATTTGCCTCTTTTTGTAAAGTTTTGCTAGTTTACAATATTACTAGTGTCTATAATTATTGTTGCATTAGGTCATAGGAGTTGATTGAAACCCACCTTGCATGATATCCAAATGACCTATGCTACTGTCTTTAGAACTTTGGTAGACTCGGTACTGTTATGCTATGCTTAGCAATTACTAGTCTCGTTTGATATTATTATTACTAAGGAATGAACTTGACCACTGGAACAGGAATTATTAAAAGAAGTTTATTTTTATGTTATAACCGAGCAGGGAAGATGCATGTGTAGGTTTGCAGCAACACATGGGTATTGACTGTGGTAGCCCAGCCTTGTCGAACCTAGGACCCGTTCATGGTCGGCTCCTTGATCAAGTATTGAACAGTACCGAATGCATGCTAGTTTATGGGCACTAGTAAACCGATGTAGCATTAAAGGTCACTTACATTAAGGTCGGTTAAGGTGCCTTGGCATTTGACCCTCCTGCTGCTGGAGTGGGCGGTTCATACCATGAAGTACTGTTGGCAGAACGGCATGCCCACTCGATGTCACCACACCCGGTCCGAGGTGTGGGTGGTTTTTCTTGTGAAAGGTTGCCATATACGATCTTAATTGATGCGTATGTGTCGTGTATCTTGGGTTTTCCCAGCTGGTGTAGATCGATTGCAATTGCTGTCCCTCGCAGTAATGAGTACCACTTGGTCACCGCGCCAATCACGTAGTTGCACATGGTACTTCGAAGGTGATTATGATGTGTATTGTTGATGTTACTGTTATTGCCCTTATGTCATATTTACTTTATGTATTTTTTTATTATCCTATTGTTGCAATTAAAGTTACATTTCAGCTCAACCTATTTAAATTGACAAATAAAACTTGATAGAACTAATAGGTTGCTTAGTGCGAGTCTTTTCAAACAAGCCACCTATTAGAGCATTTGCAGGTCTAGGTGTCCGATGGGTAAGTCTTGGTAAGTAATTAGTACTCAGGCTTTGTGCCATTGTGTTTTTCAGGTAACGAACAAATAGAATTGTGTGTAGATGTGATGCCTTGGGACGTGCAAGTTCCTGAGGGTTGGACTACCCACTGGGAGTCCGACTTGCCGCCGCAGTGATGTTGTGTGCTGCTAGAGTGATGGTTCTTCGGGCATGAATCATTACTACGCTGTATCATCGAGCTCGTAGTTTTCTTATTGTTATTTGCTTCCGCTTTTTTCAAAACATTCCTGAACTTGTACTATTCCGCTGCACTATGATAACCTTAATGATGTAATATTCAACTTAAATTTGGACAAATGTTGTATTATCAAGTGTCTGCGTTATCAGCACCTTCGGGACCTCGAACCTATGGGAAGGGGCGCCACAGCTAGTATCAGAGCCATGGTCCATGATAATACAATAAATAAATCATGTTTTTCAAAAAACTACGATGTTACATGTGAGGATAAGTTAGTATTGCCCATATAGATAATAGGGTGGTGACAAAGCTAACCTGGGTTATGATTGTTTACATTATTTGCATCTACAGCTTCTTCATATGAAGGTACATGAGTGCTTAACCGACACGCATGATATCGGTGTCTGTGCTCGCAGACGGATACGAGACTCTGTTGGCTCGTGTCTTATCACGGGGCGATCCTTTTTCCATGGATCGTTACTAGTAGAAATGTGCTTATTTTTTTAGTTTCTTTGGAATTTGATGTATTGTTTTTGCAATGGGTCTTCTACAGATACAGTAATACTGTTAGTATAACACTTAGATTGACTTACGTGTTGAGTGCGGGTCGTCACCAAGTGTCCGTGCCGTTAAGTATCGGTAAATTATGTGTTGTGTTGTGAGGAACGATAGGTTAATAAAGTGAAAGTTTTGCATCATGCACCCTTTCTAACTAAACTAAAATTTTGTTCTCATCTTGTTCATCAACCTCTGGATATAAAATTTCTAAGCTTGTTGAGCAAAAAAATATAAAATACAAGTCCAATTGTCACATTAACAAGAATCTGTCCTGATTTTAGCTGTCAACTTCAAAAATTCATAGTTATTAATTTACTCAACCAAATAAGGCATACAAACACGTTTTAGAAAGGTATAAACACCCTCTGTTGCCCAATTCTTAATTTAATTATTGATCACCACAGTAACAAACTCAGAAACAGAGAGTAAGTATAATCTGCCAACACCCTGTTTCCAGCATAACCCTGAACTTAAAATTTTCATAACTAAAGTTGTTCTTCGAAATTTTAGGTGTTTGAACCCAATCTGGAAATCTCGTGACGTCTATTTTCATCTCCAATAGGTTTCATAATTTTACTAGCTTCCCCCTGTCCAGTAGAGCCAAAACACTAAGACTCTGTCATCCTGAAACAGAATCTGCCAACCTGAACTTGCAAAATTCATAAGTCCAGATTTACTTGGAATTTTTGAGAGTATATATACAATATGGAAATCTATGAAAGTCTATTGTAACATGATTGCAACCCCCAATTCTTAAGACCAAGTTTTCTGATTGAAATACCCACTTTTCTGACTTTTGTACAGTTAAGACAGAATCTGTTTTAAAATCCGTTGCCGTATTATTGCCCCTTGAGACTGGAAAATGTGAACCAAAACTTTATTTTTGTATTTTATAGCACTTTATGTAAAATACATTTTTACTGCAAGGAAGGTTTGAATCAATCAAATTACTTTCCTTGTAGTTGGCTGAAAACAACAACCAACCACCACCGGGTTGGGAGATCACCGACGGTCTGGAATTCACTGGGATGGTTCATCTGTTTTGGAGAGTTCTCCAGAGATTCGGATATCCCATTCCTCCCACTTATGTTGGCAAGGAATTTCAGGAGCATGGAGTCCCCTCTTGTGTCATCCATGTGGCCATTCCCACCATCCACTCGGTCACTCCCGCATGGGAATCCTGGACCATTAGCGTTACTGGGACAGATTTACCTTCCACTTGGAATGTTGCTGTTTTCAAGGCCCTCACTCGATTCTACGAAGACCGCAAGCATGATGTTGCTGGAACACCCGTCGCCTTGCAGCCCATCAATGATGTGACAGATTTTGAGTGGATCAGGCTTGTGGATTTCATCTTTGATCCAAATCATCGCCACCGTGATCCTATGCTGCCCATAATAGAGTATTATGGCTTATCCATTTTTGCCTTATGCACAAACTTGTGCTCGCGTCTGGATGTGTTTCATGCTGCACTTTGACTTTCTGAAGTCGAAAAACAAGCTAAGGATGAGGAAATTGCAGAACTGAACCAACAAATTCAAGCAAAGAATGAAGAGATGGATGCGATTATAGAAGAATGTGACCAAGCCTTGCAGGATGCAGCAGATTATGAGCAGGACATGATTGAGGCTCAAGATGACTTGGACGCATTCAAGGCTGCCCACCTTCCTATTGAAGGGAATTGGGATGAGATCATCATGGAGTATGGAGAACAAGAGGATGTAGAGATGGCATCTGCCGGTATTAATGATGTAGAGATGATGGATCTGGAGGAACCAGAAGGGCCTATGGAACTGGAAGAACCAGAAGAGCCGGAAGGCATGGACCAGGAGTAGATGATTCGCTACACCCCTGTGTATGGTCGTGTAGTATATGTATCCCTAGTTTGATGTAGGAGTGTGAGTCTTGCATAATGTGTCCACAATACCATAGCTAGGTGTTGGTACATATGTGTAAGAAATCGTGTGATGATGTACTTTTAACAACCATGTAGTCTAAATTGAATTAATGGAGATCATTGTCACTTCTGAAATTTTATTCGTGCCTCTTGCAAATTTATATTCTTGCACATGTGTTTTTATGTATTATTTTGAGAAATAACTAATGTGCAACCATATAAATTGCAGCATGGTGCGAACTCGGAATCAGAAAGATCCTGAGAGCTCTCAGCAAGGAGCTCATGCTGAACCCTCACTAGCTGAGGTATTGGCTGCTGCACTCAATCGGCAGTAGAACGACTCCGAGTTGCTTCGTCGGCTGGTAGATATTTTGTCCCATCTGGTTGGACATGGAGGCCACCGCATCAATAACAACCAGCCTCAACAGAGCACTTACTCAGATTTTCTGGGTACTCATCCACCAACTTTCAAGCATACCAGAGAGCCGCTGGACGCCGACCATTGGCTGCGTCAAACTGAGTCTAAATTCAGTCTGCTAGAATGCACCGAGCATCAGAAGGTGTTGTTTGCCGCACAACAATTCTAGGGCTCTGCTAGCGCCTGGTGGGCGAATTATGAAGCTTCTCTGCCCGCTGGATGCCGCCTTGAGTGGAATGAGTTCAAGACTGCATTTCATTCCCATTTCATTCCAGCTGGCCTCATGCAGAGGAAATTCCAGGAATTTATGGATCTGAAACAAGAAGGGAGGAATGTCCTCCAATATTCTAAAGCTTTTAATCACCTGGCTCAGTATGCTACTGAGTATGTCAATACTGAGGACAAGAAGAGATATGCATTTCTGCGTGGTATGAATGCCACACTTAAGGAGCGTCTGACTTGGCAGACAAACGGCACGTACAATGACTTGGTCAATGCTGCTATTGTCCAGGAAGGCGCTATGCGCCAAGTTGAAGAGGAAGATCGCAAGAGAAAGGCCCCTGCTAGTGCCTTTGCTGCCCCACAGGCGAAGCACCGCCTGATTTACACTTCACCTACCGGACAGCGTTTCTGGGCATCTCCGCAGCAGCAGTATCAACGACAGTATGGTCAGAACTACTCGAGGCCACCACAGCAGCAGAACTTTCCACCCCATGCACCATACCAACCGTAGAACAACCAGTACCATGCACCATATCAACACCAAGGAAATCATAATGCTCGTGCCCCACAGCCTGCTGATCGTGGAAGCAGCTACCCATGCTATAATTGTGGTCGTACCGGCCATTTTGCTAAGAACTCCACTAGAAATTAATCGATAGATTTACCCCACCGATTTCATCATGCTCAAGGATCAAGAGATCGATCTGATCATAGGTATGATCTGGATGAAAACCCATAGAGCCATGCTAGACATTGAGCCCCGTATCGTTCACATCAACTCTCCCTTGCATGGAAAAGACACACTTTCCCTAAACACTGATTCATCGAAAGCCTTGGTTGTCCATCACTTGGAAGGGCAATCACTCGAAAGTATTCCCGTCGTTCATCAGTATCTGGACATGTTTCCTGAAGACATCTCTGGCCTTCCGCCTGACCGTGAAGTGGAATTTAAGATAGAGCTACAGCCAGGAACTTCTCCAATATTCCATCGTCCATATAAAATGGCACCGAATGAGTTGGCCGAGTTGAAAAAGCAATTGAATGAGTTATTGGAAAAGGGATTCATTTGCCCAAGCACTTCACCTTAGGGCTTCCCTGCTATTTTTGTGAAGAAGAAGGACAAGACCTTGCGCCTTGTCGTTGATTATCGGCCTCTCAATGAAGTTACCATCAAGAATAAATACCCACTACCCCGTATTGATATCCTTTTTGACCAATTGGTTGGTGCTAAGGTCTTTTAAAAAATTGACCTTCGCTCGGGTTACCATCAGATCAAGATTAGAGCAGAAGACATTCCGAAGACCGCCTTCTCTACTAGATATGGATTATTCGAGTATCTAGTAATGTCATTCGGATTGACAAATGCCCCTGCCCATTTCATGTACCTCATGAATTTGGTATTCATGCTAGAGTTGGACAAATTTGTGGTAGTATTCATTGATGACATCCTCGTCTACTCTAAGTCCAAGGAAGAGCATGCTGAACATCTTCGCATTGTTCTTCATCGTCTCCGAGATCACAAGTTATATGCAAAATTCAGCAAGTGTGAATTTTGGTTGGACCGTGTGCCATTTCTCGGCCACATAGTTTCAGCAGAAGGAATCTCGGTAGACCCCAGCAAAGTTCAAGATTTGCTAGATTGGAAGCCACCAAAAACCGTTCATCAAGTCCGTAGTTTCCTTGGATTTGCTGGATATTATCGTAGGTTCATCCCTAATTTCTCCGAGTTATCCAAGCCTATCACAAGATTACTGAAAAATGATGTGAAGTTCGAATGGAATGATAAATGTGAAGAAGCATTTCAGAAGTTGAAGGAATTATTAACCACTACCCCAGTATTAGCTCAGCCGAACATCACCAAACCATTTGACGTGTATTGTGATGCATCTGGGGCAGGACTTGGATGTGTGCTTATGGAAAGTGGTCGTGTCATTGCCTATGCATCACAACAACTACGAAAGCATGAAGAACACTATCCAATTCATGATTTAGAACTAGCTGCAGTTGTGCTTGCACTAAAAATTTGGAGACATTACCTACTTGGAAATTTAGTGCATATCTACACAGATCATAAGAGCTTGAAATACATTTTCACTCGGACCGATCTGAACATGAGACAACGTCGGTGGCTGAAATTAATCAAGGATTACAATCTGGAGATCCATTATCATCTAGGCAAGGCCAATGTAGTTGCCGATGCATTAAGCAGAAAAATCCACTGCAATAACTTGGTGCTGGAATTTCAGGACACCAGCAACCACGTAATTATTTCAGAACCTAGCCTTCGTGTTTTGCCTGCCATAGTGATCAGCAACCTTAGTATACACTCCACCATCCATGAACAAATCATTGCTGCATAGAAGAAAGACATTGGTGTGAATTACATCCGTCAAAACATTAAAGATGGTAAAGCAAAATGCTTCACACAAGACTCGGACGGTACCCTATGGTTCAATAACCGTTTAGTAGTACCAAAGGACTTTGAACTTTGGCAGAAAATCTTGGATGAAGCACATCACTCCAAATACTCCATCCATCTGGGTAGTAATAAAATGTACCAAGATTTGAAGAAGAATTTTTGGTGGACAAGAATGAAGAGATAAGTTGCCCGATATGTTGCAGAATGTGATACTTGTTAGAGAGTTAAGGCTAACCATTTGAAACAAGCAGGATTGCTTCAACCATTGAGTATTCCCTCCTAGAAATGGGAAGACATCAGCATAGACTTTATCATTGGCCTTCCCCAAGTTACAAGTCTATCTCCGTGTGTCACCTATGAAGGGTATCCAACGGTTTGGAGTCAAAGGAAATGATGAGGACATCACCATGCTGGATACGCGTATATCATGGCCTTCCCCATGTTACAAGTCGTCACCAACTCGGTCGCCGTGTTCATCTCGGATTCAGCCGACACCCCTTAACGGTTTTGATGATATCTCCCACATCCGACGTGCAAACGAGGCGTTCTTTGATGCGTTGGAAAGGGGATGACGACGCCATCGTTTTGTTTCTGGTCCTAGATCTAGAAGGGTCGTGAGTAATAATATGTGACCATGACAAGGTGCTGCACCACCTATTTTGGGCCAACTTAGCCCTGTATCGTGTCGGGCCTTAAGCCCATGTTGTGGGCGCACCCCCTGGTCGCCCCCAACCCTAGGACATCCCTGGTTCCTACATAAACTTAGTAGTCACCGTCTTTTAGTTTGGGGTTTTGTTTAGTTTAGTTTTCCAGAGAGAAACTTGATCGAATTATTGTAATTGTGGCGACAAGTCCTTTTATAGTAATCCAGGGCCCATGTTCTTGTTCTACACCACTGTGGCGATTAGTCCTTTTGTGTTCAGAGCTTGATCCTTTTCTTGTGATTCGCTTCATCCATATTTGCAATTTCAGATTGCATGTTTATCCTCTCTTGCTTGTGTTCTCGATTTCGCTTGCAGGAACAATCAAATTATGCTTGGTGTAATGGTTGCGTTTCACTGAGTTCCCCAAATTTGAGTTTATCCCCATACCTCTCGGAAGATCGGGCCATATCTACATCAGGAAAGTTAGCTCCCCGTTATATTGGGCCATACCAAATTTTGGAACGATGTGGAAATGTAGCCTATAAGCTGGAGTTACCCGCTAACTTGTCTGGAGTTCATCACACCTTCCACATCTCTCAACTAAAGCGGTGTCTCAAACCACCCATTGACAAAATCTTGGAAGAGTATGACCAACTTCAACTAGACCTCACATACTCTGAACAACCGATAAAGATCCTCGATGAGAAAGAGAGCAAAACCCGTAAAAGAACACTCAAATTCTATAAAGTTCAATGGAGTAATCACTCCGAAGATGAATCCACATGGGAATCCGAAGAATTTTTGAGTATACATTACCCAAAATTTTGGTCGTCAAACGCAGGTATGTTTTGACCACCGTACTTCCCTCTAGTTTGCCTTGTTCATAATCTTGGGACGAGATTTCTTTAAGGAGGAAGGGCTGTGACACCCCAGGTGTCTCACTTCTATTTAACAAACATGAAAGAACATAAACCATGAATAATATAGCATGAAATGATGAAGTCTCACTACAGTTATTTAAATTAATTCCAGGTAATTAAAAACCCTACAAACAAATTGTGAGCCAAATGAAATTTTATCATATTAGTAATATTAAAATAGAATTTTATGAATATAATGAGAATTTTACCATATTTAGAAATACCCCAAATAATTAATTAAAGCATGGAAACCTTTCACAATGGGGAATTAACAATAAAATAACTATAAAAATTCTGACCAAATGGGTCCCACCAGAGCACCAGGAATATCTCTTAGGACCTATGTGCAAAATCCCAATTTAATTGGAGGCCCCTAGCTATTTGTTTTGGAAATACCATTGACCTGGGACCTTTTTGCAAAGATCTTGAAAGAATCAGGGCTGCAGTGCAAAATTTTCTTTTCTTCTTCCTCACTGGCGCAGAGCTTCCCCCCCCCCCCCCTGACGTTTCTCCCCTTGCCACACGCCACCGCCTGCGCCTCCCCGCCTCGGAACTCCACCGCGCCTGTGCCGCTGACCCCTCCTTAGCCGTCCTGTCCTGTCCTCTTAGCCGCGAGCTCGCCCAATGAGCTTTCCCCCGCCTCTGCACGTCAACCCGACCCGGCCGGCAAACCTTCAATTCCCTCCCCCTCTTGCCGCTTCTGGCCCCAACCACCCCGCTGACCTCCCCGCGACATCAAAGCGCACCAGTGAGCCACACGGAACCGAGCTGCTCCCCTTAACCATCTCCCTCTCCTCCCATTTTTCCCCTTCACCATTCCGCCATTACAGAGCACAAGTTCGACCTCACTGCCCTGCTCTCCCACTGCCTTTCGAGATGAACCAAGAGCACAAACCCCAGCGCTTAGACCCCTTCTACCTCCCCATGCCCTTGCTTGGCCACTCCCTCGCGCACATTGCGTGAAGAGAAGAAAATCCAAGACAAGCGCCTCTGGTGAGTTCCTCCGCCGCTCGCCAAAATTGGCAATCCCGGGTGAGTCTCGTCGCCTTGTTCCATGACGATCGTGTGCGCGACTCATTCCTGGCCCCTCCTAACTCCTTTCCCCGTGTTTCCTAGCGCGAGGCTTCCGGCATTTTGATTTCTCCCCGATTGATCCCCTCACCGCTATTCGCCGAAGCCGCCTCCACGATGAGCTCCAGGTTCTGGCCATCCTCGTTGAACTTCAACTTCATGCCGCTCTTCTCTGTGCCCCCATGAAGCTACAGGAAGTAATGGCACCCGATTTGGTGCTCTCTACCATCTTCACGATGCCGCCGAAGACCCCCCCTTCCGCCGCCTCTTGCCGGCGACCACCTCCCGGTGAGCCCCCGTCCTTGCGAACCCCACCAATCCGTCCGCCTCGATGCGCCCAACAATCCCTGGTCCCGCGGCGAGCTTTCATCGCGCCTGGACGCTGGCGATGAGCTTTGACCGAAGCTCCGGCGCCGCTGACCCGTGCACACTGGCGCGCTGACTGGCATCCAATGTGTCGCCTATGTGGTGCCTAGGTGTCACCTACGTGGCACTATTTTAACTAGAAAATGCCCACAGAAATCCTAGAAATTGCACATCACTTTGAAAAACCATAGTAAATCGAATCCAAATTCATTATGGCCCAAACAAATTTTGTTGGATTCTTCTTTCAGTGTTCTATTTTAGTAAAATGATAAATCACTGTCTCTGCACATGTATTTTTAATAATACATTAAATTGTCAAAACACTAAATAATTAACCAGAAATTTTAGGAATAAAATTAAATCTTGATTTTTGGCATGCTTAGTAAAAACATGATTATCTACCACCACAAATTTTGGTTGGTAAAAATATGAATTATTTTAGGCTCTGGAATTTATTTTGTGTGTTTACTTAGATTAGTTATAGTAATTATTCTGTAAATAATTTGCCCTTGTCACATGGCATAAAAATCACTCATATAAGCCTCTATTCACAGTAAATCATACATGTCCAGAAAAATAAATTTTCTTTATTAATTAATTTAATTTATCATATCACTCATTTACCTTGTTTAATTGCATAAAGAATATATATACCTAAAATCTTAATTAACAACCCAACTTCTCTGAACCATATGGCTTTGAGAATATAATAATAATTTTAATTGACATTAAACACGATATGCTTGTATGCATCATATCATTGCATAAAATGGTGTTCCGATAATGCCGTTAATTCAATTCCATCATATAGGTAACGACCATCAGAAGCAGGAGGACAACTTTCAGAAGGACATTGACTCTCAGAAGTAGGAAGTAGAAGTTGCTAACACTAGTGTTGATCCATGCAAGACCCAATTTGCATTTGCCTCTTTTTGTAAAGTTTTGCTAGTTTACAATATTACTAGTGTCTATAATTATTGTTGCATTAGGTCGTAGGAGTTGATTGAAACCCACCTTTCATGATATCCAAATGACCTATGCTACTATCTTTAGAACTTTGGTAGACTCGGTACTGTTATGCTATGCTTAGCAATTACTAGTCTCGTTAGATATTATTATTACTAAGGAATGAACTTGACCACTGGAACGGGAATTATTAAAAGAAGTTTATTTTTATGTTATGACCGGATAGGGAAGATGCATGTGTAGGTTTGCAGCAACACATCGGTGTTGACTGCGATAGCCGTGCCTTGTCGAACCTAGGACCCGTCCATGGTCGGCCCCTTGATCAAGTATTGAACAGTACCGAATGCATGCTAGTTTATGGGCACTAGTAAACCGATGTAGCATTAAAGGTCACTTACATTGAGGTCGGTTGAGGTGCGTTGGTCTTTGACCCTCCTACTGCTGGAGTGGGCAGTTCATACCACGAAGTACTATTGGTAGAACGGCATGCCCACTCGATGTCACCACACCCGGTCCAAGGTGTGGGTGGTTTTTTTGTGAAAGGTTGCCATATACGACCTTAATTGGTGTGTATGTGTCGTGTATCTCGGGTTTTCCCAGCTGGTGTAAATCGATTGCAATTGTTGTCCCTCTTAGTAATGAGTACCACTTGGTCACCGCGCCAATCACGTAGTTGCACATGGTACTTGGAAGGTGATTATGATGTGTATTGTTGATGTTACTGTTATTGCTCTTATGTCATATTTACTTTATGTATTGTTTTATTATCCTATTGTTGTAACTAAAGCTACATTTCAGCTCAACCCATTTAAATTGACAAATAAAACTTGATTGAACTAATAGGTTGCTTAGTGCGAGTCTTTTCATACAAGCCACCTATTAGAGCCATTGCATATCTAGGTGTCCGACGGGTAAGTCTTGCTGAGTAATTAGTACTCAGGCTTTGTGCCATTGTGTTTTTCAGGTAATGAAGAAATAGAATTGACTATAGATGTGATGCCTTGGGACGTGCAAGTCCCTGAGGGTTAGACTGCCCACTGGGAGTCCGACTTGCCGCCGCAGTGATGTTGTGTGCTGCTAGAGTGATGGTTCTTCGAGCATGAATCATTACTACGCTGTATCATCGAGCTTGTAGTTTTCTTTTCGTTATTTGCTTCCACTGTTTTCAAAACATTCATGAACTTGTACTATTCTGCTGGACTCTGATTACCTTAATGATGTAATATTCAACTTAAATTTGGACAAATGTTGTATTATCAAGTGTCTGCGTTATTAGCACCTTCGGGACCTCGATCCTCCGGGAAGGGGCGCCACATAAACTTAGTCTTATCTAAGGATACCCGTAGAGCAAGTATCCCACATTGAGGAGGTTGTCAATCGGAGGCATGAGCTCTCAATTGAGAGGGCAATGGAAATGGTACTCATGCTCCACTCACAAGTGGGACATGTGCTTGAACATGTCACTGGCCTCTATGATCCTCCCCACTACTACATCAACCTCGATGAGATACACATGGGGGATGGTCATGGACATTGGAGGTATCGTGCTCCCCACTTTCCCATTAGGAGAAGACATCAAGAAGGGATTGCAAGAATCCCTATCTATGAGGATGGTCTCATTGTTTGACGCGATGAGGTTGGTACTTGTCAATCTAGTAATGCTTTGGATACTAACCCTTCTTCCTCTAGTGCTTGTCTTATGGCTACCACCAGGGTCAACTACAAGAGTGGAGGTACTCATTGGATTCTTGATAGTGGGTGCACTCAACATATGACCGGGAAGCCGACCATGTTCACCACCATTGATGGAGATGAAGACAGTGAGAAGGTGACTTTCATGGATAACTCAAAGGGGAGAGTTAGAGGCTCAGGCAAGGTGGCTATCACTAATGACCTCCATCTCTCCAAGGTCTTTCTTGTGGAAACCCTCAACTTCAATCTCCTGTCTATTGGTGAACTCTGTGACATGGGATTCAAGTGCACGTTTGATGAGGATGGTGCAATGATTGAGAATGCTAAGAAAGAGCTAGTGTTTCATGGAGTGAGGCATGGGAACTTGTATGTCACGGACTTCAAATCAAGCAATATGCCACCAAGCACTTGCCTATTCACTAAGGCATCCATGGGATGGTTGTGGCATAGGAGACTGGCATATGTTGGAATGAATTAGCTCAAGAAGATTGTCAAGAGGAATCTAGTTGAAGGAATCAAGGATGTGACCTTTGAGAAGGACAGACCATGCAGTGCTTGTCAGGCTGGAAAGCAAGTTGCATCTTCATATCCCACCAAGTCTTTCATGTCCACATCTCGACCTCTAGAGCTCTTGCACATGGACTTGTTCGGGCCAACACACTACAAGAGTCTGGGAGGCAATCTCTATTGCTTGGTGATTGTTGATGGCTTCATGAGATACACTTGGACCTTCTTTCTTGTGGACAAATCTCAAGCCAGTGATATCTTCAGAAAGTTTGCTAGAAGGGCAAAGAATGAATTCAAGGCTAGCATTGTGAAGATAAGAAGTGACAATGGGACAAAGTTCAAGAACACTACAGTGGACGAGTACTATGACAAGAAAGGGATCAAGCATGAATTCTCCACTACATATACTCCCGGGAAAAATGGAGTAGTGGAGAGGAAGAACAAGACACTCATTACTCTTGCTCGTGCCATGTTGGATGAGTATGGAACTCATGATAAGTTTTGGGTGGAGTCAATCAACACGGCTTGCTATACCTCCAACCGTGTTTATCTCCATCGGTTGTTGAAGAAGACACCTTATGAGCTATTGGTGGGACGGAAACCCAATGTTTCCTATTTCTGAGTCTTTGGCTGCAAGTGTTACATCCTCAAGAAGAGAAGAAATCTGGGAAGTTTGAGAGCAAAACTGATAAAGACATTCTTGTTGGGTACTCAGGAACTTGTAAAGCATATAGGGTCTACAACTCAGCCACAGGTTGTGTGGAAGAATCCTATGATGTGCAATTTGATGAGTCCAATGGTTCTCAAAAGGAAGATGAATTTCATGACGTGAACATTGAGGATGAACCTATGAGGAAAGCCTTGAGAAACATGCCCGTGGGCGAGGTTTTACCCCACGAGGCCAATGATTGTGATATAGATAACACCTGTACTCCACCACCTCAACCAACCTATTCCTCTGAGGTTCAAGAACCAACCCATAATGTCACAAATACACCCACTAGCTCCTCCCAAGATTCATTGAGAGTTCTCCAAGTGAGAAGTGAACCACAAGTCTCCCCACATACTTCACCACAAGCCACTTCTCCTAGCTCTTCACAAGATACCCTCCCATCCACTTTGAGCTCTAAGTCCAAAACAAGAAACCATAAGAGTGACTCTCCCATCTCTCTTAGGACCCAAGCCACTCATATATCAAGAGTTAAAGCAACCCATGATGCACAAGATACATCAACTAGACCTCCTCCCACTCAACAAGAACATTATCCTAGACCCAAAGCCAAAAACAAGGATCATTCCCGTGACTTGGTCATTGGGAGCCCATCTCAAGGAGTGAGAATAAGGAGAAATCAATACAAGCCCAACTATGTGAATGAAGAAAATGATGAAGGAAGTGATGAGGAGGCAAATGTTGCTATTGAGAACTTTTCTTTTGTCTCCATGATTGAGCCCACAACAATGGAAGAGGCAATGAATGATCCCAAGTGGGTTATTGCCATGCAAGAAGAATTGAACAACTTTCAAAGATGCAAAGTGTGGAAAGGCCCAAGAATGTTATTGAAACTAAGTGGGTCTTCAAGAACCAGAAAGATGAGAAAGGGGCCATTGTCAAGAACAAGGCTCATCTAGTGGCAAAGGGATACTCTCAAGTGGCGAGCATTGACTTTGAAGAAACATTTGCTCCCATGGCTCAACTTGAGGCAATCCAGATCTTGCTTGCTTATGAATCACATAACTGCTTCAAGCTCTATCAAATGGATGTGAAAAGTGCCTTCTTGAATGGAGAGATCAATGAAAAAGTCTATGTTGAACAACCTCCAGGGTTTGAGGATCCTAAGCGTCCAAGACATGTTTACAAGTTGAAGAAAGTTCTCTATGGCCTCAAGCAAGCTCCTAGGGCATGGTATGAACACTTGAGGAACTTCCTACTCAAGAATGGATTCACCATTGCAAGCATTGATAGCATCTTGTTCACAAGGCATGTTGGGAAGGATTTCTTAGTATGCCAAATCTATGTGGATGATATCATCTATGGGTCAACCAATGAGAAGTTCAATGAGGCATTTTGAGAGATGATGGCTAGGGAATTCTAAATGTCAATGGTTGGAGAGTTGCATGTATTCCTTGGTTTTCAAGTCAAACAATTGAGAGAAGGAAACTTCATCTATCAAGAAAAATATACCAAGGACCTTCTCAAGAGATTCAACATGGAGAATTGCAAACCATTGCACACACCTATGCAACAAGCAAACACTTGGATGATGATGTGAAAGGGAAACCGGTGAACCCCAAGCTCTATAGATCTATGATTGGTTCTTTGCTATATCTCATCGCTTCGAGACCAGACATCATGTTTAGTGTGTGCTTGTGTGCACGCTACCAAGCAAATCCAAAAGAGTCACACTTGAAGGTCGTGAAGAGGATAATGAGATACCTCAAGTACACACCTGCCATGGGCTTATGGTATCCTAGAGGAACAAGCTTTGAGTTGCTTGGGTATTTGGATTCAGACTTCGTGGGTTGCAAAGTGAATAGAAAGAGTACATCGGGAGGTTGCCAATTTCTTGGAAGATCTCTAGTATCTTGGAGCTCAAAGAAGCAAAACTCGGTGGCTCTATCTACAGCTGAAGCGGAATACATGGCGGCAGGAGCTTGTCGTGCCCAACTTCTCTACATGAGGCAAACACTCTCGGATTATAGCCTCAACTACCCTCAAATACCACTATATTGTGATAGTGAGGCGGCAATCAAGATGGCTCTCAAAATTGAAGATCATGGTCATGCAAAGCAAATTCAAGTGAGGCATCACTTCATAAGGGATCATGTTGAGAAGAAGGACATCGAGTTGGTGAGTGTGCAAACTCATGAACAATTGGCGGATATCTTCACCAAGCCACTCGATGAGAAGACCTACAACAAGCTAAGGGGAGAACTCAATGTTCTCGACCTCTCCAACTTCACATGAGTAACCCTTTAGCTTGTCCTTTGTAAATATGTATAGTGTTTGTTTGTTTTGTTGTTTGTGTCTTTGTTTTGTGCTTGTTTCTCTTCTTTTGTAGGTTGACTTCGAACCTTCTTGAGATACCAATGGACATGGGTTAAGCTTGGGAAGGTGGTTCATGGTGTACCCAAGGCTTTGAAGGATGGTTCATTGTGAACAAGCTTGAGAAGGGAACAACTCATTGTTGACACTTTGGTTTGTAGCGGTTCTCTCTCTTTCCTTTAGCATCGCATCATGCATTGTATACTTGTTGCATTTGCATTCTTTGCATTCATGCATCCTTGCATTGTGATACCCTACATGCTTCCAAGCATGTATCTAGGGGGAGTTGCTCATTTACAATGTGAGTACATGACTCCCTAGATGATCAAATAGTGATAATTGTGCTTCATGCCCATTGAGCCTTGTTCAACTAAGCTCCGAGGTTAAATCTACTCGCGTGGCTCAAAGACAAGTGGCTCATACATTCCCACCTCTCAAATGACTAACCCTTGCATATTTGAGAAAATATTTTGTTGAGTAATGTGTGAAGGAGGAGCTACGGTGGAACACCATTGCAACCAAGAAGGAGCACCGTGAAAGGGGGAGTAATCCTAACTCTTGATGTAGATATGGCCCGATCTTCCGAGAGGTAAGGGGATAAACTCGAATTTAGGGAACTCGGCGTCGATGACCCGGCTTGAATCAGTCACGATCCAACCCCGCAACCGTTACACCAAGCACAACTTGATTGTTCCTGCAAGCAAAATCGAGAACACAAGCAAGAGAGGATAAACACGCAATCTCAAATTGCAAATATGGATGAAGCAAATCACAAGAAAAGGTTCAAGCTCTGAACACAAAAGGACTAATCGCCACAGTGGTGTAGAACAAGAACAGGGGCCCTGGATTACTGTAAAAGGGCTTGTCGCCACAGTTACAATAATTCGATCAAGTTTCTCTCTAGAAAACTGAACTAAACAAAACCCAAAACTAAAAGACAGTGGCTACTGAGTTTATGTAGGAACCAGGGACGTCCTAGGGTTGGGGGTGACCAGGGGGGCGCCCACAACATGGGATTAAGGCCCGACACGATACATGGCCAAGTTGGCCCAAAATAGGTGGCACAACACCTTGTCATGGTCACATATTATGACTCACGACCCTTCTGGAGCTAGGACCATAAACAAAATGACGGCGTCGTCGTCCCCTTTCCAACGCATCAAAGAACGCCTCGTTTGAACATCGGATGTGGGAGATATCATCAAAACCGTGAAGGGGTGTTGGCTGAATCCAAGACGAACGCGGCGACCGAGTTGGTGACAACTTGTAACTTGGGGAAGGCCATGATATGCGCGTATACAGCATGGTGATGTCCTCATCAACTCTTGCCAACTATCTTTTGCCTCTTGGTTCCGTTATGTTTTGGTGTGGTTTTTGGTGATAGGTGACAAAGGGGGAGAAGAAACATGAAGATCCAAAAGCCAAGCTTAAGTTGGGAGTACAAAAAGAGGGAGAAGAACATGGAGATCAAATGAAGATGAAAAGGAGAGAAGAATATGAAGATCAAATGAAGATGATCAAAATAATGGTGCATGATCACTTGAAGCACATATGAAGATCATGTCAAGATGAACATCTACATCGACAAAAATGGTGCATGTCTATGACAACAATGTACATCTACATCGACATGAGCATCTACGTTCTTGTTGTGTTTCTACTCCAACAAGAACATCAACCATGACCCCAACATGGGCGCAAAATTGAACTGAAGAATAACATCCAAGTGCGCTAAGTGAGCGGGTAGTTCTCCCTCAACATGTATCACATTTCAAAGGGGGGACTACTTCCAAGGTAAGGACCATGGTATGGCTTCTAATCCTTTTCTTTTCCTTTGGTTCTTTCTTTCTCATCCGTTTTGGATCATCATAAGTAGTGGTTGTCATCCATCACCAAAAAGGGAGAGATTGTATGGTTCATGACCATTGAGGCCACCCCAAGGTATGATGTTTTGGTGATGAATGACAAACATGAAATGTGACTAATGTCTACACGAGTGTTGTCCATGTAGGAAACCTTTTTACTCTATGATGATTGCTGACGGTGGCCTTGGCGATTGATGACAATGACAACAAGCATGGAGCTTTGATGAGCTTGATGGAGTCCAAGGGTTGATGAACATGGATCAAGACTAAGGACAAGCTATGGAACAAGTGTTGGGTACACTTGCCTAGTTGTTAGGGCTTTGAGTCCATAGGAAAAACTGGACTATCAAGGGGGTCTAGGTAATTCTCTTAGGTCATGTCTAGTTGGTGATGTGCAAGGTTACTCGGTGAAATCATAGGCACTAGATGACAGTGGAGAAGCCAAGGAGTTATTCGAAGAAGCCGGGAAACGAAGTCAAGCGAGGACGAGAAGTTTCAGCGTCAGGATGAAGTGACTGGACAAAGGGGTCAATAGTGACCGGACTATATAGTCACTCAGAGGTTTTGTCTGGAGGCTACAGTGGAGAAGCGAGAAAGCAGCCAGAGTTGGGAGCTGTAGAGACCGGATGGTCCGGTCTGTACATATCACTCTGGGTAGCGAGGAAGCTAATGCGCGAAATGTTTCTAAACTGGAGAGAGAAATGGACCAAATGGTCTGGTCAGCTGACCGTACGGTCCGGTCAGTAGAAGTCAGCAGAGGGGCCAGAGCTGTTGGTGCTCAATGTTGCAGTGACCGAACGGTCCGTTCAGGCAGTGATCGGACTGTCCGGTTAGTAGGCCCAGAAGGCTGATTTCATGGGGCAACGACAAGTTTGAGGTTGGGTGCCTATATAACTTCGCTGTTGGGATTTTGGAGACCTCTCTTGGCTAGTGGAATACCTGAGAGCATTTGGTAAGGTGCAAGAGGAAAAGAGGAGAGCACTAGGAGAGGATATTGGATATCTTGAGAGTGCTTGTGAGAGTAACAAGGAGCGATCTTACACATCTAAGGCTAGGGTGTCCTTAAGGGTGTGATCTAGGTTGTTACTCTTGGTCTATGGTGAGACCTAGACCGGTTAGGTGTCATGATCGAGCCTATCGTGATTGGTTGCGAAGGCCGTCATATGTTTGTACACGGTTTGAGACCGCCGGTGAAGGGGGCATCAATAGTGAGCACCCGTGTTGGCTCGGGGAGTCTAGCAAGTTCTCGAGGGAGGCAATCTTGTGCCTTGGCGGCAGTGGTGATGCACACTTTGTCTTCACTCGGGGAGTGATTGCAGGCTTGTGGGCAACAACTCCACTTGGTGGCGGGAGGGACCAGAACTCCGGCGGGAGTGGTCCAACAAGGAGTAGGGGAAGACGCCATCCTTCCGAGACATCGAGGAAAAAATCATGAGCCATCTCGTACTCTACTCCTTACTTTGATGCATTACTTTTCGCATTTTCATAACGTTCTATACATGCTTGTGTGCTTGTCTTGTTCTAGTTAATTACCTTGTAGACTTGCATGAATAGGCTTCTTGCTTGCTAGTAGTGTTTGTGCTTTCGCGTTGCTTTATTACTAGCTTGCATAGGAATTGTATTGCCTTGAGTGGTCCATAGTATGCTTAGGGTGTTTTTCCATTCATAGGGCTTTTATCTTGTTAGTGTGATCACCACTAGAATTGTTATAGGAGTTGATTGAGTGGTTGGCTTTGGAAATTGACAAATTTGTTACATAGTGCGAGTTCCCGATTCAACCCCTCCCCCCCCCCCCCTCTCGGTCACTCGGTCCTTTCATCTGCATCACCATCCATGTGGGTTCCCTTTATAGTGAACCATGAAGAAAAAAAATCAACTCCAAGCCTGAGTAAAGGCTTCACTCCTATTGTTTCCAAAGCTGCAAAGCGGAGGGCAAAGAGGACTACTGCAAAAGAAAAGGTGCTGGCCTCAAAAGTGTGTAGTAACAATGTGCACAAGGCATCAACCTCTTACTCATTCCCTCTAAATTCCTCCAAGCCTGGAAGATCCAAAGCTCCAAGCCGTGAGGCAAAGCCAAGCTCTCGCCATACAACGTTAGGAGAATAGCCTATTCTTGTGAAGGAAACAAGTTCAAAAAAGCCAACATTACATGCATTGGCCTCCTCCCCATTGAATCCAAAAGGTGAGGGGTGAAATGCACCATTAAACTCTTCTACCATGCTGGAGGCAAAGTTATCTAACCAGCTCTGACACATACATGAAGAACATCCTATGAAGATGATAGGTGTGTTGCCAATGCCTACGTCACAGTCCGGGGACAAAGGAAAGGCTCCTATGATGGAGTACGACACAACATCCTCCGAAGGAGAGTCACCTTATATGATGACTCGACTTCGCGCCGATGCTCTGAAATATGTTCCCTCGCCACTATATAACTCCGACAATGATCAATTAAAGTGTGAGGTTCATTGGCAAGGAGTTTATCTCTTCCCTGACAACATCATGAAGGGCCATGTTAATCCCTTAGCTGAAATCGCCGACCCAATATCGTTTGAGATGATGGCTCCACAAGAATTTGTACAAAGTTCCACGTCGGTTAAGCATCGTCAAAGACACCAACGTAATGCCCGTCACACATGGGCAAATCTTCCAGTAGCAACTGGTGATCCTGTCATGGTAAAGTCTCACAATGAGATTTTATTGTTGACACCATTATGGCTCAACAAGAAGAAAATCATCGCAAGTTGCAAAGTGCAGTCTGCAGAGCCATGCAACTCTCTCTAGAAAAGACAATATGCCAAGATTTGAAATCACTGCTCCCTAGAGCTTCTCCCTTAGAGGATACTATTGGAGAAGAACTCATGAGGCGGGTAGAAGCACTGCCCAAATGGCCAGATTATCAAGAGTTTACAAAGAAAGATCTGCGACGTGAAGCATATGCCAAGAAAGCCGCCAATGTTCGTGCAAGGCAAAGTGAATACAAACTAAGAGAGATGGCTATACCGGTTGACTCTATGTCTAGTAGCATAGAAGGGCTATCAAATATTCCCCCATCAAGTGATGATCATAAAAAAATGAGCAATCTACAACTCCAATAAAGAGGATTACATGAAGCATCATTTCTCGGCCAACACGAAGAAGGGCCTCAAAAAACACATTTGAGGTGCTTGCGTCTATGTCCGTGGGTGTCACTGGAGGTGTTGAAAGATCTAGTGAAGCTTCCTGTGCTTCGACACATTTCAAGGGGAAGAAGTCTCGACAAAATGTTGTAGATCATCGCCCAATGACTAGAAGCCTATCAAATTCGGGTAATGATTCAATATATATATATAGGGTCTTATAATCCCCTGTATAATGATATTTGCCTTGAAAATAAGCTATTGGATACTGTAGGTTCAAGCAAGTTACCTCGTATAGAGGGTGAGTCGCACCATGTGAAATAAGTGATGGCCACAAATGAAGGACAATTAGTTGATGAACAAATGGTTCGACTAACAATCATGCTTCAACAGAAGGAAGATGAACTAGCAGCGTTGCATCAACAAACGGCTGCACATCGACTAAGGGAAGAAGAGTTAGCAGCATTATGTCAACAAATAGTTGCTTATCAACAAAGAGAAGATGAGTTGGCTGCACTTTGTCAACAAATTGCAGCTAACAATACAAGACAAGAGAAAGAAGCAAGCACTAGTGCGAGCCAAAATAGCCATCAGCAAATGCCAAGTGCAATTAGCCTTGAGACAATCCAAAGAATAATTATTGAAGGGGTAAAAGCACAATACATGCAAACACATTATTCAATGCACTCGGGGTATGTAAAACCTTATCCTTCGGAGGTTGATATCGTGCCATTCCCAAGCAATTATAGCCGGCCCAAATTCAGCAAGTTCAATGGGTCAGGGTCGCCTCATGAACATGTGGCCCAATTTATAGCAGCATGCCAAGATATGGCACATAACGGGGCCCTTCTCCTCTAAGAATTTGTGCAAACGTTGTCGGGTCCTGCTTTCACTTGGTATAGCAAATTGCCACCTGGTTCAATTAGAACTTGGGAGCAAATGCAAGGCGCCTTCCTTGAGCACATCTATAGCACTCAAAGGACGGTAGGGATCACAGAGTTGACACAAACACTCCAAAGGTCTAATGAAAAGGCATCTGGTTTTATGAATAGGTGGAGGAATTTGAGTCTTCATTGCCCACAACCAATCACCGAGCCAGAAGTTGTTCGTATGTGTATGAATAATTTGAGCCCTGATATGGCTATATACCTCCAAGGTGTACGCCCTATCAGCTTTGTAGAGCTGGCCTCAAAAGCCACAGATATTGTGAACTACATGTAGCATGTCACACGTGGTTCAAGACCATTTGGTAAACTTATGGAGAAGAGCGCTCAATGTGATAAGTTGCCATCGAAATCAAAATCAGCACAAGTAATGGAGACTACAGTGTCGCCTCCACAATTTCAACCAAGAAGTCTCACTATGAGGAATCAAGAAAACAGAAGTGCAAAAGTTCCTAAGAGGCCAACTCTTAGTGAGCGACAAAGTAGAAAATATTCATTCCCAACTGAAGAAGTTGAGGATTTGTTCATGGGTTTACGAGAGTTAAATTGCATTGAGCTACCTATATAAAAAAGGCCAGAAGAGACTTCTAGATTCGAAGAGCCAAATTTCTACCACTATCATCGCATCTTGGGCCATACACTCAAAAGATTGCTTCATAGTGAAGAACATCATGAAGAAAATGATTGATGACGGAATGATAGATGCCAACCTCCTCAAAAGTATGAAAAGGCAAGAAAATGGCCACATCAAACGTGGCCACATTTGAGGATCATTTGGTGAGTTATACAAATACAAATACAATGTCAACTTATGATCAAATTGTGTTGACATCAAAACCTGAGTTTGTTAATATGGTTTCTTCAGGATATGCTATGCAACTCAAACTTAGCCGTGAAAATGAAAGCAAGATTGTCCTTTGGCGGACTTCCACTGCAAGATGTGGAAAGTCATTTCCCCAAAGATCAAGAGAGCACCAACAACAGCTCTCAAGATGACATGCACCACAATAAATGATATCAATGGGTAATGTCCTGCTGTTGACAGACCTTAAATGCTAAATCTGATCGTCAATAGGCTGCATAAAACATATAAAATAAATAATCAATATAGTGGTAGGAGTTTATTATTAACAATTTCCACAAGGATTGGTGAATATTTGTATGCAGGTGATTTATCTAGGTATTAAAGGGAAACAACAAGTAAATAGAGGAGGAAACACACTTCCAGCCAATTAGAGTGCATCACAAGGATCCACGAGCCCATAAACAGAGAAAACCGATATACAGGAAGGCCTAACACATGGATTGTCAAACGGGGACAATAAGGCAGTTTCCTGTGTTAGGCTGAACAACATTGGGGCCCACTTGGCCCAAGCCTACTCGGGGAGTGTCCCACTGCCTTTCCAAGGTCGGTTCCCCCACTTAGGACGACAGTTACCAACTCTAGGAACCACCTTTTGGCCTTATATAAGGAGGGGAGTGCCTCCACTCTCAACACAACACAAGAAGAATATTTATAGCTCCACTCCAAAGGCTTTAGCACAACCAAGTGCTTAGAAAATAGGGAGAGAGTGAGGGAGAGTTCGGGGAAGCATCGAGCTTGTCGGCTATCTTCCTCACGCTTGTACCTCGATGAATGCTTTCCTTTTCATGTAAGTGTTCATGTTTCCTCTTTGGTATATAAGTTTACTATTTAAGTAAGTTATGTCTTTATTTCTTACGGGATCATCGCTCTATCTAGTTAGAGTATCTTAGTCTTCTATAAGCATGGATCCAAGATTAGGATAGTAATTAATAGCATAGACGTGGTGTCTAGGTGAAAGGAATGAGTGACCGAGAGGGGGGAGGGTGAATTGGGAACTCACACTATGTACCAAATTCGCCAATTTCCAAAACCGACCACTCAATCAACTTTGATAATAATTCTAGTGGTGATCACACTAGCAAGATAAAAGCCCTATGAAAGGAACAATAACCTAAGCATACTAGTGGATCACTCAAGGCAATACAACTCCTGTGCAAGCTAGTAATAAAGCAACGGGGAAGCACACAACAAGCTAGCAAAGGAGCCTACTCATGCAGCTCTACAAGGTAAGAAACTATAGCAAGAAAACCACACAAGCATGAATAGCACAGTATGTAAAAGCGGAAAGTAATGCATCAAAGTAAGGAGTAGAGTAAGAGATGGCTCAAGATTTTTTCCTGAGGTCTCGGAAGGATGGCGCCTTCCCCTACTCCTCGTTGGACCACTCTCTCCACCAAGTGGAGTTCTCGCACACGAGCCCGCAATCACTCCTCGAGTGAAGACACGGTGTGCGTCACCACTGCCACCAAGGAACAAGCTCGCCTCCCTCGAGAACTTGCCGGACTCTCTGAGCTGACATGGGCGCTCACTGTTGATGCCCCTTTCACCGACGGGCTCAAACCGTGTACAGACATGTGACGGCCTTCACAACCAATCACGATAGGATCGATCACCGACACCTAACCGGTCTAGGTCTCACCATAGACCAAGAGTAACAACCTAGATCACACCCTTAAGAACACCCTAGCCTTAGATGTGTAGGATTACTCCTTGTTACTCTCACAAGCACTCTCAAGATATATAATATCTTCACCTAGTGCTCTCCATTTTTTCTCTTGAACATTACCAAATGCTCCCAGGTATTCCACTGGCCAAGAGAAGTCACAAAGACCTAGCAACAAAGTTATATAGACTCCCAACCTCACACTAGTTGTTGCTCCACTAAATTAGCTCTTTGGGCCTACTGACCGGATTGTCCGGTCACTGCCTGACCGGACCATCCGTTCACTACAGTCCTGAGCTCCAACGGCTCTGCCCACTGCTGAACTCCTGCTAACCGGACCGTACGGTCAGTTGACCGTACCGTCCAGTCCATTTCTCTCTCCAATCCAGAAACAATTCGGCGCTTGCTTCCTCGCTGCTCAAATCCTTCTCATACTGACCGAACTGTCTAGCCACTAGACCGGACCGTCTAGTCAGTAGGACTCCCCATACTTGGTAGTTTCCTCGTTGCTCGCTATAGTCTCTGGACAAAACCTCTTAGTGACCGTACTTCGGTCACCACTGACCCCTCTGTCCGGTCACTTTGTCCAGAAGCTGAAACTCCACGTCCTCACTTGACTTTGTTTCACGGCTTCTCCGAACAGCTCCTTGGCCTCTCCACTATCAACTAGTGCCTGTGATTTCACCGAGCAACCTCGCACTTCACCGACTAGACATGACGTAAGAGAATGACCTAGACCCCCTTGATAGTCTGGTTTTTCCTATGAACTCAAAGCCCTAACAACTAGACAAGTGTTCCCAACACTTGCTCCATAGTTTGTCCTTAGCCTTTAGTTTGTCCTTAGCCTTGATCTATCTTCATCAACCCTTGGACTCCATCAAGCCTACATGCTTGTAGTTATTGTCATTAATCGCCAAGGCCGCCGTCAACAATCATCATAGAGTAGAAAAGATTTTCTACACGGACAACACTCGTGTAGACATTAGTCATATTTCATGTTTGTCATTCATCTCCAAAAACATCATACCTTAGGGTGACATCAATGGTCATGACCCCTACAATCTCCCCCTTTTTGGTGATGGATGACAACCACTACTTATGATGATCCAAAACGGACGAGCAAGAAAGAAGTCTCGAGCTTTCAATAAATGATTGAAGAGAAGATCATTTTAAGAAGGCGACTTGGTCCTCGCGGTTGTGCATCCGATGAATATAACGCATCGCATGCAAGAAAAATTCGAGCCTAAATGGGTATTGTGAAAGATGTCTATTCTAGCGGTGCATATCAGATTATTTCTCTGGATGGTGAGTATTGTCCACGACCAATAAATGGGAAATTCCTAAAGCGCTACTATGCATAAGTATTTTTTAAGAAAAAACTCTGCATGAGCCTAAACTGCATGCAACAAAAAAAATCAGTAGCTCCATCGTTTCACAAGCCTAACCTGTTAACAAAATAAGGAAAATCAAACGAATATGCAGCTCCGTTGTTGCATGAGCCTAAACCGCAAACAAGAAAAAAAATATGCTCCATTGCTTTTCGAGCCTAAATTGTATGCAACAAAATAAGAAGAAAATTATATACTCCAATGCTTTATGAGCCTAAACTGTGTATGCATAACAAAAATGTTAGATAACTCTGTCGCTTTATAAATCTTAAGTGCGAGTGATACACAGATATTACAAAGTGTGAAGTACAAACACCATGTAAAAGAAATATGCAAATACTCTAAGGCTGTGCGAGTATAAATGACCAGCCTGTTTTTTAAAAAAATGATAATACAGAAGTTGATTTATATGACCACAACACAATTTAAAAAAAAACAGGTTGATGCATTAGTCACACTTTACAAGATATAATGCAAAATCTAAAGCAAATATATATATACTAGCAAAGTGTCTGTGTGTTGCTACGAGCTTAAAAAACATAACACTGTTTATGATTTAAATATAAATTATTTACACAACATATATAATTATTAGATATATATAATATTATTGATATTTTTTATACTAAAGATCATATTTGTATTACCATTGGTGTTTCTTAATATACCATTTTATATGTCAAAAGTAACAATTGTTTCACCATTTTTTACCATATTCTCATCATAAATATATTTTTCAACCTCTAATGTTAAGGATTTCCACGTATAATGTCGTTTGAGTGCTATGTTGTAAAATTAAGTAAAATGATATTAAAAGTGCTCAAATATGAGAAGTACCGATATGAAGCCCATCTCGCCATGCAAAGATAGTTTTCCATAAGCCTATGACGCGTACAAGATACCTCTGGACCTCCATGAAGCCCAACACAAGGCCAAGGTCTTGGTCCAATGGCTAAAGATTTCTAGAAGTTTTATCTGGAATGAAAAATAAATTCATGCAGTCCACAACTAGCACTGCATTGCAACATGATTTTGAATTTGAAGACTTGCTCTAATAGAAAAAGTTAAAACACGAAACTTATAGATCTCGTCTAGAACTTTTTGAAACATATGTGGATAATATCATTTGGACTACGGAGCTAGAAGGTATGGGCCACGCACAGAGACTAGCACAGAGGAGTCTAAATCAGAATAAATATTTTTGTATCGTATATTTGGAAACCAAAACGGCGGGATCTAGACTTTTATTGAATACTAAAGTTGTAGAAATTTTTGAGTTCTATGAGATAGTGTCCGAGTTTGTCTCATTTTAGCTACGGACGAGAGAGTTATGCTTTTTAGAATTCTGTACTTGATATGAAAGGTACGAAACCAATTTGGATTTAATCTCTTAACTTTGTGGATATAAAGTGGATGACCGCACCTCAATTAATAGATTATAGAGATATACGATAGATAACATCTAGCTAAAAAATTAGCTGGGGGCAAAATATCTTTAAGTGTCTTCTCCCTAAAAAAGAGAGGCACAGATACCCTCAATAAAAGGCGTAGGGAGTAACTTGGTAAATATACGATAGATAGATTGAAGGTTATGTCTCTCGAAAAAAAACAATAAGCAAATCATGTAATGATAATTACAAAATCAGAAGTGATCTGAAATACCATATGTGTGTAGCATATAGGATATTACAAGACTGAAATAAGTATGCATGAGAAATGAAAGAAATTCTTTTGGAACTTGAAATAAAAGCCAAGCAAATGAACACTTTCATCAGGCAGCACTGCGCCACTTCTTCAAAGCTTCAAAGAACTTCTCAGACTTCTGCCAAATATCAGTTGTCTTCGCCTGGAAATCATGTGTCTCCTTGTCAAAGCCCTTCTGCAGTGCATTCTTCAACTCCCCTGCACTTCTAAATTACGAGCGGAACGTGTTTGAATGAGTACTTCCTTCTTAATTATGGCAGATTTCAGAGACTTCTTAATTTCAGCGAGCTGGTTCTTGAGATCAACTTCGTGTTTCTCAGCCAACACTATCTCGTCCACTAGTCTTGAGTGTTTCTTCTTTGGCTGCAATCTTGTCTTTAAACTCAACCATGGCTTTGTTTCTCTCCTCAGAAGTCACATTGAATTCTGAATGGACTTTCTGCAGTTCCTCAGAAACATTGACCAAACCATCCTGCGATATCTTAGCTTCCGCCACACTAGCATATTCTGTGGGATGTTGCGCCCGCAGAGCAGCAAGAAAAATCGGGTCCATCAGTATACTGGTGTTAAACACCTTAAGAATACCATCGACCACTTTGGCAGCAGCATCCTTAAAAGTATTTTCCATAATTGAGTTCATGGCAAGGGCCGTGACAGGAAGCGGCGCCGCTGTATCAATAGGCTTCATAGCTCCTTCATGTTCAGAGCCTATATAAAAAAACACACAAATAAATAAAGATGGTTAAAAAATAAAAGAAACAACATATGTATAAAAAAAAGAAATAAAGGTATGTACGTCCAACTACCATTGAGACATAGTCCTGTCTCTTTGGACTCAACAACACAAGGTGTCGTATGCATCAGATCAGAAATAGAATGCATAGCAGTGTCATTTGGTGCTGCTGCATCACCCGATGCCATGACTGATTCCTCCTCACAACCTTAATAATAATAAAAAAAAAGAGGATCAAGTATGAGCATATAAATAAATCATGACACAATAAAAAAAGTGTATCATGATAATATGCATTTTTGCTACCATTCCAATAAGTACAATGTCACCATGCTCTGAAACTGGGGGCATTGTTGCTGCATGAGCTGATGAAGGATCCCTATTATAATCCCCGAGCAATGCTGCTCTTTCGCTCCCATTCAAATATGTAGCTACAATGTTACCATGCTCTAAAACTGGGAGCATTGTCGCTGCATGAGCTGATGAAGGATCCCTATTATAATCCCTGAGCAATACTGCTACGTCTGATGGAGGTTCAACACGAGATACAGAAGGCAAAGGGTGCGGACAATTGTCTGCTCCTGCCAAATAAAAAGCTTCAACACATATATTAGCAGAATCATAGCTCTTAGGAGATGACATAGCACTTTGATCCATGATGTTTGGAGCTGTGGTGAGTGGAAACTGCTGGTTTGAATGACCGAGAAGGTGACCAGAGGGGGTGGGGGTGAATGGGAGCCAACTAAAATTCTTCTCAAGAACTTGGCCTATGTTCAAATACGACCCAAACCAACCTCTAAGTAAATCACCGAAGTTACAGACACCAAATTGTGATGTCCTAATAACCATAGGAATGATCCACACCTACGGACGAGTAAAGCGGAAGCAACAGAGCACAGCCAAAACACAAAACTATGGAAGAAACGCACAAACAATAGAACAGTTTTGACGAAGCATGACAGTGCCGATTAGGGAAATGACAGTGGTGACACAACATCAGCAGTGTCGATCCGATCATCGGGAGTGCCAGTCGACAGAAAAGAAAGAGAGAATCAGTAGTGCCGATCAGGTCATCGGGAGTCCTGATCAGGAGTTCTGACCCAAGCCAAAGGCAATGCCGCTCCTGACATCGACAGTGCTGATCCGGGGTTGTGACTCAAGTTACCGGTAGTGCCAGTCACAGCATCGGCGGTGCCGATCGACCCCGATAGAACCAAAACTGCTATCTTGATTCACAAAGAAAAATAGCAAAACCTAATCATACGAACTCCAAAAATCATGAGATTTGGACTGGAGCTGTGTCATGGTCGGACGCATCTCCTCCAAGTGGTATGACACAAAAAAGCTCAAGAAATCATCTCGAATTTCAAGTTCTACCAAAAAGTCTAGGGTTTGGATGAACATGTGAAAATCCATGAAATTGAAGGTGCTCTTATGTTGGATTCGGTCAAGGATCCATCAAGGATTGTTCTAGCATGTCCTAGCACCAAGATCCCCTAAGGAATCCATCCCAAAACCCACTAAAAACGGGATAAAATAATCCCATAAAAATAGCTCCAAAAATAGAGAAAAAGAGAAATTCAGGATTTAGGAAGAGAGGATGAACTTGAGCACAAAATTGAATATCATATCATTGATTCATGCTTCCTAGGTATATGGATACATGGCTAGAAGGCCACACCCTTCCTCCCACTCTTTGGAAGAGAAAGAGTTGTGTCTCACACACCCTCTCCTCTCCACTACAACATGAAGCACACTCATAGCTCTATGGAATGAAACCCTAACACAAGGCTAATGGGAAGAGATGCCGTCTCCCACCAGCCCTACATTTCCTTATATAGGCCTAGGGTTTATCCTAAAGACTAGACTACCCTTGACCTACAATGTATTGCCACCTACCACCAAGGGAAAACTTGTCCATCTCTTTTTCTATCGCCCGAACCACTCGGGCCCTTCACATCTCTGCTTCATCTCGATGCAAGCTCCGTGATGGTGCCACATGCACCACAAACGCCGCCATCGGTTTTGAGACCCAAATTCGAAAACCACCATACACGCTTCTCAAATAGTGACTTCTTGCTTGCTTCAACCGAAACAAGACTTCTCGATCTTGACGTGCGTCATCTCAGCCCACGATCCTCCTTGTCAGCAAGTCTCACCTGCTTCTAGTCCATTGGATAGCCTTTACACATGCACTGACACCGATCACCTTTGACTTGGTCAACCCTATCGTCTTGATCAACAACATGGTTTTGAGGCTCAATTGTGAAACCACCTGTGCTTTTTGCCTCTCCACGTGTACGGTGTAGATCACCCGTGACTTTACCTAGCCTCCCGATCGTCCGGCCCCAAGTCCCCAACTTGTGCCCGATCCTCTCGATATTACCGCCAAGTTGATTCCATTGACCTACACAACATAAGACAAGCAAATGCATTTTCCTTCTCCTAGAACTTATCCAACACCTTCACCAACTTCGGTTAGTTATAACCGTAACCATGCACAAACTCATGCAATCCTCAAATTCCCGCATTTCAACTCAAACGCCAAATAAGCCAATGTCAATTACTCATCACATATTGCAAATCATGATACATATCAACATGGTTCAATTCCGTACTGCTCAATGATCTTTACATGAATGAGTGAGTAACGGTGAAGAGGTGCTTGACATATTTCTGGCATTCACATTCAATGACTTATTGGCTGATGGTTCTTGGTGTACTGCCATGGTGGGAGAAAGTTGCCTCTTCCCACTGCTTGCAGAAGCCATGACTACTTGATTGGGCTGATGGATTATCAATTAGTAAAAGGTTAGAAGTTGATCCTTGTGCATTGCCAATTTCACTGCCAACTACTGGTTGCTACAAGAAAAAGAAGGATAAATCAGCATGGATACAATAATCCTTCAACAAAATGGTGTGAGTATATACATGCTTGTACAAGATTTGCAAAAAAAAATAGAATTTACCTCGATAGGTTTGATTAAAGGGGCATTCGCATCAAGATAAACATGCATCAGTGGCATCCAAAAGTCCTTCTTTGCATTTCTTTTCTCAATAAGAGCAGCAAAGCGTTGATTTCGATTTTCAGTAGACACTTCCTACACCACTGAATAGTCTTCTTGAGAAATTTCCCAAGAACTGATATGACCCTACAAACCTGTTCTAAAAATCTCTTCTTTCTTTCCGCATAAAGAACGTTCCCATGGGCATTACCACCATGAAGATCTTTCTCGGCTGAAGTAAAGGGACTAATTTTTTGTCCACCACTCGGCCCAGTCCAGTGAAGTTATAAGGAAATGTTTCCTTTCTGACGGAATGTCATTTACCTATACCAGCCCAGACGAAACAAATGTTCCCAATAAGAATAAGCCACACCAACATTCTGTGTCATGTACAAACTCACCAAAGGAGTGAAGGGTATAACTTGATTGAACCCAAACTGAAATGCTACATGATTAGGATGATAGGGCTAGGCTATACATAAGTCATAACTTGGGCTAAAACGCCGCCATGCGAGCATGCCACAATGTATTGCAATTGTGAAAATTCTTCTTAACTACTTCTTGTTCCTCAAGCTCCATAAATTATAAGGATGGAAATGAATGTTGGAGAGGTAGTAAAAATAGTCATGAGCACGTTCAGGAATAAAAGACTCTGGTGTCCTACTCATAGTGTTTATCATGGATGGCATTTCTGCTGAATGATTGTAATGAGGCACGGGGCATCTTTTTTCCTTATTTCCAAAAATAGTCCCCCTCTTCAAATATAAATCCATCCAGTCGATGACAAAATGAACTGGCCATACTCTTTTCATATAAGCAGGGCCAACTGGATGATTGTTGATCAAATGAAGAGAATAGTACAAAGAGCACAAAGTCGGTGGGGCTAATGAAAATCGATGTCCCAAAGACGTCCATGCAGCCATGACTATTACACCTCGACGGACATGAGGCCCACCACCAACACTATGGAAACAGGGCATTTGCCGGGTGCCTAGGGCACTCGACAAAGCAGGAAAAGCCCTCGGCAAAGAGCCCTCGGTAGCAAATCTCCAGGCATAGTTGTCTTCATAGAGTGCCAAAAAGTAGTCACTAGGCAAAGTTTTTGCCGAGTGCTTAGCTGCGCGTTTGGCAAAAAAAAGGCCCTTGATGGCACAAAGTAGCTAACAGATCTTTTGTTGTGGGATACTTGCTTTACGGGTATCCTCATTCAAGACTAAGTTGGTAGCCGACCGGGTACTTCATCAACAAGGAAGCCGACCGACTCGGCTTGGAGCGCAAGGCATATAGAGATAGACTTTTTATGTAAATCCTTGTGGGTTATGACTAGGACTCTTCATGTACCCCCTGCTGACCGGATATATAAGGCGGCAGGGTACCCCCCATCGAGGGACAGACAACAACAGCAGTAGCGACAAGAGACACAAGTTTCACAACATCAATACAATACACAGAACACAGGACGTAGGATTTTTACTCTCATCGAGAGGGCCCGAACCTATATAACTCGGCATCTTGTGTTACTATCGTAGTTCTTAGTCTTGACATAGCCCTATATATTTACTGCCGATCTCAAGCTTTGACAGCTGGCGCACCAGGAAGGGGACAAGGCTCGCCGGGATTCTCCATCGACTACGATGGCTGAAATTCCCATCATTCAATACTCGCCGGACTTCAAGATCTCCCTTGGATCACTCGACTTCACGGTCGGCGACAACGGAGGCCTAGGTCTGGAAAATCACAGATTCGACTCGGCTGCAGTCGTTTCCATGGCGCGATCATCGAGTTCGTCTGGCATGATCCCCGCATTGGATCCACTTGGATCTGAGGAAGAATGTCCTTCCTTCGGGAACGATTCAGGATTGGATCGGTCTTTTGATGACGACTCGGTCGGATCCGCTTACCCATATCCCCATACTGTCAACATCGTGGATATAGCAGATCCCGCGGATGGAGACCAAGATAGTGACCAAGATGGTGAACAAGAAGGTAACCCCATCGATGGCCACCTGAATCAACTAGCTGAAGGAGGTCAACAGGAGGAGAACCCTCCAGTTGATGACTTATCGGTCGGTCATCGCCGTCGACCAAGAGGGTCGCGTGGTTAACGCAGTGCATGCCAACTGGATCTCGGTCTAGAACTCGAAGTGGATGGCGTCAAGGTCTACCAAACTCCTCAGAATAACATCACTGGGGCCAAAACTTTGCTCGACACTCTAATGGTCGATGCGAATTATCAGACCCCTGCGATGCAGAAGGCGGTGGCTATGCTTAAGGCTTCTACAGCTCAAGAGGCCGTAAAATCTCAGTCGGTCACAAGCTCTAGTCAAGCATCGTCACGAGGTCACCATAGGCATGAAGATCTGAGAAATACTCTCAGTGTCGGTGATGGACGAGATACCATCAACTCTCACTATGAAGAACGCACTCAGGACAATCGATGCTATGAGGAAGAACACCGTGATTGGAGAACAGAAGACCAACGGGACGACCGACGGAACAACCGACGAGAGGATCATCAAGATCCTCCTCCAAGAGACAACCGCGATGACCGCTGTCGATGTGACGATCGAGATCAGTGCAATAATGATGACAATGACCATCAGCGATATCGTCATTGTTGATGGTCCTTAAATGCTAAATCTGACCATCAAATCCTGACATAAACAACATAAAAGGAATAAACAAAATAGTGATAGCAGTTTGTTATTAACCATTTCCACGAGATTTGGTGAGACATGCGTTTGCAGGTATAAAAGAGCCAAAATATGCAAAAACATGAAGAAACGCCCCGTCGGCTGACACTGCTGTAAAACAGCCGACCGACAATGTCGTATGAGGCTGAAATCAAGGCCCGGTAGGGTCGTGATGGCTGAAATCAGAAATCAGCCGATAAGGTCATATCAGGCTGAAATCACCCACCTGGTTGGTTAAAACAGAGTCTCATCAGGCCGAACCATCCGATCCAACTGATCCTGCAAAACAATCCATCATGAGGCCGTTTTTCATCCACGGACTAAGGAGGGCAAAAAGTGAAGAAGTAAAGGAGGCATCCACGTGGCACAACTTGGACAAGTGAAGACATGACCTGGAGGGGGCCAGCACCAAAAATGGGCCGCCGCCCGGCCTAGGCCACCGGCCGGCCTGCCAGGCCGCTCGGCCTGGGCTTGCCGCCCGACCTGGCCTACCGCCCGACTTGGGTTGGCCACCCAGGGTTACCAGCCCATGAGGCCCATGAGGCTTACCGACCCCAAAACAGAGATTTTGGGGGAAACCGACCAAGGAACCGCCATCAAGACAAGATCTGAGCCGTCCGAAGCGAGTCGGTTGGAAACTGACCAAATCCCGTGGCCGCCCGGCCTGGGCTGCCGCCCGGCGGTGCATGCCGCCCAGCCGCCCGGCACACGTGGCCGCCCGGTGGGGGAATTTTTGCCCATCGACTCTCCTCCACCTTGCAGTACCTGCCAAGTCTCCGCCACCTATAAATAGAAGGGAAATTCGGCATAAACAAAGGACAACACAAGAAGAAGATTTAGAGCTCCACTCAAAAGGTTTTAGCACTACCAAAGTGCTTACAAAATAGGGAGAGAGTGAGGGAGAGTTAGGAGGAGGTCCGGGCTTGTCGATGCCTTCTCCACACTTGTACCTCAGCGGATGCTTTCCTTTCTTAATAAGTATTCGTGATTTTCCATTGGTATTTAAGTTTCCTTTTTAAGTAAGTTCTTTCCTTAGTTGCTTACGGGATCATCACTCTACTTAGTTAGAGTATCATAGTCTTCTATTAGTGTGACATCGAGACGTTGATAGTAATTAATAGCGTAGACGTGGTGTCTAGGCTAGAGGTTACCTTTGTTTGCCACGTGCCCCATGGTTTTTAGAGGTAGTCGATAGGTGGTGATAGCCCTATCCGATCATAGTAATCCTTCACGTTCGGGTACGTCGTAGAGCTGTTGGCCGGAGTCGCCTGTGGATGCAGGGGTAAGCCGATGCCCAAAGTAAGTATTTATAGACTGAACCTATCTTATTTTAGGATCTTTGACCATAGGAATCCTCTCTACCCTCTGCCTACCATATTCTTGTTGTCCTTGGACGGATTAGGATAGGAGATTAGTACACACACGTTCCCTGAGATTTGATAACCTGGAACACTCCTACATTGGTATCCATGCACTTGCGGATTTATCTATGATCGTAAGAAATACCAACAAGAACTTCTAGCACCATTGTCGGGGATAGTAATATTTCTGGTGCGATGCTAATAAGTGTCAACAAGCATTTCTGGTGCCGTTGCCATGGAACAGTTATTGTTCTATCTTTAAACCTTTTTCATCCTCGTACCCTTTTTGTCTTTCTTTATTTCTCTCCCCATTTCTACAATGGAGCAACCTTCTATCCATTCCTTTTCTGCTCCAAAGGCCGAGTTCCTTGAGCCATCGCCGTCCGCGGACCCAATTCATACTTCTGGCTACGAACTTCACCCTGGCTTTATAGCCATGGTTCAGGAATAATACTTTTCTAGTTTAGATAGTGAAAACCCATACCATCACCTACGAGAATTCGAGCAACTATGTTTGTGCCTTTCTATAAAGGGCATGACACAGGAAACTCTAAAGTGGAAATTGTTTCCCTTTTCCCTCATGGAGAGGGCGAAACAATGGTACACTCATACTGTCGGGAGTGTAAATGGTGATTGGGAAGAACTTCGAGATAAATTTTGTCTCGCTTTCTTCCCTATGTCCCGTATTGTCTCCCTTCATATGGAAATTCTTGGTTTTCGCTAGAATGAGAAGGAATCTTTAGGTGCAGCCTGGGCTAGGCTTAATTTGCTATCCAAATCTGGACCCAACCTTGCCATTCCTGAGCCGATGTTGCTACAACATTTTCGTGAGGGTTTGAATAAGGAAGCTTCCCTATACCTCGACATTGCCGCTGGAGGATCGTTTGTCCACAAGACCGTGATGGAAGGAAAAGAAATCCTAGACCGTATTCTAGAAAACACTTCCTTCCTTTCTGATCACGCCGAACCCCTCCAGGAGGAAGCCAAGTCGAGCCATGAGGAACTCTTAATAGCTGAATCCAACCCCATTCCTTGCATACCCCAAGATTCGGCCATTGAGCCCTCACCCAAACCGGGAACACCTAGGGAAAAAGAAATTCAACCCTTAGAATTCCCATTTGACTTTGAGGAAGATATTTTTGAAGATTATGGAAACACCTCAAGGTATTGTTGCCAAAAGAAACCCCCGACTCCCGTCTCTCCTCCTAAGCCACTTGAAGAGGCATTCCTCCAAGAGATGGTGAAGGAGTTAACTTCAATTATGAGCGACGAATGGTTGCGAGAGGTTGAGCTATCCTCTAAAGTAATTCGAATTTGCTCTCCCTCTTCAACTATTTGATGTGACATTAGAGGAGTCACGGTGGAAGTTCTTTATAATCCCACTGTTGGTGCCAACATAGTTTCTAGTGTCTTTGCATTTGACATTTCGGGCGATACGCCATTGGCACCAACTAGTAAATCCTTCAAGAGCCCCTTTGGCCCTATTTTAGAAGGATACGGGATTTTGCAAGATGTGACAGTAAGGCACGCAAATGTCGAGGCTATCCTAGACTTCCATGTCTTTGACATTCAGGATTTGATGTCTTAATCGGACATCCCATTGAGAAATTACTCATGGATGTACCGATGCTTGGAAGTCTCGACGTAAAACTAGGGAGGGAAAAATTTTCTGTGCCGATCTCCCGATCAAGGAACTCCCTACCAGATCCTTCCCCCGAGGAAGAGCCAATCGAGGAAGTAATGGCTATTCTTCAATTTGATTCTCCTAAACCCCTTCTAGAAAGAGATGCTAAAGAGTTTATCCAAGAGGAGGATGAGTTTTAGGAGACAACTGAGCTACCCATTGAAGAACCACCATCACAACCTCCGATTGAACTTAAGCCCTTGCCTTCTAGCCTACGCTATGCTTTCCTAAATGGTGACCTAGAAGCCCCTGTTATCATAAGTGACAGACTATCTGAGGAAGAAACTGCTAAACTTTTAGCCATCCTAGAAAAGCATCGTTTTGTCCTAGGCTACTCACTCCAATGAGAGAGGTTGTTAAGAAAGAGGTTTTGAAACTTTTGCACGCTGGGATAATTTATCCCATTCCTTATAGTGAATGGGTTAGCCCTGTGCAAGTAGTGCCTAAGAAGGGAGGCATGACGGTCGTTAGAAACGATAGAAATGAGTTGATCCCACAATGCACCGTCACGGGATGGAGAATGTGCATCGACTATCGGAGGCTCAACAAGGCAACACAAAAGGATCATTTTCAGCTGCCCTTCATTGATGAAATGTTGGAACGTCTTGCCAATAATTCCTTCTTTTGTTTCCTTGATGGGTACTCTGGTTACCATCAAATTCCCATCCATCCCGATGATCAAAGTAAGACTACCTTCACAAGCCCTTACGCAACCTATGCCTATAGGAGAATGTCGTACGGGTTGTGTAATGCACCCACTTCATTCCAAAGGTGCATGATGTCTATATTCTCTGACAAGATCGAAGAAATCATGGAAGTCTTCATGGATGATTTCTCTATTTATGGGAAAACTTTTGATCATTGTCTTGAGAACCTAGATAGAGTCTTACAAAGATGCCAGGAAAAGGACTTAGTACTTAATTGGGAAAAGTGCCACTTTATGGTCCGAGAGGGCATCGTTTTAGGACACCTTGTGTCCAAGAGGGGTATTGAGGTGGATAGAGCTAAGATTGAGGTCATAGAAAGGCTTCCACCTCTGATTAATGTTAACGGGATCCATAGTTTCTTAGGACATGCGGGGTTTTACCGGCATATTATCAAGGACATTTCCCAGATCACCAGACCCCTCACTAGTCTTTTGGCTAAGGATGCTCCCTTTGATTTTGATGATGAGTGCCTACATTCCTTTAATATCCTTAAAAAGGCATTCATCTCAGCTCCAATCATTCAACCCCCTGATTGGACGCTGCCCTTCAAAATCATGTGTGATGCTAGTGACTATGCTGTTGGGGCTGTTCTTGGCCAAACAAAAGGTAAGAAGCATCACGCCATAGCCTATGCTAGCAAAACCTTGACATGAGCACAACTTAATTATGCCACTACAGAATAAGAGCTCCTTGCCGTTGTTTTTGCTATCGATAAGTTTAGGTCATACTTAGTAGGAGCAAAGGTTATCGATCACACTGATCATGCTGCACTAAAATACCTGCTCACTAAGAAAGATGCTAAACTAAGGCTAATTAGATGGATTCTTCTACTCCAAGAATTTGACCTTGAAATTAGAGATAAGAAAGGAGTAGAGAATTCTGTTGTGGATCATTTGTCGCGTATGCAAGTGACTAACATGCAGGAAATTCTGATAAATGACTTCCTCCGCGACGACATGCTACTGAAGGTGACGGACTCCAACCCCTGGTATGCAGACGTTGTGAATTTCATTGTTGCAGGATATGTACCACCAGGGGAGAACAAGAAGAAGCTCATCTATGAGAGTCAACACCACGTATGGGACAACCCGTACCTCTACAGAGTGTGTTCGGACGGGTTGCTAAGGTGATGTGTCCCAAGAATTGAAGGCACCTAGATAATCGAGAAATGCCATGCATCTCCATATGGAGGCCACATTGGTGTATTCCACACTCAAGCGAAAATCTAGCAGAGTGGATTCTTCTGGCTATCAATGCATGAAGACACAAAAGAATTCATCCGAAGATGCCGGAATTGCCAGAAGCATGGAGGGATTACTGCTCGCAACGCAATGCCCCTACCATACAACCTTCAAGTGGAATTATTCATTGTTTGGGGCATTGACTTCATGGGACCGTTTCCAAAGTCCTATGATTGCGAGTACATCTTGGTGGCCGTTGAGTATGTATCCAAATGGGTAGAAGCAATACCATGCAGAGCTGCCAACTCCAAGCATGCCCGAAGAATGTTCCACGAGATCATCCTTCCTCGTTTTGGAACACCGCGAATGGTGATAAGTGATAGAGGGTCTCATTTTATTGATAAGACCTTCCGGAACTTCTTAAGAGAGCTTGGAGTAAAACACAACATTGCAACTCCATACCCTCAGACAAGCGGGCAGGTAGAAACTTCAAATAAAAAGATTAAGAACATCCTGTAGAAGACCGTGTATGAGATGGGGAGTGGATGGAAGATGAAGCTACCAGATGAACTTTGGGCATATAGGACAGCATACAAAACACCGATTGGTATGTCTCCCTTCCAGCTCGTATATGGAAAAACATGTCATCTACCAGTCAAGATGGAACATAGAGCACATTGGGCCATCCAGAAATGGAACATGGATCTTTGGGAGGCTGGGAGACGTAGAAAAATACAGCTGTGCGAGTTAGAGGAATGGAAAGTGAAGGCTTACCATAGTGCCAAGATCTACAACGATAGAAGCAAAAGTTGGCACGACCGAAGGATCAAGCCTAAGGATTTCAAGCCAGGCGACAAGGTGTTGCTCTTCAACTCTAGAGTCAAGTTGTTTGGTCATGGGAATCTTCAGAGTAAATGGGAAGGACCATTCACCGTCATTAATGCTGCATCACATGGAGCAATCACACTCCAAGATGACGGAGGGAACCAGTTTAAAGTAAATGGTCATCGTTTAAAAGTCTTCCTAGAGCCAGATGACAACGAAGGTAAGGAGGTAGATGTGATCAATTTAATTGATTTCAGTGCTCTACTCTAGCATTCCTCTCTACATTCTCTCTCATTCGAATAAATATAGACTCCCCGGTCCTAGACCCGGTAGAGTTCTTTTTGTTTCCACAACCCTTTTTTTGTTTTGAACAAAAAGCAGCCAGGTACAAGAACATGTGTGGGAAGGCTTCTCAGGCTTTTCAATGTGCAAACAACAGAAGTCAACATCATGAGAAAGAGCGTGCGTCCAGGCACATCCCAACTTCCACCCTCTTCAATACGACAGTTTGCGCACTCAATTCCTTCACCTCCTTGTTTTGCGAGTTAAAATTATTTTCTCTTGAATCAATCATAAAAATTTAAGTTGAAAAAATTAAATGAACCTTGTGGAACCCTCATTTTATTTCATGCTTTTATTTGGTGGGCTTGCATGCTCCTTATTCCTAGTTCATAAACCTATTACTTGTGAACTACATCTTTAGGAAAGCATGTCACCTAGGTAGTTGATGCATGAGATATGGTTTGACGAAATGAATCTTTCTCTTATGCTTGATATGCTTGGGAATTTTTCTTATAAAAAAATAAAAAAGTTAAAATCAATAGCTTGACTCCTCAATGACTATATCTTCCTACCAAAGCCATATGATGAACTCAATGAAAATCTTATGCATATGCTACTTGTTGTTTCATTGAACTTTGTCAAATTGTTGTGACCCTTGTGAGTTACTACTTATGACTTTTTGATCAAGATTTTGTGCACACCACTTTGCTAATACTTCTTCACTAGAAGTTAGCACCACCATATCTATCATCCATGTGCTATTTCTTCTATACTGGAAGATAGCAATTCCATGTCATCATCCATCCATTAAATAAAGGACTCCATCATATTCTGATAGACTCCCTCTCCAAATATCCTTGTAAAAGTGACATGGGCTATTCATGATTCAAAAAAAAGGTGAAAATAATAGAGAAAGAATTAGCCCATGTTCTAAAACGCCTATCCAATAGAAGGGAGGGAGCCTCTTAAAAGAAAAGGGAGTATTCACATTTAGTCATTTTCCATCCACATATCCACATGTGCACATGCTTGATCAAAAGTTCATGAATTATTCTCCATGGATCCAGTTTTTGACTTAGTAATATATGAGACACAAGTATGCCTCCCTTTTATCCCTACCTTGAGCTCCACATAAAGCCATATTTAGAAGTAGGATGAAAAGAGGCAATGTCCGGGTGAGGAACCATACACATCGAGCGATTTGAGAGAATCATTTGAGGGGTACAACTATGATTTGTTTTGAAGATTGCCAAATGCGCCATCGAGCTCGGCTCATATGATATCACCTTTAAGTCATGCGACTCGATTAAAGGTCAAGCTTTGTTGGACTTCATTGCCGAGTGGACAGAATGTGAGTTACTGCCCAACCCGCAAGAATTAAGCTATTGGAAAATGGCGTTTGATGGTTCCTTACAACTAGAAGGTGCCGGAGCAGGGGTCATATTGACATCTCCTGATGGACCCAAGTTGCGGTACGTTCTTCAAATGCACTTCCGCACGTCTAACAACGCCGCAGAGTATGAGGCGCTATTACATGGACTTCGGACAGCTATCTCACTGGGTGTCCAAAGAATAAGCGTTTCTGGCGACTCGGCGCTAGTAATAATCATGTAAAGAAGGAGTGGTGTTGTTCCCACGAAAGCATGATAGCCTACTGCACTAAAGTTCGGAAGCTCGAAGACAAGTTTGATGGCATCGAGTATAAACATGTCCTACGCAAGTATAACGAAGAGGCGGATGAACTGGCCAAACTTGGGTCTAGTAGATCTAAAATACTTGATGGAGTATTCCTCAATGATCTACATAAGCCATCTGTACTAACCCAACAAATTATGGAGCGGTCGGCACTAAAGGAGGGAGCAGCACCGCAGGTAGCTGTCATTGAGGTAGATTGGCGCACTTCCTTCATTGAGTATTTGGATCGTGGCACACTATCGCACGACAAAGACGAAGCCCTCCGAATCATTCGCAAGTCTCGATCTTATTGTATAGTCGATCATCTCCTGTACAAGCAAAGCCCACATGGGGTACTGATGAAATGCTTGTCACAAGATGAGGGTAGAGTTATATTAGGAAATATCCATGCTGGCATATGTGGGAATCACGCAGGCCCATCAACAATTGCGGCCAAAGCAATGAGGCAGGGGTTCTACTAGCCGACTGCGGGTGCTGATGCCAAGGAAATCATCCGAAATTGTGAAGGCTGTCAGTTCTTTGCACGCCAAATGCACGTACCCGCCATAGAGCTTCAAAATATCCCAATAACTTGGCTGTTTTCAGTATGGGGCTTAGATATTGTTGGACCCTTCATGAAGGCTCAAGGGGGTTTTACTCACCTTTTTGTAGCAGTGGACAAGTTCTCTAAATGGATTGAAGCAAACCCAGTTGGTAAGATTTCAGCAAAAAAGGCCATCGAGTTCATGACCGAAATAGTCACTCGGTTCGGTGCCCCACACAAGATCATCACTGACAACGGTACTCAATTCACAGCAGAGGAGTTCAAAGAGTTTGCGGGCCAAGTCGGCTTTAAGATTGGCTATGCTTCGGCCGCCCATCCGCAGAGCAATGGCCAAGTTGAGAGGGAAAACGGCCTCCTGCTTTCTGGAATTAAGCCTCGTATATTTGATCGGCTGGAAAAGTATGCTCGATGGTGGGTTCGAGAAATGCCATCTTTGTTGTGGGGTCTTAGAACCAACGTAAGTCGTGCCATCGGGCACTCCCCTTTTTCTTTGATTCATGGCTCGTAAGCCATGTTACCAACCGAGATTGTGGCGCCCCTCCCTGGAGGATCGAGGTCCCGAAGGTGCTGATAACGCACACACTTGATAATAGAACATTGGTTCGAATTTAAATTGAATATTACATCCAATAGTTATTAGAGTGCAGAGGAAATAGTACAAGTTCTTGAATTGTTTTGAAACAGCGGAAGCAAATACGATAAATCTACGAGCTCGACGATACAGCATAGTTATGGTTCATGCCCGAAGAACCATCACTCTAGCATCACACATCATCACTACAGCGGGAAGTCAGACTCCCAGTGGGCAATCCAACCCTGAGGGACTTGCATGTCCCAGGGCAGCATATCTACATGCAATTCTACTTCTTCATTACCTGAAAACAACAGTGGCACAAAGCCTGAGTACTAATTACTCAGCAAGTCTTACCCGTCGGACACCTAGACATGCAACGGCTCTAATAGGTGGCTTGTTTGAAAAGACTCGCACTAAGCAACCTATTAGTTCTATCAAGTTTTATTCTTCAATTTAATTGAGTATAGTAGAAATATAACTTTAGTTGCAACAATAAGATAATAGGGCAATACATAAAGTAAGTGCAACATAAGAGCAATAATAGTAACACCAACAATAAGCATCATAGTTAACTTCCAATCCAGGTTCAACTACGTGACGATGCAATGACCAAGTGGTACTCATTACTGCGAGGGACAGCAATTGTAATTGATTTACACCAGCTGGGATAACCCGAGATACACTACACATACGCACCGATTAAGGTCATATATGACAACTTGGTCCGGGTCCAGTCTCAGCGAGTAGGCATGCCGTTCTGCCAACAGTACTTCACGGTCTGAACCGCCCACTCCAGCAGCAGAAGGGTCAATGACCACTATACTGGGTACCGTCCTCATTGTCGCGCCAATGCTACATCATTTTACTAGTGCCCATAGACTAGCATGCATTCGGTATTGTTCAATACTTGACCAAGGGGTCAACCACGGACGGGTCCTAGGTTCGACAAGGCAGGGCTACCGCAGTCAACACCCATGTATTGCTGCAAACCTACACATGCATCTTCCCTGCCCGGTCATAACAGTAAAATAAACTTCTTTTTAGGTTCCCGTTCCAGTGGTCAAGTTCATTTCTTAGTAATGATATCTACCGGGTCTAGCAATTACTAAGCATAGCGACACAATACCGATACTACCAAAGTTCTAATGACAGTGGCGTAGGTCATTTGGGTATCATGCAAGTGGGTTCCAATCAACTCCTATGATCTAATGCAATAATCACAGACACTAGTAATATTGAAAACTAACAACTTTATAAAATGGCGAATGAAAACCGGGGCTTACCTGGATCGATGTTAGTGCTAGCAACTACAACGTCTTGCTCTTGGGGATCAAGGTCCTTCTGAAGATCTTCTTCTTCTTGCTCCGGGCTGTTGTTGCCTATATGATAGAATTGAATTGTTGGTATTATCAAAATACCGTAGAATGCAATGATATGATGCTCAACACCTTCCAATGTTGAGTATTATTATGTTCTCGAAGCCATATGCTTCAATGTTCTCAAAGCCATATGCTTCAAAGAAACAAATCAGAGTTTCATTAATTTATGTGTGTTAATCATTTATTTAGGGTTGTTATAGTCCTTTAGAATAATTAAGCAATTGCAATAGTAACCAATCGATTCTGATCTTGAGTGATTTATCATGAACAGGGGCATAGATGAATTGTATTTTTACCAATTTACAGCCTCTGGATATAATTATTCCAATTTATTAAAGTAAAATAGTAGTATTAGCAATTAATTGAATTTAATTAAGTAAACTTAGGTTTCTGGACTTGTGTGAATTACTGGGCACAGAGGCTTGTGTGAGTGATTTTTGTGCCAAGTGGCAGGGGTCAATTTATTATAAAATAATTACTAGAATTAATTTAATGGAGCACACTAAATAATTTCCAGAGCCTAAACTAATTCATATTTTGCCAGACGAAAATTTTTGGTGATAGATAATTATGTATTTACTAAGCACGCCAAAAATCAAGATTTAATTCTATTCCTAGAGTTCCTGGTGAATTAATTTATGTTCTCACAATTAAATGAATTAACAAAAATACATGAACAGAGGCTAAGATCTATCATTTTACTAAAATAGAGCTCTTTAGGGTGAACCTAACAAATTTTGTTTGGTCTTCATTGAAGTTAAATTTGATTTACTAGGAGTTTTCAAAGTTTTATGCATTTTTGGGGAATTTCCTGGGTATTTCTGGTTCTAACTAATGACACGTTAGTGCCACGCATGGCCACGTCAGTGACATGTAGGCGCCATGCAGGATGCCAGTAGGACTGCCAGTAGGCGCGCCGGAACAGAGGCTGGCCTCACCGGAGGGCTCGCCGGCGGGCGCTATGCGGGAAGAAAGCTCGCCACGAGAGCAAATAAATGACATGCGCAACGAGGCGAAGAGGATGGAGGGGTTCGCAAGGTGTGGTTCTCACCGGAATTTGGTCGGCGATGAGAGGTGGTGGGAAGGCGATGTTCGGCGGCGTCGCGGAGGGGGCCTGGGGCACGAAATCGGTCGGGGTTGGCTCCTACAGCTTCACGGGAAGGTGGAGAACGTTGGCGTCGAGTCGGCTTGCTTCAAGAAAAGCCGGAGATGGGAGCTCGTCGTGGAGAGGCTTCGGATTTTGGCGGAGCAGAGACGACGGCGGGGATCAGCTGCTATCCCGGTGATCTCGCGATGGGAACAAGGAAAAGAGGGGTCACAGAAACGCGGGAGGAAGTTGCGTGCGTGGGAAGAAAGGAAACAAAGGCCGAGGCTCATCTAATTTGGCGAATTTGAAGTCGGCGCCATTGGGTTTGACCGGGAGCACGCTTCGGATTTTTCCCAAATCAACTCGAATTCGATCGAGTGCTTGCTGAGTGAAGAGTACGAAAAGTGGGAGAGGGTTCGTGCGAATCTGTTTGGCTCTGGAGTCGGCTCAGGGTGTGGGAGTAGTGGCAATGCGAGCTCAAGCTCGGGTTCTGAAATAGCGGGGGAAGCAGCGCATAGAGAGCGGAAATGAGAGAGAGAAAAGAGGGGGAGAGTGAGGGCAATGTTCTCATAAGCTTGCGGTGCGGGTTTAGGTGGAGCAGAGGTCCAGGAAGTGAGTGGGGAAGGAAAAGGGAGGAGCAGTGGGTATTGAATGCTTGCCGTGCGGCTCGATGGAGTTCAGAAAGGAGAAGGGAGAAGCGGAGGCTGTTGGGCGGGTGCGCGGCCGAGCAGAAGGATGGGACAGGGCGGAGGCAGAGAGGGGTTCAACGGCGACTGTAGCACACGCGGTCCCGAGGTTGGGTGAAGGCGGGCCGTGGCGTGCGCCGGTGATGGAGTCGGCAGGCTCTGCGCTAGTGGGAGGGAGAAGAAAGGAAATTTTAAAATGCGCCCCCTGATCTTTCAAGATCCTCACAAAAGGTCCCTGGTCAAACTAGTTTCTTAATAAATCAAAATAAAATAGCTAGAGATTTCCTAAATTGGTGAAAATTGGTGGGCTGACTGTTTAAATGGTGGGATACACTCTGGTAAATTTTATTTGAAATTTCCATAACCATATTTTTAGATTTTTTAAATGCATTAATTAGTTACTTAAGAATCAATTAATTAATTAAGGGCCTTGCCAAGCAGATAAAATGCCCAATAAATTTCTAATATTTTATTTCATTATTACCAAACTGATGATGAATTTATTTGGCATGAGTTGTATTGAATATCTTAAGTTGTTTCAATAACTTGGTTGCAGTGTATTTATTTGCCTAGAATTAAATTAATAGATAGTCTCTATCATTTTATGTCATCATTTCCATGATTTGTGCTCCTCATTTTTGCTAAGTGAAGATGAGACACCTGGGGTGTCACAGAGATTCTGTTCGCCTCCCCACGTGTGGTAGCGTATGAAGAAAAAACCTCCAATGACCATAGGTGTGACGACTTGTTATTGTTAGAGGAGCAGCGAGATGCCACCTTAATTCAGTCAGCAAAGTACCAGCAAAGCTTGCGACGTTATCATGACAAAAACGTTCGAGCACGAGGTTTTTCCGTCGGCGACTTGGTTTTGAAGCAAGTTCAGTCTAAGGTCGATAAGCACAAGCTATCGGCTCCATGGGAAGGACCTTTTATTATAAAGAAAATCACTCGGCCAGGCGCCTATCGATTAATGCATGAGGACGGGTCGGACCTTCAAAGTTCCTGGAATATTTCACAGCTACGTCGTTTTTATGCCTAATATTTATAGTTTATTGTAACTCTATTTTATTTTATTACTAAACATATATATATTATGGTCATGATATCTGGTTTTGCAATTTATGATTTCTATGAATAATTGTTGTTATTGTTTAAATCATGGCTCAATTTATGATCTCTGTGAATACTTGGTATCACCCTAACTCGCGCATGTCGACCAAGTAGGTTACTTAGTCCCAAGGGTTCTTACCGTCTATTAGGGACCAAGGCAATTCTCCCAATTCACATATGCTTGACCGAGTGAGTTCTTAGTCTCCACGGTTCATATCGGTTATTGGGAGCGTTGTTTAGAGGGTTGACATGAGTTGTGTATTGGTTGTGAGTGTTTAACACGAGTTCATGCGATACATATACAAAGTAGCGCTACCCAAGAATTCATTACAATACTGGTAATGAATCTAGACCTTAGCGGTCTATCGAACCTTAGTTATATTACAGCAACCGAGATGTAATACAGTATTTTAAGCTTTACAACTCCTTACACTTTGGGTAAGGGATCTAGCTCTATTTGGTCAGCTAATACATGCGCCATTTTTTGCGCCTCGGCCACAAGGGCTTCACATTGCTCGTTAGAGAGATCTTTGTGGAAACCTTCTGCAACCACATCTAGCTCTATGCTGGGGATGTGAGATTTTGCTATTGCTAGGACTTGTGCGTCGGCTAGCTCCACAACATGTCGAGCATGTTATTTTAATCGGCCGGGTGCCCCTTGTTGCCTAGTCATTAGATCTCGGCACCGAGGTGGTTTTTCTTCAGGGTACACGTACTGGGCGACCACCTCTGCATCTTTCTAAAGATCTGCAAGAGACCATCGAAGGTTTTCATCACCCTCTATAAATTTCTTCTACAAAAGCTCATAGGACCTTTTAGACCCTACACAAGTACAACAATTACATATACCTAGGTACATATAAACTTGGGAATAAAGGTATTATGCTAACAACACTTACCTCTTAGGCATTTCTCAGCATCTAATTTTTCAGCTTCGAGGGTGACAACCTTTTCCTTGTATTCTTCCTTAAGCTTTTCAACTTCTTTGAAGGCTTTTTGGAATTGGTTTAGCTCATCTACACCCTTTTTGAAGATCTTTTCAGCTTTGGATAGTTCGGTTTCCATCTTTGTGTTTCTCTCCCTATGGCTTTTTATTGTTCCTTCAGCATCTATTAGTTATAAACATTTTAGTTTATAGCAGTATTTCCATATGTATAGGTATAGTGATTTTTACCTTCAGCCCTTTTCTTCCAAGAAGTTAGGGATTCTTGCATTATCTTGCAGTAGTCTTTCAGCTTTTCAATATTATTTTTGATCTCTTCCGAGTCCTGGAGCTGCCTTTTTAATCCCTGGTTCTCGGTTTTCAAATCTTCAAAAGCTTGGACAGACGACTCCAATTCTTTTATACGGCCTTCCAGACTTGCAATTTGAGCGGCTGACTGGGCATCTTTTTTTGCTTCACTTCCAGTGTTCGTGATACCTCTATATGGAAGAGGTCAGATATTCATATTCTAGAGATAGCATGCGAGGTATAGGCTTTGTTGATCTCGTACCTTGTAGCTCAAACTGAAGTTCATCAACTTGAGATGAACGGGCTTTTAGATCGACTGATAAGAGCCCGACTTCTAGTCTCTCTTTGGCAAGCTGATCTTCTAAATCTACGGCTTTGGCACAATGCCCCTCGACATGTTGCAGAAGCTTACTCTTGTTGGCCATATGAGTTTTCAGAGCCTGCAATGATGGCGAGTTATATGGTTAAAACTTCACAGCCAGGTTTGGTGATTACTATTATCGACATTATTTTTCAAGAAGGGAGGAATACCTGGAAGGAATGGTAGGCTTTTTCAATATGTTCTTCAAAATTTTTCAACTCCGCTTGTTCTGCCGACTCATCAAATCCAGTGATGGTGAATCGGCCAATATGATATACTGACCTAGTCGGCGTGGGTTATTCCGGAGCATCCTCTTTTACCACTCGGTGATTGGAAGTAGGCATGACATTTTCCTCCGGACCGATTGGATACTCATATGTTGGTTCTGGCATTGTTTCAAATACCAGTGATGGCTCTTCGGGTTCGGTGGAGGCAGGAGTAATAGCACCTGCTGCCATCTCAGACGTATTCAGGTCTGAGACATTAGGTGACTCAGCCTGGCTAGCTTCTGGCCGAGTGGATTCGGGTGCATTCTTTAAATCACTCGGCTTTTCTGCCGAGTGGCCTGGGACATCATCTCTGGATGACCTAACAAATGACATTCCCCCGATCGACCTATCAAGATAAGAGAGATTACACAATTGTTCATTGAAAAGCTGCGCATCAAGCTACATTGTTTTGTTTACCTTGCGTGGCGCTTAAATTTTAAGCCTAACACCTTCGGGGGGGGGGGGGGGGGGGCTAGTTGGCCTTGGGATGTCCGTCGTGTCTGATGCCTCCCTAATGGGGTTGGTCTTGCTTGACTCACTCGGACGAGCTTGCTCTTTTTCTCTTGCATTCATGGTCTGCCGAGTGGTGGAGGTTTTCTCTAAAGTCTTCTTCTTCACTTCTCCTTGGAGTCTAGCTATTCTTTCAGCTAGAGATTCTTCTTCATCAGAGTCTTCAATGTGCGCCTTGTGGCGCTTGGAGGATGATGGTTGAGTGGGAGATTTCTTTCGTGGTGTCGGTGGTAGTGGTGGATTGGACACATATACATCAAGGTTCTGCAACATATGCGATGTATAATTCATCACTGAACATAATGAAAGAGGTGTTAATTTTTCAAGCAGCGAGGTGGATAACTTACTATACTCCTATCAGTCTCGGAATGATGTCCAGATTTTGCACTCCCTGGAGTCCAACCAAGAAGTGATGCAAATATGTTCTCCAGACGCAATGTCAATTCCCTCTCTGACAATATTTCTGGCACTTCCATTGTGGGGTCTGAGCCTAATTGAAATTTCCATCCTGGAACATGGCGTTTCTTGATAGGTTGTACGTGGCGATATATGAAGCTTGCGGCAACATGTACACCGGTATATCCTTTAGACTTGAGATAAGCAATATGCTTTAATATAGCATCAACCTGAGACATTTTGTTTGGATGAGCCTTTGCTGACCACTCGGGTCGTGGCTTGGGGGTATCGGTTGTCATTTCTAACAAAGATGGAGCGTGGTTTCCATGGTAAAACCAGTCCGCGTGCTACCCCTTGTTGGTTGATGGAAGTGGCACATCAATATACTTGGATTTATTCCTTAATTGGAATCCAACACCTCCTATGACATTATTATTGTTTGACTTCAATACAAACAGTTCCTTGAAGGTATCGAAATAGGGATAGATACCCAAGAACACTTCACATAGATGAATAAATATGGTGATATGTAATATGGAATTTGGATTTAGATTGACAAGGTTGATGCCATAAAAGAAAAGAAGTCCCCGAAAGAAGTCGCAACATGGGATCCCAAATCCACGATAGAAAAAGGAGGAGAAAAACTGTGATTTGGTCGATGGGATGTTGGGGAAATCTCTGACCTATGGCCTCGATCCGTCCTACGATCTGTTGATCCTACAACACGCCATCAATCACCAATCTGTTGATCTTCTCAGAATCCATGGATGACGCGGGGAACTCCTTGATGCCGGCAGGGATGTCAAAGACTGTATCTTCTTCTTCACCCTTTCCAGGAGAAGATTGCCTCTCAGATTGAGACTTAGCGCTTTGACGGGTACGCTTCGGGGCCATCGCTCTTGTATTAGTAACATGGACAGCGGTTGCATGGAGTTTCTGGATGGAAATGGAGGCCCGGGATCTAGGGTTTGTGGGCGCAAGATGGAGGCGACGGTGAAATGGAGGCTCGAGATCTAGGGTTTGTGTGCGCAAGATGGCAGCGGCGGCAAAATGAAGACGAAGGGATGCGACTGTTCGGCGCCACTTTTATAATGGATAGATAACCTAGTGGGCCGAGGCTTCTCGTAGCCTGTTAAGTCTAGTTATGTTAATCAGTACATGCATTTATTATGCTATCAAGATTATTTTCAAGCGATAACCTCGGATGTTGCCAATATTAATGTTAGTGATAAATCACTCGGATTGTTACTATTTCAATCTTGGAAATTGTACTTTTCCAGATTTAGTGAATAATCACTCGGATTGTTGCAATTTTGATGTGGACAAGGGTTCCCAATCTTCCGAAAGGTTCTGGATACGTTGATTTGGTCGGAGGTGACACACAAATCGATCCGGCTTCAGAACAGCACGTTCTAAACCCCGCAATCGCAGCATGACGTCTCCACTTGTTATCAACCATCCTAAAATGATTGACCTCACTGACAAGGCTAATCTCTGCCTGCGAATCAAGAACACAAGCAATTACAAAGAAGAAGGCAACACAATTGCAGATGTATTATGAATCTCACGAAGTTAGGGTCTCACAAACCGTGATGACGGTGAAACTATTATGACCAGAATAATCTAAGCAAAACCCAAACCCTAATGGTATGGTGGTGGTTGTATATGAAGACCCTAGGGTCGTGCAAGACCCTCTAGATGCACCCCTAATTGGGCTCAACTAGATACAAAGCCCAAAGGCCAAAAATAGGTGACGTAGCATCAAAACAGATTCTGGACCCTCTCTTGTTTCGACGATTCCCAATTACTCCGGATGAATTTTTATATGAGACTGGCGGCATTGGAAAGGCCTTCTTCTTATCTTTCCGTGCATATGTAGAACATCCAAATCCGAGTCCATATGCGTCCTGGGCATCCGTTTTAGTGCAGACTGGTCCTGAGCCCCGAGACGGACTCGAAGTCGATTTTGGTTGGGCCTCCACCTTGGCTTCCACGTCCTTGCTGGTCCTCCACGTCTCCAAGTCCTTCTCCCATCATCTCCTGGTCCTCTCCATGGTTCCTAATTGCAATATAATCATTAGGTAGCAAACCATTCTTAAAAGTGACATATAATAAAGAATGTAGGAACGAGCTCACCTCTAAATTTAGTCGTCGTGCACGAGCTCTAGTCATTGGACCTTGCAAGTCCAGAATTGGAGGAGTATTGCATGTATCCTTAGGAGTGATATCCTCATAATCCTCCCCCTCTTGAAGTGGAGTCAACCTTGACTCAAGCTTATTCTCTTCTCCCAAGTATGGTTTCAAATCTGAAATGCTAAAAGTAGGACTAACCCCGAACTCGGGAAGTAACTCAAGTTTGTATGCATTATCATTAATCTTCTCAATTATTTTGAAAGGACCATCAGCTCTAGGCATTAATTTAGACTTTCTCAAATCTGGAAATCTATCTTTTCTCAAGTGTAACCATACTAAATCTCCTACATCAAGTTTTACTTCTTTTCTATCTTTACTACCAACAATTTTATACTTGTCATTCATCTTTTCAATGCTAAGTCTAGTGGTCTCATGCATTTTCAAAATAAATTCAGCACGTTCCTTAGCATCAACATGAACTCTCTCATGAATAGGTAGAGGAAGTATATCAAGTGGAGTACGGGGATCAAAACCATAAACTACCTTGAAAGGACTTACCTTGGTAGTAGAATGTGTTGCCCGATTATATGCAAACTCAACATGAGGCAAACATTCTTCCCATTGCTTCAAATTTTTCTTCAAAATAGCTCTCAACATAGTCCCCAAAGTGCGGTTCACCACCTCAGTTTGTCCATCAGTTTGTGGGTGACAAGTTGTAGAAAACAACAACTTTGTACCCAACTTATTCCAAAGTGTGCACCAAAAGTGACTCAAGAATTTTGCATCACAATCTGAAACAATAGTAGAAGGCATACCATGCAAACGTACAATTTCTTTGAAAAAGAGATCAACAATATAACTAGCATCATCAGTCTTATGACATGGTATAAAGTGTGCCATCTTAGAAAATCTATCCACAACAACAAAAATACTATCACTCCCCCTCTTAGTCCCAGGTAGTCCTAAAACAAAGTCCATAGAAATATCCGCCCAAGAAATAGAAGGAATAGGAAGTGGCATGTATAAACCATGTGGATTCAAGCGAGACTTAGCTTTTTGACATGTAGTGCAGCGAGCAACAAAGTGCTCAATATCTTTTCTCACCCTTGGCCAAAAGAAGTGTGTGGCCAAAATATCCTCCGTCTTCTTGGCACCAAAATGACCCATCAATCCACCTCCATGTGCCTCCTGTAACAACAAAAGACGAACGGAACCAACTGGAACGCATAGGCGGTTAGCTCTAAACAAGAATCCATCATTCAACACAAATTTATTCCATGCACGACCTTCTTTACAATGCAGCAATACATCCTTAAAATTAACATCAGCAGCATATTGTTCTTTAATTGCCTCAAGTCCAAAAATTCTACAATCAAGTTGAGACAATAAAGTATAGCGCCTAGATAAAGCATCAGCGATCACATTATCCTTCCCTTTCTTATGTTTAATAATGTAAGGAAAAGACTCAATAAACTCAATCCATTTAGCATGTCTATGGTTCAAATTACATTGAGAACGAATATTCTTAAGTGATTCATGATGAGAATGAATAACAAATTCTTTGGGCAACAAATAATGATGCCATGTCTCTAAACAACATACAAGTGCATACAATTCCTTATCATACATGGAGTAATTCAAAACATGCCCAGTAATTTTCTCACTAAAGTATGCAACAGGTTTACTATCTTGCATCAAAACACCACCAATGCCTATACCACTAGCATCACATTCAAGCTCAAAAATCTTATCAAAATTAGGTAATTGCAGCAATGGTGCATGTGTAAGTTTATCCTTCAAAGCATCAAAAGACTCATGATATACCTTACCCCAATGGAAATCAATGCCCTTCTTTATCAACTCATGCAATGGTGCAGCATTGGCGCTGAAATCTTTGACAAAGCGGCGGTAGAAACCTGCAAGACCAAGAAAACTCCTCACCTGTGTGATAGTTTTTGGTACAGGCCAGCTCTTTATGGCTTCAATCTTCGCCTCATCCACCTCAATTCCCTGTGGAGTCACAACATAGCCAAGAAAAGAGAGTCAGTCCGTGCAAAAGATGCACTTCTCAAGGTTACCAAATAAACGTGCATCTCGTAAAGCATCAAAAATAGCACACAAATGATTCATATGTTCATCTATGGATTTGCTATAAATCAAGATATCATCAAAGTAAACTACCACAAATTTGCCAATGAAAGCTCTTAAAACCTGATTCATCAAGCGCATGAAAGTACTAGGTGCATTAGTTAAACCAAAAGGCATTACTAACCACTCATATAATCCAAATTTGGTTTTAAAAGCTGTTTTCCATTCGTCTCCAAGTTTCATTCTAATTTGATGGTAGCCACTACGCAAATCAATTTTAGTGAAAATTATAGCACCACATAACTCATCAAGCATGTCGTCTAGCCTAGGAATAGGATGACGATACCTAATAGTAATATTATTAATGGCTCTACAATCTACACACATACGCCAAGTACCATCTTTCTTAGGAACCGAAAGTACAGGAACAACACAAGGACTAAGTGATTGACGAACATACCCATGATCCAAAAGGTCTTGAACTTGTTGTTGTATCTCCTTAGTCTCCTCAGGGTTGGTCCTATAAGCAGCACGGTTTGGCAAAGTAGCACCCGGAATCAAATCAATTTGATGCTCAATCCCTCTCAAAGGTGGCAATCCCGGGGGTATCTCAGCTGGAAAAACATCCTCATACTCCTGCAAAAGGTTAGTGACAGCAGGAGACACAGCACTAGCAGTAATATCATCAAGCGAAAACAAAGCTTCTTTGCATATCAAAGCATAGCAAATATCATCATTATCAGAAATTTCAGCATGCTCATATTTTGTTGCAAGACATGAACGACCTTGTAATTTAATTCCAGCACCCTTAGAACTTGAAGAATCATTAACATTACCAGGTGTAGAATTAGAATTAACAGGTTGTTGAATTTCAGGACCTTTATTTTTTCAAACTAGCAGCTCTTTCTAAATCAGCTTGTATAATTTCAGCAAGGGTCATTGGTAACAAAGTAATTTTAGTTCCTTTATGCATAAAAGTGTACTTATTACTTCTACCATGGTGTACAGCATCATTATCAAATTCCCAAGGTCTACCCAATAAAAGTGAACAAGTTTGCATGGGTACGACATCACAATCAACAGAATCAACATAAGAACCAATGGAAAAAGGAACTCTGTAAGTTTGTATTACCTTAGCTTTGCCAGAGTCGTTTAACCACTGAATGTAGTACGGATGTGGATGTGGACATGTGGTCAAAGCAAGCTTGTTGACCATATCAGAACTCACCAAGTTATTGCAGCTCCCTCCATCAATGATGACACGTGCTCGGTGGTTCTTGATGACGAAGAAAATCTGGAACAAGTTGTGGCGCTGCATCGTCTCGGGCTGATGAACTTGTGTGCTAAGGACACGTTGAACAATAATGTTCATGTATCCCGTGGTGTCTCCGCCTCCAAGGACGAGGTCACTGCTAGTGGCAGCGAGGTCCTCCTCCTCATCCTCCACATCGGAGGTGCTCATGTAACCGCCGTCGTCTGTCGCCACATATGCCCGCCTACTTCGACAATCTTTTTGCACATGACCAAGTCCATGGCAGTGGTGGCACTGAATCCCTGTAGTGCGCCCTATCGAAGCAACAGAGGAGGCACTACTAGGTGGTACCTGCACAAAAGTTTACCTGAGCACGTAGAAGGCGTAGGGGCTGATCTTGGGGCTGCAGAAACAACACTGGTTCCCTTGGTAGCTGCTGGTGGGGGCGGCCGGAAAGATGGCCAGGGCAGCCCCGAAGTCCCCGTCGAGCATGGGGGGTAGGAGTTCCTTGACGTGCTGTACTCCTCAAAAGCCTAGAAAAGTCCCTGTGATTCTTTCTCTACAAGCATAGCATACTGGAGACACTGGGTGAGGGTATAATATTCTTTATAATCAAGGATGTCCTGAATTTCTTTTCTTAAACCAGAATAAAAGTGACAAATCTGATCCTCTACTTTTTCAACTACAGCACAACGAATCAAACCCTTCTGAAGCTCACTAAAGTACTCCTGAACAGTTTTATCTCCTTGTTCTAAACGCTGCAGTTTATTACGAATCTCTCTATAAAAAGAAGGAGGAACAAAACGATCACGCATTGCTACCTTAAGTTCTTCCCAAGTAGTAGGCAAATTAGTTTCAGCAGCTAGACCACTCCACCAAACAATAGCAAAGTCCTTAAACTCACTAGTAGCTTGTCTAACTCTATGTTGTTCAGGAACAAGGTGGGCATTAAATTTTTGTTCTACAGACATCTCCCAATCAAGATAAACATCACCATCATACTGACCCGAAAACGAAGGAATTGAAAACTTAATTTTAGCATACGGGTCATCTGGAGCATAGTTACCGTGTGGACGACGATTGTAGTTATGGAAACCACCCATACCTTGAGTATTATGTTGCAAACAATGTCGTAATCGTGCGGTCCTTGTACCTGACCTATCCATGGTGCCATCAGCCTTATACACCATGTCTTCATCATGGACGTCTTCAACATCGTTGTTGTTATTATTGGTGTTCGTATTGTTGGTTTTAGGAGCGGTCTCCAACGCGACAACCTGATCAGTTAACTTAGAGACCCGCTTCTCTAACCGCTCGATGCTTTCTCCAATGTGAAGCTTGCTGACCGCATCAGTAACGGCTCTGGTGATCGTCTCTGCCAAATCACTTTGAGCAGCCTGCAAAGCCTTCTGGAGCTGCTCTTGGCTCACGCACTCAGCAAATTGTGAGGGTGAAGCTATCTCTCCGTCATCACTTCCTGCCATCACAAACACCAAAATAAGAAACAAACAGTGAAGGTTATCCCTACAAAACAGCTAAGCAGTGGTGCCTCTCAACACAGCAAAAGGAGACTCCTTACAAAGCTCTTACAAAGTTCTGAAAAGCAAAGCAAAGGATACCAGAGAGATGTGTTCCATGATTGCAAGGGTCACAAAATAACCTGTGTGCTGTCCAGAAGAAATATGTAGAGCTAGGAAGGCCAAATATATATATATGAGTGGTACATAAATCAAAAAAAGATAGTAAAGCTGAATAAGTGCCCAAGTAACTTGTCCCTAGTTGTTGGTCTAAGTATGTCCTAGAACAGTAGTGATAGCAAAGTAGAAACAAGGGGACAAAGGTACAACAGGCGATAACAGGGGGCTAAGTGCAAAACAACCAAATCCAGAAATTTCAAGGGGATAGATGTAGCACTAGTAGAAATCCCAACTTTATTTTTTTTTTGATTTTATTTTTTTGATATTTTTCTCCAACTCACTAACAATAGAGGAGAATCCACAAAAAATTTCAGCTCAAACAGAGGTAGTGGGGGTATGCTCAATTTTGAGTCAAGAATCTCCTGTAAATATTTCAGCCAAAACGGACAACCGAGCAAAAAGTTATGCCCGTTTTACCGAAGGGGGGTCAGAGTCGGTTTTCCAGAAACCCGAGTCGGGTTATGGGTCAGGTTTGGAATCAGGTAAGATTTTTTTTGGCGACGTGGATGCAGCGGAAAGTGGAATTTGTGGGGATTGGTCCGAGGTGTTTGAGGGTCGGATTAGGGTGGGTGTATCGATCAATCAACCCTAGCACACAAAGCCGATAGAACAGAGGATGGTGAAGGGGATGACGACTAGAGTTGCAAGGGAAACACTACTGATGACAAAAACACAAACGAAACCAGCGACTAAACAAAAACTAGGGCACAAACTCAACACGACGGACTCTGAAATTAAAATATGCAAAGGCTAAACATGTGGTTATGGGCGGAGGGGAGATTTTTTTTTTTTTTTTGGCTTTTCTGTGGATGATAGGATGAACACAAAACGAAATTAACTAAGGCTAGTGCAAACCTGATGGTGCACCTGAAGCTCTAATTACAACTTGATGTGGACAAGGGTTCCCGATCTTCCGAAAGGTTCTGGATACGTTGATTTGGTCGGAGGCGACACACAAATCGATCCACCTTCAGAACAGCATGTTCTAAACCCCGCAATCACAGCACGACGTCTCCTCTGGTTATCAACCGTCCTAAAATGATTGACCTTGCCAAGAAGGCTAATCCCTGCCTGCGAATCAAGAACACAAGCAAGAACAAAGAAGAAGGCAACACAATTGCAGATGTATTATGAATCTCAAGAAGTTGGGGTCTCACGAACCATGATGACGGCGAAACTTTTATGAACAGAATAATCTAAGCAAAACCCAAACCCTAATAGTGCGGTGGCGGCTTTATATGAAGACCCTAGGGTCATGCAAGACCCTCTGGACGCACCCCTAATTGGGCTCAACTAGATACAAAGCCCAAAGGCCAAAAACAGGTGACGCAGCACCAAAACAGATTCTGGACCCTCTCTTGTTTCAACAATTCCCGATGACTCTGGATGAATTTTGATATGAGACTGGCATCATTGGAAAGGTCTTCTTCTTATCTTTCCGTGCATATGTAGAACGTCCAAATCCGAGTCAGTATGCGTCCTGGGCATCCATTTTAGTGCAGACTGGTCCTGAGCCCCGAGACGGACTCGAAGTCTGTTTTGCTTGGGCCTCCACCTTGGCTTCCACGTCCTTGCTGGTCCTCCACGTCTCCAAGTCCTTCTCCCATCATCTCCTGGTCCTCTCCATGGTTCCTAATTACAATATAATCATTAGGTAGCAAACCAATGTCAAAAGTGACATATAATGAAAAACGTAGGAACGAGCTCACCTCTAAATTTAGTCGTCGTGCACGAGCTCTAGTCATTGGACCTTGCAAGTCCAGAATTAGAGGAGTATTGCATGTATCCTTAGGAGTGATGTCCTCATCAAATTTCAACCTTGGAAATTGTACCTTTTGATATTTCGTGATAAAATCACTCGGATTATCTTGGCACAAATCTTGGGGGCTGTATTTTTTGTACTATATTACTACAATTGATACATCACCAATCTTGGGGGCTATGTCAATTGAATTTTATGATAAATCACTCAGATCAAGGATGATTTGGCATTGTGGATGTCATTATTAATTTAGTGATGCATCACTCGGCGAATGGGAGAAATTTAGCAAAATATGGAGCTTGTTTAGTTTAGTTTGACAAATCGAAAGATTCAGATGTCATTATGCCCTTTTGTGTTGAGGGACAAGATTAATTTTGATTATTGGATATTTTTCAATAACTCAAAAGTTGCTTCGGTATAGACTCAACAACCTTCTGAGTTGGGGGCTATATTCATAGGCTATGTCTTTTTCAGGCGCTTATGAAGAAGAGTTATCAGAAGTAATAGAAAAAGCACTTTCCAATTTCATAAGACATCGAGGCAAATCAAGGCAACGATTCAAAATGGAAAGTGCTTGGGGGCTACTGTGGGACATATATACCCGGGATACTTAACCACTCAGCTAACTGGTCGAGTGGGCTGGGGGCATGGCTATGGTGTATTCGGCCCAGAAGATATTTGCTTAAATACTTGTTTGAGTAAGCAGCAAGTTAGGTTAGCAGATATGTTGGATAGATAGGATCTATTGTAACTGACTAAAAGATTACCATGTAAACCCCTACCCTTCGGATATATAAGGGGGGCAGGGGGCCTTCGGCAAGACAGAGACTCGTATTGGAACCCTATTTCTAGTATGAACCCTAGCAATATAGAAACACCAAACAGGACGTAGGGTTATTATCCTTTAGGAGGCCCGAACCTGTATAAACCTCGTGTCTTGTGTCCATCAATCTTTCATACTCATACGCATATCTAGAACTGCTATCGAGAATATCTCTTGACTAGAACTCAAAGATGATGCGAAGGAAAATGATTGGCTTTGGAGGTGCAAGTCCCTCATAAGGATCAAATCCTAACTCAACTCAACGTAGACATAGATGGCATGAATGTGGGTTTACAATTAATGTTTGGCCATGGTAGGAAATTTTCTATCATAGGAAAGATCTGCACCAAGTAGGGATTTTTTGTTGCAGCATGGTTTTGAAAGAGATCGTTGGACTCTAATCATGAGGAAATCATAGACTCATCAAAAACATGTCATATAATAAACTCCAACAACTAGACCTAGTGTTTCATGGCCATTTTGCACCCACTAGAACATAGAGGGACTAGCATTATCATCATGCAGATCTACCACCGCCCACAAAAATGAGGAGTAGAGGTTGTATCCTTGAGACTCAAAGGGATCTAGTAGAGCAACTATTCATCATTTCCATAGGCAAGGTAGAGACTAAGTTATCAATTTTATTCGGAAATAGGAAATCTTTTTGGTTTTGCAAATTTTTATGGTTTTCCTTGAAAGCAAATAATAATATTTTTTCCTATTTTCTCAAAGTTTTATCTAAACTAAGAATCTTTTTTGATTTTTCTTAATTAGCTACTCAACTATAGAAAGAGGGCGAGAGGGTAGAATAAATGGCGCATCATGTTTCACGTACCTCCCCAAGCTTGGGTCTTTGCAAGACTTCAAGCTTAGAATGCCTTCACTACGGTGGTTGAATTGATGTTGAACTGACCAAACAGTTGGTCCATCATGGAGAGGTTTGTTTGATGTTTTCTTCACTCTCCATGAATTTTCAACTTCTCCTCCTTGTTCACTTACTGTGACACCCAGGTGTCTCACTTCTGTTTAACAAGCATGTTAAGCACAAATCATGAATTGCATAGCATGAAATGATAGAGGCCACCCATTGAATTAATTCTAGGCAAATAAAACCCTGCAAGCAATTTATTGAAACAACCCAAAAATTTCAATCCAACTTATGCCAAATAATTTCATAAACAACTTGGTAACAGTAAATTAGAACATTATGAATTTATTGAGCATTTTATCTGAATTGCAAAAGCCACAATTAATTAATTAATGCTTAAGCATCAATTTAAGGAAATTATTAATTTCTAAAAATATTTTTATGAAAAACAGAAATAAACTTCACCAGAGTGTTCTCCACTATTTAAATAGCCAGCACACCAATTTTTACCAGTTCTGACATTTTCTAGCTATTTTAAACTATTAAACTGAGTCAGGGACCTAGTTGTGAAGATCTGAAACTTTGGGGGGGGGGGGGGGGGGGGGGGTGGCACAGAGGGAGATCTCCTTCTTCTTCCACCTCACTGGCGCAGAGCCCCCTGCCGACGCCTGCCTCTCTGCCGCACGCCAACGCGCCTACCTCCTCCCCCCCCCCCCCCCCCGGACTCCACGTTGCTATAGGGCATCAACGTTCACCCCGTCCCCTCTGCTCTCTCTCTCTCTCCCCGTTTCCCCAGCTACGGACACCACCCCGTCTTCAATTTCGGCCGCTCTGCTCACCGACATGGCTGCTGCTTGCTCGCTCGCCCAACCCGTGCACCCTGCCGCTCCTGTCGCCTCTTCTACACAATTCGATGCGCTGACCTAGCGCGACCCCGAGCCACCCCACCCCGGATTCCCTCCCAGCCGTTAAGACATCCTCTCGGGTCCTTTTCTCCCTCCCCACTCTTTCCCATTGCTGCCCCGAGCGTGACCTTGCTACCCTGCTCACCCATCGCCACCGAACCTCACCGATACCTCAAACCAATGCGTACTCATTCCCTTCTCCCTCCCACACCTTGCTAAGGCCTCATTCCCATTGATAATCGGACGGAATTTGCTCAGGCATAGGAAATCAATCTTCGGCAAACTCCATCGGTGGTAGCCCAAATTCTCGGCCGTTGGTGAGCCTCACCTCCTCTTTTCTCCTTATCTTCGTGCGCAACTCTTTGCCGAGCGCGCCTAACCGGTTTTTCCTTGGAATTCTTGCACAAGGTAGCTGATGTTCTAAAATTTCCCCTGCCGTTGCCCTGTTCTCAGCCGATCGTTGTCGCCTCCACAGCGAGCTCTATGCTCCGGTGCTCCTCGACGCCAACCATCTTGCTGCCAGTAATCGCCTCATCCCCGTGAAGCTTTAGGAACAGACGGTGTTTCATTTGGTGCCCTCTATCCAACACGTGACATCGTCGAAGGTTGCCTTTCGCCGCTCCTCATTGCCGACCCTTCCCCGGTGAGTCTCTGACCTCGTAAACTCCACCAACCCCTCTGCCTTGTTTCGTGCGCCTGTCCTCTACCCCAACGGCGAGCTTTCGCCCCGTGCAGCGAGCTCCCGGCCGAGCGCCGCCCTGCTCCGGCAAGCCTGCTAGCAGCTTCATTGTCGCCCATGTGGCACCGACGTGTCGCTTGCGTGGCACTGATCTGGCGCCTACGTGGCAGCCCATAAAACGAGAAACACCAGGAAAAGGCTAGAAAATGCTTTTAACTTTGAAAACTCATAGTAAATTGAATTCAAACCCATTTTTGCTCAAAAAAATTTTGTTAGATTCACACTGAGGTACTCTAATTTAGTAAAATGTCAAATCAATGTCTCTATTCATATAATTTTATTGATTCGTTTAATTGTCCAAACACCAATTAATTCACCAGAAATTCTAGGAATGGAATTAAATCTTGATTTTTGACATGCTAAGTAAACACATGAACATCTACCACCCCATATTTTGGTTTGGCAAAATATGAATTATATTATGCTCTGGAATTTATTTAGGGTTTTTGCTTAGATTAATCCAAGTAATTATTCTGTAAATAATCTGCCCTTGCCACATGGCACACAAATCACTAATGCAGTCCTCTGTACACAGTAAATCACACATGTCTAGAAACATAAATTTGTTTTGCTAATTAATTAATTGCCCATGTCACTTATTTACCTTATTTAATTGCATAAAGAATATATATACCTAAAATCTTAATTAACAACCCACCTTCTCTGAAGCATATGGGTTCGAGAACATAAAATAATTTTTAATTGACATTAAAACACGATGTGCTTGCATGCATCATGTCATTGCATTCAACGGTATTTCGCTAATGCCATTAAATACCATTCTATCATATAGGCAACGACAACCAGGAGCAGGAAGAGGATTTTCAGAGGGACGTTGACCCTCAAGAGTAGGAAGTAGAAGTTGCTAACACTAGTGTTGATCCAGGCAAGCCCCGGTTTGCATTCGCCTTCGTACAAATATTGCTAGTTTACAATAATACTAGTGTCTATACTTGTTGTTGCATTAGGTCATAGGAGTTGATTGAAACCCACCTTGCATGATATCCAAATGACCTATGCTATTGTCTTAGAACTTGGTAGGATTGGTACTGTCACCCTATGCTTAGTAATGGCTAGTCTCGTTAAGAAGGTATTATTAATACTAAGGAATGAACTTGACCACTAGAACAGGAATTATTAAAAGAAGTTTATTTTATATTATGACCGGGTAGGGATAATGCATGCGTAGGTTGTAGCAACACATTTGTGTTGACTGCGGTAGTCCTGTCTTGTCGAACCTAGGACCCGTCCATGGTCGGCCCCTTGATCAAGTATTGAACAGTACCGAATGCTTGCTAGCTTATGGGCACTAGTAAACCGATATAGCATTAAAGGTCACTTGCATTGAGGACGGTTAAGGTGCGTTGGTCATTGACCCTCCGCTGCTGGAGTGGGCGGTTCAGACCATGAAGTACCATTGGCAGAACGGCATGCCCACTCGACGTCACCACACCTGGGCTGAGGTGTACGTGCTTTTCTTGCGAAAGGTTGCCATATACAACCTTAATTGGTACGTATGTGTCATGCATCTCGGGTTTTCCCAGCTGGTGTAAATCGATTGCAATTGCTATCCCTCGCATTAATGAGTATCGCTTGGTCACCGCGCCAATCACGTAGTTGCACTTGATACTTGGAAATTGATTATGATGTTTATTGTTGATTATGATTATTACTACTCTTCTGTTGTACTTACTTTATTTATTGTTCTATTATCTTATTGTTGCCACTAAAGTTACATTTCAGTTCAACCCATTAAATTGGTAAATAAAACTTGATAGAACTAATAGGTTGCTTAGTGCGAGTCCTTTCAAACAAGCCACCTATTAGAGCATGTGCATGTCTAGGTGTCCGACGAGTAAGTCTTCTGAGTTATTAGTACTCAGGCTTTATGCCATTGTGTTTTTCAGGTAATGAAGAAATAGAGTTGTGTGTAGATGTGCTGCCTTGGGACATGCAGGTCCCTGAGGGTTGGACTGCCCACTGGGAGTCCAACTTGCCGCCGCAGTGATGTTGTGTGTTGCTAGAGTGATGGTTCTTCGGGCATGAACCATTACTATGTTGTATCGTTGAGCTTGTAGTCCTTAACATTATCACTTCCGCTGTTTTCAAAACATTCATGAACTTGTTTTATTCCGCTGCACTCTGAATTATCGTATTCATGTAATATTCAACTTAAATTTGGACCCATGTTGTATTATCAAGTGTCTGCGCTATCAGCACCGTCAGGACCTCGATCCTCCGGGAAGGGGCGTCACAGCTGGTATCAAAGCCGTGGTCCATGATAATACAACAAATAAATCGTATTTTCAAAAATTACGATGTTTGCGAGTGAGGATACGTTAGTATTGCCCATGTAGATAATATGGTGGTGACAAAGCTACCCTGGGTTATGATTGTTTATATTACTTGTATCTACGGCTTCTTCAAACGAAGGTACGTGCATGCTTAACCAACACGGGTGATATTGGTGTCTGTGCTCGCAGGCGGATACGAGACACTGTTTGCTCGTGACTTATCATGGGGCGATCCTTTTCCATGGATCGTTATTAGTAGAAATGTGCTTCTTTTCATAGTTTCTTTTGAATTTGATGTATTGTTTCTGGAATGGATTTTCTGTAGGTACACTAACACCGTTAGCATAACACTTAGATTGACTTACGTGTTGATTGCGGGTCATCACCAAGTATCCGTGCCGCTAAGTATCGACAAAAATAGGCGTTGTGTTGAGAAGAACACTAGGATTATAAAATGAAAAATTTTGCATCATGCATCCCAATATAACTAAACTAAAGTTTGGTTCTCTCCTTGCTCACCAACCACTGAATAAAAATTTTCTAAGCATGATAAGTATAAAGTTCTAAATTACAAGGTAACAAGAATCTGTCCTGTTTTTAGCTGCCAACTTCAAAAATTCATAACTATTAATTTACTCAACCAAATAAGGCATACAAATACTTTTCGGAAAGGTCTCAACATCCCCTGTCACCTAGAATTTAAATTAAAATTCGATCATAAAAGTAACAATCTCAGAAACAGAGAACAAGTACAATCTGTCAACTCACTGCTTTCAGCATGACCCTGAACTTAAAAATTTCATAACTAAAGTTGTACTTCGAATTTGCAAGAGTTTAAACCCAATCTGGAAAGCCCTTGAAGTGTATTTTCATCTCCAATAGGTTTCATAATTTTGTTGTGTTCCCTCTGTCCAATAGAGAGAAAACACTCAGCCACTGTCATCCTGAAATAGAATCTGCCAACCTGAACTTGTAAAATTCATAAGTCCAGATTTACTTGGCATTTTTGAGAATATAAATACAATCTGGAAATCTATGAAAGTGAGGTATAACCTGATCCCAACCCCAATTTTTAAGACCTTGTTTTCTGTTCAAAATACCCACTTTTCTGGCTGTAGTACAGTCAAGATAGAATCCGTTTTAAAACCCATCGCCGTATTATTGCCCCTTGAGGTTAGAAAATGTGAACTAAAAAAAACTTGGTCTCTGTATTTCAAAGCACTTTATATGAAATGCATCTTTACTGTAGGGAAAGTTTGACTCAATCAAATTGTTGTGATGTAGTTTTGCTATCATTACCAGCACCATGACACTTGTTAATGATGTGCATTTTGCCCATGGAACACTGTCCTCACCATTGGATTTTTGTTCTAGATGGGTGACCACGGTTTTGAGGAGCTCTCGCACAACGGGTGGCGCTACACCACCGGTCTCCACCACCATGGCTTTCCTACACTTTTGTGGGATCTGCTACACTTGTTGGGCTACGATGAGCCACCCTCCTACAAGGGCCGCGAGATCCACCGCCACGGGGTGACCCTAGCTGAGGTGCACATCAGCGTGCCCACTCACCCACACAACCTCAACATGGCGGGGATGGAGAGCACGACGACTTATGGGAGCCTCCGTGAGGGCTTGGAGAGAGTCGCCCACAGGGCCCTCACTCACTTCTGCGAGCGCCACACCGCAGCGCTCGCTGGAACTCCGTTTGAGATGATTCCCATCTGACACCAGGCCAATCGGGTCTGGCAGAGGCGCGTGAGGTGCATCGCCCGCGATGACTACCCGGCGTATCACGCGAGGTACCATTGTGTGTCCCACTACTTCGAGTACCTCCTGAACTTGGATGAGGAGGCAAGCAGCCATAGCAGGATTTTACTGGCTGACGTTGAGCAGGCCTGGGTGCAGAGGAATGATCTACAGACACAGGTTGATGCACAACAGAGGGAGAATCAGCGGCTAACCGCTGCTCTTGAGGCGAGTGAGACTCGTGTTACCAAGGTCACTGGACAGCGCGACACCCTCGCGCAGGAGGTTGACAGGCGCGGCGTGATTATGCAGCAGTGCACCAACCACAACGAGCACCTGCAACATCAGTTGACGATTGCACAGCACGAGATGGAGCTCGTGGGAGAGGATCTAGAGACCCTGGCTCACGAGAACCAGGGCCTGCAGTAGCAGCTAGAGGCGGTCCTGGCGCCATCGGCAGCACCCGAGGAGGAGGATCCGGACGAGGACATGGACGAGGAGTCTGACGTGGACTACAAGGCACCAGCCAGAGACCGGACTAGATCATGTAGGTAGGACAAGTTGGGTAGGTAGCTTTTGTCGACCACGCGAGGTTGTGGTATTTTGGGGGATCACTGTGTGAGGTGCTTTTGTAACTCAATGGTCGCATATCCCAAGTTCATGTACTTAAGACTATGTTGACTTATGTTATGTATTGGTTGTACCCCGTTTCTGGTACTGTTGTTGTACCAGAGTTTCATAAGAATTCTAGCTTGATCGTACTCTTTGACTCAATCGAAGTACTTTCCTTGTAGATGGCTGAAAACACCAATCAACCGCCACTAGGTTGGGAGATCACCGATGTCCTGGAGTTCACAGAGATGGTTCATCTATTTTGGAGAGTTCTCCAGAGATTCAAATATTCCATTCCTCCCACCTATGTTGGCAAGGAATTTCAGGAGCATGGAGTCCCCTCATGTGTCATCCATGTGGCAGTTCCCGCCAATTACTCGGTCATTCCCGCATGGGAATCTTGGACCATTAGCATCATCAGGACAGATTTGCCTTCCACCTGGAATGTAGCTGCATTCAAGGCACTTACTCGGTTCTGTGAAGACCACAAGCATGGTGTTGCTGGAACACCCGTCGCCTTGCTGCCCATTAATGATGTGACGGACTTCGAGTGGATTAGGCGTGTGGATTTCATCTTTGATCCAAACCATCGCCACCATGATCCTATGCTGCCCATAATAGAGTATTATGGCTTATCCACTTTCACCTTATGCACAAACTTGTGCCGGTGTCTAGATGTGTTTTATGCTGTACTTCGACTTTCTGAAGTCGAAAAATAAGCTAAGGATGAGGAATTGCAGAACTGAACCAACAAATTCAAGCAAAGAATGAAGAGATGGATGCAATTATAGAAGAACATGACCAAAGCTTGCCAGATGCAGCAGATCTTGAGCATGATATGATTGAGGCTCAAGATGACTTGGACACATTCAAGGCTGCCCACCTTCCAATTGAAGGAAATTGGGACGAGAACATCATGGAGTATGGAGAACAAGAGGATGTAGAGATGGCGCCGGACGGTATTAATGATGTGGAAATGATGGATCTGGAAGAACCAGAAGAGCCGGAGGACATAGACCAGGAGTAGATGGATCACTACACCCCGGTGCATGGTCGTGTAATAGAAGTATTCCTAGTTCGATGTAGGAGTGTGAAACTTGCATTACGTGTCCGCAATGCCGTAGCTAGGCGTTGGCACATATGTGTATGAAGTTGTGTGACGGTGCCCTTTAACAACCATATAGTCAAAATTGAATTTATGAAGATGGTTGTTACTTGTGAAAATTTATCTGTGCCTCTTGCAAATTTATATTCTTGCACATGTGTTTCTATGGATTATTTTGAGGAATAACTAATGTGGAACCGTATAAATTGCAGCATGGTGCGCACTCGGAATCAGGATGATCCTGAAAGCTCTCAGCAAGGAGCTAATGCTGAGCCTTCACTAGCCGAGGTATTGGTTGCTGCACTCAACCGGCAGCAAAATGACTCCGAGATTCTTCGTTGGCTAGTGGATATCACGTCCCATCTAGCAGGACAGGGAGGCCACCGTAACAACAACAATCAGCCTCGACAGAGCACCTACTCAGATTTTCTAGGTACTCATCCACCAACTTTCGAGCGCGCCAGAGAACCTCTGGATGTCGATCACTGGCTGCGCCAGACCGAGACAAAGTTTGGTCTACTGGAATGCACCGAGCACCAAAAGGTGCTATTCGCCGCCCAACAACACCAGGGCTCTGCTAGCGCCTGGTGGGCAAACTATGACGCTTCTCTGCCCGCTGGATGCCGCGTTGAATGGAATAAGTTCAAGACTACATTTCGTGCTCATTTCATCCTAGCCGGCCTAATGCAGAGGAAATTCCAGGAATTTATTGATCTGAAACAAGGAAGGAGGAATGTCCTCCAATATTCTGAAGCTTTTAATCATCTAGCTCAGTATGCTACTGAGTATGTCAATACTGAGGCTAAAAAGAGATATGCATTTCTGTGTGGTATGAATGCCACCCTTAAGGAGCGTCTGACTTGGCAAACAACCGGCACATACAATGACTTGGTCAATGCTGCTATTGTCTAGGAAGGCTCTATGCGCCAAGTTGAAGAAGAAGATCGCAAAAGAAAAGCCCCTGCTAGTGCTTCTGCTGCCTCACGAGCGAAGCACCATCTGATTTACACTTCACCTACCGGAAAACGTTTCCGGGCATCTCCGCAGCAGCAGCATCAGCGGCGATATGATCAGAACTACTCGAGGCCACCCCAGCAGCAGAACTTTCCACCTCGTGCACCGTATCAACTGTAGAACAACCAGTACCGTGCATCATATCAGCAGCAAGGAAACCAGAATGCTCGTGTCCCACAGCCTGCGGATCGAGGAAGCAACTACACAGGCTACAACTGTAGTCGTACCAGCCATTTTGCTAAGAACTACACTGCACCTAGGCGCAACAACAACAACAACAACAACAACCCGCGTCAGAACCCGAACAGGAATGTGAATACACCGTCACGTGGAGCCTAAGTGAACTACACCAATGCTGAAGATATCCCTCAGGGCGAACCTGTGCTGACTGGTATGCTCTCGCTCTATTACCAGCCTGTCCTTGCACTTTTTGATTCTGATGCTACACATAACTTCATTAGCAAAGCTTGTGTGCAAAAACATAAACTCCACACCACCGTCATAAATAGATGCTACACCGTCCGCTCTCCAGCTGGACAAATTTTTGCTAACAAGGTAGTGTGTAAGGCTCCACTAGAAATTAATCGAAAGATCTACCCCACTAATTTCATCATGCTCAAGGATTAAGAGATTGACCTGATCATAGGTATGATCTAGATGGAAACCCATAGAGCCATGCTAGACATTGAGCGTTGCATCGTTCACATCAACTCTCCCTTGCATGGGAAGGACACACTTTCTCTAAATGCCAATTCATCAAAAGCCTTGGCTGTCCATCACTTGGAAGGGCAACCACTCGAGAGTATTCCCGTCGTTCGTGAGTATCCGGACGTGTTTCGCGTGGACATCTCTAGTCTATCGCCTGACCGTGACATGGAATTTAAGATAGAGCTACAGCCAGGAACTTCTCCGATATCCCGTCGCCCGTATAAAATGGCCCCGAATGAGCAGCTGGCTGAGTTAAAAAAGCAATTGAATGAGTTATTGGAAAAGGGATTCATTCGCCCAAGCACTTCACCTTGGGGCTGCCATGCTATTTTTGTGAACAAGAAGGACAAGTCCTTGCGCCTTGTCATTGACTATCGGCCTCTTAACGAAGTTACCATCAAGAATAAATACCCATTACCCCGTATAGATATCCTCTTCGACCAATTGGTTGGTGCTAAGGTCTTTTCAAAGGTTGACCTCCGTTCGGGCTATCATCAAATCAAGATCAGAACCGAAGACATCCCGAAGACCTCATTCTCTACTAGATATGGATTGTTTGAGTATCTAGTAATGTCATTCGGATTGACAATGCCCCTGCTCATTTCATGTACCTCATGAATTCGGTATTCATGCCTGAGTTGGACAAATTTGTGGTAGTATTCATTGATGACATCCTCGTCTATTCTAAGTCAAAGGAAGAGCATGCTGAACATGTTCGCATTGTTCTTCAACGCCTCCGAGATCACAAGCCGTATGCAAAATTCAGCAAGTGTGAATTTTGGTTGGACCGTGTGCCATTTCTTGGTCACATAGTCTTCACAAGGTATCTCGGTGGATCCTAGCAAGGTTCAAGATGTGTTAGATTGGAAGTCACCAAAGACGGTTCATCAAGTATGCAGTTTCCTTGGGCTAGCCGGATATTATCGTAGATTCATTCCAAAATTTTCTCGGCTGACCAAACCCATCACGGGGCTGCTGAAAAAGGAGAAAAAGTTCGACTGGAACAATGGTTGTGAAGAAATTATTGACCACTGCCCTAGTACTGGCTCAACCAGACATCACCAAGCCGTTCGACGTGTATTGTGATGCATCTGGGATAAGACTTGGATGTGTGCTCATGCAGGAAGGTTGTGTCATTGCTTATGCATCTCGACAACTATGAAAGCATGAAGAGCACTATCCAACTCATGATTTGGAACTAGCTGTAGTTGTACTTGCACTAAAAATATGGAGGCATTATTTGCTCGGAAGCTTAGTACACATCTATACGGATCATAAGAGCTTGAAATATATTTTCACTCGAACCGATCTGAACATGAGGCAACACCGGTGGCTAGAACTAATCAAGGTTTATAACCCGGAGATTCATTCTCATCCGGGCAAGGCCAATGTAGTCGCTGATGCGTTGAGTAGGAAGGTACACTGCCATCACTTAGAACTGGAATATCAGAACAACGGCAACCACGTCACTGCTTCAGAACCCAGCCTTCATGTTTTGCCTGCTATAATGATTAACAACCTTAGTGTACATTCTACTATTCGTGAAGAAATCATTGTTGCACAGAAAAATGACATTGGTATAAATCATATCCGTCAAAACATTAAGAAGGGTAAAGAAAAATGCTTCACCCAAGACTCTGACGGTACCGTATGGTTCAATAACCGTTTGGTAGTACCAAAAGATTTTGCACTTAGACGAAAAATCATGGATGAAGCACATCACTCCAAGTACTCCATCCATCCGTGTAGTAATAAAATGTACCAAGATCTGAAGAAGAATTTTTGGTGGACAATAATGAAGTGAGAAGTGGCTCGATATGTTGCAGAATGTGATACTCGTCAGAGAGTTAAGGCTGACCATTTGAAACAAGCCGGATTGCTTCAACCATTGAGTATTCCCGCTTGGAAATGGGAGGACATCAGCATGGACTTTATTGTTGGCCTACCTCTCACTTCGCGTAAGCATGATTCTATTTGGGTCATTATGGACCGACTCACCAAATCTGCTCACTTCTTGCCAGTCAACAATAGATACAGCATACAGCAATATGCGGAGCTATACATTGCAAGAATTATGTGTTGTCATGGAGTACCCAAGACCATCATCTCAGATCATGGTTTGTAGTTTGTCACTCATTTTTGGGAACAGCTGCATGCATCTTTGGGTACAGGCCTAATTCATAGTTCCGCTTACCATCCCGCCACCGATGGATGGACAGATCGTGTCAACCAAATTTTGGAAGATATGCTTAGGGCATGTGTTTTAACACATGGTGGTAACTGGGATGAGTATCTCCCCTATGCTGAATTCTCGTATAACAACAATTACCAGGAGAGTGTGAAAATGTCACCATTTGAAGCACTCTATAGACGCAGTTGTAGAACACCGTTAAACTGGTCTAAATCTGGAGAAATAGCAACCTTTGGTCCTGACCTTGTCAAGGATGCAGAAGAAAAAGTTCGTACCATTCAGGCAAATCTTAAAGCTGCTAAATGTCGTCAAAAGAAGTATGCCAACAGACGACGTAGGCCCTTATATTTCAATAAAGGTGACTACGTCTATCTCCGAGTGTCGCTTATGAAGGGTATACAACGGTTTGGAGTCAAGGGAAAGTTAGCACCCCGTTATATTGGGCCATTTCAAATTTTGGAATGATGTGGAAAGGTAACCTACAAGCTGGAGTTACCCGCTAATCTATCTGGAGTTCACCACACATTCCATGTCTCCCAGTTGAAGCGGTGTCTCAAACCACCCACTGACAAAATGTTAGAGGAATATGATCAACTTCAACCCGATCGCACATACTCTGAACAACCGATAAAGATCCTCGATAAGAAAGAGCGCACCACCCATAAAAGAACCCTCAAATTCTATAAAGTTCAATGGAGCAATCACTTAGAAGATGAGTCCACTTGGGAATCTGAAGAATTTCTGAGTACTCATTACCCGTGATTTTGGTCGTCATACACAGGTATACTACGACCACCGTACTTCCCTCTAGTTCGCCTTGTTCATAATCTCGGGATGAGATTTCTTTAAGGAGGGAGGGCTGTGACACCCAGGGGTCTCACTTCTGTTTAACAAGCATGTTAAGCACAAATCATGAAATGCATAGCATGAAATGATAGAGGCCACCCATTGAATTAATTCTAGGCAAATAAAAACCCTGCAACCAAGTTATTGAAACAACCCAAAAATTTCAATCCAACTTATGCCAATTAATTTCATAAACAACTTAGTAACAGTAAATTAAAACATTATGAATTTATTGAGCATTTTATCTGAATTGCAAAAGCCATAATTAATTAATTAATGCTTAAGCATCAATTTAAGGCAATTATTAATTTCTAAAAATATTTTTATGAAATACACAAATAAACTTCACCAGAGTGTTCTCCACTATTTAAATAGCTAGCACACCAATTTTTACCATTTTTGAAATTTTCTAGCTATTTTAAACTGAATTAAACTGAGCCAAGGACGTAGTTGTGAAGATATGAAACTTTGGGGGCGTAGAGGGAGATCTCCTTCTTCTTCCTCCTCACTGGCGTAGAGCCCCATGCTGATGCCTGCCTCTCTGCTGCATGCCAGCATGCCTGCCTCCCCCCCTCGGGACTCCACGTTGCAATAGGGCGTCAACATTCCCCAGCTACGGACGCCACCCCGTCTGCTCTCTCTCTCTCCCCGTTTCCCCAGCTACGGACGCCACCCCGTCCTTAATTTCGGCCACTCTGCTCGCTAACATGGCTGCTGCGTGCTCGCTCGCCCAACCCATGCACCCTGCCACTCCTGTCGCCTCTTCTACACAATTCGATGTGCTGACCTAGCGCGACCCTGAGCCACCCCACCCCGGATTCCCTCTTAGTCGTTAAGATATCCTCCCGTGTCCTTTTCTCCCTCCCCATTCTTTGCCATTGCTGCCCTGAGCGTGACCTTGCTACCCTGCTCACCCATCACCACCGAACCTCACCGATACCTCAAACCAATGCGTACTCATTCCCTTCTGATGAGGACATCACCATGCTGGATACGCGCATATCATGGCCTTCCCCAAGTTACAAGTTGTCACCAACTCGGTCGCCACGTTCGTCTCGGATTCAGCCGACACCCCTTCACGGTTTTGATGATATCTCCCACATCGGACATCCAAATGAGGAGTTCTTTGATGCGTTGGAAAGGGGACGATGACGCCGTCGTTTTGGTTCTGGTCCTAGCTCCAGAAGGGTTGTGAGTCATAATATGTGACCATGACAAGGTGCTGCACCACCTATTTTGGGCCAACTTGGCCATGTATCATGTCGGGCCTTAAGCCCATGTTGTGGGCGCCCCCCTGGTCGCCCCCAACCCTAGAACGTCTTTGTTTCCTACATAAACTCAGTAGCCACTGTCTTTTAGTTTTGGGTTTTGTTTAGTTCAGTTTTCCAGAGAGAAACTTGATCGAATTATTGTAACTGTGGCGACAAGTCCTTTTACAGTAATCCAGGGCCCCTGTTCTTGTTCTACACCACTGTGGCGATTAGTCCTTTTGTGTTCAGAGCTTGAACCTTTTCTTGTGATTCTCTTCATCCATATTTGCAATTTCAGATTGCGTGTTTATCCTCTCTTGCTTGTGTTCTCGATTTCGCTTGCAGGAACAATCAAGTTGTGCTTGGTGTAACGGTTGCGGGGTTGGATCATGTCTGATTCAAGCCGGGTCGTCGACTCCGAGTTCCCCAAATTCGAGTTTATCGCCTTACCTCTTGGAAGATTGGGCCATATCTACATCATCTTCTCCCTCCCACACCTTGCTAAGGCCTTATTCCCATCGATAATCTAACGGAATTTGCTCGGGCATAGGAAATCAATCTCCGGCAAACTCCATCGGTGGTAGCCCAAATTCCCGGCCGTTGGTGAGCCTCACCTCCTCTTTTCTCCTCATCTTCGTGCACAACTCTTTGCCAAGCGCGCCTAACTGGTTTTTCCTTGGAATTCTTGTGCAAGGTAGCTGACGTTCTCAAATTTTCCCTGTCGTTGCCCTGTTCTTGGCCAATCGTCATCGCCTCCACGGTGAGCTCTATGCTCCGGTGCTCCTCGACGCCAACCATCTTGCTACCGGTAATCGCCTCGTCCCCGTGAAGCTTTAGGAACAGACGGTGTTTTATTTGGTGCCCTCTATCCAACTCGCGACATCATCAAAGGTCGCCTTTCACCGCTCCTCGTTGCTGACCCTTCCCCGGTGAGCCTCTGATCTTGTAAACCTCACCAACCCCTCCACCTTGATTCCCCTGCAGCGAGCTTTCACCCCGCGCAGAGCCGCACAGCGAACTCCCAACTGAGCGCCGCCCTGCTCTGGCAAGCCTGCTGGTAGCTTCGTTGTCGCCCATGTGGTGCCGACATGTCGCTTGCGTGGCACCGAGCTGGCGCCTACATCGCAGCCCATAAAACCAGAAACACTAGGAAAAGGCCAAAAAATGCTTTTAACTTTGAAAACTCATAGTAAATTGAATTCAAACCCATTTTTGCTGAAACAAATTTTGTTAGATTCACACTGAGGTACTCTAATTTAGTAAAATGTCAAATCAATGTCTCTGTTCATATAATTTTATTGATTCATTTAATTGTCCAAACACCAATTAATTCACCATTCTAGGAATGGAATTAAATCTTGATTTTTGGCATGCTAAGTAAACACATGAACATCTACCACATGAATTAAATCCTAATAAAATATGAATTATATTATGCTCTAGAATTTATTTAGGGTTTTTGCTTAGATTAATCCTAGTAATTATTCTGTAAATAATCTGCCCTTGCCACATGGCACAAAAAGCACTAATGCCAGAAACATAAATTAATTCTAGGCAACATAAAATAATTAATTGCCCATGTCACTTATTTACCCATGTCCAGAAACATAAATTTGTTTTGCTAATTAATTAATTGCCCATGTCACTTATTTACCTTATTTAATTGCATAAAGAATATATATACCTAAAATCTTAATTAACAACCCACCTTCTCTGAAGCATATGGCTTCGAGAACATAAAATAATTTTAATTGACATTAAAACATGATGTGCTTGCATGCATCATGTCATTGCATCCAACGGTATTTCGCTAATGCCGTTAAATACCATACTATCATATAGGCAACGACAAGCAGGAGCAAGAATATGATTTTCAGAAGGACGTTGACCCTCAAGAGCAGGAAGTAGAAGTTGCTAACACTAGTGTTGATCCAGGCAAGCCCCGATTTGCATTCGCCTTCTTAAAAATCTTGCTAGTTTACAATAATACTAGTGTCTATACTTATTGTTGCATTAGGTCATAGGAGTTGATTGAAACCCACCTTGCATGATATCCAAATGACCTATGCTATTGTCTTATAACTTGGTAGGATCGGTACTATCACACTATGCTTAGTAATGGCTAGTCTCGTTAAGAAGGTATTATTAATACTAAGGAATGAACTTGACCACTGGAACGGGAATTATTAAAAGAAGTTTATTTTATATTATGACCGGGCAGAGATAATGCATGTGTAGGTTGTAGCAACACATGGGTGTTGGCTGTGGTAGCCCTGCCTTGTCGAACCTAGGACCCATCCATGGTCGGCCCCTTGTTCAAGTATTGAACAGTACCGAATGCATGCTAGCTTATGAGCACTAGTAAACCAATGTAGCATTAAAGGTCACTTGCATTGAGGATGGTTAAGGTACGTTGGTCATTGACCCTCCTGCTGCTGGTGTGGGCGGTTCACACCATGAAGTACTGTTGGAAGAACGGCATGCCCACTCGACGACACCAAACCCGGGTGGAGGTGTAGGTGCTTTTCTTGCGAAAGGTTGCCATATACGACCTTAATTGGTGCGTATGTGTCGTGCATCTCGGGTTTTCCCAGGTGGTGTAAATCGATTGCAATTGCTGTCCCTCGTAGTAATGAGTACCGCTTGGTCACCCGTGCCAGTCACGTAGTTGCACTTGATACTTGGAAATTGATTATGATGTTTATTGTTGATTATGATTATTCCTACTCTTCTGTTGTACTTACTTTATGTATTGTTCTATTATCTTGTTGTTGCCACTAAAGTTACATTTCAGTTCAACCCATTAAATTGGCAAATAAAACTTGATAGAACTAATAGGTTGCTTAGTGCGAGTCCTTTCCAACAAGCCACCTATTAGAGCTTGTGCATGTCTAGGTGCACGACGGGTAAGTCTTGCTGAGTAATTAGTACTTAGGCTTTGTGGCATTGGTTTTTCAGGTAATGAAGAAATAGGGTTGCCTGTAGATGTGCTGCCTTGGGACATGCAGGTCCCTGAGGGTTGGACTGCCCACTGGGAGTCCGACTTGCCGCCACAGTGATGTTGTGTGTTGCCAGAGTGATGGTTCTTCAGGCATGAACCATTACTATGCTGCATCGTCAAGCTCGTAGTCCTTAACGTTATCGCTTCCGCTGTTTTTAAAACATTCATGAACTTGTATATTCCGCTGCACTCTGAAACATCGTATTCATGTAATATTCAACTTAAATTTGGACCAATGTTGTATTATCAAGTATCTGCGCTATCAGCACTGTCGAGACCTCGATCCTCCGGGAAGGGGCGTCACTAGCATAGTGTCGGCTTCAGACATAGATATTATCTCCGAGTGGTAACTTGAATCTTGCCCATAGGCAGCCTCCGAGTGCTCACTTGGACTGTGCCTCCCACGACGTGATTTCTGTTATTGAACTTGGTGTAGAGGCTTCACCAAATGTTTGCCATTCCATCCAAAGCGGTTACTTGGACAAAATACTTGTTGACATCGAAAATCTTCACACGTGACTTGGGAGATCTGCTTAACTCTAGTGCAGGCTCAATACAAAAAACCAGGGCGTGCCAATGGATTTTCCCTGCAAATCAACAGAGAGACAAATAGTCAGATAACGCGGGTCATTCGGCCTAGGATATGCCAATGAAGAAAGCCGATAATCACTATTCATGAGATCATAAATGCCGATGAAGATTCAAGTCGACCGGTCAGAGTCGATAACCTATAGTATTTGTGAAGCAACTGGCCAGGTAGACGTGAAGGACCAAAGTCGATAGAGTTGAGTCGATAATTCTATAGTAAACATGCATGTACTTGCTCCATCGATGGTGTCAAGTTGATAGATCTGATTAGCTGGTATTGCAAATACGCACATAATTGCAGATCTAACTTATCTCAAATAAAGGGGGCAAATGACTGTCACCGTGAAAGCTATCATCAATTAAGTACCAGAAAGTCGATTGAACCTTGATAACCTATCGGTTAAACATCCTGACAGAACCCTATTGACTTCACCTATAAGTAGGTCAGATCTAACCGTATCAGCCCAACATCAGATCAAAGTTGATGCGGCTATGCTGATTCAAACAAATCGAACTTAATCGAGACAGTGTTCAAACACAGAATTGGAGCTAAATTAACCTATTTAGACAAAATTGAAAGAGTGACTCGAATAACAGATCTATATAATAATTATAAAATCTACCAGGATTACAATAGATCGGCTTCAACCAAGACAATATTGTAATTAGGGATGATAAAACAAGCATCAAACAGATCTAATTACCGGACAACTAGCAATTCTAACGATAGCAACTAGAATATCAAATTAATAAGAAAGTACTAGTTGAGATTGATAGAATTACCAAGGTGACTAATCCAAGTCTCTCACCGAGATCAGAGCTGATGTAGCCCGCGCGAGACAAGGGTTTTGTCGAGTAGGAAAGGTTGGCGATGTGCCAAATTGTATTGAACGAATGTGTTGTTCTCATCGTACAGATCCTATTACATATTTATAACCTCATGCAAGAAGTTTTAACCCGACTCGGTCGGGACTTTGAAACAAATCGACTAAATTTAAAGTAAATTCAAAGCTAACAATTAGAAAAGACAAATATCCCCATAGGGGCCCGCTTTTCCTCCTTTCGGCCACTGGTCCTCTTCTGGCTCAGCCAACTCCACCCTTATTTCGCTGACAACAGGGTCCGTCGAATTTTGGTGTCAACAACATGCCCCCCAAGTTTGGGGTACGAAATACTTCATGCACCAAATTTATCTCCTCGTTTACCGCACATCTTATTGATGAGCCACCGCAATCAAACTTCATTTTTAGTAACCCTCCCAAACCGTTCACATCCTTCTAATTGCAGCTCACTGTCTCTCTGTGTTGCCTTGACTGCTGGTCTTCCTTTTGGACCATCCTCGTTCTTATCTTTCTCCTCAAACTCTTCACTTCCTATTCCCCAAATTTAGGCAGAGTGGTGTTTGGATTCTTCAAAGGTCAGGTCTAGATCCTATAAATTGTGCTCCCTCGACTGGTTTCCTTCCTTTATCTCGACACCTTCCATGGGTCTTCTTTTGAGAGCTCTGCTAGAAAAATATCATCTATCCCCGAATCTGCTAAGTTCTCTATGGCGAATACCTTTTGCTTCTCCTACGCCCAGAGTGATTCCTTCAATCTAAAGCCCGCAGCTGCCCTCGCGCCAAAAATCAACTTACTAGTTATCTTCGGACGACCCAATCATGAAGAATGGCATCGGCGAGGTGACCCTCTCTTCCCCTTGTGCGTCGTGTAATGTCTGATGACAGTGTTATTCTCCCGTGAAAGAAGAGGAAGTTGTTGAACTACCTTTTTCCTTAAGCATGCATTCTTTTTCTTGCACTTGGGGTAGTAATGATTACATCTTTATCCCTTAGCTGTAATAGGAGAATAGATCTCTAAGAAATCGATTACCTACGAGATCTACTCATCTTCACCTTGTACTAATGGACATCTATACTTTTCCTATCACCATTGAATGAATATATTATCCATACTTTGTGCCCATTGTTTATATTTTTCTTGCTAAGGGCGATATTTAAATATAGGCCATCTTAAGTTGATGCATCACCATCGGCTCTTATTACTCAAGCGCGATACTCAAAATATCGCCTATCGATTAACGACGAAATCATGAACCAATCCAAACACTCAGATGATATTGTTTCAATATTACCATTAATCACTCTCCTTAAATTTTTCTCCATCCAACCCTCATAGGAAATATGTGTTGCCAGGTGCACATCGGCTCACTTTAAATGGACCCTCCCAAGTCGGTGACCATTTTCCAAAATGACTATCTCTAGAGCCGATAGGCATGATTAATTTCTAGACAAGGTCTCCCTCCAAAAAACTTTTGGGCACTAGCTTTTTATTATAAAACCTAGACACACGGGCCTTATTTCTTGAATATTTTCCAGGGCCTTCATCCGATGTTGTACGACATCTTCTAATTCATCTAACATAACCTGCCTGTAATCATCGGTTGATAACTGATCTTGCATCTCCATCCTTCTGGACCCTAGATTTGTTTCCCAAGGTAAAATTGCCTCATACCCATAACCAGCTGATAAGGTGGCACTTTATTTGACCCATGACAAGCCATCCTGTATGCCCATAAAGACTCAGCCAATGTCATGTGCCACTTCTTGGGCTGTTCATCTATCTTCCTCTTAATCAACTTAATCAAACTCTTGTTGGATGCTTCTACTTGACTATTGGCTTGAGCGTAATATGACAATGAATTCAAATGCTTGATTCCCATACTATCAAACACTTTGAAACCTTCTGAATTAAATACAGAACCCTGGTCATTGGTAATAGTCTGCGGCATGCCAAATCGATATATAGTATGATCCTTCGCAAAGTTGATCATATCGCTAGTAGTAACATTCTTCATAGGCACTGCTTCAACCCACTTCGTGAAGTAATCTGTAGCTGCCCGAATGTATTTATGACCTTTGCTTGATGCTGGATAAATTTGGCCAATCATATCCATACCCCAACCTCCAAAAGGCCACTGCTTAATGATTGGATTCATAGCCTATGCTGGTGCTCCTCTATATCGCCCCAACTTCTAACAATCTTGACATCCTTTATAATATTGGAAGCAATCTTCCAGCATAGTCCCAATAGTATCCAATCCTCTTTAACAACCACCTTATCTTTTGAGACAATTGATGTGTACCACATATGCCTTCGTGAGCTTCACACATAATGACTTTGGCCCCTTCTTGATTCAAACTTCTTAATAATACACCATCAATTGTTTCCATAATAAAGTTTTTCTTCTAACAAAACATACCTCAAAGCCATGTACCGAATCTTCTAAGGCACTAGTTGAGTTGGATCCCTAAGATACTGAATAATCCTAGATCTCCAATCTTCTTCATCGACATCAGCGATATCAACAATAACCTCACCATCGTTCATTTGATAACCCAATTCCAATCATTTGCCTCCAAATTCTGCTCTCTTGGGACATGCTTGAATCTTACTATTTTAATGTGTTGCAATACACTTTGACACTTGGCATGAAATAGTCATAACACATCATCCATGCATTTAAATTCTCCTGCAAGCTGCCCAAGCACCAGTAATGAATCTCCCACGATCTTGACGCATTCGACTCCAGCTTCTTTCATTATCTGTAACCCCTTAAGCACAGTTGTATATTCAGTCTGATTATTAGTCAATACCTCAACAGCGAATGCAAACTCAAATCTCTCCCCCCCCCCCACCCCCCGAGGCGATTTGATCACGAGCCCGATACCACAGCCGTTCTTGCAAACAGATCCATCAAAGAATAATAACCATGGTACCAGCTCCACCATCGATACTTCAGAACCGCAGTGCTCAACAACCAAATCAGCTAGCACTTGATTGTTAACAACTTTAGCAGATTCATAAGTAAGATCATATTCGGCTAGAGCAAGCATCCATTTACAAATTTTCCCTTTTCAAATAGGAGCCGATAGCATATATTTAACGACATCGGCTTTGCAAACCACCACACACTCGGTCGATAATATAATGCCTCAACTTCACACACGAAAAATACAAACATAAACATAATTTTTCAATTTCTATGTACCTGGTTTCAGCATCAATCAATCTTTGACTCAAGTAAAACACCTATTTCTTTACCATCTTGTTCTTGAATTAAAGTTGACCCAATCGACTTTTTATCAGTCACAAGATAAAGCTTGAAAGGTAATCCTTCTCATGGTGGCACCAACACTGGTGGGGAAACGAAATACTGCTTGATATCATCTAAAGCTTTCCCGTGTTCTGCTTCCCACACAAACCTTTGATTCGCTTGTAACTTCAATAATGGAGTAAACACAATGAGTTTCTCGGACCAGTTTGAAATACATCTTCTGATGAAATTTACTTTGCTGATCAAAGATTGAAGTTCTTAACCGGTGGCTCAATGTCATTAACAGCTTTCATGCTCTTCGGCCCAACTTCAATCCTCCTTTCAAGCACAATGAAACACAAAACTAACCAACTGATACAACGGAAGCACATTTTCGGATTCATCTTCAAACCATACTTCCTAGTTCTCTCGAGAATTTCCTACAAATCGGCTATATGATCTTTTATTCTTTTAGATTTAACCACTATATCATCAATATAAATTTCCACTAACCTGCTGATTAGATTATGGAATATATAAGTCATGGCCCTCTGGTATGTGGCTCCAGCATTCTTCAATACAAACGTCATGACCACCCTTTCGTATAACCCAATCGCTCCTGGACACCTGACAGTAGCCTTCTGGATATCCTCTTCTGCCATGAAAATCTGATTATAACCAACATTACCATCCGTAAAACTAACAATTCTATGTCCTGTTGCTGCATCGACTAGAAGATCTGCTATCGGCCTTGGATAATCATCTTTTGGAGTAGCTCTATTTAATTGGTGAAAATCGATACAAACTCTCAACTTGTCACACTTCTTGGAAATGGGCACAATATTTGAAACCCACTCTAGATATCGGCAAGGCCTAACAAATTTAGTATCATATAATTTGGTAATCTCAGCCTTGACATCATCAAAGATCTTTGGATGAATTCTTCTCAAAGGCTGCTTGTAAGGTCGATATCCAGACTTGATGGGCAACTGATGTTCAACTATAGATCGACATAGACCGGGAATCTCAGAATAATCCCAAGCAAAGAAATCCTGATACTCTTTTAATAACTTTTGTAGGTGACCGGACTGTACGGTCACCATGTGGAGTTTTCTAGGACATAGCACGAGGAGCAAGGACTCTGTCTATAGGAGACTTCATACAGACCAGACGGTCTGGTCTGCTGACCGGACGGTCGAGTCTGTAGGAGTGCAGGGATGACAGAGAGGATGTAGTTTGCAGACCTTCCTGGAATAGAGAGAGAAAGTGGACTGGATGGTCCGGTCCAGTGACTGGACAGGGACTGCCTGGATAAAGAAGCTGACAGTTGGAGAGAGCCATTATAGAGTGATCGGACAGTCCGGTCAGTGTGTCCAAAAAGGCAATTTCGTGGAACAACGACTAGTTTGATGTTGGAGGCTTATATAACTTTATTGTTGGGGTCTTGGAGACCTCTCTTGGCTAGAGGAATACCTGAGGATAATTGGTAAGGTCAAAGAGGAAAAGAGGAGAGCACTAGGAGAGGATATTGGATATCTTGAGAGTGCTAGTGAGAGTAACATGGAGTGATCTTGCACATGTAAGACTAGGGTGTCCTTGAGGGTGATCTAGGTTGTTACTGCTGTCTATGGTGAGACCTAGACCGATTAGGTGTCGGTGATCGAGCCTATCGTTATTGGTTGTGAAGGCTGTCACAAGTTTGTACATGGTTTGAGCCCGCCGTTGGAAGGGGTATCAATAGTGAGCGCCCGTGCTGGCTCGGGGAGTTCAGCAAGTTCTCGAGGGAGGCGAGCTTGTGCTTTGTGCAGCGGTGACGCAGACGGTGTCTTCACTCAAGGAGTGATTGCGGGCTCGTGGGCAAGAACTCCACTTGGTGGCGGGAGGGACCAGGACTCCGGCGAGAGTCATCCAACGAGGAGTAAGGAAGGCGCCATCCTTCCGAGACCTCGGCAAAAAAATCATGAGCATTCCTTGACCTCTCTTTACTATTCCGCAATTGTGTGCTCTAGTGATAGGGTAACTTGTGGCTTGCATAGGCTAGTGTGTTTAGCTTCTGCTCTTGCTTTGCATCATCAACACTAGCATGTCTAGGGTCTTGGTCTACTAGAATTGTTTAGGTTGCAACATTTTTTTAGGTTTTTAGAAGCGTGAAACTGAAGTATTTGGATTCGTGGTCGGCTACCGATTCACCCCCCCCTCTTGGTAGGCCTTTGGTCCTTACAATTGGTATCAGAGCCACATGCTCAATTTGAGGCTTCTCTGCCTTGAGTAAGGATGCCAGAAAGGTGGGAAGTGTTCCCATATTCGATAGGGAGGACTTGGGTATTGGAAGGCTCGTATGCAAGCCTACCTTGAGTCCCTTGATCCAGAGATATGGACGGTGACCCATGAGTCCGATGCGGATGCTAACCTTCTACAGCCTGACTTTATTTAGAACAACGCTAAGGCCAAGAATGCTTTGTTCTCATTCATCTCGAAGGATGTGTTTGCTAGATTGGATGCTAGTTCAATAGCACATGGTATCTAGACTGAGATTCAAAGTATCCACGACGGTACTAGTGATGTCAAAGAGGAAAGATACTATGCTGAAGAACAAGTATGATAACTTTGCTAGATTGCCACATGAGAGAGCTAATGTTTTGTATTCTCATTTTCATGTGCTAGTGGAGGAGATCATGCACTTGGGGATGATTTCAAGCTCAAGCCCGTGGAGGTCATCAGAAAATTCTTGAAGCTTTTCAAAGACCCCAAGTATGAGTCCATCATCACATACATCTTGCAGAGTGACCTCAAGACCAAGACGATGAAGGATGTACTTGGCAAGATCACCGCCTTCGAGAGCTACCAGCTAGGGATGGATGATCCTCAACCATCCAACCTTGCTCTACAAGCTGACAAGCAAGAATCAAGCAAGAGCAAGAAAGGCAAGAAGGTGGACCCAATGATGAGATGAGATGATGATGAGGTGACTTGACCGAGGACTTGGCTCTTCTCATGAAGAAAATGAAGACCTTCAAGAACAAGTTCACTTCCAAGTCCCGGGGCAAGTGCTTCATTGTGGCTCGAAGAATCACTTTGTTCGTGAGTGCCCAAAGCCCAAGAGAGAAGCATTCAAGTCACAAGATTCAGTTAAGAAGAAGAAGAAGACCCCAGAGCCAAGCTAAAGATGAGAGTCTTCAACAAAGACAAGCCCAAGGCAAAGGCAAGCCCCAAGACTACAAGAAGTTCTCTCCCAAGGCACTTGCGGGGAGTGGACAGCAACAACTCAAGTGATGAGTCCACCTCCTCAAGTGATGAAGAAGTGGCCGGCCTAGCCATGATCAAGACCACATCACCACGTGCTCTTGTTCCTCCTCCCACGTGCCTTATGGCTTCGAGCCAACTTGGGGAGAGTGAGGATGAGAGTAGTGATGACAGTGATGATGAGGAGCGCACTTGTGCTGAATTGTGGAGTATGCTTGAGCAAGCCCGCAACA